>CM069874.1:49065790-49706332 GCA_036172665.1 Prosopocoilus inquinatus
GAAATTCAGGACAAGTTAATCAAGAATTACAGAAATTACGAAATAAACAAAAAAATGTATACGGACAGAAACACAAAAATTGCAAAAATTCCTCAATCAGGTGATAAACAGAATTCAGTTTGGTCACAAAAACTGGAAAGGAGGAGAAAAGAATTGGAATCAGCTACAGCTCCTAGATCGCTAACAGTAAGACCTAACGAAGGTAGAGTTTACAGAAGAAACACACATCATATTAGATCTACAAAGACACTCATTAAAACAGAACCCTTCATCATTTCTAGCAACGATGATTACCAACAGAATCCACAGATTGATTCGGTTCACTCTTGGTATACCAAGAGTGAACCGAACACCAATCAATTAATACAGACAATTCAACTACCTGTTCAGAAGATAAAGCAGAAAATAAATAGCAATTTTTAACTAAATACGCCAGAATTATTAAAAAACATAATAGACTTCCATGTTAATGATATGTAAAACCGGAAACCAGTTATCCAGATAACCGGTTATCCGGATAATCGGTTATTCGAATATCCAATTATTTGGATAATCGGTTATTCGAATATCCAATTATTTGGATAATCGTATATTCGAATATCCAAGTATTTGGATAACCGGATATTCGAATAATATCGGTTTTTGGATAATCGGATGCTCGAATGACCGGTTATTCGAACGATGAAAAATATTCAAATAGCCCAACTACCTGAAATTCAAATAATTGTACACAATTACGTATTTATTTTTTTCACGTATTTAAAGATAATCTTAGGAATTTGAGACAGCAAATTTAAAACTCAAATAAAATTGAAAATGTTGGAAGTATTAAACAAAAAAAAAACTGAAGGTAAATCTTATCTGTTATGTTCACTACGTAAAAAAATGTAAGTGGTCAAGTGGTACGATCTAATCCACAGATTAGAAGAAGAATTAAAATAATTTTAGTTTTTGTTGTGAGTAGAATTAAGATTCTTTCTTCGATAAACGTTTTTTTAAAAACGATTTATTAGACGAAAATACACTTTGAGTAGAATTACAATCAAACCGAAGACCAGCAGCGATTCAGTAATCTGACTGACTAATACATTACAATGACAAAATATATACTTATTCTATATCATTACTTAAATATACAGATTAAAGAGAAAGTTGATAATGAGTGAATGTCTCAAGTTCAATTGGTATAAGCATGAATCATAACTCTTCCCTCCCTAAGTCGGAAAATGAGGGAATCGGAATTTTCCGAGAATTTGAGATATTCCTTGATGAGTCTTTTTTGGAGATTCTTTGTTTTATATACTTAAAGTAACAAATGACAAATAATGTAAATAAGATTGTAGAACATATTATAACACTATTAATCCATGTGTGATGATGGTAGGTGGTGGACATGTTAAAGTCTATATTATCCATTACGGTTTGTAGTTGCTTCACACTAATTTCATTAGTTCATATGTTCCGCAGGCGTATTGGCTTCTTCGGAACGTTACGCTCTGATATAGTGAAGTTCATTGTTGGTAGGTCAAAGATAAATTCTTCGCGTATGATGTCTTCTGGTAAGAAAGTCTTGCCTAGAATATTCGCCTTACATTTCCCTAATAACACGATGCTGGGCTGGCGAATTTCTTGGAGTCCATGAGAGTCGCATTGACTTCGGAGGTTGACAGGTTTTATGGGGATTACTAATACTTGATTAGAGTTGATCTGCATGGCGCTGCTTTCTTGCAGTTGGATCCATGTTTCTTGACAGGTGTTCTTGCCGGTGTTTATTAAGGTCGCCAGGCATGGTTGGTTTTTTTGTAAGTCTTGTTGTAGGCAATAGTAGAGGCTTTCTAACTTGGTACAGGGTTTTGATGTGGTCCAGTATTCCAAGTTGTCGAGCAATAGGAAAGGTTCCATGGGTATGATCGTTACATTGGAGATTGGGATGGGATATATTTGAAAAAGTTTGTATGCAGTGGTCACTATAGGTGTGGGGATTTTGAACAATACAATTTTTTCTTTAATGATAACTTGCGTTGAGAACAGTGAGTAATAATCTATAAAATTCTCCAGTATAGGGACATGTCGCATTTTGTATAAGGAATTTAATTTTCAAATAACTAAATGTAATTCCTTAGGTTTTATTATAAAACTGTGCAAGATGTTCAATCGTGCAAATGTAATTGCTATTTCAATGTTACTTATTAAATTTTGAATTGAATGCAATTGCAATATCAAATTGTCAATAATGTTAGAAAATGAGAAAGCTTGTTTCATGTTATCAATTAATGTAGTCTCTTGTGATAAACTATTTACTTGAGTTTGTAGAACAATCTGATTTTCCTTCAATATTTCGAAATTATTTTGATATATTTCTGTTATTTCTTTCAAAATAGTTTTTTGTTTGCTTAAACCTTTATACATTTGCTCATTGTTTTTGGTTACGTATTCCAATTGTGACTTAATAAGGTTTTCGTCATCTGCATCCAAAGTGCCAAAGAGCCATTTAGAAACTGTGCCAACTCCATTGATTAGGCCCCTCTTTGAGCGGGTTGTATGAGTGAAAGCGTCTAATTTTTGAGTCAGAACATCAACCGAGAAAAGACCGTTGACGATTTTGCTTAATAATATTAATGAAAAATGATTCTGGTTAGTTTTATTAATGTTTGTTCTTAAAAAGATTAATTTTGACCTGATGTCTTTAACAGATGCTTCGGGAACAGTTAAGTTAATGTGATATAGGAATGTATGTTTAGAGGTTATGATTTTCGTTTCTCCTAATTGAATCGGTAAAATTGGGTTTTTTATTTCTAATATCTGGATAGAGTGTGAATAATGATGGACCAGGATCAGGAGGAGTATTTGGAATAGCTTGGAGTTGAATGTCATTTTCCTCATTTCCTGAAATAATACGTTGCGGCTTTAATAAGGACTGGTGATATATCTTAGAATTGGTCTTGATTTTATTATCATTAATTACAGTAGGATTATGAAGCTTAATGTATGGTTGTGTAGACTTTTTTGATTGTGTGAAACGGGTTTCTTTACGATAGATTGGCTTGTCTACATCAATCTCCGGATTTTGCCTATTTTTGTTAAGTTTATTTAAGTTTGCCTCTTGTTTATGGAGAAGTTTTGAATAAATTAGATTATTGAGATTTTCAATATTTTCAGCATGATCTTGCATGTATTGCGTTGCCCTATTAGATTCGTTTAATTCGAAGGGATTTTTGTAGTCCAATTTTCCCCTGGTAATTTGAAAAGGTGTATAACCCGTTGCTGTTTGCGTAATTCATCAGAATTGAGATTGCTTCCCTAGGTTTTTTCTGTTGTAAGGTTCTCAAACTCTCAGCGAGCGTAGAGTGAAATCTCTCGACTACTGGACTATTACTATTGGGGTTATATATGGTGGTATAATGAATTTCTATTTGGTGAGTCTTATAAAGATCTTGGAAGATTTTATTCCTCCATTCTATGCCATTGTCGCAAGTTATTTTACGGGGAATGCCAAAGTGAGTAATAAAGTGTAGGATTTTGTTAGTACTCTCGACTGCATTCAGGCTACAAATGGGATAGGCTTGACCAAATTTAGAAAAACTGTCTGTAATTGTTACAAAACATTGACCTGAGTACTTGTAGGTGTCTACATATAAGTGGTCAAATGGTTCAAATCCTATGGGGGTAGGTTTAAAAATCAGTTTATTAGGGTGGCGTTCATACTTATTCTTTTGGCAGGTGTTGCAAGTGTTAATGTAGTCTCTCACGTCTTTATCGATATTAGGCCAATAATAAGATTTCTTTATAGCTTTTAGACTTTCTTGAATTCCTCTATGGCAGGTTTTTGTTTCATGATAATGAAACAATTTCAATTTCCGCTCGTCTTCATCAAATAAATCTGTTACTAGTGTATTTGAAATCGTCAAACTAAAAGATTTGTTCTTGACAAATTCTTGAATAATTTTAATAAACGGGATTTCAAATTCTTTATACGAAAAGTAAAGACAATAGTGCTTTTGAGGTGCAAAATATTCCTTTGCAATCTTTAGGAAATGTTCTTTAGTTCTCGTTTTGGGGACTTTAAAGGACAGCCGGTTATTATCAAATACTTGGTAAACAATACAGACAACGAAACAGTTCATACCAGTCAAGAAAATCCTGTCCTTGAAATCCCATATACTGAAAAATCTATAAACACTTTCAAAAACCAAATTATTATTTCCTCTAACGATAAAAAGAATGACTTAATGGTAAACCAGGGTTTACCATTAAGTCATTCTTTTTATGGTAAACCAGGGTTTACCATTAAGTCATTCCTTTTATCGTTAGAGGAAATAATAATTTGGTTTTTGAAAGTGTTTATAGATTTTTCAGTATATGGGATTTCAAGGACAGGATTTTCTTGACTGGTATGAACTGTTTCGTTGTCTGTATTGTCTTCGGGTTCCTTTAATAAGATGTTTTGGTGAATGATGATAGGAGGATCACCTTTTCCAGATGAGTTACCCGGATTTTGGTATTGGAGAAGTTCTTCATCCAGAATTCTATCCACGTCATCGGGATCCAGCTCAGGAATGTCTGTAGGATCGGGAAGATTTACTATAGTGGAAAGATTATCGTCAATATCAATAGGATTGATTTCTATTCGGGATAATGCGTCAGCATTAGTATTGCATTTGCCTTTCTTGTAATGGATGTTATAGTCGTACTCTTCTAATTTTAACCGCCATCTTACTAACTTGGAATTTGGTTCTTTCAGCGAAAACAGCCATGGAAGAGGTTTATGGTCAGTAACGATATTGAATTTGACACCAAATAAATAGGGTCTGAAATATTTCACTGCCCATACTATTGCCAGTAATTCCTTTTCAATGGTGCTGTAGTTAGTTTCTGCAGGGTTAAGAGTTCTAGATGCGAATGCTATTGGGAGGTCTTTCCCTATAGGTCTTTGGGAAAGGACGGCACCTATCGCATAATTAGAAGCGTCAGTGGTAAGGTTAAAGGGTTTGGAAAAGTCAGGATGTTGTAGTATGGGGTCGTTCATTAATATTTTTTTACATGTTTCAAAACAATTAATAAAACCAGGAGAGTGTACAATTTTCATTCCTTTTTTTATACATTGCGTTAAAGGTTTGGTTAATTTGGAAAAGTCCTTTATAAACTTTCTATAGTAACCTATTAAGCCAAGGAAGGATTTAATTTCTTTGGCGGTCTTGGGAATAGGGAATTTACTTATAGCTTCAATTTTCTTTTGATTTGGACGTATACCTTCTGTTGTAACTATATGTCCCAAAAACTCTACGGATTTACAGAGGAACTCAGATTTATCTAATTGCACTTTAAAGCTTGCTTCCTTTAATTTGGAAAAGACTTGTTTTAAATTACAAATATGTTCTTGAAGAGAAGTTGAAAAAATTATAATATCGTCCATATATACCAGGCAAATTTTATTTTGTAATTCTTTCAGAACGTCATCCATCACGCGTTGAAAGGTAGCGGGCGCGTTTTTCAAACCAAATGGCATTCTCACGAACTCGTAGTGCCCGTTTTCTACATTGAAAGCAGTTTTCGGAATGGAATCTGAATGTAGTTCTATCTGATGAAATCCGGAAGCTAAGTCTAGCGTGCTAAAATACTGGCAACGTCCAAGTTTGTCTAGCAAATCTGAAATATTAGGTAGAGGGTACCGGTCATCGATGGTTTTTTCGTTTATTTTCCTGTAATCGACCACTATTCTCCATTTTTTTCGGCCACTCGCATCTAGTTTTTTCGGAACTATCCAGATGGGCGAGCTCCAAGGAGATTGAGATGGCCGGATAATGCCATCCTCGAGCATTTTTGAAATTTGTTTTTCAACCTCTTTTTTGTGGATATACGGAGAACGATAGGATTTGGTGTGGACAGGAATTTCATCAGTTGTTTTTATTTCGTGTTTTACATATTTTGTTTGTAAAGGACAATTTTTTGTTTTGATTGTAGAAAATGGTTTTATACTCGTCAATTAATTTTTTCAAAGCTTGTTTTTCCTCTTGATTTAGATGATCTATTCTCAAGTCAGCAAACGATACTTCCTCAATGTTTTCTTGAGGTTCTATTAATTGTTCAGCAGAAAAACATTCGAAATTCTCTTCTTCAAAAATTACTGCGAAGGGATTCAAAAATTCTCTATCAATTTCGAAAATTTCAATATTAGCGGTCAGATTAATTATTTCAACTTTAGTAAAACCGTTCTTTATTGTTAATAAACTACTAGGTATGGAAATTGTGTTATTTTCATTTTTTAGTTCCGGAATAATAATTTCACAATTTGGTAAACTAGTTTTAATTTCTTTTAAGATTGACGAAAATGGAGGTATTTCTAATTTCTGCGTTTCAAATTCTGATCTATAGTGCAAATCAATTGATAAATGGTCATTAAATAAACATCTATTTTGTAAATCTATATTCAGCCCTAATTTCCTTAAATCACGAATTCCCAAAATCCCATCGAAATAATCATGAAAGTCGAACAAGACAAATTCCAGTTCATCTCTCAAAGGTCTGAACTCGTCAAATAAAGGTATATGTGCTTTAAATTGTGCCTGCCTTGAACCTGTACAGGTAGTAATCGGTGTATTTGACTTGAATATAGTTTCAGGATAATGTTTTTCTACTATGTAGGGGCGTATTAATGAGGGGTGACAACCTGTGTCAATTAATAACTTTAAAGATGGTTCTCTAATTTAAATATACGGCAAGGAATTCGGGGCGAAATTATTGAGGTCTATGTATTTCTTTGTTGGGGATCGACTTGGGGAAAATTTTGAAATTCATTTCCTACAAATGTTCAGCTTCATGGTATTGTTCATATTCGTGAGTCGGGTTAGATTCGGAATAATAATTTTCACAATAATCACTGGGTCCACTTTCGTGCTCAAGATAACAGTTTTCTTGATCACTGCTGCGGTATTCAGCGTTATTATTTTCCATAGCGTCAAAATTTTCCACATTAGTTAGCTCTTCTACCATAACATCTTTGAAAGTGCCTTTGTTTTGAAAATGATCAATTTTGCTAGGATAATTTTGATTAAAGCTTGTAGCTGGGATTTTTGACGTTATTGACATTGCTTCTGGTTTGAAGGAAGGTTTGTACTTCGTCTGTGGAGCGAATACATTTTTTGGTTTTCCAAAAACTTGGCTATTAGTAGGGATTCTTTTCTGAATTTGAGGTCTTTGTTGGATATTTATAGGTTGGCTGGGGAATGCTGTTCTGTTAAAAGGATTTTGAAACTGTAGAGCAGGTTTGTAAAAAGGGTTCGGATTTGCCTGAATTTGAAAAGACGTAGTGGGTCTGGTGAAAGGATTTGGATTGAAAAATGTATGCGAGGCAATGGGTTTCGTTGCTGGAAAATTAAGGTCGAGTGAATGTTTTAGTTGTGGGACTCGTTGAGGAGGATTTTTATGCGGTTGATTCTACCTATTTCTTGCAAGGAATTTTTTCTTTGTTGGTTATAGAAATGTCTACTAACAACATCGGCAGCTTCTATTAATGTTTTAGGTTCTTTTAAGTCTAGTTTAGTTCTTAAAATGTCGTCAGTATTTGAGATTAATACGTCTAATGCATTTGCCTCGTTTCAATAAAGTCACTTATGAGGTAATAGAGCATCAACTCAAAATTGGATCCTCAGCTGTGAGAACAATCTTACACGATCACCTACATTTAAAAAAAGTGGTTAGTCGTTTTGTGCCGCATCAACTTTCCGACTTCCAAAAAGCAGAACGTGTAAGGATTTGCCACGAAACTTTAAATTTCTTAAACAATGGTGGCCAACAAATTTTTTCCAAAATAGTGACAGGTGACGAAACTTATATTCCATTTTTTGACATACCAACCCGCCAAGAGAGTCGTGTGTGGATTTATGAAAATGAGGAAACTCCAACAATAACCAAGAAGCTGCGAGCTATGAAAAAAGTTATGTATGCAGTATTCTTTAGAAGTACTGGGCTATTAAAAACAATTAAGCTAGACGGATAAAAGACAGTTACAGCTAAATGGTACACTGAAAAATGTTTGCCTGAATATTCAGTAAGGTTCCAAACAAGGGAATTATTCTGCACCATGACAATGCATCACCCCATACTGCAGCTTTAACTCTCCAGTTTTTGGATGGAAAAAATATAAAAGTAATAGAACATCCACCTGATTTAGGTATGTGCGAATTCTGGCTATTTTTTGGGCTTAAAAGGAATTTGCGGGGTAGAAGGTTTTCGTCTGAAGAAGAGATTGATGCCGCAGTTCACACTTACTTGACGGTATTCCGAAAGAAGATTGGTTGGGCGCTTTTAAACAGTGGAAAGAAAGAATGGTTAAGTGTATCATTGCTGAAGGGAATAACTTTGAACACATTTAAAATAAAATCCTACAAAATATTAACCATATTTTTTATTCTCAATAAATTCAGCTTGACCCTCGTATTTCATGTAGAACACATTGATGATAAAATAAATTTTCTCAATAGTAAATTAAATTGTTTGATAAGCATGCGCCACTCAAAAAGTGTAAACTTTGTAAGCCGCTTGCGCCATAGTTGACTGACAATTTGAAATTGCCCACGAACCTTACGGACAAAGCAAAACCAGGATTCAGACGAACAAAATATCACCCGCATTGGGAATACTACAAAACTTTGAGAAATCTAGCAACGTTAACATTAAAAAAAAAAAAAAACGAAAAGAAGGACTATATTAATTATGTGTCTAACCTAAATAATGATAAAAAGTTTTGGAGTAGCGTAAATTATTTAGGTTTAACCAAGTCTACTGCTAGATATGTTCTTGTTCATTTGGCCATGCTGATGCTATAATTAGCTTCTTCATTAGCAATGCTTCCAAAGTCCATATAAATGCAAGCAGTACAATTTACTCTGTAAAACTAAATAATAATATTTTGAATTCCAAACCGTTGAAATTGACGAGGTAATCGAATCTATTAAAAGTGTTACGTCTTTCGCGACTGGTTGCGATGAAATCAATATTCGAATGATCAAAATGTGTTGTCCGTTTATTGTATCACATTTAACACACATTTTTAATATTTGCATTTATACCTACCAGTTGGAAACATGGATTGGTTAAGCCGCTTCCTAAGGTAAGTCAGCCAACTGCATATAAAGATTTACCTCCAATAAGTATATTACCAGCCATTTCCAAAATATTCGGAAACTTAATTTGTAGGCAATTAAATAACTATATTAATTCTGAAAATATTCTTCTACAGTCTTCTACAATCAGGATTTCGACATGGGTATATAAATGTTACAGATGATATTTTGGCAGAGCCTGTGATAAGGAGACTTAACTGTCCTCATTTTACTCTACTGTAGCAAGGCGTTCGATAGTACTCTATTATCAATTTTAAATTATGTAGGTGTAAGCCCAAATGCTTCAGTTATGAAAAGATAATTGCAGGACCGAAGTCAGAGTGTAATTTTAAATAATTCTAGATCTAAAACCCAAAACTTATCATGTGGTGTGTCTCAGGGTACTGTATTGGGACCAATTCTATTCGCTATCTATACATTTAATTTCCCTAAACACCGTCAACTTTGCAAAATGCACGTTTAGGCGGATGATACTGAGCCGTATCATTCCTTCAAACCGGTTGATTTAGAAAAAGCTGTCTCTGAAATTAATGCTGATCTGAATACTTTACATAACTTGTCTTGTTACATAACACTCTCTCAAAATCAATCCAGATAATCCACCGTATTATTATTTGGTAAGAAACATGTCTGCACAAACGTAAGTAACTCAATTACTGTTAAAATTAATGATGTTCAAATTCCTATTGTAACTAAAGCTAAAAGCTTGGGGCTTGTCTTAGATAACAGTTTTCGATGTAGATATCAGGTAATCCAATACCTGAAGAATGCATATACATCTTTGAAAAAATTACATCCCCGTAGAACCTACCTTCCGATAAAAGTAAAAATTCGCTTGTGTGAGTCATTTGTTCTTTCTCTGTTTAATTATTGTGTGCCCGTCTATCATCCTACATTAGACAGATTTACTTCAAATCGTATACAAAACTCTAGTTAGCATTTTATCTGTGGTATCCGGAAATATGACAGAATCTCAGGTAAACTGAAAGATGCAGGCTGATCTATCTATGGAAAACCGGAGGCGGTTGCAAACATTATGTACCTACCAGAAAATACTATTGACTGCTCAGCTGATATTTATACAGTTAAATTAAGTACAGATTTGATGTGCATATGTTTCCGATGAGATATAAAAATCTGATTTCCCCATCAAAACATAGAACATCGTTATTTCAACAGTCTTTTACGTATCATGCATATAAATCATATAGCAAACTATCACATCGGTATAAAGAAATGACTCTTAAAAAAATTAGAAGAACATTATTTGCTGAAACATTCAGCACGCAGTGCGTAGAGATTCATCCAAAATACGCTAAATACGCACGGAACTTACCATGATAATTTTAATACGAGAGCTGTGTGGATAGCGAGCATACAATATAAGTAGTAGTACTTAACTTTGTAGATCTTGTTCTTTTCATTCCTCTTTTCTTTTTTCACTACTTTCTTCTCGCTGTCTCTATTCTCCCTCTCCTTCTGCTCCTTCCTTTAGTTTAAAAGTTGTTATTTTGTTCGCCACATTGTTTATATTTTTTTCTTTTCTCTTTACTTTAAGGAATTTTACTGTGGGCAATTATTTTATACTAAAAACTTAAATTCTTAAGGCTTAGATGGAAGAACAGGGCTTTTTCGCCGCTGAATCTCGCCTTGAGGTTAGAACAATTATGACTTTATTCATAAGATTTACTGATATACTTTGTTATATTAGCCCATACCTATATCTTGTTCCTTTATATTACTCCAATAAAGAAATTATTATTATTATTATTAAATATTCAAGTTGTAGAAAAAACGAAAAACCTTATTTATATTTATTTGATCCACCGCAACGTATCAATTACGAATGAATGTATTTGCATTTTACCTGTCTTTTAAAATATCTGTTATATTTATGTACATTAGAATTGATTCTTGCAATTTCAAAATTTAGAATATAGCTCCTATTATGGTAGTATTTTATAATTCATTGTGATTCAGAAAAAAAATTGCTTATTACACGGCTGCTTAATAAAACGTGAGAAAGAAAAGAACTAATTTATTCAATAAATTGATTGACTGATTGGGTAATTACCGGACAATAATTTAACGCACTGGGTATTCAGACTAAATAATACAAGTTTTTGCTGACTTTTAGCGGCTGCACAATTATTTCTTTGCGAGCGGTTCAGAGTATTTATTACGCAAGGCATATGGCGCAGTACTGTCCCACTGTTAAGTTTAAGAACCAAAATAACTCGGCGAATTTAAAAAAAAGCGCCTGTCCCACATTTGCAAAACAATTATGTCATTTTAGATTTTAACAACAAAACTTTCCACTTGCTTCAAAGCGCTAACGCGTTACGTTTTTGCGCATTTTCAAATTAGTTTTGGTCTCGCTAAACAACTATAAAAGCTCGACTTTTGAAAGAATCGTCAGTTTGTGTTAACAACTCATAGAATCGATATATCTATGGCATCCAAGGTGTGTGAAAATTTGCGAAGCTAAAGAAAATGTTTTCCTGCAGTGCTGGGATTAATCATGCAATACTTCCTTTTTCCAGCTTGTTGTATTTTGCGCCCTGGTGGCGTTAGTACATGCTTACGGACACGGAGGCCATGGAGGAGGCGGTGGAGGAGGACACGGTGGACATGGTGGTGGCGGAGGACACGGAGGTGGTGGAGGACACGGAGGTGGTGGAGGCCATGGTGGACACGGTGGTTCTTCCTACAATAACAATCATTTGCATTCTTATGGTGGTGGTGGTGGAGGTGGCCATGGAGGTGGTCATGGAGGTGGTCATGGAGGTAAAGATGATGGACATGACTCTTACGTAAGTATTTAATAATTTTACTATTCTTAAAGCCCAAAGAAATATATCACTCATTCACTTATTCATATTAGATAAAAAAAAGATTCACTTCTAGTATAAAATAGGGCACTCAATGTGCCATTCATCCTCAAGAAGAAAAATCAGAAATTGATCTTCTCTCATCTCAATTCCAATTTCAATTTCTTGTAATTCTGGCACATAATTTATTTAAAATAGAACAATAAATTTAATCTTTTTCTTGTTTTCAATGCTCTGATAAATCCGTCAATTATTCACACTTTTATATATAACAAAATTCTGATTAATTGGCGGCGGTAAAATAATCGACCGTAAAAGTATTCGCAGAGTTTGAAACACTTTCCAAACATAAAAACGTAAACAATAAGATAAGCTGTACCTATAATAATTAACCAACCTCAACTAGGCTTATCCCCGATATGATTTCGAATATGGAGTGCATGACCATAAAACCGGAGATAAACACGAACAACATGAAGAACGTGATGGTGACAAAGTAAAGGGATATTACAAGCTCCACGAAGCCGATGGCACCATTCGTACTGTCCACTACACGGCTGATAAACACAACGGATTCAATGCACATGTTGAAAGATCAGGACACGCTAGCCACCCTGCAGTTTATGGACATGGTGGTGGACATGGAGGAGGACATGGAGGTGGACATGGAGGTGGACATGGAGGCGGACATGGTCACTAATTTAATTCTGTTGCTTGTTACTGCTCGTTGTTACTGATTCTGTTGATCCCGTATTATTTTTTGTAAATAAAGAAAACTGAGGATGTATGATGGTAATTTTTGAAACGATAGTTTTAAAATAAGGACAACTGGAGCCTAATCTCTAGAAAAAGTATTCAATCCAAAGGGCTGTTAAATTTTATTGCTGTGGTAACAACCAATCATACGACTATTTTAAATCATAAAGCACTTATAAGTTTTAACAACTTGTTAATCAGTTACATAATCTGAATTATTTATTTCGAACTTACCCATCACTCTGATGTTTAAAGACGATCCGATAATACACTGCTCCAAGAAATTAACGGACCGTACCCAAAATATTCGTTTTCTTTGTTTAAATTTGGTTGACATTAATTTGAAACAGTTTAAATAACAGTCGTTTGATGTATTACAAAATCATACTTTGAAACAGTTTAAATAACAGTCGTTTGATGTGTTACAAAATCATACTTTTAAAGTAAAAAAGTAATAAGGTAAAGCAATAAAACAGAAAGTCGAAGAAGAATTTGAAAAACAAAATTTTGGAATTTTGTAAATATGCTTCCACCTCTTTTTGGAGCAACAGCTTGACATCGATGATTCATCTTCAAAAGAAGCGAAATTACGTCTTTCTGATCCAATTCATTCCATAATTCCACAATCCGACACTTCAGCTATTCCAAGTTATTGACTTCGTTTGGATAACTTCTTAGACGCCTACCAAGCCTACTGAGTCATCAAAAATTATTTTGGTCAAAGACGGTCATGAAATAGACTCAAAAAGCTATTAGCAAGTGAAACCAAGAAAGTAAACAAATAACAGCAGGTACATTTTGACGATCAAGAAAAGGTTGATACAATCAGTGACTCACACCCTTACTCAAAATATGGGTATCATCCCGTTATTTTATTTCGGTTTACATTTTACCCCAAATTATTTCGAAATCGGAATTGGTTAAGGCCACTGAAAACGTTACCGTTGAATCTCGTTATGCATATACCGAAATAATAATTTCGGTAACGTAATTCTTATATACCGGAATAAAAAACCAACAAAGAAATACGACTTAGGTTATAGTCATAACTACTAATACTATCAGGTTAAGTAATGGACATAGTCCAGACAAATTTCAGGATAAGAATTTTCTTAAACAGTACGTCGCGATAAACCATGAGCGCAGCAAACGTTTTTTTAGGTACAGGAAAACATTACAATAACCACCTTTATAAAACCCGAAATCCAACTGCGCCCCGTTGTTACGTTTGAGAGCGACTTCGGTTCGGATGCAATAAAGGCATTAAATAACAAAAAACGTGTAAATAAGCTCGCTAGGATTCTAGTAACGCAATAATATGAATCATATTTATAACTTTGCATTCAAGTACGAACTAATTGAGTAATTGGAACGCATAAAAAGAGGACCGGATTTGGAAACAGTGGCGTAGCTGTAGGGGTTGCTGGATTGCGAAGCAACCCGGCGCTAAGATACCATAGGCGCCTGTTCAAGGATCTCTTCGAAATCTAAAGTAAAAATCTTTGCCTGGATTTCCAAAGATTCACAAACGCGAAAAATACAAATAGGCTTTCATTTTTCCGGGTCATACTTCAAAGATTTTACAAAAATATACATTTTCAAATACAGAAATAGTTATGAAGTAAGTAAAGAGAGAAACAAAAATTGAAAATATTCAGAAGAAAAATCAATTTTTGGACATATTATTGCCGGAAAACAATTTCAAAACAACTGGAAAACGCTAAAAGAACCATATTTTAAGCATCAATGAATGACGTTTGTAGTGCCCTCTTTTAATCGGAGCAGTAAATTTTTAATTTTCCGGGCAGAGATTTCAACACCTGAGAAACCCTAAAGACGTCTTGAAAAGAACTTTGAATAAAAAACTTTACGCTTAAACAATTAAAGAATTTACAAATGATATACACACACATGTGGCACCATCTGTTACCCTGGGCCATAACACTTTACTCTTTATTTACCAGAAAACGACTGAAAAACATAAGAACATTCAAGAACAACGTTTTTAAAACGATTTTGAATGAAAAAAAAAAAACGATTGTGGTGCCATCTGTTACCATGAGACGTAATTTGTTCTCTTTATTTGCTCTTCAAAACAGTTGAAGAAGACAAATTTCAGAACGTTCAAGAAGAATGTTTTGAAAACGACTTTGAATATAAAAAACATACGTGGCGCCGTCTGTTACCAGAAGTCACAACTTTATTTATTTGTTAAATTAAGAAATAATGTTACAAATAAAAAATAATTTCGGATAAGTAAAGTTGGACAGAAAAGGTTAAAGAAAGTTTTAAAAAAATTTTAAAGGTAAAGCAACACCATCTATTAATCTGTGGCTGCATTTAATTTAGTTCCCTTTAAACTCTGGAAGATAGCTTCAAGACAGCTGAAAAAAAATTGCTTCAAGAAAATGTGCTAGAAATAGTTTAAGCGTTCTCCGCTTAGTGCTAGTTTTTGGGAGCTTTTCTAACCTAAAATTTTGACAGCTTTTGTCACTTTTTAGAAATAGGATAATTCAAAAGCAATTCGACAGTCTTGCTTTGTTTAGCATTGAAAGTAAGCAGCTAAATTATTTTATTTTTTTTTAGTTTTACTTTTTTAAGAATAAATTTTATCATAATAAAAGGCGCTAGTAAAAATTTTGCAACCCGGCGACTTGACTTCGAGTTATGCCACTGACTTAAAATACGGCTATACATATTTGTTGCAGCGATTTAATTTTTGTACATATCTTTCCTATTTATAACTATATTATTGTCATGATCACCCCTATGCACATTTTCGAATTAAATTCGTTATCATTACATTTGAATTAATGAAAGAAATGCTTTTTTTGCTGCCGCGACAAAAAACTTCCTTGCGATGCTGCTCTTAACATTCTATTTGTAAATGCAATAAATTAGTTATAAGTTAATTGCGATTTCAGTAAACCGAAATATTATTACGGTTAAAACCGATATTATTTCGGTATGAGAATTACGTTTACAAAATATTATTTCGGTTTTAATGTAAGCGTGTATCTAATGATAACTGTTTCAGAACACCTCACAAATTACGTTACCGAAATTAATTTCGGTTGGATACATTTTCACTTTTACGTTAGCGATTTAGGGTATAAAATCCCTGGATGTACGAAATAATTTAAAAATCCAGAATGGATTTGATATTGTAAATGTCCTTTCTGACGGCGGAAATATTTAGAACTTTTTATGAAATTAGTAGGCCGATTTTCGGGTTGTTTAATGAACACAAACTTATTAGTCGTTAAATCAATACGATGCATATAATGTCGCCGTAGAGATTACAATTTGTCTCACACACTAAATATAAAAATATAAAAAAGAAAGTCAAAATGTGGGACGAAATTAGTAATTCTATTGGTGGAACGAGTGGTAAGTAAAATTTCACTTGTTTGTACTTTTGTATTTTTTAACAATAATTTTTTTTTTGAATGTCCAATTATCATTAAAGAAACGAACCCAATCTTTCACGTATGTGAAACGCTGTGTTTGTTGGTTTTCTTGCACCATTTTGAAGATTTCCAAAGACCTCTGCGATAGGCTCATTTTTTTTCTAAAAAAAATAACCGACAAGTTACAATTTCTTATGCGCAAGTAATTGTGTAACACACAAACAGTTTTAATAATAATTACAGCTGTTCCCATTTTCACTTCAATAGATCTCAAAAGGAGACAATAATTTTATTCTATTTAAATTCTCCCTCGCTGCTCGTCGATGGAGTTCGTGTCTCAGGCAATTGTCTTGTCGAACTCTCCTCCTGATCAGAAAAGTTACCTATTTGAATTAAATGACCTACTTTAGTCTACGTCAGCTTTGCATTAGGCGTTGGTATTGAGAAAAAGACCTTGATGGCTTGATGATTCTATTTTTTCTAGTACCAAGGTTCGAACGTACATCAAGATTCTCTTGCAGGAATCCTGAGTCCTTACATAATTATTGATTTTATCACCGATTTTCCAACGATCTTAATGCCCTTGATCTAATTTCTCGGTACTCTTACATCGCAGGCTTGACGAATGCTTTCATTGCATAACGCTGCACGTGACAGTTATGATACGAGTCCTAATTTAATAAAATATCTGAATTAAATAAAGTGTACTGAATTATAAAAAATAATCATAAGAATCTGGATTCTTACATCCATTTATGAGCTAATATTTCAAACGCCTTTTCACAATCTTTTGTTAAAGTTTTCTTTGCTTCATCTTGATTGGCGATGTGAAAGAGGTTGCCTTATGAATTTCTTTAATGGAAAAGTCTTACCACCAACAAGCACACCTGGCGTAGGCTCATCTTCAGTTGGCAAAGGTCTTTCTTATGGCTCACGAGAGATTCGGCTACTTAATCTGTGCCCCATTGCAGATTCTTCAAAAAGTCGAACGTCGCTATTTCTGCCATACCCCCCTCCCCCCCTCCAATATCAATATAAATAAGTTTGTAATCAACATCTACGATGGCAAACAAAACAAAAAAACTTTTGCAAAAATGTTTGCAAATAACAAAAATAATTGGAATCACATTTAACGGGACATTTTATTGTAACATGTTTTCATCGATGCTGCCCAGACAGTTTCGAAATTTCCATTTTTCTTCCCACACGTATGTAGTTCAAGTAGTTCGGACATACATAAATGCTGCACACGGTTCAATATAGCAATGCAAACTTCCAAAATTATGGGGCTTACTGTTCTAAATTCAATTCGAAAACTGTGACCAATGGTTTTAAACGAATTCCCCTTTGCAAGGTACCCATAAAATATATATGTGTGCTAAGGTTTCTATACAGTTAAATGTAAATTTCGCTAAGACAATTTAATTGTGTTTTGTTACAGGTGATGAACTTAAAAGTGAAAAAATCTACGGGATTCCTATTGCATATATACGTATAAGAAGTGAAAAAGCAAAAACTGTACAAGAAATAAAGATTTTAGATCGATATCAAACTTGGCCTTGAGCGCAACAAACGGAATTCTTGCGACCTCCTTTGTTATTTGTTAAAACACATTCCAGTATATCATCAGAACGTCAACCATTATCCAAAATCACTAAAGAAGTAATTGAGCAAGGTCAATCTTCTCAGTAGATATGAGAAGTAATTCATTAGTTAACAGTGGTCATGTATTTGCTAACGACAGTCTGCAAAGATAAAAAGAACAATCGCCAATTAGTAGATAAGAATCAGCAAGAAAAAAAGAAGAAAAAGCAAGACCATCATAAGTGGAACAGGTAATCTCATATTTAGATAGAAAAACCGCTGAATCAACCGCTGTTACATTGATGACATATTTGGATATGCAAAAACTATCAAAAAATTGTCGAGAAGACAAGCTATTTTAAAATTTAAGATTTCACAATGCATTATGGAATAAGCAATTAGAAGAAGAGGAAGAAGTGCCTTCGTAACAGCAACGCTCCAACATCTCTAACAAGCAGGTCAAACTCTGCACAAACATCCCTTCCGGAAACATTTGCGTTTTTTCCACATGCTTACTCCAACCCATCGCCATATATCTGTCAAACAAATATTTCATCATCTCTTGATAGTCTAAATTCTGCACAATCATCCTTCCAAGAAATAAATGCTCGTACACAACAGGATTACCCACGGTCATATGACAGTGAAGCGTCAACGCCTTCAGCTTGGTATGAAAATTTCAAAATTCACTGAACAACGTCCTAAACAACAATATTTAAATTAAAAAAATATGTTTTTTTTTTAATTTTTCTAATGTAATAAAAAATATGTACAGGGTGGACCAACGATGCGTATTTCTTCTGTGAGGCCTATTGGAAAAAAATTAAGAAAAAAATCTATAAAGAATTTTATACTAGACAATACGCGGCATATTGTAAAATTATTTTGAAGTATACAGAGTGATCAGTGAATACCGAAGGAGAAATTAACATTCGTAAGTCTGTTGCAGCAGCAAACGGCAATATGAATAACCAGTCAGCACACTTCCCCGACAAGCTTACTTAGCTTGGGGAATCATGATGAAAAAAAATCTATTGTATTGAGTATGTAAAAAGAGAACCAAGGTCAAGATGTTATATGTATAGGGTAACCCAACGATGCGTATTTCTTCTGTGAGGAAACAAAATTAGAAAAAAATCGATAAAGAGTTTTATACTAGACCACACGCGGCATATTGTAAGATTATTTTGAACTATACAGAATGATAAAAAAATAGTGGTTCGTGGAAACTATTTTTTTTTAATGGAACATCTTGTATATTTTTAGATATTTGGATGCGCCGCAATGAGCAGATTACAACGGTATAAAAATATATTGATTTCATTGAACTACTTTCGTAAAATAAATTTTGTTCTTGGAGAATTCTTCAAAAATTCAGTCAGTTTGAAAATGAATTTCTGATTAATGGGATAACACAGTCGAACGAAAATCTAACACGATATTTTTGGGACTTTGGCCTTTATGAAAATGTGAACAAAATTAAGATATCTTTTTGCATTATACCGAGCGATCGATACGTACGAAACATTCGGTATTTTCTTTTTACAAGTATTTCAATGGTCTGTTTTTAAATTATTTTTGTTACAATAAATCCTATCTCGGGACTATTCAAATTAGAGATCTTCGAAAGTAGAATCAAATGATCGAAAAATGACTTCGAATGATTGAATTTAGGTAGGAAAGTAGCAATACTGGGTGTATAGTTTAAAACGCCGACCATTGAAATACTTATAAAAAGAAAATTTCTAGTGACGAAATTATTAAAAAATAAAGGTATATAACTTTATATCAGCAGAAAGCTACATTTAAGTGCTATCCATTTCTGAAATAAAAAGCAGACCATTCCATTTAAAAAAAAAATGGAAAACCGAATGTTTCATAAGTATCGATCGCTCGGTATAATGCAAAAAGATATCTTAATTTTGTTCACATTTTCATAAAGGCCAAAGTCCTAAAAATATCGTGTTAGATTTTCGTTCGTCTGTGTTACCTCAGTAATCAGAAATTCAAATTCAAAATGACTGAATTTTTGCAAAATTCTTCAAGAAAAAAAAATTATTTTACCAAAGTTATTTAATGAAATCAATATATCTTTATACCGTTGTAATCAGCTCACTGTGCCGCATCCAAATATCTAAAAATATACAGGGTGTTCCATTAAAAAAAAATAAGTTTCCACGAACCACCATTTTTCTGTTCACTCTGTATAGTTCAAAATAATTTTGCAATATATCGCGTATTGTCTAGTATAAAATTCTTTATAGATTTTTTTCCTAATTTTCTTTTCCCTTAAGCCTCTCAGAAGAAATACGCATCGTTGGGCCACCCTGTACAGTCCCAAGCAATAAATTTTCATCGTTATGGATCGTGGAAAATAAGTAGATTTATAACTTAATTTTGAATAGTGGGAGTAACTTTAAAATGTAGTTTATTTTAGACACCCTTTATATAAAAAATAGGATGTTTACTTCGAATATTGCACTATTAATATTGGATAATAATAATATATGTAACTGATAATTTTTAAATAAATGAAATCGTTTATTTAATTTGCTTAAAACGAAATTGAAGGATCGATCGAATACGATTCGTTGTTAAAGTTATGCAGATCATTTTTGCGGTGATGCTACTCATGTCAACGGCGCTGTAATAATCGGTCTAACCTTGACTACTCATCACCACTCTGTATAAATATTTTAAAATATTTGCATCTAAGAGCCGTGTGACGTGATGTAAGTTTTTGCGAAAATTTTGCATAAATTAATTACAGAGCGACAGACAGGTTATCATAGTCAATGTTACTGACTAATTGGACATTTCGTTGTCAGTTTCTCACAGTTTTTATCAAGAAGTAAGAGTAAGTGTCTCCTTTTAGTAATAATTCGATTTTTTTCCTGATCATTTAAATTAAGGGGCGTCTTGGCATATACAATATAAAAAAATATAAAAAAAATATCTCAATTCCGACAAATTTATTTCGTTATTAAGGTAATTTATTTATGTCCACTTCACACTGTCACGATTAGATTTCTAATAGAATTAATTAAAAAACCACGGAAATAATTAACACACTTAAAATTTATGCGTAGGTAATCAGTGCATAATCGCATTCCAGTTACGAAGTTCTCAAACTCAGCGAAAACGTCACGCAGGCTATGAAACTAGGACGAAATGTTGGTAAGCGTTGCAATTATTTCTGCAGAGTCAGTGTTATTATATTAAATTTATAACTGGACCTAATTAAGTAAGCATGTATCGACAATTTTTGTGTACGTTTGAGTATCTCAGAAGTTAATCGGTAAAATGATTCTTTTGAATTTGCCATAAAAACATCGCTCCCGTCATAGACCTTGTCGTCGCATTATGGTGCCAAATGCAGTGTCGCTGGCCAAAAATCTGTAACTTTAAATTTATTGATATATCGTTATCAAATTTTGTATTCTTAATGAAAAAGGGTTAAAGTTTCATATGAGCAATGAAAAACCACTGAAACTTGAGTAATTTATTTAAAAAGAAATTAAAGATCTACAGAAACCTAATTATTGGCAATTGCCGTAAACACGAGACGCAAATTCTTATTAAAACTAATGCAAAAGGATATCAAATAGTAATATGATAATTATAGTAATGATTTTTACAATAAAAAAATCAAAATGTGCATTAAAACATAATGAAAAAAGGTTATGAGTTTTATGGAAAATGAGAAGGAATAATTTTAATCTTCCAGTAAAGTTATTGCTTCCTCATCGAGATCTATGTGTTTCTGTGAAGATTGCTTTCTAATGCTTGTTATGAAGGGATCAGATGTACAGAATAAATGATGAAAGACGTCTTCGTTTGTAGCTAATCTGCAACATTTTCTAGAATGATGTAGTCTGAATTTCTTATAATCTTTGTTTCGAGATTCTTGAGCATCTTCAGACAGCTGTCCGAGAGGCAGAATGGCGTTATACCTGATTATGCTCTCTCCATGCATAAGAACCTTGTGCACTGAATAGGGCATGTAGTACCAATTGTACGTATTTACGTATAAATTAGCTCTAGTATGTGTATATTCACCAAACTTTTTGCATTTATTTTCATACCACTTGACATTGTCTGCTCCAGTGATTTCAGATGTACAAGCATAATTCGCAAAGAATCTTCTTGCGGTATTTCCGTCATTACTATTTCCACTGATTCGCCGAGGTTTGTCTATAATCAAACCAAATTCGTTACGGTAACGTTCCTGCACAAGTTGTTTTTTCACTGATTTTTGTTTCTTATTGTCCTCTGGAGTAGCAGACCATTTTTGGAATGAAAAGTTGTATGATATATGAAGAATTAATTCGACAAACCTAATCCAAGCATGCAGAGTTGAGAGTCCAAATCGGAATGTTTCTTCTCGTTCTGGCCTTCGACGTGTAAGATCATTCATTTCTGTAGGTTTTGCTAAACAAACATTACACGTGGCACTTAATGGTGTATTTGTTATAACTTGAACAACTTTTCCATCTATCATAGTAAAATATAAAATGTGTTTTACAGAATACAATTTTTCGTTGAATTCTATGCAAGAAGATGTTAATGCAAGAATTTGTAAATCAATTTCCTCCACTACACTTCTAGTTTTCTCAGGAGTTTCTTTTGCAAATTCTATAAGAATAGGGCGAGAAAAGCGGACTGATGAAGGTGTACGATTTTCCCATACAACATTGCTATTTTTTTCGTTAATAAGCTTCAGTGGTATAAAAGAGGATATCAATAGTTTTGAATCTGATATTAGTTGACTTTCTCCTGACAAAATTTGTTTGTATTCGCTTTGAACAGAAGAGCCGTCAACTCCCTATTTACTGTATAAAATCAATTGTGTATCCTCGTTTAGATTAAGAGAATGCAGCATTAATAATCTCTTAGCCGTGTGATTTAAAAGAGCTTGTAATTTTACTTTGACACTTATATCAGTTACCTCGACATGATTCGGATAACATGCTTTTTAGCTTCCAATATTAGCTTATAAGACGGGAGTAACGGAATACATTTGCTTATCATGCAGCTTCCGAGGTATTCGTATAGACTTTTTGTTAAATCTAAATCCAGAAATAAAGTTAAAGCTTCGTCGTGTGAATAAGGTACTACAAATATTTTTTGTTCTACTAAATTTTAATGTAATATACTTAAATCTTCGGGTGATAAAAAGCGTACCTTATCAAGCACGGCAGAATGTTTACATTCTCCAAGCGACCGCAATCCTTGTATATAAGAATGATGAATTTTCTCTAGTCCAGATTCCCTAAACAGTTTAATTGCTTTTCTACGTTTGCTTCTCTCCGCCGAAAATTCATATTCCCTACAAGGTCGTCTTCGTTTACTTTCTGAAGATATAGAGGGTATATTTTCTTCATCAAACTGCACTGTCAAATCTTTGGTGATCCAATCAGTATTTCTTAGCAGAAATTTGTCCTTGGTCCTTCCAGCTCCATTCCACCTTTGCTTGAATTGTGGTAGAATATACTTCTGAATTTTGACAATCACGCAAAATGAAATTTGCTCCACTGAGATTAGGAAATTTTTCTTGTATGTAATGCTCTGCCGTAGATATATGCTTTCCGTGCTCCATGAAAGCAATACATAATTCTTGTTTATTGATGGTTATAGAATTCATTTTTCACGCGTTTGATTGCAATATAACAACACATATCAGGACTGGCTTCGACAAAGTGATTTGCAATGTTTCAGTTTTCGTCAAAGCCTTTTATATGTATAAAACCTCAAGAAAATTATCAGTATTTGTTCAATAATAGAAAATATTTTCGACACCAAGTAGGTATTGCGGATAATTGTTATTTTACATATTGTTGATTGATAAAAAAAAATAAAAATAATTTTGGTCAACCGTAATTTCCGTGAAAACAACTTATTTTGATTTCAATAAAAGTTAGCGGTCTATGGTTAATGGTGAAATTCATAATAAAAAAACATAGAAAACTATTTGTTCTTATCATTAAATAATATTTGCTCGCATATAAATGTTTAAAAATGTAAATAACGGGCAATTAGGTTCCGCGTTAGAAAACAGTAATCCAACTTCTCTTCGAACTTTTCTCGTTTTCACATAGAATTGCATTGAAATGCAGTATAAATTTTATTGCATTTTGTAGACAATTAAACGAGCTTCCATATGTGCTAGAGAAATTAACTGGGATAAACCCTGCTAATAGTTAAAAGTTTACTGGAAATTATTTTTTTAACTTGTAGTAATGTGATTAATCAAATAATTCTAGCGAATTAATGAATACACTTGAAACATCAATAATTTATTTTTATGTAGTAGGAAGAGTGGCCATTTTAGTAATATGAAATAAGTTGTAAAAAGTTTGCGCAATATAGGTATATTTTATTGTATTATGGAAGCCTACGCGCCGGGATTCTTCACCGGTAACGAAACGGTCAACTTTGAGGGTGCATAGCATAATCATTAAAGCTTCAAATCATAAAATATTTGGTTAAACAAAACTTCAATTTGTCTACTTTATGATACAAATAATTTGTATAATGTAGGATGATATTCCGAAAATGCATTTTTGATTATGATTATGATTATGATTATGGCCAAGGCTTACATGGAGCGGGACCACAGTGCGCCGCCTGGCCGTTACAGGACATCGTAATCCTGAGACATCTCGATGCAACCCCTTCAACAAATCTACAGCAAAACTACCTCAAGGCTACCGAATTTCTTCAAAAACGTGGAAGTGCATCCATATTTTCGTATTCGATCGTTTAAAGCTCTACCTACGCCCCCAGTCTTTCTAAGTAGAGTGTGACAGTGAACTATTTCAGGACTATCAATTTCGAGAAATTTAAATTCTGAAAGGTAGTTCATAAATATTGTAATGTTTTAATATTAGAACTCTTTTCTATTTCAAAGTAAATTAACATGTTACATGAAACAGTTCTATCAAATGCATTCGTTTCATCATCCACGATCACGTAAATTTGAAATTTTGAATTGATCCAAAATAACAAACGAATTTTTAAATTAATTAAAAAAGTTTACCTCATTTTAAAACTTACCGACTGACCTAATCGTTTCTTACTCATAAGAAAATGGGAAACCGAGAAACGATAATCAATGGACAATAAAAGCTGAAATTATTTTAGATTAACCAAGAACTCAGGCGCACAAATTATTCGAAATATGGAATGGAATGGAATCAAGACAACGATCTTTAAAAATGGTAAACCTATTTATTTAATTGCTAATTGTAAGTTTATTCCCTATGACCCAAATTAGCCGATATATTTCTTCAGGAAAGGTCGTGAGCTTATTTTTTGCAAGTATTCTACCCGAGCTTTCAAAGTTTCAACCAGAAAATAAGTAAAAGTTAAAAAAATATACCCGAAAAATTGCAGTGATATGCACTAATATACATCTTTTCCACAAAATATGCTTAAGATGAGGAAACTATACCAACATTAATTTTGTCCTTATACGTCATAGAAGCAAGAAATATGCAATTTGCATATAAATAATCCCAGTGGAGCAAGAAATCGAAAATTTAAGACTCAACCGGTTTTCTCTTTTTGGTTTTTACTTTTCTAGGGCTTCAAATAGAATGAAACCTTAATTGCGAGTATTGCCTTAATTGCCCAAATCCCTAGAGGCATCACTTGAGAAACCCGGAAGATCGACGTCTTGTACGCTCTCGCACTACTTAGACATTAATACTTTTTAGATTGCTGCACAAAAATAATCCTTAATTGAATGCAGAAATTAGGGGTGAAATCGCAGTTTCCGTACGCTCGATCTGATTGTTCTCTGTGAAGAGCCGGGCCGTGTGAAAAATTCGAAGAAATCTACTACTTCGCCTTTACCTTGAACGTTATTGTTACTGTTCATTCCAATATTATTGCACCTCTACATACTGAATATTCGATTCTTTACAGAATAACATCCAATTTTAAAGTGAAACGTCTTTAAAAACTCATTTAAATTTGAAACGAGAGATCTATTCAGAAAAAAAAACATATCGTATAATTGCAATTCTTGTTTGTAGATGGCGCCACCGAGCCGAACGTAGCGCGTAGTTTGTATACATAACTACGCGCTACGTTCAGCATCACTCGAGGGACCCGGAAGTTCGACTTCTTATACAATCCCGCTGTACTTAGGTATTATTCCCTTCCAGATTGCTGCGCAAGCGGGGAGTATTAGATGTTTGCATTTGCTATGCAAAAATTATCCTTAATTGACTGCAGAAATTAGGCGTTTAAAAAAATTATTTAAATTTGTAACAAGAAAAAAAAAGCATTTTAAAGTAATTATAACTCTTGTTTGCAATAGGCGCCGCCAAGGTAGTTTCAATTTTAATTACAATTTGTCACACGTCTGATTTCTCTCCTCGAAAATAATAAATTCATTTACATTATTTTTAATTATATTTTGAGACTTTTTCAATTTCTTTCCTGCAGATCTTTCAACACAGTTTTTGTGAACTCGGGGCAAACGTATACAGGATGCTCCATTTTGAAACGCAACATAGGAAATCCCATCTTGATTTAAAGCTACTCAAATATTGGCTTCCTTAATTATTTTACGGCAAAATTCCATTTAGGTTTTTTAAAGTACTCTTCAAGATGAATCTGTCTGTGAAGTTTGAGAATTTTTCATGCACTGAGTTATAAGATATTTATAAAGGTTCTTTAGCTAAATTCAATTTATATAAAACTATCAACTCGGCCTTGATTAATAATAGTGAAAACTGAACAGATAATTAAGAAATCTAGTTCGTTTTTGAAAAGATTGATAAAGAAAGCTTTTACAGTAATTTCAATATTTTAACATTTATTGATCAATAAATATTTTGAAACTGAGCGAATGAAAAATTGTCAAACTTCACAGACAGATTCATCTTGAAGAGTAATTTAAAAAACCTCCACTGCATTTTGCTATAAAATAATTAGGGAAGCCAATATTCGAGCACCTTTAAATTAGCATGGGGTTTTCTATGTTGCGTTTCAAAACGCAGCACTCTGTATAGATGGCGCTACAGTAATCATGAAAAGAGTTTTGAAATAAGAAAATTGTAAAATTTAAAATAAAATAAAAATAAAAAATGTAATTTCTTGAAAAGTGATCTGAACGGATTCGTATAATCTGCGAACCATGTGTACTTTTACAGCTTTATCAGGTGGCGCCATCTACCAAGAAGAGCTCCAATTATAGCGCCGAATTATCAATTTATTCATTTTTATTATTCGAAGTAAATTTTTGACTCTTCAAAAATTTAAAAAAAAAAAAACAACTTTGGGACTTCCCATTGTTTTGATTTTTTCTCAAAAATCTGCTTTTTACGTTTAGAAAGAAAAGTGAGAGAAAGAGGGAGGGTTCAAATTCGCGCGGGCCTTCGACGTTAGTCGAAAATCCAAACTTTGGGACTACCCCAACGCTTTCTTTTCTTTTTTCTTTGAAAATGGGCTTTTGTTTCTTTTTGTCATGGTAGAAAAGTGAGCGAAGGGTTGGGGCTGCGTCCCCAAATTTGAATCGGTCCTCCAACGTCATTGAAAGTACAGACAGACTATACCCTTCGGCTCAGATTCTATCTAAAATTCATTCTCTTTACACGCAAAGTAGATTTTTGTTTCAACGATTGTTACGATTAAATTGATTACCAAAAAAACTAAACACCCGTGATGTGTAGTAACTTCATTCGCAAGATTAATTTCAAAATGAGAAAACCAACTGATTAAAAAAAGATTAAAAGAACTTCAAAGAGCACCAACTAATTAAATAGATCACAGTACTGCAGGCGAATGATTTGAAAAAAAGACTTTTCGTGCGCTACGCCCTTCTTAACCATTTTCTCCCATTATTGTAATTCAAATAAACTTGGTTGGCTACCTGGTAAAATTATTAAAAAGATAGGAATGGTCTTGAATCATATAGTACATGTTACCGGCACGGTAATCGACTTAAAAAACTCCCAGAAAGATCTGAAGTACGTACGTGTACGTCGTGAACTACCAGAAGAAGGATGTCGTGAATTTCAAGCTGCTTTCACAGTTCCTAGTTTCCAGTTCGTTGAAAGTAGATTGGAAGTAGATTCTGCGCTAGAAATAATTCTCCTACTGATCCCGTATCGAAGCCGAAAAATTTTTAAATTTTTATTTTCTTTATTACAGATAAACCCAGATTTTGACGCGACCAAAAAGAATGCTACCTAGTTTGGCGAAAGCTCTGTCTGGGATGTTACGTAATGCTTAACATGGCGGCGCGGCGCCAAAACGAAATGCATGTTAAGCGGAGCGTCCATTAGGTCGGTGAAGGAGAGCGACGAGGCGCGGATTTTATTATCAGAGGTCCGTCCACTATTTTCTCAAAAAGTTATCCAGGTCCGTATTGGCGCCACTGAAGAGAACCAAAACATCATCAAGATATCTATACCAGTATTGGATATGCTTCTGAAAAGGGGGGAATTTGAGATGTGATTCTTTTCTAAATTGTTCAAGAAAATTTCACTCATAAGGCATGACAAAGGGGAACCCATAACAACGCCGGAATTTTGATTATAAAAATTATGTGTAGTGTTATTAAAACGATACCAGTGGAGATCTGAGTTTTTAGCCCACCTTCTGTTTAACATTTATATCCTCACTATGAGTGGCCGGAGGCCTCATACAACTTCAACTTCAGCAAGTTGAGCTGCTTCAACCCGCCGTTATCAACAACTGCCCTCGTTAAGGAAACAAGTTGCCCTCGAGATCTGGTTCCTGTCAAACTGTCACATTCGTACAAATTTAAATACTCCAGCCTCCAGAGCTGCCGTTAAATCAGCTGAGAAAACATTGCTACAGCAAGAACTCGGCAAATGATACTTCATCCGAGATGAAATCTGCTTGCAAATTTGGAAACTGCACATGGATCTCACATACGCCCAGCCATAAGAGATGCTTTCGATCATAAGGTATGGGACCATGTTCAATCAGTTGGCCAACAATTGGCCAATTGGCAATTTAAACAAAAAACTTTTTCAACTAAAATCGATTTTCAAATTTTACTTACCATTGAAAATCTTTTAATTTTCACCCACACATTGTCAATACCTCCAATAGCTCAATCCCCCACGTTGTTTCTAACACCGTTCAAAAAGACTCCTCAAATTTACCCCACTTCCCAACAAAGAAATGGCTTACACCACCAACTTAGTGGCGACCGAAAAGATTTTACAAACTTTACCCCCACGAGACCGAACCTCCGCAGCCAACCAACTTTTTCCTGTTTTTAACAAACTTCCTTCAACCCTTGCCACTAAAAACCACGTTAACCCCGCTGCAGTAAAAACTAAGAAATTCTTAACCAACAACAATCCCTTGATATCTAAAGCCGATAAAGGTGATTGCATCGTCAAATGGATAAAACAGATTATAATGATAACATTTCGAATTCTTTAAGTAATTCTGATTTTATTACACTCTCCTCTGACCTCTCTTTTAAATACATCAAGAAGTTTAACACCACCATTAGAGATTTACAGTTCTTCAAATTTCACAATATTAACCACTTTGAACTTATTAGTAAGAATCCCTCTGTTTCAAGACTTTATGCCCTCCCCAAAATACATAAACCCCATTGCCCTGTGAGACCAATAGTATTTTTCATCAATGCCCCAGCCTATCTTTTATCAATTTAGCTTTCTCGTCAACTTAATCAACTACTTCAATTAAATTCATCTTTTAGTATAAAAAAACACTCAGCAACTTTTAGACAAAATTTCTGACATTGATATTAATAAGATGATTTGTCTCTTTTGATGTTGTCAAACTATTTTCAGCGTACCATCTTCTGAACGTATTGAGTTAACGTTTCACCATCTAAAGAACTGTCAAAAATCTTTGAAATTACTTCTTTTCCTTTATATGTGGTTTATTTGTACTGCAAAATTTTTTCTTAGATATCGATTTTGGTTTTGACACTTTCTTTCTTTCCTCTTTTTGCTCGACCGGTGGAACTGATACCCTGTAAGTCATCATTTTCATTCACCATAAGCGTCGCATTTTTTTTTTCATTCAGCTCCTCGCTTCCACTTTGTTCTTCGCTCAACTGATTCATACCTTCTTCCCTATCTGATGGAATGCATTTACTTCCTGAAGACTGGAACGCTTCTTCATCTTCAGTTTGGAACGCTTCTTCATCTTCAGACTGGATAAAATTCTCTGCTTCAGTAATTTTCTTTCTTTCCCATTTCGGCCAGCATCTGTCTGCGACTCATTCTAACAACAATACAAAGGGATGCACAATTTAGCAATGATGAGTTAGTTCACAAAACCATCAGCATTTTACTGAGTTTGAAAATTTATATTAAGAAATACATCGAAATTTTCTACCACGTTTAGCATAAAATGGATAGTTTCAAGGATTTTTTTGTCTTCTTAATTATTTAAGACACTTTCACTACGTTAATGTTAGAGAGCTTAAGATTAAAAAAGTTGATTCAAAATATCAATGAATATAACTTACCTGAATGAAATTATTTACAGATCTTGTTTGAAATAAACAGAAAAAGCATTTCAATGTTATTTCATATCTCACGAACATATTCAAGAAAACTAAAAAACTAAGTCAGCACGGCAAAGTTATCATTACTGCAACAATGTTGCAACATTTAGACACAATCTGGCTTAAAATAATAATTAGTAAATACTGCTAACGTATTGGTATGATTTACCTCGTTTCTGCGTATCATAGAATGGCACTTTGCAAATCTACAGAGTGGAATAACCCATTTTTTGACAATATGTGGGTTGACACATCATCCATTTGTAAAGAATGTTTTACATTATACTAATTTTTGTTACCAGAAAATAGTACCAAAAAATATTGGCATTTTACTGCTTTACACTATCCTAAAACATGATAGACTTTTTTCTGGTATCTTTTTATACGATAATGTAAATGGAGCTTAAATGCTTTAGCATGTAGTGTATTGTTATTCCTCGTTTAATATTGCTATTTTTTTTTATAAAATGTTTCCTAAAAAAGTACTCCTAATTTGTTGCACACTTATTTATTCGATAATATAATAATTTCTTTATTGCACAAATTAAAACGCTTACAAAACTTCGAGAAAAAGATTGTGATCTGATAACCAAACGGAAGGAACGACAAGAGTAATAACGAAGTTTAAATAAGGCAGTTTCAGCTGGAAAGTCTATTACTATTGATTGCAGTAGATAAACGTGATAAATTCTCAAAGTACAACGAAGATTTTTAGATTTAATAAAAATTCTGTGTTGTTATTTACCTACAGGCAATAATTCAAATATACGTTGCACTAGTTATAAGAATAGATTCCGTAGAATTCAGGAAGAACTTTTTAAATTTGAATAAGCAAACTGTGAACGAAATTTTAAAGGAAAGTGACATAATTTTGATTAAAATCCGGTTATCGCTCTGATAATTCCTAATTATTGCGAAAACTTTGATATAAACCGCTTACCGTCACTTATAAACCGAAGGAATTTATTTATAGTTCTTTCACAGCAATTACCCTAATATTTCAGTTTTTCTGCATGACAACTTACAATTTTGAAAATCGAACTAAAAAAATGTAACGTATATATTATTGTCAATTTCTACTTAGATAGGACATTGTGTTTTCAGAGTTAACGCGAGAAAAAGATCGAAATAGTGCCTGTTAAGTGATATATATAGGAGAAATAAGTACGTCTGCGTTATACGCAGCTACGTCGTTTTTTTTTTTTTAATTTGTCAATGATTATTACAGTTCTACGAATGCAACATTTGGTTTTATGGTTCATTAAGAGGATTTCCCAAGATTTCATTACGATTCTTAATTTCGAAGAACAAACGAACCACTAAATATGTCGATAAGCGAAACGACGGCGCAAGTCCTTTTTAATTATGAAGATTGTTATAAGTGCATTCAAGTATGGATTTTTCGTAATAGACTTTCAAATCAGACTAGATACAGATAAAAAGCGTGAATTCTTTTTGTATGCCGTGAGATCACCCTAATGTGAAGAATTGAGTATAAAAGCGAGGAAACTGCGATTGATAATCAGTTTCAACTCAGCATTGCTTTGGAGTAATTCAGCTTTCAAAATGCATCTACAGGTATCTTCGAGAATTTTAATTTATGTAACTTTATACATAATTTTAACGACTTTTCTTGCAGCTTTTAGTGGCTGTAGCAGTCATAATTGGCACATGTATATATGGCCAAGAATATGAGAATCATGAATTTGACATAGACCATGGAATTATTGAATTTGGATACAGTGACAGTGATCATGAAGCATACGGACATGGCGGCGGCGGCGGTGGTCATGGCGGTTATGGTGGTGGACACGGAGGTGGCGGACACGGAGGAGGTGGACACGGAGGTGGTGGACACGGAGGTGGTGGACACGGAGGTGGTGGACACGGAGGTGGTGGACACGGAGGTGGTGGTCATGGAGGATACGGTGGCGGACACGGAGGCGGTGGTGGACATGGTGGTTACGGTGGTGGACACGGTGGTCACGGAGGAGGTGGTCACGGAGGTGGTGGTCATGGAGGATATGGTGGCGGACACGGTGGACACGGAGGCGGTGGTGGTCACGGAGGTGGTGGACACGGAGGTTACGGTGGTGGACACGGAGGAGGTGGTCACGGAGGTGGTGGACACGGAGGATACGGTGGTGGTCACGGAGGTGGTGGACATGGTGGTGGACATGGAGGTGGTGGACACGGAGGCGGCGGTGGTCACGGAGGATATGGTGGAGGTGGACACGGTGGCGGTGGCCATGGTGGCGGACATTCAGGTCACTTGATCCACGAAAACAGCTACTTCGATGGTCATGGTATCACAGGAACCAGCTATGACAACAGCCATTTGGAATCGTATTAAGTGACATTAGATCAAATATGGCACAATAAATTCAACTGTTTCCGATCAGATATAAGCTGTCGAAATTCAAGATAGTCCGTAATAATAAAACCGTAATACAAACCAAATAATAATTTTATTATCCAAAATTTATTTCTTCTATTAATTATAAGGAGTGGACTTGATACTTGACACGGATAACTTCAAGTAAGGTGCAGGTTCGATCCTCACTCATTGTCAACGCATATGAGACATTGAAATTTCATGTCTCCGCGGTTAGTGTTCGGATTCATACTGAATACCAAAAGAATGTTGGGAAGGTGTTGAGAGCATCCTCTACATTTTACGCAAAAAATAGTCAAATGTTCTGATTTAACGATAAGAGAAACTTCAACTTATCACAATCATACTTAACTATAAATATATCTCAACAAAGAAACAAATTTTCACAAAAAAAATTAAGAAAAGTTATTTGAAGGGCCATACATTTTTAATAAAACAAGTGCACTTAGAGAAATTGAACTAGATCAGTTTATTTTGACCCAAAAAAGAGCCTAACATTGAAGTATAGACAACTCTTTACTGCACACCCGATATACAGGCTGTTTCACTTAAAGCGGCATACTTCATATCTTTCTAGATACTCATTTTACAAAACAACGTTTCAAATGAAAGTTACTTGGTATCATGTGCAGTATATTTTGAAATTAATTTGGTGAATGCAGAGTGTTCCGTTCGGTCTGGGCGTTATATTACTTCGGTATTATAAACGGAACACCCTATATATTTTTACATTTTCGGATTTCGAACACAGAGGGTCAAACCGAAACCTTTTTCGCGTTATTTAAGTTTTTTAAAAAGTTGTTGCGGAATGCCATATATATTTTACTATTAGCGGATGCGTTATTTAATTCTCTTTTCATCCGTATCTGTCGTTAATAGTTTTTTTCAGTATTTACATTTTTCTTTACCATTTTTAAAAATACACCAAATATTGTGACATTTGCTAGTTGCCATAGTTACGGGAGCAAACTGTGGATGTGTTTACCTTTACCCTAATATTATTAAGTATTATTATTATTACGCGACATTAGAAAAGTTTAAATTAGTCTTTAAGAAGGTCTCTTGCGTAAGAAATCATGTCTTCTTAAGTATGGATTTTAATCTTGTCACGGATATCCAAGCTAACGAGCCCTAAAAAAAGCTTATATTGCTGTCAATAGATGCATGTGGATACAATAATACATTGGGACATTTTTAAACGAATTCGTTGTTTTTGAAACCCTAGAAAGAAATTGCATGCGGTCAAATAAAGGCAATGAACAGGCCAACTGACTAATCCTCCTCCACCATCCATTCATTCGTTTAAAAATGTTCTAACTGCTGAAGGACGACTTGTTGTATCCAATATATCTACTGACAGCAATAGAAGTTTCTCCTTAGGGTTCATTGGTTTGGATATCTATGGCAAGATTAACATCTGTACCTCATGTCTTCTTACGTATGAGTCCTTCTTAACGACTATTTTAACTTTTTGAATTTCATATGATACTTAATAATAATGTAGGGTAAAGATAAACAAACAACTTGTTTGCTCTATACTCAGAGCAACTAGCAAACCTTACAATATTTCGTGTATTTTTTAAAATCTTAAAGAGAAATGTAAATATTGAAAAAACTGTAACTACAAATATCGGCAACCCCGTATTATTTAAAAGAGAATTAAATAATGCACCTACTAATGGTAAAAGATATATAGCATTCCACTAAAAAAAATAGTTATCGTAATTTGAATATTCTGAAGTTCATTAATTTTTTTGTAAGAACTTATGTTGCTGGAATTTTTTGTTGACAGTGTAACTGAAAAGCGTTTCAACACGAAACTTTTGTAAAAAGAAAACAAGTTTCTAACGTAATTTGTTCCGAAGATATTAGCATTTGTTTGAGGTACTGCAAGAGCAATATTTTTTTTAAAAGTTGAATAACGCGAAAACGATTTAGATTAGACCCCATGTATGTACACGAAGTCACAATAAAATTCAGTCTAGAACCCGAAAATGTAAAAATATATAAGGTATTCTGTTTAAAATAACGAATTGACCTAATGCCCAGGCTAAAAGAAACACTCTGTATACATCAAACTAATTTTAAAACATGCTCCTCATGATACAGTGAAACTTTCATTTGAAACAAGATTGATTTTCAATTCAATGGTCATTTTCAGTCAAACGAACATAATTCGTCAATTCAGATTAAAAAAAATGATTCGCAATTTATCGTATTAGTGTCGTATTAAAAAAAAATTAAGAAGTTAAAGATGGGACGAAAAATCTGCCCTACTGGAAACGAAACGAATCGAAACGTGTTATAGGTAGTTAAGCAAAAATTTTAGTATTGTTTATAATAAAAACGAATAAAATAGCGACATCTTACTATCGCTTTTTGACCTAACATTCATTCTTACATCGCATTTGCGAATAAATTGGGCAAGTCGTTTTTGGTCTGCAGTGGGAATGTCGAGCTACGTTTCTGCTGAAGAAGCCCCAAGCAGGGCTGAAACAGCTGTCCAGAGGCTGCTCGAGGTTCTCACTGCAATCAAAAACGATTTGCACAAAAAATTTTTCTAAAATATAATAAAAACGTATACCAGAGAAAAATAATTGACTTTTTGAGTTGAGTTCAGGTTCAGGTTTGTAGCTGAAAAACAAGAAAAGAAAATCGATTAATATTGAATTAGTATTCAATATTAATCGATTTTCGCGCCTAATTAGTTTTAGGCCTCTATTGGTGCAACTGTTTCCTATTTATATCAAGAAATATTTAGGCACATATCACAGACAAATAAGATTTTCCTAGGCAAATAGTTTTTACCTGGGCTCTTAACATCTGTTTTATATTTATAGACTATTTTCCTGAGCAAAAAGTATTTGACTGAACCGTTGTTGGGCAAATATTTTATTTACCACGGAATAAAATTATGAACTTATGTACCGCATATTCCTTTTGAAAAGTAAATTATAAGATGTTTGTGAATTTTACTGCTAGAAGACGTGGAATTGGTTCTCACAGCAAGACAACCCCTTGACAAGATCGCTTGATACTTATAAACACCAGGCAGCATCCGTTTGCAACTGCTCAGTATCACTAAGATGTTCCTCGGGTGTACGCATTTCGTACCAAACTATTCAAAACAAGTTTTTGGAAGTAGGGCTAGCTTACTGTAGGCCTTTGAGATATCCAGGGAGAACAGCAGATCATGGTAGGCAACTTAGAGAATGGGCAAGTGTGAGACTGCAGAGGGCAACACCTTGGAAAGATATGCTTTTTACGGATGAATCTCGATTCTGTCCGAATAATGATAGTAAACGCCTTAGGGTATATCGCAAACCCAATAAACGCAATTTATTTCAGGTACAAACTTCTCGCAGTATCCTATGGTAGATGGAGTATTATGGTATGAGGAGAAATGTATCTGGTGTGCTTAATGGGACAGGATATAATTATATACCATATCCTTCGTCCTTGCAACGCCGCTTAAGAAGAAAGCGTCATATTTGCAGACGATATGGCGCCAGGATAACTCCTGATGCTCGCGCGACCAAGAAATTCTTCATTGTACCCCTCCAACCATTCTCTCCTAATCTTAACCCCGTCGAACACATATGGGACCGTTCCAAAGGCGACTAGATGGTAATATTCTATGATCTGCTACAGCGGAGCAATTAAGAAATTTGCTGCCACTACTGTAGCAAGAAATTCCTCAAGAATCAATAGACAATTTCATTCGCAGTATGCCATAAAGGTGTAAAGCGCTGTTATTGACGCGTAAGGGTGGTCAACAAGATACTAGAAATGAAAAAGTTGAGGCTGTCTACAAAATTAACCTTTAATTCTGTTAATTAATACATATTAAAAGTTGTTCGAAAAAAATGTCGTTTCTCTTCTTTATCAACTAATTCTTACTTCGAGGGTATCGAGATATTATTTTTTATTTGCAAATTGAAGAATATACTTCCCTAAACAATATACTACGTTACTGTTAACCTGTACTTAATTGTGTGTTCTTACAAAGAATAACCAAAAAGGAGGAATTCTTGAATTGTTGTTGTACGAGTTTATGAAGCAGCACAAGTGGCTTAGAATATCTGTGAAGAAGAAGACGACAAAAGCAGAGTCTCTTAATATAAGACATGCCCAAGGTGAATTTACAAAATTCATAAATGGCGATATTACTCTTCGAAGAAGTCGTACCTCGGGTTGCCCTTTAAAGATTAACCAGTTTTTTTTTGCAATTTATGAAAGAAAGTCCGATTACTTACCACTCAGATTAACACTTAAGGGGTCATAGTACGATTATTAAACGTTCTACATAAATGTCACATAACAAACGAACCTAAACACCTTAAACATTTGTACTAAATTACTCCAAAATCTCCGCAACAATCGTTTCCTGTGACAAATCATGATTTATGAAAAAATATAGATTTTTTTAAGAATCTCTACTGGTATAGACAGTGGCCTAATCCTCTAGTGTCAGTTTCAGTCGTTTACAAAGATCGTTTTGGAAGATAAGAGATGCTCAGTGTTTGGTGGAATATCTTTGGCGAGATCCATTTTGAACTTATTTCAGTCTATTGTGCTCAATTTAAAATTTACCAAAGTACACGAAATTTTACGTTTAGGGTACGTCGCATTAGTAAATATAAATCACATGATCCACCACCAGGATAATACAAAACCGCATAATACAATGAGTGCATAATGGTGTTCAGTCCAAATTTACTGTGATGAGAAAACAATAATATCTTTCTCTAGATTTTTATTTTAAGTAATTATTGGCTTCAGGAGGCTTCAGATATCTTTATCTGAAAGAATTTGACGCCTATACTTCACTTAACATAAAAATTTAGAAAATTATTTGTTGTTTTCTCATCACAGTAAATTTGGACTGAACACGATAATCGTAATTATGTTACATATCTTTGTTAAATCAGTTAACCCAGCGTTTCCTAAACTTTTAGGTTTTGCCTCTTTTAAGCTGTGTTATGAATGATTCACGCCTCCCCTCCCCCGTCAAATCTCAAACTTGAACACTGATGCTAAATGATTTTCTAAGCCTTCCATAGTATTTTTTAGATATTTGAGATTCCTATTACATTTCAGAACTGACGACTGTTTTAATTCCAGAAACAAGAAATTTTTGTGCTTTACCATGAAACTGTCCAAATAAATATTTACAAGATTATTCCTAGCATTTCAAAATTAAGATACGAATCTCCTTAGTTTTCATAAATTTCAATTTCGGTGCCAACCGTTGACAATTAATGACATCCAAATTGCGCAATTTGCGTTCAATTTTTTTTAAATATTGCTGCGCCCCCCTTTGAAGGCTTCCGCGCTCCCCTCCCCATGATGACGCGCCCTACAGTTTGGGAAACGCTCTGAGTTAACCTGTATCTGCAATTGTTTTCGAGCGGCCGTGCCTCCTTCGATTTTTTTTAATTACATAGTATATTTCTAATGATGAATTTTGATTTTTTTTCTGTCTTCTGATTCAGAGTTTTGCCGCCTTACATAACAAAAATTCTCCGAAAGAAAACAAAAACTTTTCCATTGCAGTAAGCCACGGATTATAGTGCGAAAGTGATTTTATTCCTTGGATATCATTTTCTAGGGGATGTTCGTACAATTTTAAGGGGTTCTTTACTAATTTTATAATCTGTGTTTTAATAGATATGTTTTGTCTCTTAACAAGCAAACAATAATCCTTAATTGTCTATATCAACAGACAGAGTGTGTAGGAGACTTTAGAATCACTAAACTTAAAGGATATAGTTTTTACTTAAAAAGTAGGTATTTGTTAGTCATTAATATGCATTATCCTCGTGAAGAATTAGTAGATGTGATATTTATCAGTGAAGAGTGCCGAATGGATAGTGTTTTTGCTATTTTTGCATTTTTCGTTAAAAGAGCGAGGAATTGTATTACTGAAGAAGGTCGTAAAATTGAACATTTATTTAACAGAATCTTTTTTGCTAAGTGTTATTCCGTATGATAATTTAGAAATTTGTTAAAGTGGTCTTGTTTATTAACAGGGAAAAGAATTCAGGCCCTATGTCGGATGCTTTTTACGTCGAATATATTCTTTACTCCCACCACCATCCCGCCGCTCCGAACAAGTGGCCCAAATTCTTTTCCCTATTTATTAACTTTGTTGGAATGAAGGTAATTTTCAAAAAATCACAAAGAATTCACAAATTTACAACCGAAATACAGATACTACAGTTAGTTAGAAACACCCTGTGTGGTCAGCTATTTCGTCATAGGGTAGGTTTTAGTTCTAGTACCTACATGATTATTGTTTCCGATCATTATTTGTTAAAACATTCCAGACATGTGAAATTTGCGCACCGTATCCATATTACTGCGATGGAAAAGTTTTTGGTGTTTTTCTGAAACTAAGCTGAAGCTAAACTCTTACACCATCAGAAAGAGAAAGAAATTTGCTATAAAAATTCATTATTAGAAACGTACCATGTAATTAAAAAAAATGGTATAGTCCTTGACATGTCAAACAATTCTTCTTCTCACAAGGAAGTTATTGCAGAAATGCAGATATATGACTCACCCGTTATGTTTGAGTTGGTTTACGGTAAATTTTATATTGAAGAGAATTATTAAAATTAGTAATAATTATGTCTAAATAATTGATTGAGTTGTTAATTTCTTTTTCTGACGTAAATTTGATGTTCTGATATGAAGAACGTTTTATTACGTACTACATTAGAACATACCGGTGGGGTAAAAGTGCCCGCAAATAATATGAAGATAAGAACACGAAATTCGTTCTTGTTACTCAATTATTTCATATATTTCAGAGTGATTATTTCGATGCGTTCCGAAACTTTGTGCTTTTTTGTAGCACGGTACACATTCATTAAAATAATAGTTTGCGACAACGCCTTTTCCGTTACGTTAGACGGCTATTTTTGCTTTTAATACAATGCAATGTAATATTATGAAAAGTTCGTTTGCGGTTATCATCGAAAATAAATTACGTTATAAACGTCTTGTGGTTAGGAAGTGACCGTTGGTGAAGGAATTGTCAGCGTGACAGACAGGTCGTCTAATTTGAAGTTGCGAGCTGATCGGTATTGAAAATCTGAATAACTTTGTGACTTTTACAATAATATTATTATTAATTGTATTGTTATCATTCATAACGTTAATAAATTTTAATAAAATTTTAAATAACATTTGTTTATAACCTAAATATGTTCAGAGAATATGAAGCAAATAAAAAAGACTTTTTAAAAACGAGCTAAAAGGGTAATTTATTGACTTACTTGACGTTTCGCAAATAAATTATTATTTGCGACAATGATAATAAATTATTATTTGCGACACGTCAAGTAAGTCAATAAATTACCCTTTTAGCTCGTTTTTAAAAAGTTTTTTTTATTTGCTTCATATTCTCTGAACATATTTAGGTTATAAACAAATGTTATTTAAAATTTTATTAAAATTTATTAACGTTATGAATGATAACAATACAATTAATAATAATATTATTTTAGAAAAATTTTGTGCAAATCGTTTTTGATTGCAGTGAGAACCTCGAGCAGCCTCTGGACAGCTGTTTCAGCCCTGCTTGGGGCTTCTTCAGCAGAAACGTAGCTCGACATTCCCACTGCAGACCAAAAACGACTTGCCCAATTTATTCGCAATTGCGATGTAAGAATCAAAAACGATTTGCACAAAATTTTTCTAAAATCTTTCATTATGCTTTGACAGCAAGCATGGCCGCCTTGCATGGGGGACTCATTAGGAGCAAATCCCGCTTCAATTTGTCTATCCTACTGCAATGTTAGGTCAAAAAGCGATAGTAAGATGTCGCTATTTTATATGTTCATCATTCTTACATCGCAATTGCGAATAAATTGGGCAAGTCGTTTTTGGTCTGCAGTGGGAATGTCGAACTACGTTTCTGCTGAAGAAGCCCCAAGCAGGGCTGAAACAGCTGTCCAGAGGCTGCTCGAGGTTCTCACTGCAATCAAAAACGATTTGCACAAAATTTTTCTAAAATAATATTATTATTAATTGTATTTTTATCATTCATAACGTTAATAAATTTTAATAAAATTTTAAATAACATTTGTTTATAACCTAAATATGTTCAGAGAATATGAAGCAAATAAAAAAAAACTTTTTAAAAACGAGCTAAAAGGGTAATTTATTGACTTACTTGACGTGTCGCAAATAATAATTTATTATCATTGTCGCAAATAATAATTTATTTGCGAAACGTCAAGTAAGTCAATAAATTACCCTTTTAGCTCGTTTTTAAAAAGTTTTTTTTATTTGTTTCATATTCTCTGCGATTCTCGCGAGCAAGAACTACCCAAAAATTAACTAAGTATGTTCGGGAACTACGTCGACTAAAGTCGACTATGCACGCCTACAAATTCCGTAAAAATTTTCTGATTGGCTCCCTTATTTTAAAAAATAGCGTTTGGAATTTAGCTGTACGGAATAATTTTTCTGTAATACTGACGAAATTATCAAGCGATAGCGAAACGTTGAGTATTCCTTTCGATTTTACAGTGTCCACATAAAGTATAAAAACTATTTCTCACATATTTGTACGCTTTTGTTATACTCCCATTTTATATTTTTTTTCGTAACTTCCCATGACTTGTAATTGAGGAAAAGGAGCGGGACGGGTGATCTGAAACAGTTGCATAAGTAGAGAATTTCTTATTAGAGTTTGACAGAATCGGCCATCTTTCAGCAAGAAATGTCCCGTCAGTATCAAATTAACAATACTTTCTGACCTTGCTTGCTCTTTCAAAGTCAAATTTCAGCAAGAAATGTATCGTTAGTGTCACGTGTGTCATGTTGACAATATTATCTAACCTTGCTTGCTTATTTTCAATGTCAAATTCTAATGTTGACGCCAAACTGCACTTCCATTCTTTCTTATGATTGGCTGAAGTACATTTTGCTGAAATATGGCGGAACCAATTAAACATACACGCCATTCTTCCGGACCCCTGCTAGAGGGTCTCTAAGTATACGGATCAGAATTAGAGTTGTTTTCGAATTTTTGTTTATACTGAGTTTGTTGAGAGCCATCACAATCTCATATGGTGATTAATTCTAATGAACCTGAAGTCTGTAAAATATAAGATTGCATGTGTGTGTTAATGAACGACATAGCTGGCTGACATGACTGACTAATTAAATACTGTTTAGTCAGAATCGGACTCACTTCCACTTTGAATATTTGGAAAATTTCTTTGCTTGATAGATGACCATCGTGGTAGAAAAAAAAAACCCTCTGATGTTACATAATGATGTTCCGATCCTTGTGAACGTTTTCTCTTTTCCAATTTCATCACAGGAACCCCACAAGTAGTATTTTCTTTTCCTCCGAACCTTCACTCTCACAAAATATTGAAACGAGTTTCTTTTTTTTCAAATTTCTGTTTGAATTATGAAAAGATTCCAATCCAATCCAATACCTACCGGCTGTTTTTCAATTCAATTGAGTACCTAAAAATTCTGCATTGAAATTTTTGTGTTCCATTTTCTACGTTGCACAGAATGTAATGTTACGAATTTGGGGATTCACAAGTTACAGTCGTTAAATTTCAGAACACTTTAATTATAAGCTGTCGATTTTCACAATTAATAACACAGTAGTGATGAGCTTGTCTATCAAATAACACTTTTACAAAATGTACTTTCTATTTATTCGAGCTACGAACCCTTCGCTGGCTATCTTAATAACTAACTACTACTGGCGGATCGTACGGCTTATATAGCAGAGCCCTCTGTTGCTCGCACATACTAGCATGATCGAGTAGTCTTCGATCATGTTCTGTGACGCAAGGTGGCGTATTGATGCTAAAAATAGATCTGTTTGCGCATCACTGCTGTAACAGTAAGATAGCCTCGCATGTACTACAGTTAATTTCAAAAATACCGAGTACAGTTTGTAGGGATCACACAGAAACCTCGTGCGTTCCTTAGCGGTAGGAAATCGCCCGGCAACCAGCCCCGGCCTTGCCTGAGAATTCCCGGAAGATCCCTTAATGCGGATCCTATAGAATTCCTCGGTATGCTAAAAATCTTACTTCTCTTGTTGCCGTTGTTTCAATCAGACGTGTGCGGATTGTAAATAAAAATTATTGTTAAGCAAAGTAGTTGTGTTTGTAGTTTTTCCGTTACACCCACATAATTGGTGACCCCGACGTGATCGGTCGTAGCATGAGAAATTAATGTGATTCGGTGATATGAGTTTGGGACAGCTACAGGTACCGTAAACATTTTTATTATTATTCGTGCACAATAGAACGCGTGAGGTGCAAACCGGGCAGAAGTGCGATTAGAAAGCGACCTAATAAATTCGAAATGAATTCCGAAATCAGTGGTGGTTCGTCAGATGCCCCATCAGTGAATCGCGTTGCGGTGAAGATACCCGTTTTTATTCCTAGAGACCCGGAGTTGTGGTTCTACATGCTTGAGAGCAGTTTTGACACCGCCGGAATAACTCAGGACGTGACAAATTTCGGGTACGCGTTGAGTGGTCTCGACCAGCGTTACGCGTTAGAAGACGAGAGAGCAAAATACGCGTCGGTTATTAGAAGACGAGACACTAGGGGACAGAAAACCCACGCAGTTCTTGCGCCATTTGCGAAGTCTGGCCGGATATGAGTTTTCGGACAATGTGCTTCAAACGTTGTGGTTGAGTCGACTGCCCAAGCACATCCAAGGTATTTTAGCGGCACACCGAGACCTAACGTTGGAAAAACAGGCTGACATAGCCGACTCGGTGACCGAAGCGTACGTAGAAGTTGGAAGAATTGCCGAGACTACAGCTACGCCCGTGTTGGACCGGCGAGTAACTCTACTAAAAGGTACATTAGCGAAGGCACTTGAAGAATTAGCAGCCATGAAACTGGACCAGTCCACACGTAATCACGCCTATAGGAACCGTTCACGATCGCGTAATCGCTCCCAATCACGACAACGTGGTGATTAGAGCGTGTGTTGGTACCACGACCGATTTGGCAACAAGGCGAATAAATGCCGACAACCTTGCTCATTCATGGAGGTGTCCTCGGGAAACGACCAGGGCAGCCGTTAATGGCGACTGACGAAGCTGCTAGCCTGTCAATAAGTCGCTTATTTGTCACCGACAAGGCGACAAAAAGACAGTTTTTGATCGATACCAGTGCTGACTTGTGTGTGTTTCCGTATACCGAACTTCCGCGAGATCGAAAAAAATCAGAGTACCAGCTTTCTGCGGCCAATGGAACGGTGATTGCCACTTTTGGTACAGTGTTGCTCAATTTGAACCTTGGTGTACGGAGGCAAGTTACTTGGAGGTTTGTGGTAGCCGAGGTAACCAAACCCATTATTGTTGCCGATTTTTTGGCCCATTACGGGTTGTTGGTGGACGTAAAAACCGCAAGCTGCTAGACATGACCACACAACTCACAACCGCTGGAGAAGCCGCTTCTGGAGAAATCCCTGTTGTGAAGGCGGTTTCTGGTTCATCGGATTTTTTTACGCTTTGAAAGAAATATCTGGAATTGACTCGTCCTAAAGGAACTCCTACTCCGGTGAAGCATAATACCAAGCACCACATTTTAACCACACCGGGACCACCAGTAGCACAGAAACCCAGAAGGCTTGCTCCAGATAAATTACAGGCAGCAAAAATGGAGTTCGAATCCATGGTACACTTAGGTATTGCGCAGCCATCCAAGAGTCCTTGGTCATCACCATTACATATTATCCCGAAGAGCACCGGGGAGTGGCGACCTTGTGGCGATTACCGGGCTTTGAACGCTAGAAGCTGTTCAGATCGATACCCGGTACGTCACATACAAGATTTTGCTCAATCGCTGGAAGGATGTAAGATGTTCTCCACCATAGACCTGGTAAGAGCTTTCAATCAAATACCCGTAATTGAAAAAGATATACCGAAAACAGCCATTAGCACCCCATTTGGTTTGTTCGAATTCAACTTCATGACGTTCGGACTAAGGAATGCAGCACAGACGTTCCAACGTTTTATCGATGAAGTTTTACAAGGCCTTACCTTCTGCTACGCATATATTGACGACATTCTTATTGCGTCCAAGTCTCAGGAGGAGCACCTAAATCACCTCGAGACGTTATTCTAACGACTTAAGGAATATGGAGTGATAGCCAACCCCGCAAAGTGCGTTTTTGGGCAAGCAGAAGTGAAGTTTCTCGGATACTTGGTCTCGCCGGATGGAACCCGTCCTCTACCTGACAAGGTGACAACTATTAAAGACATTCAGCGCCCAGATACCGTGAAGCAGTTACGACAGTTTTTAGGTATGTTAAACTTTTATCGGCGTTTCATACCCAAAGCTGCGCACGTTCAGGCGCCTTTGAATCGATTATTGTTGGGAAACCGCAAAGGCGAAACACCAATGGAGTGGACAGAAGAGACAGTCCAAGCATTCGAGAATTGCAAGCGAAGTCTAGCGGATGCAACATTACTTGCCCATTCAATACCTGGGGCAGCACTAGCGATGTTTTGTGATGCATCAGATTTCGCAATCGGGGCGGTACTACAACAGTATACAAAAGGAAAATGGCAACCTCTAGAGTACTTTTCGAAGAAGTTGAGCGAAACCGAGAGGAAGTATGGGGCCTACGATCGCGAACTTCTGGCAATATATCAAGCGATCAAACACTTTCGCCATGCTGTGGAGGCTAGAACATTTATGGTATACACCGACCATAAACCAATAACCTTCGCTTTCCAGAAAAATAACAATCAATGTTCTTTAAGGCAATTTCGCTACCTCGACTTTATTGCTCAGTTTACTACAGATATACGACATCTTTCTGGAGACCGTAACGTAGTAGCAGACATGCTATCCCGTATTGAAGAGATGGAGGCCATGCTGAATTACGAAGCCCTCGCAGCATTTCAACTGAACGACAGTGAGTTACAGAAATATCTGAGGGAAAGTACCACACTCCAACTGAAGCATGTAAGTTTGCCAGAGACAGACACATTGTTATACTGTGATTTCTCGACTCAGACTCCGCGTCCCTTCATCACCAAACCATTCAGAAGGACTACTTTCAACACGGTTCATCGGTTGGCTCATCCAGGAGCAAATTCGACAACCAGAATGATGACCCAGCGCTATGTGTGGCCGTCCATCAAGTCCGACTGCAGGAAATGGGTACGAAGTTGTATGGAGTGCCAGAGGTCCAAAATTAGCAGACACGTCAAATCTCCAACCGGTACGTATGCGCCGCCTTCAACCTGGTTTGAGCATATCCACATCGACATCATTGTTATGCCACCTTCGGAGGGATATCGTTACTGTCTCACTATGATAGACAGATACACTCGTTGGCCAGAAGTCATTCCAGTCGAGGACCAAGAAGCAGAAACGATAGCACGAGCGTTGTACGAACAGTGGATTTGTCGTTTTGGGGTGCCGAAAAGGATTATAACAGATCAAGGCCGACAGTTCAAATCACATCTATTCAGGCAACTCAATCAGACGCTTGGAACGACTCATCTCAGGACAACCGCATACCAGCCTTGTTCCAACGGCATGATCGAGAGGGTACATCGGCAAGTCAAGGCAGCGACCATATGCCATAGCAACTCTACCTGGACAAAGGTACTCCATACCGTTCTTCTAGGAATTCGAGCCTCGTGGAAGGAAGACATTCAAAGTACAATAGCAGAGATGGTGTATGAACAGACACTGCGTCTTCCAGGTGAAATTTTTGATTCAATAGTTAGAAATAAGCACTCCAGCGAAGCAGAGTATGTGAAGGAGCTAAGGCGAACGATGGAAAAGTTGAAGCCGGTCGATGGAACCCGTCATGGAGAGAAGGTAACCTTCGTATTCAAGGAGTTCTCCACATGCAGACAAGTTTTCGTACGACATGAGGGAGTAAAAAAGATGCTGAACCCGCCTAACGAGGGACCCTATGAGGTAGTTGCGAGAGGTACCAAAACTTTCGTAACACGGGTCAATGGACGAGAAGTTACAGTTTCCATCAACAGACTTAAGCCAGTCTACGAGATCAAGGAGAGCGAAACAGACAATCTTCGGCCGAATGAACAGATCAACACTGCCAGCCAAAATCGACTAGATCCGGACGATGCGACGATTTCCGAACCGTCTCCAGGTCGGATTTTAATAGCCAAAATTCTAGCAGGGGGGGTATATGTAGGGATCACGCAGAAACCTCGTGCGTTCCTTAGCGGTAGGAAATCGCCCGGCAACCAGACCCGGCGTTGCCTGAGAATTCCTGGAAGATCCCTTAATGCAGATCCTATAGAATTCCTCGGTATGCTAAAAATCTTACTTCTCTTGTTGCCGTTGTTTCAATCAGACACGTGCGAATTGTAAATAAAAATTATTGTTAAGCAAACTAGTGGTGTTTGTAGTTTTTCCGTTACACCCACAAGTTAATTATAGGCTGCATTTTCTAGATAATAGTGGAAATGCTGCCCTAACTCAAACTATATTTGTCCAAAAACGCGCGAAAATAAAAAACAAATGTTAAGAGCAACAATTAACATTAATTTATAGGTTACTTCTATTTTATCCGTGCCAGGATTCTGAATCTATTAAAACTTTTACAAGACATTCCTTCTATTATGCAAATTTATTAACAAATTGACGACATGTATTACTCACCCTTTTCGTGCATGAAAGCTAATCATTCGACTGGCGCGTGAGGGAACGGGGGAAAGTAAAAAAAACACCCGCGATTAGAACATGTTGGATCAGTTACGGAGCAGCTCCAAATAGCTCATTTTGGTAATTGGAAAGCGGCTTTTCTCTGACTTTTGATATCAATATGACAGATATTTTTATCAAATCTTTATTGACAAATATAACCTAAATATTTGAAACATCAGAATTTGAAATACTGCCTAAAAATTTAAAAAAAAAACACCAACCTCGCAATTTATCTTATGCACACAACATTGCTGCAAATACTAGCTAGTTACAAATTTAGGGAGAAGAAATGTAAGGTTATGTTTAGGGCATGTGTCAAGTTGACAATTATAATTTGTCAAAAAGGCAATCAAAAGCATAAAGAAAAAAAATTTCAATTTCAAGTGTCCGGAGTTGACAACAAAAAGATCCCTACATTAGTACATTTTTATGTTTGATAGTTCGTGATTCAGTAATTTATTATTTCCGCCGAACTATCAGACGTTCTGCTGTCACTCGTGTTTACTGTTATAACAACGATATAACCAAAACAGAATCTTCTTTTGACAGATTAAACCCGGATATGGAATAGGTCATGTTAGGCTATTATTCAAACATGCCACGTTAAATTAAGTATTGCCAACTCAGGACAGTTAACACTGACCACACAGTCAATTTAATTTATAAAATAAAGAAGTTAAAACCAAGGTTGATAGAACTGGACTGTGTATTAGATGGTTGCCTTGATCAGCGGAGGGGACAGAGTGTGCGTACCTCGTTACGTCACGTCACGTGATAAATTCCAATGAGTACATTAACGAGATTTTTGCATTATGTGATCAATAGGACCACAGTGAATTAGATTAAGCTTTAGGAAACAGATCAAAACTCACTTTAGTTACTTCACTGTGACGAATGGAAATTTCGTGTGACGTCACGAGTTACTTTTGCGGGGAGAAAATTTCAAATTGCATATTAAATGGACACGAGGCAACCTGCTAGATGCAATATCAGTTTTATCAACCTTGGTTAAAACGAGATGAAGTTACATTCAGTGTATGTAGTGCATATCAATCGAAAGCGCTATGATATGAGGTGAGTTTTGCTGAGTTAAACGTTCTAAAAAAAAAAATTAATTCCACTGACATGCGCAAATGTCAAAAGAGACATTCGGCCATTATATACATATGCATTCTAACCTAAATCCCTATTTGATTGATTCGGAGGTAGATCCCATCTTTAGTATATCTGGAAATACGCGATAATTTTGAGGTTAGAATTTAGTTTATGTATTTCCCGCTTGTCAAGGATGCTCTCATATTACGTTTATTCGATTGAAATATGCGTTGTTTCGTTTTCTGACAAAAATAGGCAAAACTTATTGAATGCAAGACGTAATATTCTGTACGATATAGGTGCAAGTGAAACGAAAACGCTATTAGAAAACCATACGAGTTTAGAATAGAAATGACATTAACCACTAGTCGCGTTCCTTCTACACCGATTATCAAATAATCTTACCTCACTTCCCTTCCGTCACTCAAATTACGTGTTCCTTTTACTTGTGAGAAAGCCTACGTGAGGAAGTTGTACAAAATAAAGAAGTTGAAGTTGATTTTGAATGTATCAATGTTGTCTACTGCATGAAATACGGAAGAGGTTACATCACTGATTAATGCCAAAGCAGATGCGATACTTGCAAATTGACACGTCATGCGTCATTTGACCAAAGTGACTTGTTAGAAAATAAGCAAATCCACCATAGTAGATTTGATTTGAACAAGTCGCCCCAGAAAGTTGTTTTTTAATACTATGAGTTTTTTTTATTGTGTTTATATACATAGCAACTGTGTATAGTTTTATAACAAGAAAACATGTCAAAAAACTCATGGTATAATATTTTTTTTGTTTTACCATGAATGAAAATTTCGTCAACTATTCGTAATTTCTGCACACATTTAACCTCCTGATACTAAGAGATAAATTATACATTGTACATTAGTTTTTCATCGAGAATAATATTTTCCAAATGAACGATTTCTCAGCACAAAAATTCTCCAATGACTAATTTGTAAATATTGACTTTACCTAAGATGATTTTTAAGTGCATTGAACTATAGATTTTTCGCAATAAACTTTCAAATCTGACTGGATACAGACAAACCGTGAATTGTTTTTGTGCATCGTGAGATCACCCTAATATGAAAAGCTGTGTATAAAAGTAGGAGACTCCGAGTAATAATCAGTTCTAATTCGGCATCGCTTACGAGTAAACCACCCGATAACTTTCAACATGCATCTACAGGTACGATAAATATATATTTTAATAAGTAATATTCTTACTTAAAAACTAAAATTATGAATAATTGAAACGGGCCGAGAAACAATATTTTATTTAAGGATCATATTAAATAAAAATTGTTTTTAATCTTTAAAAGGACACTACGAAAATTGTACGAACGCGCTACGTTTCACCAGCGATTGGTAGCTTCGTCAGGGTCCACTTCAATCATATTAAATAATTTTAATATTTATTAAATGAGTAAATTTAATATAAGAATATTTACGCATAATTAAGATAATTTATTGAATGTCGTTTGGAACTATTTTGTTGGAAAAATTTCTTATCGGTCGAAAATCTATGTATTATGTTTTCTTACTTTCCAGCTCATTGGGGCTGTAGCCCTCCTAATTGGCACGTGCATATACGGCCAGGAATACGAAAGTCATGGATTTGAAGTAGAACAGGGCATAATTGATTATGGGTACAGTGGAAGCGATCATGAAGCTTATGGTCATGGAGGAGGTGGCGGTGGTCACGGAGGCGGAGGACATGGAGGTGGTGGCGGACATGGTGGTTATGGAGGTCACGGAGGAGGTGGACATGGAGGAGGTGGTCATGGCGGCGGTGGTCATGGCGGCGGCGGTCATGGTGGTCACGGAGGTGGTGGAGGACACGGCGGTGGAGGACATGGAGGTGGCGGACATGGAGGCTATGGTGGAGGTCACGGAGGTGGTGGTGGTCACGGAGGACATGGCGGCGGCGGCGGGCACGGAGGTGGCGGTGGTCATGGAGGATACGGTGGTGGTCATGGAGGCGGTGGACATGGCGGCGGTGGACATGGTGGCGGTGGACATGGCGGCGGTGGACATGGCGGCGGTGGACATGGTGGCGGTGGACACGGTGGCGGTGGACATGGTGGCGGTGGACACGGAGGATACGGGCATTAAAATTAATTTGTCCAAAAGAAATAATTTCAAATTACAAGAACCCATCGTTAAACACCAAGATCAATATATTCTGGAAATTGTAAAATATTTGTTTCACCTGACAATAAACACATATATTCCATAATTTTCTCTTATTTTAACTGTAATTGTTTCTAACTTAAAAATACAATAAAAAAGTATAAAATTGTGTACATGTACACGATCGATGGTTTGGAGTGTATTATCAAGGTTTAGGAAGGCACTTGCCCTTACACCGGTATTATACAGCATTTAAAAACAAAGGTCATGTTAATTATGAGTCATATCCAACCTTATTTGGTCAAAACTCTACCGGGTGTCTCAAGATGGGCGGCGACTGGCGGTGTATAGCAAAGCGTAATACCTACAACTTCGGGAGTAAAAAATTATAGTCAAAGTTACCAAGAGAAATTCAAAGAAAATATGTTTATAAATATATTTTACAGTAAATAATAATAATTTTCTTCTCCACCCTTATTAACGGTGATACATAACAAGTCTGGAATGAAAGTTATGCAGAATTAATACACCTTTCTAATGGCATTATCAAAGCTGCATCTTATTCTGAGATTTTTGTTAGTAAAATTTATTTTTATTGTTAGGCCCATTGAATGCGCGCCCTTGCGACGAACTCAGATACTTAAAAATATTTTCTTTGAATATCTCTTGGTAACTTTGACTATAATTTTTTACTCCCGATAACTGTTATGGCACCTTGAGACACCCGGTATACATATATCATTTTTATATTAAATTAAACAATGATCAAAAGAGCGTTATAAAACGCGGAAGAATAGTGAACAAAATTTACAAATTCAGTTTTTTTACTGGAGTATTAACCTAGATTGATAGACAGCATAAACAAACAGAGAATTCAAGAAACTGCAGAATATTCATTCGAATTAGCAAAATCTGTGCGTTTATTAACAAAATTTGAAAACATTTTATTTTGAACTTTATACAAATTACCTTTTGAAAAATTAGATTTGCGGTAAAAAAGAATGTTAGTATTAACAATTTTAAAATGTTCTTTGGGTAACGAATGGATGTACGGTTATCGCCGAATACAACAAATGCTTCCCTTCGTAAATGCAACAAAAATTGCATTTGTATCATAGCAACCAGAAAATTTAATGGTCCTCAGCCTGACACTTGCTGTGTTCCGACATGTTAATATTTTTTACTTATTACTTTTAATAATTTGATCATTAGATGAGGAATTTTGTATCAGTAAGGCTGCAGAGAAAAATTAGAAACCCGTTGCTCATAATTAATTTTTACAGAAACTCTGTTGAGTAGGACTGCAAGAAAGTTTAAAGCACACATCTTAAAATTTTTAAATCATGTCCGGAGATAACCACTGAGACGTCCGACTCAATAGTAAAATTCTATTCGCTCAAATAAATTGGTCCACTATAAAATGAAAGGTGAACGTAGAGGGCGTTCAAAGCTACAAAGCGCGAAATTTGAAAATTGCATTTTTATTTTAAATTTTCTTTAAATATTTTATTTTGGAAACTGGCGCAAATAAAACGGTTAAAATTACAAACATATATTTTTTTACTTTACATGTAAATACTGCCATAATAATATATTGATTATGTAGCGCAGAGTATTTCCAGAAAGTATCATTCCCACTTTTTCCAGTCACAGCTGTGATCTAATAAATAATAATTTACGTTAGTATTGCATGTATGGCAATCATTTTATTTAATAACTAAGTATAGTCAGTCTAGAAAGTAACCGAAATTTTAAGTATTAAGGAAACCAGTGAAACGATTCGGTGGTCATCAGCTGCTCCGGACCTTATAGTAGATAATGTAGTATACTTACTCAGAAAGTAATTAACAAAAACCACAATGTTCGTTGTTCAATATTTTGAAAGTAAGAAGCACGAGGTAGCCAAAGATGTGCGCATACCTTAACCCCTTGACGCCATCAGCTGATCAGAAGCGAAATCATCAGCGACATTACATCCTGAAATTGACCAATGAAAGCTGTTGGCGCGAAAAATTAAAGTCTCTAGATCTATCAAAGTACCGCAGTTGGTGAGGACAATGAGTTAGAGAGAGAACAATTGGTAAAGACCATGAGTTAAAGTGAGAACTATCGAAAAGGAATCAATATGGTGGTTCATATGACAGTTGTCAGACGATTTACTGTTAGCTTTAAAATTTGAGTTTCAAGCACATTTGTGTATTAAACGCAAAAGATTTATTAACACCTACCTAACTGAAACGTACTCTTCACGATTTCTTACATTTTTGAACTTATCTGCATGTACAAATGGGTAAGAAAAACGGCTCTAGATGAGCCTTCAACTTTCATCACATTCACACTCAACAATCAAGATACTTCGATATTATCAATCAGCAATAAATTTGGATTTAACTCCTAACCACAATATTGTGGTTAGGAGTCAAATCCAAATTTATTGTTAGACAGGCCACAGTCTCCAATACATTAAACATTATCAATATGGTGGCAAGTTTGCGGTACTTTGATAGATCTAGTGACTACGAAAAATTAAGGCACTCGATCTCTGTCTAAGGACACAGGTACTGCCATCATATGGTTTTGACACTTGACAGTGGGTATTTGAACGATCGGGTTGTCAAAACATGACATTTTGAATACGTTATGTAAAGAGAATGCAAATGTAACGCAAATCACTTTAAATTTCTATTTTATTAAAACAACATATAAGTTTATAATAAATCTAAGCGTTACTAGTGCGAATATGACAAAATAAATGGAAAAATAACCAAAAAGCATAGATGAGTTTGACGTGAGTATATTGGACGCTTTTCAAGTAAAATATTAAATTCACTTAAAACTCCGAAATTATTTCAATGCATAAATTTCTAAATAATTGACTATATGAACAGAAGTTTCAATAATTTATTTGTTAATATTGAAAGTAAAAGAACTGTAGACTGTAATTTTCCGAACTTGAAAAACAATTAGACTTAGCAAATTCCAAAACCAATGAGGATAAAAACGAGGTTCGGTGTCCAGTCCAAAGAACCGTAGGTAATACTTGAGCAAAACAGATGCTTTGTAAACAGAACTTACAGTTTTTCATAATAGCAGTTGACTCTTGTCCGGTTAAAGATTAAAAGCTTACAGTTTTCCGTTTATTATGTTATATCCCTATTGTAAACACTTGAAGTTATTATAAATTTATATTTGCCTCAATAAAATGGAAATTTAAAGTAATCTGCCTCATATTTCGTCTTGATTTACATAAAATATTCTAGTTTGTCATTTTTGACAACCCACTCATTCAAGGTCAAATACCCACTGTCGCGTGTCAAAGACATATGATGGCAGTACCTGTGCCCTTAGACAGAGATCGAGGGCCTTACGAAAAATGTTACAACTGTGCCACCTATGTCTACCTTTCATTTCGTAAGACAAAAACAACGCACGCCAAAGACATATGTGACAAACAGAAATAGCACATATCTAGTAAAAGCGAATAAATTCGATAGGGATTATCCGTCTCAGTGGTTGTATCTGTTCATGTCACTAGATTTTTCGATCATGTACCAGTTTTTTTCGGCGATAACCGTACCTTATGGAATCTTGTATTACAAAGAAAAAAAAAACTTTATCCAAATTTTAAGCCGTACAGTTGCTGTAAGAGGAGGTATTAATAAACTGATACTAATACTTAATATAACGTTGAAGTCTTTGGCTGGTTTCTGCTTGTTCAGCACCGACTCGTTCGCACTGGGTTTTCCGCGTTCTCCAGTTTATAAGTTAATCCCGAAGGAGAAATTAACATTTGTAAGTCTGTTACAGCAGCAAACGGCAATATGAATAACCAGCCAGCACATCTCTCCGACAAGCTTCCTAAGCTTGGGGAATCATGGTGAAAGAAAAAAGAATCTTATTGTATTGAGTATGTAAAAAGAGAACCAAGGTAAAGATGTTATATGTACAGGATTCGGCAAAGTTCTGAATTTGATCATTTATGAGATTATTTAAGGAGATACTCAAAATTAAGATGCGGCTTATGCTTAGGTACACTACCAAATTGTACATCATTGCACTATGATTATTGAATGAGGAATTATTAATTATTGTTACCAGTGTAAATGTCCATATTTTAAAATCATTTTTAATAATATGGACCAAAGTCACATTTTTTTAATGAAACACCCTGCATGTGATACACTTTTTGAAATGTCCTGATCCTGCCCTTTCTAAAGATGTAAGTTTTAAAATTCTACATTGGGTGGTTAACAAATTATGACCGGTTTTGTGTAAGAATTGGCATAATTTAGCGACCTCTCTAACGTCAAAGGCTATTTGAAAATAAATTTTATGCTTTTATATACTTAAAGATAAATCAAATTTATTTTCTGGTAGAAAAAAATTGCTCGTTTGTCACCGTTCATGCAAAACGAGTCAAAACTCAAACGATTGAAAAACTCATTTTTTTGAAATGGATCAGCCTTATCTTCGTCGAATTCTACATTACTTGCCTTTTCCAAAAATATAAGATATTAATATGTTATACGGTCTGGTCAAAATGTGTGAATTTTTTTGTGGAAAAACTGCCTAAATCAATTTTTTTTTAATTTCTATTTTTTTCTTTGTTACTATAATGATATTTAGTATTGTTACGACCATTTTCAATGTAAAAATGGCGCGTAGTGAAACAACTACGAAGAAATCGAAATTTAATGTGTACCAAAGTAATACATTTTAGACGTAAAACTAATGATTATTTATATTTTCTTTGCAATTTTAAATTGTTAGTACAAATTTTGTAGTTCGTATGCAAAAAAAACTACTTAATAAAATAAATTATACAAGTGAATGTTCAGTTACCTAAATCTATATCTAAATAACATAAATGATAACTTGCAATCAAGTAATAATAGAAATGTACCAGAAAATTACAAAAAAAATTGATTTAATGGAATTTTCACACTAAATTGAATATAGCTTTTTGACGACTCCTTATAACATATTAATACCTTAAGCTTTTAGAAAGGATATGTAATGTAGAATTCGATTATGGTAAGACATACGTGTGACCGATTTAAAAAAAAAATGAGTTTTTCAATTATTTGTGTTTTCACTCACTCTGCTTAAATGGTGGCAAATAAAATAAATGTTTCTACTAGAAAATAACTTTGGTCATTTGTAAGTATATTCGTAGTCACAAAGATTATTTTTTCAAATGACTAATACACTATTACAGCAGTTTAACTTTAACTTTCTTATTATTGGGTTTTGGTTAAAAGCGAATTAAGAAAAAAGCTTCTTTATGTTGATGTCCTTCAGCTACCCTTTCAATCTCCTCCGTACGTTGTGAGACACCCAGTATATATATAATTTTCTTCCTGATAAAACAATATAGTTTGTTACTTGTGTATATAAAAAATTTCCATAATGTAATGTTGTATTACGAGATGTTATTAGTGTATAATAGTGTATCATATACAAGCTGTTCCATTTAAAGAAATTTAACTTTGGTCCGAAGTAACTTGGAAGTATTATTAAAAATTATTTTCAAATGTGGACATTTACCCTGGTAATCATTTGCCGCAGTTTAATTTTCAGTATCTTGACCAAATTCAGAACTTTGCCGTACCCTGTATGAACGTATTTATTGAAAGTCTCTGTAAACTTTAATTCAAGAGATTAACTTTAATCAGTGTCAGTATAACTGGTCTTAAAAGTGGTAAAACTGACATAAACACATCGGTCTGCACCGGAACAGTTAAGGTTGTGGCACATTACAGCGCGGCGAAGAACGATGACTTATTTTTAGTTGTACTTGGATACGCTGGGTAGCTTCGCCGCACTTCGCATAAGTGTGCGCACTCTCATAAGAATACAGCAAAAGAAATTTTCGGCGCCGCGGTTCGCCGCGCTATGTGTGAGATAACCCTTATGCTTTTATGCCCGATTTCTTCATCTCCTGATAAATTTATCTGCCAGGTATTATTCTTGGAAACCATTGTATCGATAATAGTTTCCGAGGATATTACCTGACAGATAAATTTATCCGTAGATGAAGAAATCGGGCCTTAGAAGAATGTCACTTTTGCCTAGACAGAGATTCGGAAATACTAGCACTTGGTATGAATCAACCTTCCTTTTAGCATTAAAATTATTCAGATCCAATTTCTAAAAGGACTGTCGTTATATTACTGACGAAAGCAATCTTATGGTTCTTGATTTATATTATTCTTAGTATTTTAACTGAATAAAAATTATGCTTTTCACTCTTTCACCTTTTGTTAAATACGAGAATAAAGTTTATTATTATTAACATATAAAATAGCGACATCTTACTATCGCTTTTTGACCTAACATTGCAGTAGGATAGACAAATTGAAGCGGGATTTGCTCCTAATGAGTCCCCCATGCAAGGCGGCCATGCTTGCTGTCAAGGCATAATGAAAGATTTTAGAAAAATTTTGTGCAAATCGTTTTTGATTGCAGTGAGAACCTCGAGCAGGTTCCTAAAAAACTTTTATTAAGGACATAATATCCTAAAATGAATATTAACTGCAATAAATGGCCGTCTCCATACTTTTACCTAACCCTGTATATTCAAAACCCAAAGCATCCTTTATTCTGTTTAATTTATATAGGGTGGTTCCGATACAACATGCAAACTCCGTCTGGTAATTTACTTCGTCAAAACGAGTGAAAAAATCTAGTACCATTGTTGGATCCAGCCATGATTAAAAAAAGACTAAAGATAGTAAAATGTCGAGAGCAGTTAAATGCTAAAGAAATTAAAAAAATTACATTGTTATAGAAATTATCTTTCAAATTTGTCACAAAAATATTCGTTTCTAGCTGCCAATATTTTTTCAGAAGACACTGTTCAGTGACATCCACAAATTTTTAGTATAACTACTATTGAGTTTTTTTTTAAACCAGCAGTGTAAGCCAACTGGACTTTTTAATTTCTTTACTAAAGCTGAGGTGCTACCAGTACCGGCCTGGCACGTTATATCAGGGCCACCCGGTATTTGTTGGCAAAAATTTATTTTCGTAAGTACAGTGCTTTATTACAATAACTATACAGACAAATATTAGTTTATTGTAATTTACACTATAGCTAGAAAAATGAAATAAAAATTAGAAATTATGTATGTACTAAATAAAATTTTCATATAAAAATCTGTATTATTTAAGCTTTAAATTAAGTGTAACATACCATTACAATCAGGAAAAAAACTGTCGAATAAAATAATAAAGAAAGATATACGTTGTGTTTAAATAATTAAAACTGATGATGATCCCGGAAAGGTGTTTGACTTCAAATCTACCACCTGTATTCGGAGCAGAATCAAAAAGTGCCTTAGAAAGTTAAATCAGAATTTCAAAATTATAATAAGAGAGAATCAGAGGAAACAAGAAAATCGACACATTTAATAATACGTTTTCATTCATATCTCCAGAAGAAATAAGAAAATAACCATTCGGTTAATTAATTATTATATATAATTGAATTATTATATATAATTAAGCATTGAGTCGTGCAACTTTTCTTCCATTTAACCAAATTTGTATGTTTACGGTTTAGAAGATCTCTTCAGTGCACACTCAATTTTAAACAGCCGATATAACTGTCTCCTTTTAATATTCGCTTGCAGTCAGGAGTCATATTGTATTCTTAACTCAAACTGATCTATTCGGCATATAATAAAAATTGATCCGTGGTTTTTCTTTTTCATGTTATTCGACCTAAATAAAGTTGATGCAGTACTTCAATCAAATGCACATGGCAGACTCATATGCCAAATACGTCAAATTGCCGAAAAAGTAGATAAATAGTGATTGATCTTGACCTATCAACCGGTAGTGAAACGTCGAGCGTTCTTCGCAATTTTTCAGTGTCCGGTGCAAGATTAAAAATTTATCTTAAAGTATATAAATATAAGCAAACAGTATATTGCTATTTGGTACCCTGATGGCATTTACTGTTACATTCTATGTTATATTATTTGAAAACGGTTCATTTAAGAGCAGTTATTTTTGGTAGTGTGCGATATGGGGACTGTATGTGTGATATGACGAGGGTGTTTGAAAATTAGTAGTACAAAAAAAATCATCTGCAAGTCTTAAGAAATCCAAGAAACCATTTTTTTTTATTATTATTTTTTATTCTTTTCCATAAAATAACACCAATATTTGTATAAGCGCCATTCATTTCGGTAATAATAATGTTTCGAGTTGTGACTGTTGTGACAGCTTGTTACCTTAACTCAGTGGCGCAATAACTTTGACCAAATGTTCAGTAATTTTTATCTCGAAAACTAAAGGATTTTAGACTTCAACTCATCATCACCAACTAAGTACCAATTTTTTTTTGTACTGGCAATTTCCAAACACCCCGTATACGAAACAGTCTAATTGTGTGTGAACAATAAATTCAACTGGTTTTTCTGAAACCGAACAAAGAATATACGTTTTAAATTATTTTTTTCTTGGTTATAAAACCAGAAGTTATTTCAACGCTCTACTGGCTAGAATTAAACTTTGGCGTCTATAGCGCACGTTATCTAAGATTGTCCAATACAGTTACGAAATAGGCATTATGTAAACATAAAATTAAATACTTTACGAATTGGTGAGGCTAAGTTACTGCAAATTAATTATTTAATAATTGCGAAGAAACACTAATAAATATTTTTTGGCAGAGAAATTTTCGCCCCAAAATATTTGTCAGTGTTTATAATTATTAATTAAGGTACTGTAATGTTCCGCTTATGCAGTAACCAACACTAACTAACACTAACTAACTAACTGACATAACGTTTAGTAATTAATATAATTAAACAGGTAAAATTGAGGTTAAAATATATACGTGCATTGGTAGTTAGTTATTCGTGTTTAATGTTAAGTTTTTATTCTTAATTTTCTGTATAAAACCACCAAAAATGCATTCCCTGAAATTTTATTAGATTTTTTTTGTAATCCCAAATTACATCTTTTTATACAATTCGAATGTCATGTAAGAAATTAGTAACGGTAGCAACATATAAAAATTATAATGATAAAATATTATGAGTATATTAATTAATATGATTATTTAAATTTTAAATGGCTGATTATAATGAGATGCAGTACGCATTGGTAGAGACTTCGACTTCTTTTGTAGATTTTCTTCTTATTTTGTTCTAAATTCCATCGTCTTACCAAGCACAACATTTGTATTAATTTTTCAATGATTGTCACTGCTAAACCGAAATCTTTATTCAATAAAACGAAACCAGTCAACGATGACAAATTACATTTTGTTCTAATAAAACGTCCTCGACGAACACAAGAAAATACAGAAAAACCGAGGAAGACGAAGCATTAATAATTGTGTTTATGAAGCGAAACGGTTTTTATGTAACTGAATAGATGAATCCGTTCTGGTGCATTGATTCATTTTTATGCAACGGATAATTTTTACGGTTTACCAACTACTTTGAACAAATTTGAACAATACCGGTCGTTTGTAAAATAAAAAGAAAGAATTTCTCTCGCGGTATGCATTTTTCGTAACAGACTTTCAAATTTCTTTGCAAATACATAACATTCAGTCCTTTTTGCATGTAATTCGTGGTATAAAAGTAGAAAATTTCAGGAGACTGTCAGTGCAACATCGATTATTCGGTCTCACACAACAAGCAGCAATATGACTTCCAAGGTTTGTTTATACTAATTAAAAGCATTGACATAATTATTACTCCTACATTGTTTTTTAGATTTTTGTATTCGGTTTTATTGCAACTTTCGTTGCATACGTATATGGTCATGGTCATGGCGGTACGTCTTACAACAACAATCATCTTCATTCTTATGGAGGACATGGTGGAGGTGGTGGTGGTGGTCACGGACATCATGACCACTATGTAAATATAAAATATTAATTGCTCTGGTTTAATTGCAGCTAGCTCATTTTATTTTTAGGCTTACCCAAAATATCACTTTGAATATGGAGTGCACGATCATCACACCGGAGACAAGCACTCGCAGCATGAAGAACGCGATGGTGACAAAGTAAAGGGCTTCTACACTCTTCACGAACCTGATGGCACCATCCGCAAAGTGCATTATACTGCCGATAAGCATAATGGATTTAATGCTCACGTCGAAAGATCTGGTCATGCTAGTCATCCTGCACACTACGGTCATGGAAAACATTGAATACTTTAGATTTACGATATCAAAAATCATTTTAAAGAATTTTTTACTCTTATATTTACGCAAATAATTTTGTAAATACAATTCATTTAAACAAAAATGACAAGAGTTTTAATGAATAATAATAATTTTTATTTGTACTCAACCATTACAATATGGATGTACAGGTCATCTTACTAACTAGCGCAAACAAACATAGGTACAGTAAAATATAAGTAAAGTACAGCATGTACAGCATAAGTGAGATAATACGATACAATAACCAAAACCGCAGGTAACATTAGTGATTAAATACGTGATAGTTTAATTACAAGCCAACGGTGATTAAAATAATCACTTAAGGAATATAAAAATTTATTCATAAAATATGTCTTCAGTCTTTTTCTGAAAATTGAATAGCCGCCAATAAGTTTTAACTCGTTTGGTAAATGGTTAAATATTTTTGGCCCTAAGCAGTTGGGTGAATTTTTTGTGACATTAGTAGATGCAAATGGTAGTAATCTTCATAAAGACTATTTTTTACAGCGGTTGGAGTAGGAACATCTCACGCAGAAGCTTGTGGAGGTAAACTAAAGTTAAGTGTACACTAAACGTAAACTTTATTCATTCAGAGGCTTGCAACGCAAGAATCGCAGTGCATTTGATGCTTCTTCGAAAATGCAGTCACTATGATGCGGTTTCTAATTAACGTAGCATCATATAAAATTAAGGAAAGTATGTGAATTTATTAAAAATTAATTTTACGAACTATTAAAATTTTGCGTGGTTAAACTTTATAAGAATTCCTTGATGTTCGCGAATTGCACATGCGCGCCTTGGTGTAAAAAAATTCCCTGCAATTTATGTTAATTAAAATGAACATTCAGGTGTAAAATGAAGTTGTCTAAATCATAGATAACAGAAATATTCTGATTGAACATCATTAAAATTAAAGACGTTGCTAACTTGTGAAAGTTAAATATCGTAATACTTCTAACGAGCTATCAACTTGCGTCGCCACTTAACGACTGCACTGACGACTTCTTGCGCTAACTTTTCATTACTTATTAGAATTTGAATTGGGCTGGATATCTACTAAATATGCACATAAACAACATATAATTGGAAGAAACAATTACCTTTAGTAATGCCCTTTCAACTTTTTCAATTTAAATGCCTGAACGGTCCAGCGGTAAGGGACCGAACTTGCAAGTCGTGGGTTCGCACCCCGCTCGAGATATTTCTCGGAGGTGGTCGTTACTCATTTCAGGTACCCTTCAGTGTTGGGGATACTATTCGACACTGCTTCTCCTTCAACGGCGAGGAGGTTTGGAAGTAACAAAGCCATGGAAGACTTTACACACACAAGAATACACTCCCGCTCCTGAGGTCCTGACAAGTCTATAACTTAGGACCCCTTCAGGCAAACATCACAGATAAAAAAAGCTATATTTTATGGCAATTTTCCATGTGAATCTATACTATTTCGTTTAATTAAAAAAAGAACTAAACTAGAAACTCTCTAAAATACATCGTGTTATATCTCAGAACCATATCTACAACCCATAAATTTCTTGATCCAAATATTTATTGCAGAAATTGAATCAAATAACAGCAACTGTAAGAAATAGGATAGTATAAGATAACCTTAAATGGCCCACAAAGTCATACAAACTATCTCAAATAGAGAAAACACTACAGAAAAAAAAAATTTGACTGATTTGGTCGATACGTGGTGGAAATCCATTTAAACGTAGACGTAGATGTAAAAAAAAACTAATCTTTTTTTACTCACAATTTCCACTATATTTTGTAAAGTTACAAAATTTCTTAAATACTACAACTTGTTTCGCTATTACTTACAAAATATAGTGGAAATTGTGAGTAAAAAAAGATTAGTTTTTTTTTACATCTACGTCTACGTTTAAATGGATTTCCACCACGTATCAACCAAATCAGTCAAATTATTAAAAGAAGCTTCAATAAGTTTCCTGGTCACCTGGTATTTCAAATTATTATTGAAGAGTGCCATCTGTACACAAAATCTCTGGTTCCTTAACAAATGCACAGCCATTAATGTGTTTTCAATGTACTTGAAACCAAAAACAGACAACAACAGCGAGACAGAAAGAAAAGGAATACTAGCAGGACAAAAGAAATGGCTAAAAGAAGAAATGAAGACTCAATATAGAAAAAGAGGTATTTTTAGTCTCTATCTAAAAGTTATTCACACTGAACTTTTATATAAGTTACATTACATAGAGTTTAATATTTTGAATTTTGATACTAGAGAAAAAGTAAATACGATCATTCACAAAAAATATTTAAAACAAAAAAAATAAACTAGAACACCTCATTACTAACACAAAAAAATCTGAAAACAAAATTATTAAAACATTCTCAACTCATAAGTTTTTTGACAGATTTATAAACCTAACAGATACACAATTTTACTGCTCTGAAACTAAACTTTTGGAAAAAGGTTTTAAACATAATTTACCACTAAATAGTTATGACAAGAAATCCTTAGAAACGTTAGGAATAGAAACAGAATTAGCAGTCAATTCTAAATATTGTAATAACACTAATGTAAAATATGTAGGAGCAAATATAATAAAAAAAGATTTTTAAAACAAAAAAATTCAAAAAATGAAACTCTTACCTTGAAATCTGTATGTAAAAAATCAAAGGAGAACAAAATTATATTTACAAAAGCTGATAAGGGCAATACACCTATAGCCTTAAGCAAAGAATCGTTTGTCCAAAAAACGTTAGATTTTTTACATCCAGATAAATATATAGTTTTAAACAAAAATCCTACATAATACTTTCAAAAACAGATCAAATCAGTAATACAAAATTGTAAAAGCTTGTTTAATGATAGTGATCGCAGGAAACTTCACTCATGAAACCCCAACCTCCGCGATTATATTCTCTAATAAAATTACATAAAAACGGATATCTCTTCAGACCCGTAGTCTCATTTTTTGTGCACCTTCATACAAACAAAATTTTCAATCAAAAATTTTTACGATTTAACAAACAAAATTAAAAATATCGAACTACCCTTTTGTTATCCAGTAAAACTAATTTTATAAAAAAAACAAAAATTATTAGAAGCACTTAAAATATGCCTAGAACAGAACTACTTCGAATTCAATAATCGTTACTATAGTTCCAAAGATGGATTAATAATGGGAAATCCACTCAGCCCTCTGCTAGCCGAGATATTTATGAACTTCCTAGAAGATAAAATTTACAAGTACCCCATCTTCCAAAAATTCCTGTATTGGCACAGACACGTTGATGATGTTCTCGCATGTTTTGTCGGTACAAATAGACAACTAGACCAATTTCTCAATTTCATCAACAGTCTACATGACAACATTAAGTTTACAATAGAAAAAGGAACTGACAATTCAATTAACTTCTTAGATTTAATGATTCAGAAAATAAACAACCGACACATTTTTTCTATATTTCATAAACCTTCTCAAACTGACACAACAATACATAATTCATCAGATCACCCTAGACAACATAAATTAGCAACGTTCCACAGCATGATACACAGATTAACAACAATACCTTTAAACAAATCAAATTTTCAGAAAGAACTCAATATAATAAAACAAATTGCAATAAATAATGGATACTCGTCACAAATGATTGACAACATTTTAAATAAAAAACTTTTTAAGAAAACAATAGATTTGATATATCCTAGCCCAACTAAAGAAAAAGATAACAATTATAAATTACATACACAGGCAAAACTAGCGAAAACATCAAAAAGTATCACACTAAATTAAATATCAACGTTGCTTACAAAACCAATAATACAATAGGAAAGTACATAAAAAATAAGTAGATAAAAAAGATAAGTCAGGAGTATATCAACTAGTATGTGGGGATTGTACAAAAACTTTTAAAGGCCAATCAGGTAGAAGTTTTTCTAAAAGAATTAAAGAACACTTTTCCAGCTTCATTCATAAAAAAACTGATACACACTACGCCTCACACCTCATTGAGTCTCATCATAATTTCAATACCGATTTTAAAATTTTAAGCTTAAGAATTCCGACAACTTATTGAACAGCCAGTTAGACCTTAACAATTCACCATTGGTCAATCTGTTTCAATATTAAGACCACGGCTCGAAGGGTGGGGATGGCAGTATTTTTGATGTATTCAAATAAATAAGCAACAGATGGAGCAAGCATAGTAATGTTACGAATTTTAGTTGTAAAGGTGTTAAAACAACTTTTCCAGGGGCTTGACGAAATTGCCAGACCAAATTGATGGTTTTATTATATGCAAACAGAGGGTGTCGCAACTGCGCATTTTAGCCCACGTAACACGTGCTAGCAACCGTGCCTGAGCATTGTTTCGACTATTTTTGTTTATTGTGTTGGACACTGTGTTTAGCTGTTTGTTTTTTTTTCCCAATAATTTTGGTGGTGTGTTGTATTATTGTGCTTTTACAATGGGCAGAACGTACGCAAAACGGCCGAAAAAAAAACAAAAAAGCAAAATCAATGAAATACATTTGGAGAACAAGAAAATGTTCTGTGCAATTAACGAGAGTGAGCCTAGATAAGATTCTCAAATTACCTAGTATTTTCTGAACTATTTTGTTTTTATAAAAAAGTTTTCTAATTACACTTGTCATTGTTGCAGCACCTCAAATGCCAATACTCTTCAAATATTTTACGATGCGGACATGGAACGTTTTGAGGATGTAATAATAACTGAAATTCCAAATTGCAAGTATTATAAGTGTACAGGTTTTTTTTTATATTTTGCATCCTACCTAGAGACTTTATTTTAGGAGCTAGAGATAAACTTTAAATGCAAAAGTAGTAGGGCTTCATGTCTCTTATCTTTTAGAGTTATAACAAGAAACAAATGCGGAGCGCAAAGTGGAGAAAAAATATCAACTTTAATTTTTTGAAATGGAACACCCTATATTTTGTTTCATAAGATGAAAGAGCACTTTTGTTTCTAGTGATAACTCTACAAGATAATAGGTATAAAAACGTATAACTTTTGTATTTAAAGTTTTTCTGTGGTTCCTAAAATAAAGCTTCTAGATAGGGCGCAAAATATAAAAAAAATACCCTGTACATTGGGAGTAGGACTGTACAAGAATACCAATATTCAAATTTATTATAAAATACTGATAGGAAAAATAAAAACTATTGATATTGAATAAATAATCGATATTATCGATGTCTGAAAACTATCATTTGAGTAAAATTTGTTGTCGCACAGCCTTAATTAAGAATTATGCATAATAGCTTAATATGCATAGATAGGGACTTTGAAAAGCAGTTACAAGACCGCCCTCATTTGGAGAAGGACTGAACTATTCTGGAGAAAATTGTTTTAGTGCCTCTTCGAATCACCACAATCGACATTAAAAATCTATTTAATGTCGTAATTACACGAGATAACTTCCTCATATTGCAGATAATGGTTTTAAATGCATTTATTGACGTCGTGTGATAATTTGTTTTTCGAATTTTGTTGAAAAAAAAGTTACATATTGACAATTTAATTATTGAATTAATCACATTAAATATCAATCAAATTTTATACTATTTTCAGAAAACCTTTATAGATTTATGAAGAAACATAACACTTTTAAAAATTGGGAAAAAAATTATTTCTTCTTGAGATTTATATCCACAAAAATTGTAGAATGCTTTCACAAGTACTGACATCTAGGTAGAACACCCGCTGGCGCCGTGGTCTTAAGTATAAAAATCGACCCCAGGATATTTTGTGTTACAACCTGAAGAAGCTATAGTAATAGCAAAACATATCGTAATATTTAAGAAATTTTGTAACTTTACAAAATATAGTGGAAATTGCGAGTAAAAAAAGATTAGTTCTTTTACATCTACGTCTACGTTTTAAAAAAAATGAACGCAGATAAAAAATAGATACGTTTTCATATGAATAGGTTACAATTAACGTGATTCCACGTCATTGATTGTATTACGAAATAAATATGGCAACTTGGAATAACAAAAAGCTCGTTTTCCAACAACCAGGAGTCCATTTTACAGAGACTTTTGCTCCAGTCGCATGATTGAGTACAATTCGATTGCTTGCTGTTCTGTCCGCGTGGTACAGATGACATCAGGCGGCTTGACTTAACTACTGCATACCTAAATGGTGAACTACTAGATACAATTTTGATGGAACCACCGAAACAATTGCGTGAGGTATTGAAGACCATCGTATAAATAGAAGAAGACAATAATATAAAATTGACAACAAAAGAAATGCTGATTCAAATGGATAAAGACGACAGGGCGTCTTCTGAGGCAGTCTCTTTACGGAAACTCATTACGACAAGTTGGAAGACAATGGCATCTAAAGTAGCACGAAAGTGCGCAGCTGCTTCATTAAACAGCGATCTGTGCCTGTACTATAAAGGATAAGGTGAAGACAAAATATTGATTGCAGTGTACGTGGATGATATTCTGACTGCCTCGAGAAATGTATGTGCGTGTACAAGAAATTGCACTCTTTGGAAGAAAATTGTCCAACTGCTTTGACATCTTCCGAGACCTTGATCCTGTTAGTCACTATCTCGGCGTGAAATTTAACCAGAACAGTAACCAAATAATGATGAACCAACAACGCTAGGTTAGTGATCTCCTCAAACACTTTGGAATGACCGATGCAAAGCCAGTGACTACACCTGTGTATGTCAACGTAAAATTAACCAAGCAAGCGGAATTAAATGAACTCGAAAATAATGTCCCATATCGAGAGCTTGTGGGGTGTTTGACATATTTGGCACAAACGAGGCGACCAGACATAAAGTTCGCAACGAGTTATCTAGGTCAATTCAATAATTGTTACGGAAAAGCTCACTGAATTGCAGCTAAAAAAAAGTGGTGCGATACCTAAAATGAACCATCGACCTTGAACTGACTTACACAGCTAACATAAATCCGCTGAGAGGATTTGCTGATTCCGATTATGGAAGCTGTCCTAATGATCGACTATCTTACTCTGAATACGGTTTCATGTAAGCGGTTGTCTATTATCATGGGAATCCAGGAAATAAAAAAACAGTTGCCCTTTCTTCTACAAATCCGAATACATAGGAACGAGCTAGGGATTTGACAAACATCGTACTTTATAATTTTGGAGCATTGAAACTCAGGATGAACCCTGTGTTTCATGCTCGTAGCAAACATATTGCTATTCGTCACCATTTTATTCGTGAAGTAATTAATTCAACGTGGACAAATCAGAGTCGAACATATTTCCACTGACGAAGTCTCTTCTTAAACCCAAACTAGAGAGATGTTGTATAAGTATGTGTGGAATGCAAAAGATCACAATGCAACCAAAAAAAAAGTTCTCGAATCGAGGGGAAGTGTTACAATGAATCATGTTTTCATTTATTATTTGGCGTTCCGATCTTAGTCAAAATCCTTGTCAAAGTCCGACAAACTTACCTAAACATTTTCTAATGTTCATTTAGCGGATTATAATTTGAGAAACTTCGAATGGAAATACCACGTACCTACAGGCACGGGATATTTTTTACTGCAATTAATGTAAATTTAAAGAAAATGGTTAAAACGGAAACATTCTATCACTTGTTATTTTAGAAATACCTGGCCTGATGTATAGATGGGAGTCTGCTCCTTCGTTTACAACAGTAAAATATTGGGTGGCAGAGTTTAAACAAGGCCGTACGTGTCATAGTGTGTAAGCTTTTATTTATGAAAACAACAGTTTTATATTTATTATTGTCAACTTTATTAAGACCACGTTTTTGAACACGTTACCTCTAGGTGTTTATGCGCACGTGTATTACCCGATTGATCTACACGCACAAATGTCCTAATTTGTACTTGCTCCAACAGTACGAGTTGTCAAGACGAACATCGCAGTGGTCGGCTAAATATGGTAACCACGCCAGAAATGGCAAAAAAAATCCAAAAAATGGTATTAGATGATCGCCAATTGAAACTGCGCGAAATAGCGGGGATGATAGGCTCTTCAAAAAGTGCTGCATAGTTGGGGAAACAGAAAGCGGGACAGTAAACTTTTGTTAGTTTAAACCTTATTTCTAAAATTCGGTAACTATGGTAATTTATCAATTTTCACTTTAAATAAATTGAACATATAAAATAGCGACATCTTACTATCGCTTTTTGACCTAACATTGCAGTAGGATAGACAAATTGAAGCGGGATTTGCTCCTAATGAGTCCCCCATGCAAGGCGGCCATGCTTGCTGTCAAAGCATAATGAAAGATTTTAGAAAAATTTTGTGCAAATCGTTTTTGATTGCAGTGAGAACCTCGAGCAGCCTCTGGACAGCTGTTTCAGCCCTGCTTGGGGCTTCTTCAGCAGAAACGTAGCTCGACATTCCCACTGCAGACCAAAAACGACTTGCCAAGCAGGGCTGAAACAGCTGTCCAGAGGCTGCTCGAGGTTCTCACTGCAATCAAAAACGATTTGCACAAAATTTTTCTAAAATCTTTCATTATGCTTTGACAGCAAGCATGGCCGCCTTGCATGGGGGACTCATTAGGAGCAAATCCCGCTTCAATTTGTCTATCCTACTGCAATGTTAGGTCAAAAAGCGATAGTAAGATGTCGCTATTTTATATGTTCATCATTCTTACATCGCATTTGCGAATAAATTGGGCAAGTCGTTTTTGTTCTGCAGTGCGAATGTCGAGCTACGTTTCTGCTGAAGAAGCCCCAAGCAGGGCTGAAACAGCTGTCCAGAGGCTGCTCGAGGTTCTCACTGCAATCAAAAACGATTTGCACAAAATTTTTCTAAAATCTTTCATTATGCTTTGACAGCAAGCATGGCCGCCTTGCATGGGGGACTCATTAGGAGCAAATCCCGCTTCAATTTGTCTATCCTACTGCAATGTTAGGTCAAAAAGCGATAGTAAGATGTCGCTATTTTATATGTTCATCATTCTTACATCGCATTTGCGAATAAATTGGGCAAGTCGTTTTTGGTCTGCAGTGGGAATGTCGAGCTACGTTTCTGCTGAAGAAGCCCCAAGCAGGGCTGAAACAGCTGTCCAGAGGCTGCTCGAGGTTCTCACTGCAATCAAAAACGATTTGCACAAAATTTTTCTAAAATCTTTCATTATGCTTTGACAGCAAGCATGGCCGCCTTGCATGGGGGACTCATTAGGAGCAAATCCCGCTTCAATTTGTCTATCCTACTGCAATGTTAGGTCAAAAAGCGATAGTAAGATGTCGCTATTTTATACGTTCATCATTCTTACGTCGCATTTGCGAATAAATTGGGCAAGTCGTTTTTGGTCTGCAGTGGGAATGTCGAGCTACGTTTCTGCTGAAGAAGCCCCAAGCAGGGCTGAAACAGTTGTCCAGAGGCTGCTCGAGGTTCTCACTGCAATCAAAAACGATTTGCACAAAATTTTTCTAAAACCTTTCATTATGCTTTGACAGCAAGCATGGCCGCCTTGCATGGGGGACTCATTAGGAGCAAATCCCGCTTCAATTTGTCTATCCTACTGCAATGTTAGGTCAAAAAGCGATAGTAAGATGTCGCTATTTTATATGTTCATCATTCTTACATCGCATTTGCGAATAAATTGGGCAAGTCGTTTTTGTTCTGCAGTGCGAATGTCGAGCTACGTTTCTGCTGAAGAAGCCCCAAGCAGGGCTGAAACAGCTGTCCAGAGGCTGCTCGAGGTTCTCACTGCAATCAAAAACGATTTGCACAAAATTTTTCTAAAATCTTTCATTATGCTTTGACAGCAAGCATGGCCGCCTTGCATGGGGGACTCATTAGGAGCAAATCCCGCTTCAATTTGTCTATCCTACTGCAATGTTAGGTCAAAAAGCGATAGTAAGATGTCGCTATTTTATATGTTCATCATTCTTACATCGCATTTGCGAATAAATTGGGCAAGTCGTTTTTGGTCTGCAGTGGGAATGTCGAGCTACGTTTCTGCTGAAGAAGCCCCAAGCAGGGCTGAAACAGCTGTCCAGAGGCTGCTCGAGGTTTTCACTGCAATCAAAAACGATTTGCACAAAATTTTTCTAAAATCTTTCATTATGCTTTGACAGCAAGCATGGCCGCCTTGCATGGGGGACTCATTAGGAGCAAATCCCGCTTCAATTTGTCTATCCTACTGCAATGTTAGGTCAAAAAGCGATAGTAAGATGTCGCTATTTTATACGTTCATCATTCTTACGTCGCATTTGCGAATAAATTGGGCAAGTCGTTTTTGGTCTGCAGTGGGAATGTCGAGCTACGTTTCTGCTGAAGAAGCCCCAAGCAGGGCTGAAACAGTTGTCCAGAGGCTGCTCGAGGTTCTCACTGCAATCAAAAACGATTTGCACAAAATTTTTCTAAAATCTTTCATTATGCTTTGACAGCAAGCATGGCCGCCTTGCATGGGGGACTCATTAGGAGCAAATCCCGCTTCAATTTGTCTATCCTACTGCAATGTTAGGTCAAAAAGCGATAGTAAGATGTCGCTATTTTATATGTTCATCATTCTTACATCGCATTTGCGAATAAATTGGGCAAGTCGTTTTTGGTCTGCAGTGGGAATGTCGAGCTACGTTTCTGCTGAAGAAGCCCCAAGCAGGGCTGAAACAGCTGTCCAGAGGCTGCTCGAGGTTCTCACTGCAATCAAAAACGATTTGCACAAAATTTTTCTTAAATAAATTGATCAATCATGCCGTTTAGAATTAGAAAATATAACTGACAAATACTTCAATCAAATACATCATACTAGTGTAATAGTTATTTTACTTACAATTATTGGCATGCTAAATAAAATGAAACAAAATAACGGTCCTTAATGTTTGGTCATGCAGCCTTTCGATTGAATTGTTGAGTGCAAATGTCCCTTGCGTTAAGATTTCTAACATATTCTACATCGGAAATGTCACATAGTTTTTCTACGAGTTTCACGGATTCGATTTCATTCACTGGTCGAAAGTTTTCTCTTACATTTTAACTAGAAAGACGAAACATTCTTAAGAACTCAATTTGAAAAGTTATTTCTGACGATAAAAATTAATCAGTAGAGTCACGACCGTCACCAAGGAAACTTCACACTATCAAAATAATCCGAAATATCGTTATAACATCTGTCCTGCCTTCTACTTCCCCAACTGTACATCATTTATTGACCGAAACTTTGGACAGAGAAAGCTATGTGCATTTACTCAGAGTGAACAAAAACTGTGGTGGAAATGTTTCAATAGACTGTTTGGCGATGTTCAGAAGTAATAAAGCCGAATTTTTCGTCGATTCATAACCTGGATGCAAGCATGGGTTCGGTTCATTATTTCACACCTGAGCAACACATTCATAAAAAATTAATTTGACGACAAACTTTAGGAGAAAAATTGAAGGAATCAGTTCAAGGATAAACCTGAAGACTTAGCAAAGCATCTGCATAAAGTAGACTTAATACTATCACACCATCATCTGCGTCGAACTTGAGTGAAACCATTCAAGTTCGAAGGCGATTTACCATGGTTTACTTCCATTAGTAAATGGTTGGAATGATTACGATAAAGTTGGAGCACTCGTTTTGGGCTCTGCTTTTGAGTGCGTTATACTTCATTCCATTCTGAGAACATTCAGAGTGATTTTGAGCGAAGATGTGTAAGAAACAATGAAAATAGTTTCATAGTAGATGGATAGAGTTGTAAGAGATACTTCCAATTTACAATTGATACCAAAAACAAGTATGTCCATTATAAGAACAAATATTTTACCGAAATGGAAACTGGCAAGGTGTGTCTCACCCAGACATCTACTGGAGAGGTTACTCCAGTATGTGGTGAAGCCGAAATTGACACGAAGATTGGAATTAGTATACTACCCATTTTCGAAATCAATTCTATAACTGGGCTGCAGCCCATTGATTCCTTAATTGATCAGTCGTGATCATACCACCCATTTTATCAAAGGTTCTTGAAAGGATTTTGTTCAATCAACTATACCCGTAGGTATCTTACAATATTATTTCTAAAAAACAAACTAGTTTCCGTTTTAGTTGCATTTTGTCTTAACTACAATAACAGACAATTTGGTAGCTGCCTTGGATAATAACAAATTTATAGTACTAGTATTACTGGATTATTTCAAGATATTTCACCTAATCAACCATAACATAATTCTAACACAATTACGGTTCATCGGGTTGAGTAGGTTACAATTTCGCAAAACAATTAAAGAGTGGAATAGAAAACAATTAAAGAACAGAGCAGAAAAATTAAAAAAGAAAACAAACAACATAAACAAAGAAAAACTGAATACCATAAAAAGTTTAATAACGTGTAGCACCACTTGTAGCTCTGATGACTGCCTGAATTCGACTAGGTAAACTGCATACCAAATTCTAATTAGTTTCTGTTATCTCATCCTGCAAGAGGAAGATGTTCGAGTTCATGAAGACTTCTGGGAACGAGCACATTTAGAACATCCTATAAGTGCTCGGTGGGGTTCAAGTCTGAACTGCGAGGTGGCCAGTCCAATACTTAAATATTGATGTCTTTTAAGTAACTCAACACATCTCTTGCAATGTGCAGTCGAGCATTATCCTGCATAAAAGTGAAGATGTTGCCTATAAATGGCGCAATAGGCACGACATAGGTCAGAATAATGTTCTCCAGGCAAAACTAAACATTAATTGACCCTTATGGGAAAAAGTCTGTACGTGCGTCGAAACAGATTCCTCACCAGAATATTCATGACCCTTCCCTAAATGATTCCCTTGCAGAGCTATTGGTAGCAGCAAATCTTTCTCCAGGCCTACGATTTTAAACTTATTCTTGTTTCATGGATAAACACGACTCGCTTCCAATCGTCTTTGACGGTATATGGACCAATGTTCTTGCTCTCCCACAAATCTTAATCTGAGCATTATGTGTTTTGTGGTGACCGGTGCAATTGCGGGCCTTTTACTGACAGGCCCTGATTCTCTTAGCTTTCTCCTAACAGTTACAGCTGGTATCCTAACATTTCTTGCTGATGAATAAGGGTCGGACATTCCTAAGATATCTGGTAAAAACCAGTATAAAGCTAATCGAAGCAGCGGCTTAGATTTTAACGTCGCAGCTGCAAGGTTTAGCTAAACGGCTTTTATGCCCCAGGCACTCTCACCCTCGCGCTCATTGCATCAGAAGCAACCGTTTGATGTAAGTTAGATATGTAACATAATTGCCTTTATAGTTTCTTTCAAATTAGTAATTATGAAAACATTATAATTTTTTAAAGTAACTTTTAAAAAGACTGGCATAATACATTTAATTCATATCAATTATAGCGCCGTCACTGCAAAAAGAATGCGAGTTTATTTCGGAATGAATCGGTTACGTAAACAAGTTTTTATATCTAGTCGACCAGAACTGTAGTGGTTATTGCGTGCCGCATAGATTTCTCGGGCTTCGACTGGTTTATTGTTTTGTCTTTACAGGGCAGACGCGTTAAAGATTCGAACTTTATCCGACTATGATCACTTCAGTATATTAGTAGTTCCTCGTATATTTAATGAAACATTCCGTCTAAAATGCGCCTAGGCCTGCTGATGAATGATGAAAACCAGCAAATTAGCTACACATCGCGTACTTGATCCTTCGTTTAACAAAGATGATGAAAAGATGAAACTCAGTAGTTAAATATCGTGGTCGATTTATGTTTTTGGAATGCAAGAATATAAACTGATATTCTGTTTAATATTCACCAGTTTCCTAAACTTATTACGTGAGGAAAGCAAGAATTAATTAACGTACGTCGCCTAAGTTTTGGAAAAAAATAATTATAGTCTTTAAACTAAGTATAATGTAATTTATTTAAATGACCACTTCACCAACATTTTATCTTATATCTCAGTTAATTAAATCTACATTTAAAATAGTGACAAAGGAACATGGTCTTTAATGGTACACGACTAACTTTTGATGTATTATTTTATTTAGTTGAACTTCATTTTTAGCTTCTCATCCATTATCGTGTACTTTTCTGGTCAGTAGTCCCCAAAAATCTTCGATTCGCCGAGCTTGTGATACATTTGGCGGATTGGCGGCTTTTGGCAGAAAAAGTAAGTTTGATCTTTGATCTTCAACGATACCTATAATATAGGCCACATTATTAAAAATATGTTCTATATCCAAGAACCTGAACATCCTGTAAAATGGAAAATAATTGTATCTTGTACGGTTGTTAGATTGAGAAAAAGAAGCGTTTGAATTTTTTGCATGTATTTTTAGAAGAATACGGGTTAAAAGTGGTTAATATTAAAGCTGATGTCTTTCATCCAGACAATGTTGAGTTATGCCTGTTTAAGCAAAAGTATACATATAATATTTCCATTAAGTTCAAGATTTTCATTTGTAATAAATTAATCTGAATTAATATTTTCACTAGTAAGTTAGATGTAAATTTTTCAGTAGTTCATATCCCAGAATCTTGAGCATTAATTTCAGGTGCGTTTTTAGAGAAATGGTAGCAATTCTTTTTTTATAAAATACTCCTACATATTGCTGTATAGCCCATTGTTGGTGGGTCACTTTTTATTTGTAGTTCGTCTGTGCTGCTAGCTCTTTTGGGTTCTTTTTCTCAGGATATTGGTTCGATGAAGGGACGAACACCTTTCAATTCTTGTGACGGAATGCCCAAGTAGTTACTTACGCGTAACGAAGTCTCAGAATTCACGATAGCCACTCACTTCAGATTTGCACCTTTTGTGGAAACTGACTTTCGCTTTGCACCCAGATGTCTGATTTTACTCGAGATTTGCACCTGTTGTATCCTCAAACATCTACCTACAAATCAATCTGAGATCCCGGTATTTTTTCGGATTTAACAACGCGTTTACATTTGCTGAAGGCAGGGGTCTTTGTTTTATAAGTCATAACAATTAGTGATGGCTTGCGCCCAATCACAATTATTCTGACAGTTTAATGGCCGGTTTCACAAAGCTTTGTTAAAGCGTTGATTAACTAATTAGCCGTTAAGTTTAATCAGTGTTAAAAATTTGATGCTGTTTCACAAAACAAAAAACTATTATGTTAATCTCTGATTAACTAATTGGAGTTTACGTTTGGCAACATCGAAAAATTGCCACTTTGACACCGCTTTAAAGTAATCTGTCCGATATGGCGTCGCTTGCAGTTAGGTAGTGTGAGGTTAGAAACTCAAAATAAATAAATACATCTTAAATTCTTCGCGTTAGTGCAGTTAATGATTTTTAAAAATGAAAAAGGAAAAAAGAAAGGGAGGAAGGAAACTTTAGTGCAGTTGAATTACTTGAACATATATGACAAAGACACATTTTCTGTTGTGGTACAGCTCAGCGGGATTACTATCAGGTGAAATAATTTTAACATGGGGTACAATCTGTGGTGCCAATGACATGAGAAAAGCGTAATGTTAACTTGCGGAGCTTCTTCTATTGGCAGTTTAATTAATTGTTTGCTTTGCCTTGCAATAAGATGAGTGACGACGAATTATTCTAAGTATCGATGGTTTCTGAAAGTATCAAGAATCAGCTGTTGAAATATTTCAGTGGATAACAACGTAAGTTTATCAGCAACTGATTTGTACCATAAAATAAATTTATTTTTGCTTGTTGCAGGTTCTAGTGTGGGACCAAAGAGTTCCATAACTCCTTTGGAAAAGCGAAACGTTAAATTCATTATCATCCAAATCATTAAAAGGATTATTTCTGTCTCTTATAAAATGAATCCTACCTTAAGGAGGCATTTATTTATCGTCAGAGAAGAAAGTGAGGTTGCAGACATTTTGAAATAATTTCGAATTGTTTGTTCTTGAAAATATTTTCAGAAATAGTGTCGTAAAAATTAATCAATAAACCAAGTGAGTAAAAAGTACAGAAATGTCATTATTTTTAATATTTAAGGTACGTTACACTTTTAAATAAAATTATAATTATTTTTTAGATATATGTGAGGATATTTTATATCAAAAAAGCTTGATAATAACTATGGAAAATTCACTCGTTACTTTTTAATCGCTGGAATTCTATCGATTAATCTAACGCCTGATTAGACAGAAGTAAACGAAGCGTTATCTCTTAATCGAGCTTTGTGAAACACTTAACGGAGCATTAAGACTATTTGACGACCGATTAGAGAGCGAGCCGTTTAGTAATCATCGTTAAGTTAATCATCGTTAAATGCGGTTGTTTTCCTATTTAATCATTCGTTACAGAGTTAATCGGAACTTAAATATTTAACGAAGCTTTGTGAAACCGGCCATAAATTTGTTACTTTCATCTCGTTCCTATAGACTCCTGTTGCGGCTGGTGCAGATGTCTCCATAGATGGTGTTGCAGTTCTCGGCGTAGTCGTAGTTTTTCAAAACAAATACAATTCTTTTCCATTTAACATATTTTAATGCAACTTCTCTTTACTTGTATTTACAAATGATACTAACATTTTTACAAGTATTGACGTTCTCGAAGGTTCTTACTATTACTTAAGAATATTCTTCAAAGAATGAATGCTAACTGGATGGTACCCTGCTTTTATTCTGTGTTCCACGTTCTTCTCCCACGGTCCGCGAACATCGCGGGCGCATCCATCGTTGCTGTAGTCGGGCCGCCGAAGAAACGGAGTAATAAAACTGCGTGATATACACGTGATTGCTGTTTCTGTGAGCTAAGTACCGACAGATTTACACTAGCCTACAGTGTCGGTCACTCTGCAGAGTAACAACGTGGTCATATTTCCAGTAGTTCGTATTTTTTCTATTTTTAACAAATTGGCGTTATTATTAATCAGTCTTTCTTAAGACTTAATTTAATATTTGAATAAAATAGTGGTAATTTCTGGTGTTTGATGTAAATACGGCTTTCCGTGTCGATGTCACAAGAGCAGCGCGTGATCACTCCGTTTCTTCGGCGGCCCGACTATAGTGTATTTTATGCCGGTATGTTTAAGATGCTTAACCTCTTAACACATTACAAAATTTTGGTTAGTACTACAATTGACATTTAACCTCAAGCATGAATTCTCGGACCACATTGTTTACGTTACAAAATCTTGAAAATATTCCAAAAATAAACATATCAGTAGTTTCCTTTTACACTTATTTAGATCAAATAGTGTTTCAAATTTTCCTACAGTTTGAAAACAAATTTTGATTCGCCAAAAACAATGTCCAAATAATTTCTAATCTAAACAAAAATTCTTCGTACCATAACAAAATTTCTACAACAATTTGGAAACAATTAACTTAAACAATTTCTAAAAATTTAAATAAAATCTGAATTTCAATTTTAACATTGCCAAAAAAACTTTTCCAAACTTAATTTTGCCTTATTCTAATTTTAAATTTTGAGATAATTGAGACGTCTTCGAGATAAATTAATCTCCGTTTCCGTTTCCCCGAAGTGTATGAATTCACCGGCCAGTGTCTTGCCGTGAGAGGATAACTCGACTGTGTATGCAGTATACACGCACTCTTGTCTGTTTGTCCTTTTTAGGCACAGAAGTTTCCCGCACTTTCACTAGTTCAGCGTCTCAGTGTCCTTTAGGAATTTCTGTTAACCAAAGTTCACTATTCACAGTTTATATTCAAAGTTTACTACCGGAGTGTCCACGTTAAAGTTCAGGTACTCTCTCAAAATTGTTCAATAACTAATTTTAATAATATTTGCTCTTCACGAATTCAACTGAAATTATTTTCTTTTTTCGTGCTTAGTCGAATATCACACCAATATATAATTATTTTTGCACGGAATCTTTGAAATTGGGTTAAATGTTGATGTTTCGCTCTGTATTTGACAACTCCTTCAACAAAAAAATATTTACGTTTCATGTTTTTATTTTCTCGATTTATATTTTTTTAATTTATTTTTTATAAAATTTTCTTGCAAATCGTTTTTGATTGCAGTGAAAACCGCGAGGAACCTCTGTACAGCTGTTTCAGCCCTACTTGGGGCTTCTTCAGCAGAAACGTAGCTCGAAATTTCCACTGCAAACCAAAAACCACTTGACAAATTTATTCGCAATTGCGATGTAAGAGTGATGAACCGATAAAATAGCGACATCTTACGATCGTTTTTGACCTGACATTGCAGTAGGATAGACAAATTGAAGCGGGTTTGCTACATAATAAGTTTACCCCACGCAAGACGACCATGCTTGCTGACAAAGCATAATGAAAGTTTAAAAAAAAATGTTTTCTTTGTTATTTTTTATAATACAGGATGTCCCACTTGAGGCGAATTCTTTTATACCTCTCTAGTTATTAATTTTACGGAAAAATATTTCAAAGAAGAGCTTCATTGTATCATGCGGAGCATATTCTAAAATTAGTTTGATGTACACAGAGTGTTTAGTTTAGCCTGGATGTTAGGTCACTTCGTTATTTTAAATGGAATACCCTACATGTTTTTACATTTTCGCATTCTAGGCGAAATTTTAATGTGACTCTTTTCACCGTACATCGAATCTAATCTAAACCGTTTTCGTGTTAATCAACTTTAAAAAAGAAACTATTGCCCTTGCAGTACTTCAAACAAACGCAAATATCTTCCTAACAAATGACGTTAGAGACTTGTAGTTTTCTTGCAAAAGTTTCGCCTTGAAAATGCTTTTTTAGTTACACCGTCAAGAAAACTCTCAGCTGCGTAAGTTCTTACAAAAAAATTAATAAACTTCAAAAAATTCAAACTACGATAACTATTTTTTTGAAATAGAATGCCATATAACTTTTTTTATAATTTTAACTTGGTGTTTAGGGTTAGCGAATTCGTTTAAAAATGTTTTAACTACTGAAGCACATCTTGTGGTATCCACATGCATCTAGTGACAATAATAAAAGATTTATCTTTGTGTTATTTTGCTTGGATATCCATGGCAAGAGTAACCTATCACGTCTTCTTACGTAAGAAACCTTCTTAAAGATTTATTTTAAATTTTTGAATGTCGCATAATACTTAATACTCTTAGGGTATGATAAACAAACAGTTTGTTTGCTCTGTAACTGTTGTGTCGTAACGAAATAGAAAAGGGGCAAATAATCCCAATTTATATTATATGGAATATAATTTTATATCTTGACAGATCATCATAATTTTTATCACTACGTAAACAACGCATACTTGTTTTTTAAAGCATACTCATTTTTATAAGAGTAGAGGATATAACAATTCTCCCCTACTGAATTGAAAAATGGTACTTAGTAAATGAAGGTAATGAAATTACTATATAATACACATCACAGTCTTAAATATTCAGGAGGTCGTCGTTTTCGAGTTGATCTACTGGCATAGTGCATGCAGATTGTTCCCCCTGTGCTTCTTGAAGTTCTGATGTTGCATGTTCGTTCTGCTTCCTCTCTTCAACTGGCAACGTAGGTAACGTAGCGCGTCATATTCCATTGCAGAGTGTTCTGTTCTATCCGGTGTTTCAGTTTCCTATATAATACGATCAGGTGTCAAGTAATCCGTGGATATTTCAAATACTGCAGATGAACAGATTCGATGAACTTCCTCGTTGATCGCCATGTCTGAAGAAAATTTGTCCTGTTTGATTGGAGCTCTTGACAAACAATCCACATTTTGATTGTCAGCGCCCTTCTTGAATTTTACTGTGTAGTTGAGTCCAGCCAGGAAAGATGCATATCGTAAAAGTCGAGCTGAAATCATTTTTGGTGATTTGGCCTTTGGATGAAAGATTTTTGTCAAACATTCGTTTCGTTATCTGTTATTAATGTAAAATGACGTCCAAAAAGGTAATAAAAAAATTAATCTGTTCCAAACACAATTGTTAGCGCTTCGCGGTCAAGTTGTGAATAATTTTGTTCAGCATTGGTTAGGGTACGAAAAGCAAAAGCAATTGGTTGTTCTGTATCATTGATGACATGCGATAGTACTGCCGCAATTCCTGTTGGACTTGCATCTGTCGTGAGCAAAACAGGTAGATTTGGATTAAATGGCATTACGACTCTATCACTTGCTATTTCTTTTTTGAGTTTAATAAAAGCTGACTCACATTTAGCTTCCCAAAAATACTTTTGATGTTTTCTAAATAATGTTCTTAGTGGTGCTGTAATGGTTGAAACGTCGGGTGAGAAGCAAGAATAATATGTTACCATTCCCAAGAATCGGCGTAATTCTGGTACGTTCTTCGGACGGGGCATATTAATAATTGCTTCTACTTTTGATGGCGATTTAGATATTTTGTTCTGTTGGATCGTGTATCCTAGGTACTCAATGTGGGTCTGAAAATATGTACATTTATTTTTATTAAGGCAAGTCATATTTACGCAGTCTCTGGAGGCAAACAAACAGATTTCTTTTGCATTCTTCTTTTGTTACCGTACTAGTACAATAGCACAGGTTTTTATCAGTGTATCAAATTGAAAACCAATCGATTTCTGATTACGTTGCCACCCTTCGACGAAATATTAACGAATGCGAATTTATTTCGCCTTGTCAATGTAAAATCAACATCGCAGATATGTTTCTTCGTATGTAGTTTATACGAGGATTACGTGAAAATTCAATACGAGAGCAGATATTGCAATTTGAAGCTACCGATTTTGAAACCATTGTTGAGAAGGCGCTAGCAATGGTAGTCTCTAAGCCTGACAGCCGAGAACTTGATGCGAAGCAACCAATTCATAAAGAAGAAAGTAATTCTGGACAAGAAATAAACAGAATCTCGCGACAGTTCCATCAAATCAAAACAATTCAAGAAATGTTCCACTACAACATCAAACCAGCATCATCGATCCCGTTCCAAATCACGCATCGATTATTATCAACGACTAGGAATTGATAGCTTATTCATCCGTTGCGGACGAAGTAATCATAAGGCAAATGAATGTCGTACTGATCCAGAAGTGCTTCAATGCAAATCTTGTAGCCGAAAAGGACATGTCGCAAAGGTGTGTATAAAAACTTTGCTAAATACAAGAAGATCAACCCGATCGGACATAAAATCAATCGAATTAAATAATTACAATGAATTAGGTGTGAACAGAATTGTAGATATTTACAACCATCAAAAAGACAGGTTATTTGACATATTTGATTCTGAAAAGTTTCTAATAATGGTTAACATCGAAGGCCGACTTCAAGAATTTGAATTTGACCCCGGAGCAGGATTTACGTTGCTTCCAGAAAAGAAATTTCAAGATTTGAATACTGGAAAGAATCTCGAACCAACAGACCTTGCGTTTCGATCACACACAAAGAACGTTTTTGTACCCTTGGGAAAAGTACAAGTCAATGTTGAATATCAAGGTAAAACGTCAAAAGAAGAACTGTATGTGGTACCGGATGGGCATGCTCCTCTCCTAGGAAGAATTTGGACTCGACATTTAAAAATTAACCTGTACGATTTAGATAACAATGATTCAAAATTCGAAGACAAGAACATTTGATCAATTTCACCTGTTGACATTCAAAATGCTTTTCCGGAAATTTTTAAACAAAAAGTAGGATGTGTACCAAAATTTGTCATCAAATTTCAACTTCGTGAAGGAGCAAAACCTTGCTACACACCAGAAAGAAATGTGCCCTACGCATTACGACACAACAGTTTTGGCGACGTTGTCTCTTCATAGGACATTTCTGCAGGATTACTCGGAGAAACAAGTGAAACGAGTAGCTTGAAATGAACGGAGACAATTGAATTCAACAGCATTGCTCTACATAGAACCTTATCATTGAATACGCCTTTCATATTCAAGTAAATTTCGAATCGTTGCCGATAAAATTTGAAATTTTCTTTCTTTGGGTCAAAATTTTCAATTGGGGGGAGTAAAACAGCGTTTTCCAGGGGTTGATGATTGGTATATCTGCTACTTGTTACTTGCGAATTAATTTTCTGGAGTAATTGCTGCTGACTCTGATTGAATAATTCCAGCAACTGTGAAAACTGTGCTGCATCCATCGTAGTTGAAGTTTCACCTCGTCGCGAAAACTGTTGTGTCGTAAAGAAATAGAAAAGGGGCAAATAATCCCAATTTATATTATATTGAATATAATTTTATATCTTGACAGATCATCATAATTTTTATCACTACGTAAACAACGCATACTTGTTTTTTAAAGCATACTCATTTTTATAAGAGTAGAGGATATAACAGTAACCGTATCAGCTAACAAATGTTTCAATATTTTGTTTATTGTTAAAATTCGTAAAGAAAAATCTAAATAGTGAAAAACTATTTACCACAGTTATCGATAACCCTATATCAATGAAAAGAGAATTAAATAATGCTAAAAGTTATATGGCATTTCATTAAAAGAAATAGTTATCGTAGTTTGAATTTTCTCTAGTTTATTAATTTTTTTGTAAGAACTTATGTTGCAGGGATTTCTTCTAGACGGTGTAACTAAAAAAGAGTTTCAAGGCGAAACTTTTGCAAAAAAATCTTACTAGTCTCTAACGTTATTTTTATGAAAGATATTTGCATTTATTTGAGGCACTGCAAGGCCAATAATTTGCTTACAATGTTGAATAACGCGGAAATGGTTTAGATTAGATGTATGGTACACAACGTCATATTAAAATTTAGTCCAAAATGAGAAAATGTAAGAATATGTAGGGTATTCCATTTAAAATAACGAAGTGACCTAACGCACAGGCTAAACAGAATGTATGCGTCAAACTAATCTTAGAATATGCTCCATATGATACAGTGAAACTTTTATTTGAAAATTTTTTTCGTAAAATTAATAACTAGAGAGGTATGAAAGAATCCGTCTTAAATGGGACGTCCTGTATATCCTAAAGAGCAAGCAAATTAAACACGGATTTTTAACCCAATTTTTAAAGTATGAGTACAAAAATAACTATATATTTTATATAATTTCCATCGTAGAAGAAAGTACTTCAATTATGGATTGATAGCTACAATTACGACTAACTCGTAAAAACTTAGGGAACAAAATATTTTTTCATTACAAACCTTTTTGTTTCATTAATTGCATAAAAGTTTTTCGATGCAAAAACAAATATTTTTATAAAATTTATTTACAAAATTATAAACAAAATAAATAATACCAACTTTTAATTACACATTATTTCCTTCAAGCGTCACTTCTTTCGACGACTGCCTTAAAACCGTTTTCCTTATCAACGGTGTAATGTACAGTTCTGATGGAACCGTCGGAATCCAGAAACGAGTAATAACCTCGAACTTTGTCTCCTTCTCGTTCTTCAAACTGCTTTTTATTATCTCCTGTTAAGTGATCTGAAACGCCATATTCGAAACTATACTTCGCGGGCGACTGCAAATGAATAAATAAACAGAAAAATGGTTTTACAAAAACAATAACGAATTTAAAAACTTAACCGCAATTACGTTTATCGGTATTTACAACTAATTGTCGAGTATTTCATTGAAAAATAGAATCTTACGTGGAAATCGTGCGCTCCAGGTTTTCCATTTTTTGTGGCTACTGCGTGAGTTCCGGCTGAATACATATGATTGTTAACGTACGAAGTTCCTCTTGGGCTTTTTCCATTAACTGTGCTCAGCATTGTAATAACCGAGAATAACAAACACTAGAACAAGTTAAAAAGAAGAAGAAAGTAGAAGCTCACAATCGGTATTTTGCAACTTGTATGCCAATCGACGCATACCTTACATATCATCGTTGTTCCGAGCATGAACTATGGCATAAAACTAAATAGTTGACTGGAAATTTTCGTTTAAATAGGGAAAAATTACAAAACATGAAAACGGTGACAAAAACTCTTCGCTTTCAATCATACGCACTCAATTCGAACGTAAATCAGAAATTATTCTTTGCGGTCGCAAAAATAAAACTGGTCGTTGCAGTTATGTAATTTCAGCAACAATAAAGCAAAAATATTAAAAGTAAAAAAAGAATTACGTCACGTTCTTGAACAGTTTGTTTTGTTAATTTGGCCCCCTTAATCTTTATTTTCGCAAGAAACTAATTTTTCATAAAGCACCAAACGATTCGATTAGACTTGCGTAGTTTAGTTTATTTGTTTAACATTTGATGCATCGATTCCGAACACTGACCTTAACTTCTTCAATGTATTATTATTATTTTAAAGTAAATACAGTTCAGAGCAATTCGTTCGGGAGTGACTAGACGCATTTTTGACTAGGCTGCAGAACTGTAGCTATAATTAAATCTGCGAAATCATTGCCTCTTGTGTTGGAGTTTTACTTCTAAAACTGCTTTTTATCAATTGGTGCTGTGGAATTTTCAGCCAAACGACATGTTTCCTGCTTTGGAATAAATATTTTTACCAGTAATTTAACTTTTATTTACGTTTTTCTTAGTATACAAAATGTTACTTCTAGCACACCCTAAATTAAGGACCAAATTAAAAAAGAAAAAAAAAACAAGAATCACTTTCCAAGCTAATAAATCTTTTCACTAAAGAATAGTGACCCTTAACACTACATTTTCTATGAGAGCATTGGTAGCGTATTAATACTTTAGAAACAGTTCTTTCTAAATTTATTAAGTTTCAAAAGTACAAGTTTTTGTTCAATAATGACAACGTCAATCATAATTAACATGCAACTTTTTTTAAAGCGCACTTTAGAAGTTAAACAAATTTACGGATAACCACACGAAACAAGAATACTGATTGGGGTTTACAATTAAGAAAATTGCTTTTCTTTGAACGCAATTTTCACTTCCTTCATCCATTTTTGATCGCTTTCTTACCTGACTGCTCATAATCTAGTCTTCAAAATAATGTAAAACAATTACCGTAAAATAATAAATGTACAGTAATTTGTCTGTATTAGGGAAAACTATTTGTTACACACCATTACAAAGAGCTTTTATAAATGATGTGTAATAGAGGATTGTGCAGATTTTATATAATAATTGTCGAACTAGAACGTTAAACGGAAGTAATGTAAATTTATAATTGTTCCAATAATAGTATATTAAAAAGTTAGCTTCATAAGACATTTTATTTTAGTACGTGAGCGTCAAGTGGACAAGTGCACCAGTGTGTTCTACTTACGTTTTTTTCTATTTTGGTCCATAGTCGGTAAAAGTTCGAATCTTTAACGCGTCTGCCCTGTAAAAACAAAACAATAAACCGCTCGAAGTCCGAGAAGTCTATGTGACACGCAGTAACTACTACAGTTCTGGTCGACTGGATATAAAAACTTGTTTACATAACCGAATCATTTCCAAATGAGCTTGCATTTTTTTTGTAGTGAAGGCGCTATAATTGATAGGAATTAAATGTATTATGTCAGTCTTTTTAAAAGTTACATTAAAGAAGTATAATGTTTTCATAATTTTTGAAAGAAACTATAAAGGCAACTTTTTTACACACACAATTTACATCAAATGGTTGCTTCTGATGCAATGAGCACGAAGGCAAAAGTACTTCGGGCATATGTATTAACCATTCAGCGGCGACGTTAAAATCTACGCCGCTGCTTTGTTTATCTTTATACTGGTTTTTACCAGATATCCTAGGAATGTTCGACCCTTAATTATGAGCAGGCCTAGGCGCATTTTAGGCGGAGGGTTTCGTTAAATATACGAGGAGCTACTAATATCCTGAAGCGATCATAGTCGGAAAAAGTGCTAATCTTTAAAGGTGCGTTTAGATTTGAGCACGAACGAGCTGAGCATACGCGCACGGCATTCGTTCGCGCTCACCAGCATTTATTTTCTGGCGCATGGGCTGATCCAGTTGTTCGCGCACACAACGGACGACAAAATAACAGCGGCTGTATAATTGTGATTCATATTTTAATAAAAAAAATAAATTCGAACGAGACATCGACTTTCGTGGCAAACGCCTAATTTTTATGAGACAAAATATATTACTACTTATTATTTAGTGTCAGAGAGTTGTCATAAGTAATTCAAAAATTTTACTACAATGACTAAAATCGCCCCAATAAACATTTTATCTTTTTTCGTGCTTCCGCACTGTCTAAATTTTCAATATTTAATTTGTTCACAAGCTCCTGGTAGGTCATTTTTTAAAAATAATATTTTGCGTGCTTCACATTCCATAAAATAGGCAGTTTTTCATAATCTTGCAAAGCAACGAAGCTGTTTCATTGGTCCATTCCATGGCTAACTGAAAATTCAGAAACCTTTTCTGCGAGAACTGTGTCGCGTGGCTTTCAATATGCGACTTTTTTCTCGTTCAAACTACGCATTCATGCGTGAAGCAATTAATTCCTTTGAGCACGTACCCGAGACCGACATCAAGCGGCTCGCTCTGCCAGCCATTCGCGCATGATGTGCGTGCGCGCATAGCCGTTTACACTTGAGCATTCGCGGTGGATCAGTGCGTGCGTGCTCGTCTAAATGCACCAAAGGCAATCATATTTACGGCTATTCGAGCTCGCGGCTGTTCGCGCACAGGAAAACACAACGTGAGCGTGCGCGCATAGCCGTTTACACTTGAGCGTTCGCGGAGGATCAGTGCGTGCGTGCTCAAATCTAAACGCGCCTTAACGCGTCTACCTTGTAAAAACAAAACAATAAACCAGTCGAAGCCCAAGAAGTATATGCGGCACGCAGTAACCACTGCAGTTCTGGTCGACTGGATATAAAAACTTGTTTACATAATCGATTCTACCCGAAATTAACTCGCATTCTTTTTACAGCGACCGCGCTATAATTGATATGAATTAAATGTGTTATGCCAGTCTTCTTAAAGGCTACATTAAAGAATTATAATGTTTTCATAATTATTAATTTGAAGGAAACTATAAAGGCAATTATGTTACACAAGTAATTTACATCAAACGGTTGCTTCTGATGCAATGAGCGCGAGGGTAAGAGTGCCTCGGGCATATAAGCCGTTCAGCGGCGACGTTGAAATCTACGTCGCTGCTTTGTTTATCTTTATACTGGTTTTTACCAGATATCCTAGGAATATTCGACCCTTAATTATGAGCTTGTTGAGAATGTTTATAATTTGGATTTGGAGGAGGATCGTTTGTGTTGTGTTACACTGTCAGAAATGCATTACGTAACAGTAAGTCAGATTACACGGGTTGGCATAAATCTGGAGTTTGAATTTTTATTGCTGTTTTAAAAAAATTATCACATAACATTAACAAATATGTAAATAGCTTTTCTCTATCACGCATAGTTTTTGCAAAAAACATTTTTTTTTAAATTTTGCATACATAGAATCGGAAAAACAAATCTAAATTTTCTTTTGCCTTTGGAACTGTATTTGATGAAACATGAATCTTTGTGGTGTTGTGATAAAATACCATTTGCGACAAACTAAGAAAATAGATGGCGGTGGCAATAGTTCCTACTTTACCAAAATTTTTAACATTTAAATTAAATTAAGCAAAAATTAACATCTGACCGCTATGGTATTTTTTTCAAAACTATTAATTCATCATTCCGTACAAACTGTGTCAACAATCGTGACGGTTTTTGTTACATATGTGGTCTTTATACAGGGCGGTACAAAAGTATCAAATAACAGCTGTAACTTTTGTTTGGAGGAAAGTTATGGAAAAATGTACAGTACAAAAATTCCTTGACGTATTCCTACGCCTGCTTTGACGAACATAGTTTCTCTATTTTCTCTTTTGTTTGTTGCTATGGCAACCAAATTTGTTTTTTTTTAAATTAGGAAACATCCAAAAATTTAAAGATTCTGTTGATAAAATTAAGTCACTGAATGATTAACGGGGGCTTAGCCTGCCCTGGAAAGTTTTAAGCCTGCCCTACGATGACCCAACCTGTCATGAAAATATTTTAAAAATTCGTAAAAGCATTGGAATAAAAACTTATGGAGCCTGCTCTTTACTATAATAAGTCTCCCCTAAGTATTTAGTCTGGCTACGGTCCTGCTTCTGCGCCAATATTTGGGTTTACAAAAATACCGTGTGTGATCGTAGGATGTCGCTCTTTTATCTATTCTTATAATTTACGTTGGACAAAAAAAAGCAATGACCCAACAGACCATTTTGGATTGTAATAGGAACTTAAAAATTCATTTTCTTCTTTATTATTTGAACTATTTCCCAGAAAATCTTAGTCCGGTGAGTGAGCAGCAAGGTGAATGGTTCCATCAAGATGGAAAGAAACATGGAAAAACAATATCCAGGCCGTTGGAATATGAATTTGATGGAATTTAAAGCGTGATATGGGTCCTGTTCATAAGAAAGATATTAAAAACGGTCTTCTGGCGTAAAAAGAAGACGGGTATCTAAAATTGACTCATAAACAATATAACTGCAGATATTAAAAACGATGTAATATGCTAAACTAGTCAATTAAATGCTGAAATTCTTCAAATATTGCTGACTAACTATTTATTATTTTGTCTTGTGGTTTTCTTATGGTTTCAAATTCTTACGTGATAGAAATACAGAAACATTTTGATGGTGTTTCAGGCATATGTAAACGCAAACTGAACAAATTTACAGAAAATAATTCAAACCCCAGATAAAAAGTGTAATTTTGTAAGCCTGTGTTATTAATGTAGTAATTTACTCTGATAAGGCTGAGTTGCACCAACCTTGATTAACGATAACACAGATTAACTAATCTGAGTTAGCGACTTTTCAGTTGCACCGACCTTAATTTGCCCTAATCTATGATTAACAAACTTGAGTTAGTTGATTCGGCAAGTAACGACCTGCAATTTCAGCCTCATTTAACGTTAACACAGATTATCTAATCTGATTAGAGACTTTCGAGTTGCACCGACCGTAGTTTGTCCTAATCTTAATTACTAAATCTGAATTAGTTAATTCGTGATTATTGTTCGATTAGCGTGTCTAACACGAGTTAAAAGGATTTATTATAAATTTCTGAAGCATACAAGAGCGTTAATCACGAATTTTTCTGAACGATTACGACCGAAAATGTATTAAAAATGAATAATAAATTATTATTATATTGGAACAAAGTAGCGGTGGTTTGTTTAACACGAATAAATTATTAGTTGAACTAACATAATTTGAAAACAATACAAATTTCTCTTTAAAAATTAAAAAATTACGTAAAATCATAAAATATACAGGGTGTTATAAAAAACCTGGACAAAGTTTGGCAGATGATAGTGTAGTTCAAAACAAGAAAAAAATTCTAATAATCTCATATCCAGTACACAATACGGAGTGTCCGTGCTATATTCACTCTTCTAGAATTTTAATTTTTTAAATAAAATTTGGAACGAATAAATTAAATAAAAATTTTCTGACGTAGCACTGGCCACCGTACGACTTCCGGTTTCACCGAAAATTAAATCAACTTTCTTATTCTAATTGGAACGGCTTTTACATTTTTACATATTTAGAATATACAGGTCATTGTGCGTCCGAATACGTGTGACTTGGCAATTTTTGTTTCCACGACAACGAAATTATTATTTATTTTCATTTTTTTCAAAGTTATAAATCATGTATTTTCGTTCTAATGCGATCAAGTAATTCGAGAAAGCCATTCCATTAAGGAGGCGGCTGACTATTTACTAATATTGCCCGTGGCGACTGCGACCGACTTACTGATGTTTATAACTCTTTCGGCATTCAATTTAAACCCGGAAAACGCAGAAAATCCAATTCCAAGGAGCCGGTCAGAATCCGTACACTCACCGACACATGAAAATTGTTTTTCTCACATAGAATCCACACATACCAGGAAACGATTCAAACCCACGCCTAATACTTTGGTCAAGCATTCAAAAACAAAAAAAAAAATAAATACTGAGAAGTATATTAACAGAACTTATGAGAAAAATAAAAGACTTTAGAAACAAGCTGCTTTATCAAAAGCAAACAACCAGTTTAGGATACGTCAAGATATTTTCAGCTTGTTTCTAAAGTCTTTTATTTGTCACATCATTTAATTAATTACCAAAGAGCAAGAACTTTATGAAATTATACTCAACTAAAAACTTATTTCATTCTTTATCTTAACTAAAAGTGAAACTAAATCATTATGAAGACTGGAGGGCATATCACAATACTATGGCTAGCTTAAACCATATAGTTCATTGTCATTTATAGTTTCTGCGGCTAGAGGTGCTTCTCACCCTTATCAAAAATTGTGGAGACACCATTTAAGCGTTAGTACAAATTAGGCAAGTTTTACCCTATAAATTTCACGATAGTTTTTAACGGTCAATAAAGTACTTACTTCAACTACAAAACGCTGTTTTAATTAAGCCAGAACCAATATTTTTTTTTAATTCTAAACATTGACGGTATATTTTTATGTTTATTATGTTTACATTAGTTAATTACATTAATACTAATAATAAACAATATTATAATTCATCGAACAAGAGTTAACTGCTATTATGAATTTAATTTAAATTAACGAAGTTGCTTTAACGTTCCCTTTTTAAAAGAAAATCCGCAAGTGAGTTGTATATAAATTGACTATCGGATAAAACGGACTGGATAATGATAAACCATAACAGTAACGTCATACTTACTCGTGACACGTCATCTATGCTAATGACGTTTCACCTTAATCGGAAATCAACTAATTCAAGTTAAATGTACATCGGTGCAACAGCGTTTGTTTTAACATGAAATATATTTTAATCACGGATTAACTAACACAAATTAATGCATAAATTTCAGCTGTCAGTCATCATATGTCAGTCAGCAACTCAGCCAAAAGCGTTTATTAACGTATTGGGATGTACTGGAACATACAAATTATGTCTTCTTCTGAAGAAAGAGATTCTTACGGTTGATCCTCGGATTCAGATTATACCAAGACCGAAAATTTCAAAAAAAAGGACTAAACCGTTATTGATTTACGCTGATGTAGATTTTAAGATGCGTTAAAGATTTTCAAAAAAAGTGGTGCAAGAAACGAAAGCGAGGAATCCTACAGTGCTTATATTTTTTTCTTAGGGACCCCCTTAGCACTAAAATATGAAATAATGTTTCATCAAAATATCGACATTATGCTACTTTCACATGACAAATTTTTTTGTGGTGTGATTTCCGTTTTTATTTGCGAAGGAACCCAAACACCCCTTTACTGAACTTAGGTCGAGAAACACAGCATTAGAGCTTACAACAAATAGAAATTTTCCAATACCAGCAATTACTCAGTTACTAATTACTTTGCGATTTTTTGCTACTGAAAGTTTTCAGCAAGTTTTAGCGAATCATATTAATATCTTCAGGACAGATTAATAGACACATGCGAAGGTTGCGGACCTTCAGCTCAGTAGAATATTTGCACAAAGCAAATTGATGCAAATTCCAGAGAATTTATATATATGGCCCAGGCATCAATGAAAATAACAAAATTTTTGATGTATTTCATCAAGTATGACGATTTCCTAGAATGATTAGCGCCATCGTCTATACGCATGTGAAAATAATATCCGTAACATTACATCTGCGTTCTCTCTTTTCCATTTTCAAAGGCATACAAAATAGAGACTGACGCAACGGACACATTTAAGTACAAACTTGATATAAACGAACTGGATAAATGGCCAATCGTAATGCTAAACGTCACAGTTTCGATATCGTGTTAGTGACGTTGCAAATCAACTAATTCAATTTAAAAATATGTCGGTGCAACAGCGTTTGTTTTAACATGAATTAAATTTTAATCACGGATTAACTAACGTGGATTAAGGCATTTAATTTCAGATGTCGGTGCAACTCAGCCTAAAGGTTGCCATATATGTGTCTGATAATAAATAGTTTAAAAATTATTTATTATTTTAAAGCACACATAGAATAATTCAATTATTATTTTTATGCCTTAAAAAATACAGTCAATAACAAGGTATATTTATATGTAACAAATTTGTGTATTTCACGTGAGCCGTAAAGTTTTTTGAAATATCTACCTATTTGTAAAAAGTATGCTACTTAAACATTTCTATATCATTATTTTGCTTTATTGCTTGTACCTATTTTGGATATTTAAATGCTTTATTAATATCGACATAATGTTCATAAAGCTTAAAGTTTTAAAGACTTGCTGTATAATAAACATTTATAAGAATTTAATAAAGCATTTTCGGTTACTTGGAAATACATAAAAATATGAGCAATCTGAAAACCCATTTTAACATAATACAAATTATCAAGACCTTCAGTAAAATTTCCAAAATCCTGGGAACAGTTGGGTTTAATGTGTTGTTAATTAAGAATACATGTAACTCGAGAATAAATGGGAATATTTGGGAATAATCCGGAACAATCGAGATTTATCTCCTTTATAAATCAACCTTTGGACTACAAGAGTTTCGCTAAATTGCAATATTTTGGATGTCAGGAATGCACTGTGTCCCTTCACTTCTGGACCAGCCTCTACAAACTCTCTAAAAATATTTAAATAAGACGATAATTTTCTTATTGAAATAATAACAAATCATCAACGTACGTAAGCAAATCTTTATTTTTATTGTTACACAAAAGGAATAACAAAATTAAGATAAAAATAAGTACTAAGCCCAGGATATTCGATATATTTAGTAATCAGTGAATTTAATACTAATTATTAAATAGAGGCCGTGTGCTAGAAGCATTAGTACCAGTCCTTTATATTTAACCTACAGGTACCAAACATTAGCCATAGAGTTACGCCGCACACTGATTCTAGCAAACGGCCTTTGACTAACTCTAGCGGAAGTTTTACGAAAGGCCCTATAATAAGGAAAGCATTGCAATGACATTTCGTTAACCTACAAAAATCGTTAAATTGAATAGTTTATGTGTGACGCATCCACACCAATAAATATTCTTACTTACGTTTGTAATGATTATAAAACCAGAAAAAACCTCGATGGATGATGGATCGAATAGAACAAATTATATTGAATGACCTTAATGTCAGCTCCTTGTTTTCCTTATTAAAAACGCCATCTGTTGGTTGCTTTGATTTTCTCGGATAACTATGTTAATCTACTCTTGTTTGTATGCCATTACGAAACTTAACAAAGGACATATAACATGCAAGATGCAAAATATTATTATTATGTGAAGTAAATTTAGACTAGAAGAAAGTGATAATAAGAATTATTTATGTATAAATGAATGTATATTCATCCTATAAGTATAAGTTCAGAGGGCGGAGTAAATTAAATAAGTTACGCTTATGTAATAACGTCATTAGGTAGTACGTAAAGTAAGTTAATTAAAACTAAATATAATGCCTTATTAGGAAACTACAAAACTTATACATTGCGGCTGCAAGTATAATTTTCTTCTACTTGTGGACGGATTTATGGACGTAAAATCTAGAGATTCAACTCAAGATAAGAAAACAACAAAAAATAAAAAATAAAACAAAAAAATGCTATCCTAGGAAATTCTGTGTATTAGTAAGACAGAGATTAAGTAACAAACTTAATTAATTACCAGCTAAATTAGAAAATAAACATTTATTTCGCCAATATTACTTCAGTTGTTGATAAAAGAAACTAAAAAAGACCAAACGGTAATCGAATAGAATTTTTAATAGCTAATTTAATTTTTTTGACTAGAAATTATTTGAAATTTTGGCGAAACAATGCATTTATGTTATTCGTTAAGCTCGAATTTACAGAAGCGGAAAACAGAAGAGCGCTGTTTCTTTTATACAGGTCAGCATTACAATCAATTTCTGAAAGGAATGGCTAAATAATAAACAAATAAAGTTTATTTTAAACAAATAATGACTATACAAGTGTTATATTTAAGGGAGCATTTACCCTGTCGTTAACTCCCAATTTGTGCCAGCGTCCAAAGTTAAACTTAAATTTTCATAAATTTCTAACCAAGTTCCAGCCAGTTTATGATTTTCTGAATTCCGTTTTTATTGCAGATTATGCAATTTCTATATTCCAGGTTTTTTCTTTTTTGTAAATTTAATTAATTAAACGAAATACTTCAACAAACTGCCAGCCACTGGTTATAAAAAAAGTCAACTTCTAAAGAACCGAATGACTCGTTCAATTTTGATAGAAATTCTGTGCTGATTCAATTCATCTTGTCTGATATATTTTATATTACTTGATCCTCTTTTGTTACTGTTGGAAGATTCAAAGTTTTAGCTTATATTTACAGAAAAACAAACGAACATCGCATAACTGAGATGATTTTAATTTTTTAAACGGAAAATTCGGTATTTTTATACTTGTTTGAAATCTGAAATAATAATCGCCTTTCTTTTTCTCAAACAAATTTTATTTTTTAAAACTTTGTTTAACTAAATCCCAACATTTTGAATAGAAGAGTAGAATAAAAGAGAAAAAAAAGACCTTCAATTGATTATTAAAATCAAAACACCTCCTAAAATACGAACAAAATAAAATCGAATGAAACAAAAACAAAAGACAATAGTCAAACAAGACAGGACGAAAATAAAAATTGCGTGAAACTCATTAAGTCAAATCGATACAAACTGACTTTCATCAGAACCAAAAATTAATTCAATTTAACAATTAGAAAGTAAAATAAATAACAAATTCAAAGCCAACAATGGCGATCAATCGGCGAAATTAAAATGTAAAATAACATAATCTTAAATCGTGTAAACAAAGAAATAAAAAACGATCAATTGATAATTAAAAAAAATCAAAAGTCATGACAAATAAAATCAAACCGAAGATAAAACAAAAAATAACACGATTAGTTGTTAATTTAAAAGTAAAAAAAAACAATACGAATGAAATCCATTAAAAGAAAAAAAGTCCATCAATTGTTTACATTAAAATTAAATAAAACAGAGTCAAATGAGGATTATTTAAAAATATAGGGTGATTATTTAAAAATAAATGATAAAGTAACTTAGGACCAGAATAAGAATTATATAAAACTAACAATAAGTCAAATTGATTTAAAAATTGACAAATTTTGTCACAATCCAAAGAACAATCTGTAAATATTAACGAAACAGGGCGATCAGTGAATAATTAAAAAACGAAATAAAGTCATCTATAAATATTAACTAAAGAGGGCGATCAGTGAATAACTAAAAAACAAAATAAAGTCAAATCGAATGAAAGAGAAAATAAAATGGCGGTCGGTCGACTTGATTAAAGTGTAAAATAAATTCACACTCAGTAAACGAAACCAAAAACAAACAGCGATCAATTGAAAATAATTAAAAATAAAATCAAGTCAAATAAAATCTAAAAAATGATGGTAAATGGCAGTTAAAAAATAAAAACAGAACGAATTAAATCCATTAAAAAAAAAAACAAAACTTGATCAATTGATCATATTGAAAATTAAATGAAATAAACGCGAATAAGGAATTAAAAAAAGATGATCTTTGACAAAGATGAGAGTAAAAGGAGAATTCTATGAAATTAAGATAAAATCAAACCGAATCAAGAGCATTGACTTTGAATGAAAGAGAATCAAACTGAAATCGAATCAAGAAAAGAAAAAAGGCGATCGACGTATTATTAAAAAATTAAATAAAGAAAAGACAAATAAAGTACTAAATTACATCCGCATAAAACATTATTGGTATATCTACACTTGCTGTTTTTTTTTAATGTTATTTAAATCTGAATGTGATCGACGGAAATTTTTATTTTGTGTAAAGGGTGGATGGTTTAAAAAGGTTTGGAAACTCCTATTTTATACGCACGTATCAGACCTTATACTGTTAAATATAAATATCTCGAAAACTATTTAAAAATTATTTAGAGAAATTGTTATCAGAATTTAATTTGGAATCCAAACATGTACAGATATACCATTTCAGAAAACAAAGTATCAGTTTATATCTCGGTTATTCGATGTGCATTTGTCATTCGGTATACTTTGAATTAGTCTGAATAAGTTTGATATCAAACATTTTTTTCTGAGACCACAAATAGAAAAAATTGAAGGGGGTGGGAATTCTCGCTTAGTCACCCTGTATAGTCGCTAGCAATAAATTTTGGTCGTCACTGACCGTAAGAAATTGAACTTACGCTTTACTAAAGGTAAGGAATTTGACGTCTTACTTTTGAATACTGCGAGTAATCTCTTAAAAATTTGTGTTGCTTCCGACACTTTCTTGGTACACGATAGGACATTTATTTGAAAATTTTTAACTTCTGGAATTGAAAGTGACGTTTTGATTGACGGCGACGACCAAAAATTAATACTCGCAACTGGACATACATACTTTATCTAAGGGCATACTAAATAAGTTTTCGTCTTGTCTAAGAAATTTTTTGAATTGCGACGGTTCACTTTTAAGGAATCCCTCGTGTAATAATCATGAATTTCCTCTTTTCACCCACCATCTTCGTTCAGCAATCTTTTGCTTGCACTCACTAATAACCAGAGGCGGGCTGGAATAATTACTTTGGCACTGCTTTGCTAGTGACGAGTCCAGCGCCGGATTGCAACAACATTACGTAGGGATTTTTTTTTAAAGAGTCCACGGGCAAATTTTTGTTAAACTTCGGACCTGATCGTTAAAAGCAACTAAAACTAAGTAAAACATACATATATAACACACTTAATTATCAGATTAAAAAATATCACATTATGATACTTCTAAACATGTAAGTATTGCTGCACACGAAGGGCTGATACGAGTATAACATTTAAAAAAATACTATACTTGGAATGTAATGTATGGAAAATAATTCTAATACTAATAATAATTATTATAAAAAATAGTATGTACATTCTTAATGTTAGTGTGACAATTGTTCAAATGGAATAAACGAAATTTCATGAAGAACCTTTTATCGTTTTAGAAACATTGGCCCGTATTTTCACCTCGTCTTTAATTTAGCAACGCCGTGACTTCTCTCTCACTCTCTTACTCATAAACTTCGCATAGCGCTATATCGTTTTGGTTTATTTTATTATTTTAGTTAGAGACGACTTTGATCATGAGAAGAGGTTACAGACCGTTTTCAATTAATCTACGGTGCAAAAGGAAAGCGGCATTTGAGGAGCTCACAAAAGCATAATTCAAAATTTCATATTTTACCCTTTCAAAGTCCAATTCAACAGATCTTATAAAAAGGTTCTTCTCTACACCTATTTACCTAATTCAATTGAAAACTGACGTTTTTAAGTTTCTATTTACACGACCTTTTTCTTAGAATAAAGTTTCAGAAATTCTTCTCCTTCGGAAAGTTGAGTCTGTTCCAGCACAAATACAGTGAAATCTATACAGATCTTGCCGAACTTTAAAGCTATAACTAATATTTAATATCAGCTTCTGAATTTTCTGGTAATTACATGTTTCTATTAGTTAAATAACTTATATCTTAAATATATATTAATTGTAAAACAAAATACGCAAGTGTTAAAATCACAAAGAGTATAATGAATAAGCAACGTTACCAACGAAACAAGAAAACTATCTCAGACTACAAAAATTATTTTTTTTTTAAGGAAGAGAGCATATACATAAGGCGAGGCGCAAAGCAGAGCACGTAAACGCCCGCAGTGGCGGATTTTTTTAACGTCCTTATGGCCATACCGCCACCGCGCGCGTTTCCGCTCTGGTTTGCGCCTCGCTTAATGAAGTATGACGATCAGACCGCGGGCAAGTTAGAGGTTCAAAATCCGATTGAACCGTCGTGCGCTCGATCGTAATGATTAAGCGAGGCGCAAACCAAAGCGGAAACGCGCGCGGTGGCGGATTTGTTTGCTCTCCTTATGACCGTACCGCCACCGAATTGCTTCCGCTGTGGTTTGCGCCTGGCTTTAAGTATAGTCGCGATCATCCTAATCGAAACCGCTGCAAACTAATTGCGCCCTTATTGACGCTGGTAGTACGGGTTACAAAACTGTCAATCGGTCTCGATTAGCTTCATCGCCACTACGCTACTCCGCTACTGACTCCTTTTTAGTTTGTTTTGTTTCTGTAATAATTCATACAGTTTTGGTAATTAATTAAATCATTCGCACTGAAATCCCTCTGAGTTCCCGCGCCCTGATAATCTTTCTTGATTTAAAAGTTATGAAACATTTTTTATGTGGATGGATGTGTGATGATAATAATAATAATACAGTGCTATTGTAAATGATTCATTGACTCGGGGACTTCTGAGAAATAAAAAAAATATTTACCGCTTATTAATACCGAAATAAATACAATATCCAAAAATCATGATAATATTATTCACGAACATGAATAATTTAGATTACCTTCTTGTAAAAAAAGTATATATATAAAAAATCTCTTATCACAGTAAGTTGATACGCGCAGATACGTATTTCGATAGCTAAGCTGCATTCTTCAGTACACTCACACATTAAACTCTCTCTCATAAGTTAAATGCGCTCACAAACATTCGCGAAACGCGAATAGCTCCTGTATTTCAAATAATAACGACATGTTAAAATTGAAGACCATAACTTCAAAAGGGTCTAAGTGCCAAAAACATGTTTAGAAGTGATAAAGAAAACTGTTACTAAATCTTAAGCGCACATACAAATATCGCCAACTACGATTCATTTATTACACTTTTTATTTAACCACAGGTCCATAGACCATTTTGCATGTTATTGGGCTTTGTCCATAGACCCATTTGTTGTGAAAATATTTTTTTTTTATATTTTGGCACTTAGACCCTTTTGAAGTTATGGTCTTCAATTATTTTGGAGCAAAGTATGGGGGTTGTAATTCGCATATTAAACACTTACAAGTAAAAGGCACTTACAAAGACGGAGTGGAGTCACTTCCACTGGATATTTGACGAGAACATGCGGTTCATATTAATAAAAAAAACCATGAAGTGCTTTTAACTTTTGATTGTTTGTGAGGGCTTTTAACTTGTGAGCGTTTAATATGTGAGTGTATTGAAGGTGGAAGCTTATCGAAAATGCGTATTTACAGATATCAACTTATACTAATAAAAGAATTATTTTTTATTTACTTTTATTCTTTCACTACGCTTAGTTTCCTTCTTGTACATTAGTTACGCCGAAACGTGTCCTATTCCTGTAACAAAAAAATTATTTGAATTAGGTGATTGTATATATTGAATAGAAAGACGCATGTGCAAAGATTTCATTGGAGATTATTAAAAAAAGAAAATTAATATGTGCCTTATGCTTATTGCCACAGACGCGTCTGACACGGCAAAAATCAAAATGTTAAATGAAGATAGACGAAAAGAAACTTAATAAATATTAGATCAGAAGTTAATTTATTATTTATCGTAAAAAGAGGGTAAGTTCTTTTGAAATTATCGAGTGAGTGCTAGACAAAGTGTCATATTAATTGTTACGTCATTATACTGGCCATAAATTTATCGCAACATTGTTAATTATATTTTCCTTCTGAAGTGAGTTTGTTCAAAACTGAACTGTGTAATCAAATATAGAAGGTATGTTTAATTAATCGTTTCACCTATTATTATTTTTTTGTGTTTAATGGTTTAGAAATAATCGTACAAATCGTACAAATATTTTACACCTGTTATATCTTTTTGATGAAACTTTTTGTTTAGTAATTCCGAATATGACCTGTTGGAGATCTATGGTTAAATGTTCTATACACTTTGTGTTTTCATAATAAAACTTAAAAACCTGCGCGTTTTTGCGCCACTCTGACTTTTTATTTATTATTTGTGGTAGGTCACTTCGTGGAATTTTCTCGACATGAAAATCATATTTTCAAATAAATAATGAAAAACGAATTTTAAAGCATTCAAACAAACTAGAAAATTTGAGCAATTGTGTCAAATTTAAGAAAAGAAAAAAATTTCTTTCAACAGAGGAGTCATTATTATAGAAGAAGAATTGATAAAAATGCTCCGATCAAACATGTGAGATAAATACATACTTCAGGAATTGGTAGTTGCAGCAGTATTTAATTTTTTTCCTGCTACTTTCTATACGGAGTGTAAAATAAATTCTATTATAGATTGAGGGTAAAAGTCTGGAACACCCTAAATATTTGCTAAACTATTTTGTTTTTACAAGAACGCTCGAACTCGATTCCTACATTTCAGGTTATTTATTTTCAGCAATCATTGGGGTACAATATAAATTTTTTTTTCGTAATAAATCTCCATTTTCATTTTTATTTACCTAGTGTTTTAATAAATATTTAATTTTGAATGAAGTAAATTAAATAAATATAAAATTATCTTGTTTTAATAAAAAAAATTCCTCCGATATAGGGCACAAATGGAAATGGAAATTAAATTGATTTTGTGATGAATGAATCTGTATGTGATTTAATTTTATGTAATCACCCTTAAGTGATAATCAAATGTAAATAAATGTTGAAAACGAACCTCATGTGCTTATCTATTTCATAACAATACTAGTTACTATAAATTTTGAACAAGGAAACTAAAATTCCTTATTTTATGGTATGGTGCGTTAATTTCTTAGAGCTTTTAATCTACATTTATATGGCGATTTCAATTCATCTGTAAACTTGTTTCTATAACAATGCATGCCATGGTGGTACGGTAACGGGTGCAATCTATGAAAGTACTGAACACAGTACTGTGAATTCGGAAACGACCCAAATTTTTATCCAATGAAAACATATAAATCGAATTCTTCTCTTATTTCCACCGAAGTTTAAATCCTGCGGAAATTACCTGCGTTGCCTCCCTCGCGAACTAAAAAGTTTATCTTAAATCTTAAATCTTTAACCTTATGTGGATTGTCTCGAGGGAACAACTAATAAAAGTTAAAAAGTAGTTGCTTTAGGACCACCATTTTTCCTTACGTATTCACGCAGATTATATTTTAAAGGGAACAAAACAGATTAATGTTATTTAATACCTGGACTTTTTACGCGGCTAAAAGTCATGTAAAAGAAACTCTTTTTATTAAATTGTAAGTTTTTAAACTTAAATAGTAAAGGAGACTGGTTTCAATAATAATTGAAATTAATCTCCGCCCACAATAATTTTATATCCATAGATACGTATTTCGGCAGCTTAGCTGTATGCTGTATTATGTATGTTTTTAAATAAATTGGAATAATAACTATTCGACTACAGCTTTGCCACATGAAAGCTCATGTAATTATAAGAAAAAAAAAAGAAAATCATTTGCACATGGTAGTTCATAATAAATCATCCTGTATTACCAAATGATATAATTGATGAAAAGTAGGTATGTAATTAGTTTTATTTAACGTGTTATTTTATGTCTCAATTTTTTACTCCGTTTCCATCTTTATAAAGCCCAATTTTATTTTTAATGTCGTTGAAAACTTTCCAAATTTTAAAAAACACATTTTCTGAAGTATCCAAATTTCTGCTGGTTATATTATAACTACAGAACGGAACTTGGTACATGTACCGGTCGGTGGAAGGGACGAATAGGAGCGGGCGGTCGCGCTTTAGCGTCCTGCGTTGGTCTGCTGTACGCTCCTATCCCAACTAACAATATCCGGCTCATTTTGGCCGAAACGTCGCCGCTTTGTCGACAATGTAATTTGGGCACGACACATTTTTACGGCACATTGTCGACTTTCGGAACGTTGTAAGTGGGAAATGGAACCAAAATGTCAGTCAAAATGTGATCTAAATAATATCTAAAATATGTCCAAACGTGAGTCTAAAGTATACCTAAAAGTTTTCAGAAATGTGTCTCGATAGTGTCTTTCGTTTCCATCATGTACCTAAAATAGAACATTGATGTGTCCGCAATGTGTCTGTCATGTGCCGAACTTGATCAAAATATGTTTCGATTATGTGTCCAAATGTAAACTTGTATGTGTCGGATGTGTGATCACATTGTTTCCAAAATGTTTCCATTTCTGATCTAATTATAGTCACAAAGTCGGCACACATTGTTCTAAATTTTACCCGAATTATTATTTCTTATCCAGTAGTGTAGCAAATAAACCCAAATAGATACAAATTGTGTTTATTTTCGATACATTTTGGATACATCATGAAGATAAAATTAAAGAAGTTTAATGTTAAGCATATTCGTCTACTTAGGCTGAAACAAACAAAATTTTACCTCAGCATGTCTGCGTCTTTATTTAGCAGTGGACACATATCAGAAAATTTGTGTCTGAAATGCGCCTGAGGTGGCTGAAATAGTCGAAATTCGAACACAACACATTCGTATTTCGTAATCTCACTTTTAGCGCATTTGAAATTTGTTTACATGTTTTGTACTGTACCGCTTTTGTCGTCCGCGCATTATGTACACAAACACTTTGACCAGATTTACAAAACACATTTGTAGAAACAAAATGGAAATTATGTGCGTAAAATGTTTCCGTACAGATCTGTATGTGCCCGAACACATTGTAGAAACAATAAAGAAACTCTATGTTTAAAATGTACCCATACAGAAATTATTGTGTATACTCAACTCATTTCAGTAACAAAATAGAAACATCGTGTCAAGAAACAAGTCAGACAAACTGAATCTTCTTAGTGTCGACCCACTTGTGCCCAGATATATTTAAAGAACCCAAGCTAACAGAAACTGGAGACATTTTAAACATTTGTGTTTGAAATATGACCTTTTAGACAGGTACATTTTTTTTACATAATACGTTGGAAATGTGTAAACACAAACATAAATGAAGTTTGTTCTTGTCCGATGAAAATAGTAAGTACAAAGTTTTTTTAATCTCAAACCGGACAGAAAAATGAAGGGAATATAAGGGCTATAAATCTATAGCGAAACGTTGAGTGTGTTTCCCTTCATTTTATTTTCATTTTCGTCACTCCTGACGAAGCTATAAATCTATAGCGAAACGTTGAGTGTGTTTCCCTTCATTTTTCTGTCCGGTTTGAGATTAAAAAAGTACAAAGTTTTTTTAATCTCAAACCGGACAGAAAAATGAAGGGAAACACACTCAACGTTTCGCTATAGATTTATAGCTTCGTCACTCCTGACGAAGCTATAAATCTATAGCGAAACGTTGAGTGTGTTTCCCTTCATTTTTCTGTCCGGTTTGAGATTAAAAAAACTTTGTACTTACAAACATAAATATTTTGGACACAATTTGCACTGAGGCAGAAGTGCTATAAAAAGTGTCGACACGATTCACATACAAGAAAATTGTGCCCGAGTTTTACCATAAATTGCTACTTCCGATTCCTCCCTTCCACCAGTGCATACCAAGTCCCGTTCTGTAGTTATAACACCATTGTTAATTCTGGAATTAAAAGTGATGTCGCCTCAATCAAAAACACTTCTGACCGACTCGAGGACGACGACTAGGCCGACAAGTGCACATCACATACTGTTCAATTCCGGAAAGAACACATATTCGTCATACACAGAACTCGTCTATTTCAGGTGGTTGCACTACGTTAATCAACACTATGCGAATTTTTATGTATTGGAAATGTATCATTAAATCAAGTTCAAATACGAAATTAATAATAGTGTTGGTTAACGTAGTGCAACCACCTTAAGTAGACGAGTTCCGTATATGACGTTCATGTATTCTTTCCTGAATTGAACAGTATATTTTGCTTGACCGTCCGCTTGTTAAATCGTGATCAGAACAGATAAGAAGTTATTTTTAATTCTGGCTAGACATGTAAATTAAGAATCCCGTTGACGGGCAGTTCATAAAATATGTATTTTCGTCATTTAACTAATTGTTGATGTAACGAAAGTTCGTAAAAGAACGGGTCAAGTAAGAGCCGGTTGTACCACCGGAGTTTAAACAGATGATCAACTGTACCAGGTTCATAGTGAATAAAATCGCATCAAATTTTGTTTTTAACTGCATTAATTGCCATATGTCCTTAAGATCCTATGCGAATTTGTTTACTTTGAACTTGGAGAGAATGAATGTCAGTTTAAACCTCTTTGGTACAACCGGCCCTAAGGTAACCGTGGATTTTGCAACGATTTTTGTTATTGTGAACGTATGTCTAGCAAATTTGACTTTCTGTGTGGTTAAGTATAAAATGACGATCATTGAACTTGCACGTCACCGTCATGCCGAATCAAAATGTCAGTGTTAGAAACCATAACAAAATAAATTAGTGTAGCAATTAAGAAACGTCGATTTTTTGGTGCTGCAACAATTTTATCATGAAATTTGTGTTCGCAAAAATTGCTGTTTTGAAACACTTTTGACAGTTACGAAATATTTTAGTTAGGTTTTGTAATAGTTCTGTATTTGATACATAGGCGTAGGTAAGTAATATACCGGCTGTTTCAAATTGGGTGTGCACTGAAGGGATCTCCTAAACCGTATCATCAACATAATGATTTTTTTATTATTTCTTCTTGAGATATAAATAAAAATGTAAAAAAATCGATTTTCTTTTTCTCTCTGTATCTCTTTTATTATACATAATTTTGAAATTCTGATTTAACTTTCTACAGGCACTTTTTGATTTTGCTTCGAATAGAAGTAATAGAATTGAAGTCAAACGTTTCGTCTTCCCACGACCATCATCAGTTTCGATTTTTTAGATACAACTTGTATCTTTTTATTATTCTATTCGATAGCACTTTTCCTTCTGATTGTAATGATATATCACACTTAATAGTTGATATTAATTTAAAGATTAAATAATTCAGATTTTTATATGAAAATTTTATTACATAATTTCAAATTTTTGGTTCCTTTTCTTATCTTTTTATTATTCTAGTCGATAGCACTTTTTCTGGCTATTTCAGTGAGTATAATACTTAATACCATTTTTTCAAGTAAAATTAGAATATGACAAAAAACTGATACAATTTCGTCATGTTTTTCTTAATAAGTAAATTTATTCCTAACCAATGTTTTTTATTTGTTAAGTATTAGCAACTAACATTCAGTTGTCGGAAGAGGAAAAGTCAATAAATATTGACTAAATGATATTAGGTGGTTAACACAAACCAAATAAACAGCAGTGTATTAAATTACAAGAACAAAATAAATAAGTTGAATAAAAATTATAGAAGAACATGAGTTTGTGAAATAAATAAAGTGAAATAAATAAATTGAAGTAAATCCTTGAAATGTCCTCCACTGTTTTCAGGACACACATTCGTTCTTAGTCCAATGTTGTCTAGCGTGTCGAACATGAATTCGCGAAACGTTTCTGTAAGAATGTAATATTCGCCTTCTTAGTTTCTCTTTATTATTTATCTTAATGCTAGTCACTGTTTCAATATGCAAAATATAAAGCCTACTCTATCCTGTTTAAATTATGGACGGCGGTACCGATATAACGTGCCAAACCTCAACTGGTCAAAACGAGTGACAATATTTAGTACCATTTTTGGATTAAACCATGTTAAAAAAAATAAAAATAGTGAAGTGTTGAGAGCCATTGCGTGCTAAAGAAATTAATAAAAAATACATTGTTATAGAAAGTGTATTTCAAATTTATCACAACAATTTTTAGTATAATTAGTATACACTTTTTCTTTTAACCCAACAGTGCGAGTCAAAATTAAAAACTAGGCATTTTCATTCCTATACCAAAGCTGAGATACTAATCTAGCAAGTTATATTAGAACCAATAGATATTTGTCGGTAAATATTCATTTTCGTAAGTGCAGTGCATTATTAAAATAACGATACAGAGAAATTTTAAATAGTTTATTATAATTTACACTATAGCTAAGAAAATGAACTAGAAATTTGAAATTATGTATTAAATAAAATTTTCATATAAAAATCTGTATTATTTAAGCTTCAGATTAATATCAACTATTAAGTATGATGTACCGTTACAATCAGGAGAAAAAATTCTATCGAATAGAATAATAAAAAGACATATGTTGTATTTAAAAAATCTAAACTGATGATGATCGCGGAAAGACGAAACGTTTGACTTCAATTCTGCTACCCCTATTCGAAGCAGAATCAAAAACTGCCTGTAGAAAGTTTAATTAAAATTTCAAAATTATTTATAATAAAAGAGATACGGAGGAGAAAAGAAAATCGACTTTTTTACATTTTCATTAATATCTCAAGAAGAAATAAGAATAGAATCATTCTGTCAATGGATACGAATAAGGCATTGATTCGTGCAACTTTTCTTCAATTTAATCAAATTTGTATATCTTACGGTTTAGGAAATCCCTTCAGTGCACACCCAATTTGAAACAGCCGGTATAGAACCTCTCATGTCGTCGGTCTACAAGAGAAGGTGACTAAGTCCACCGATAGTAGTTTTGAGTTATTAGAATTTTAATATTTGCTTATGATTATAAAATCAATTATTTTACATCAGGTTAGTTTATATTGATTTTTATGAACCATAGAGCTTCCAGAATATGTATTTTAAATTAATAAAAAATGAATGTAAGGTACATGGGCATAAAAACTAAAAAAAAAATAGGACTTGGCCACCTTCTCTTGTAGACCGACGATATCCGCTTTTATAAAACAGTTTTAAACCGTCCCTACTAGGACGTTCCAAAGCAGAATGAGTACGGTTCAAAAAAAAATTAAAATTTTAGTGATGAACAGATAAAATAGCGACATCTTACGATCGCTTTTTGACCTGAAATTGCAGTAGGATAGATAAATTGAAGCGGGATTTGCTCCTAATAAGTCCCCCATGCAAGGCGGCCATGCTTGCTGTCAAAGCATAATGAAAATTTTTAGAAAAATTTTTGTGTAAATCGCTCTTGATTGCAGTGAAAACCTCGAGCAGCCTCTGGACAGCTGTGTATCCTACTGCAATGTCAGGTCTAAAAGCAATAGTAAGATGTCGCTATTTTATCTGTTTATCACTCTTACATCGCAATTGCGAATAAATTGGACAAGTCGTTTTTGTTTGCAATGGGAATGTTGAGCTACGTCTCTGCTGAAGAAGCCCCAAGCAGTGCTGAAACAGCTGTGCAGAGGCTGCTCGAGGTTTTCACTGCAAAACGAAATTTTAGTGTTTCAAATTATACTAAGATGTTTTGAAATAATTAAAATATCTTAGGTTTTTTTTTGAAATTTGCAGTTAAGAAATGTTCAGTTTAAAAATACGCGAAATAAATATATATAAAATTAATATAAAATTGCCACAAAAATAATTACTACTGATGATAACTATGATAAACAAATAAGAAAATTTGAACATAATACACTCTAAAAACAGATTACATAACAAAATATTACGAGCATTAGTTGCCTGTAATAATATTTGATTATGTGGCAATAATCTGTTTCTAGAATATAAGATTTGATTCTAAGAGTACGATTTTTCTTTGGACTTACTATTTTGATTCGACGTATTGGACATGACAGGATTGTCATAGGCATAATCGATGCTATCCTCGGCAGGTATCCTGCTAATAGCTGTAGTCATAGTCACTGGACTGTGATCAGATTGTGTCGCTGGTGTTGGCATGTCCAAACGTAATTCGGGTTTCGCGCTCGTCTGAGCATTCATAGCTACGCCATTGCTGGGTGCATTGTTCGCATTATTGTCGGATTTCTAAAACCATAAAAGAATAACTTACAGTAATTATATTCAACATTAGTTCATGGAACAGACAAAAAGAATAATTATTTTATTATCTTTAATGACGATGAGATGAGAAAAGTATCAAATAAAAGAACTCATAAGTCATTACTTAAAAGAAAGGAAATTTTTTAAGTAATGTAGGTATGGATTCCTCTAGTTAACTTTTAGTTAATTAACAGTAAAGGATTGAATAAAAGATTGCCTAAATTTAAAAAACGAAGCGGATTTGAAGAACTGTCGTATTAGCAAAAGAGTCTAAAAGTGTGCGAATTGGAGGAGTTAATGAAAGAAGTAGACAGAATTCTAAATGAAGGTTCAAATGACCATGGAAAATGTTCTAACACATCCTAACACATCTAACAGATCCTGCTATTTAAATTCCCAAGCATGTAATTATTATTTTAATGGATTTTAATGGAAAAATAAATAATTATCAACTGTTTGCTGGGGATAATTTTTCACGGAATGCTTCAGTCTTGCTTTAGTCGAGCTGGCAACAGTGGCAATGGAAGTTTTCTAAATATAACCATAAAATTAAAAATGAACGTCAATCAATTTTCTGACAGACATATTTTTTAGTGTTACCAACAAGAAAGCCGCCCTAAAGTGGCCTACTCTGAGTCTAAAAAGATCGTGAATATCGTTAATAATAATGATAAATATAATGAGAATAATATTTCATAAAATAATGAACATTTGCCGCTTTTTTAATAATAATCGTCTCAGCCGTCGTGATAATTTAAAAGCATGCGCCTACACGAACACAACTGATTGATTTCTTACATACCGAAATTACGTCCGCTACAGGAACATTAGTTTTCAACACTTTCACCTAAAATGCCATCCCTCACGCTTACGCTTGCGTTGTTACTTTTTTCGGATCGAATCGGAAACTGTGACAGGAATCTCTTTACATCAAAATATTCAACATCTATTACATTTTTTGATCATGGTCTGAATACATATTTATAAAAAAATAATTGTCAAAAATAATTTGAAACACTTTCCTGTTACATTTTCCGAAACATACCAAGAAGCTTTTTTAATGTTTTCTTTTTTATTTTTCCCAAATTTGAGTCTTCGACCAATTTTTCCCTACTGTTATTTCTGCGTTTCTCTTTTCTTTTGCTATCATATTCAACATATGCTCGCTAAAATCATTTCTGTGAAGACGTGTTCCATGGATCCATTTCATTTTTGCTTCAGGAAAATTATAAATCAAACACACAGCCAAACGTAAATTTTTCCAGGTGTCTAAGTATGTATAAATATATTTAATTATTTATAGAATAACTTTATGATGTCTTTACGATTACGTGCCCTACAAGATAGAGCACCTAGAGGTTGTCCCTCAGAAGCTATCCCCAACTCTATATATTTTCAAGTAGCATCCTCATATTGTTTATTTTTTAGTAATATGTTTTAAAATCTGATTACAACTGTACAAGCATTAATAACTTTCTATCAAATTTTAATTCAAAAAAGTAGAATATTTGTAGAGGGATAGCTACTGTAAAATTAGGTTACTTTTATCAATATTAACATGTTGTTACATGTAGTAAATCGGTCCACCTTTTACATACCTGCAACTTTTTTTTTAATCCACCTTCTAAAATAATAGATATCTAATTATCGACACTAAATTTAATGTGGAACACCGACATACATTTTATTATATTTTTTCAGTCAAAATTTAATAGAAAATTACTATTTTTTACTGTTGTGTTCGAAATTTAAAATACTAAAAAACAAACTGGTTGTTTTCTTGTGCGAAAATTGTAAAGACGGGACAGCACCGACTTTGTGATTCTCACACAATTACAGGTGAAAAATTAGTCGCGAAATGACGTGTACTAAACTGTGGTCAAGAAAAAAATAAAGTAGACACTTACTTTGTGGAATATTTTTGTGCGTAACGTTTTGAAGGTAACATTGTTGTTTTTCTTCCATCTCCAGATTTGGAAACACAAGACGAGGATGAGCGAAATTATGAGTATGCACACCAGAGTCAGCAGGACGGTCACTTTTACTTGGAGATTCTGAACCAGAACTAAAAATTCAGCAATGTTAAATAGCCTTAAAACATGATTTGATTTTGACAAACCTCTTAGATCTTCAGCTCCTGAATTATTGATGCTGCCTCCTAGGCGAACGTACCTTGCATCATGAAGGTAATCTGAAAAGTTTTTCAAAATATTATCTGAATTATAGTAAACCACACTTGAGCTAGTAAAACTGTGTTGTCGCTTGAACAGAAAACACTTTTTTTTCTAAAATGTAGACTCAATAAACAAAACTAAGTTCGACTCCTCGTAATAATCATAATATGGCATTCCTTACGTTGTTTCTACGAACGTCTGTCTACACAGGAAAATCAAGCAACACACACATACATGAATTGAATATTTAATGGGTAACTCAAATAATACATATAGAAATATTTTGCAACTATTGTTGTTGCGTACACTAAACAGCATTTCGCAGTTTAATTTCCCAAACCGCTGATGGCCGCGCATATTTTAAAAACAATTAAGGTGACTGAGCACCTGCTTATGGATAGTTAAAAGTAAAATTTAATGGGCCTCCATAATAGCGATGCTAATTACTCAGTAATCAGTCGGTGTACTAACAAACCACAAAATATTTTACTTATAAATCACCTCTGTAAAGCAGTTTTAAGCAACGGAATATAGCGATGAGGAATCCGCAACAGTTAAAACACTTTATATAATTTAGTAATATTATCTAAATTTTATAGCGAATATAAATTATTGATTATGCTTTCTTTTCGTGTATTTTTAGCTCGTTGTACCATCAAAAATAATTACATGCAAAAAAGAAACTCAACTTGAGCTTGAGAATTTTACAATAATGGAAAATTTAATTTGGCATAAAAGTTCCTGAATTTTCCTAAAGACTAGCTTAGCAGTTCCTAGGTATGACGTGTCCTTAATGACACGATTAGCTCATGCCTATATGAGACTATCTTCAACTGTTCCCTTTGAATCAGAAAGTAATAATTGCTGTTGTAGAATCTGAAACTAAAAAATATACTGGAAGTTGCTTTAATTAAATACATGTTTATTCACGGAAGAATGAATGTACTATGATGCTCAACAAAAACGATATCCCTGCTAGCAAACTGCACCCTTATGAACATTGGGCGGAGCCAACTCGGACATTAAAATTGTTGTCCGCTGTAATTTTATTGCTTCGATTAAAGCTTGGGACGGCAATAACATTATTAGATTACCTGCGTAAGCGTAATTCTTCTGAATACGACTAAAATATTTATTTTTTTCTAATTTGTAGGAAAAAAATTAATTCTTTCCTTACAATCTAAAAACAAATAATTGCCACGTAACCAAATATTATTACAGGCAACTAATAAGTTGTTGCATGCTTTTAGAGTGTAGATATATATTGACTGCCAATTATCTGATATACTATTTATTTAATTAACATATTTTTTTTTAATTTTTAACACTGGATTAAATAAATTTCCTATTTCAAAATATGCAATAATTTGTGACGTTGGGGATCAAGAAAAACGTGTTACCGAGAAAAATGAAACAATTTATCAAGGGCAATTAAACAAAAGAAATGCATATTTTCTGTATCGACTTTTTTTTTATTTAGACATTCGTTATAATAAATTCAATTCAATCTTTTATAAAACATGAAAATCGCACAATTGTTTACCGTTTCGTTATTAGTCGCTTCACTAGAATGAAAAAAATTAAGAAGTATCATCAGCAAATCATTGAATCATTTTCAATATGATACGATCATATCAAAATGTAATCTTATGTATTCAAAGTTCTTTGGCTATAAGTATAAAGCATTTCGTCTTTCAGAGAAACCAGAACTTGTTTGCTCATTTCAGCGATATCTGGTTTAATATTATAAACGATGTCACTTATTGCGTGCACGTGTATGCATTCGTTTTTCTAATTTTTTTGCAATTTTATATACTAATTTTCAAAGTGTATATGCTGTTTTAAGCGCTAATTTTGTTCTTTATTATTCTTAACGATTATTCTGACGAATTCATTATTCAAAGAAAATCGGATGTGAGCGCTAATTTTACTGCCACTAAAAGCGTGTAAGCAAATCCACAAATTTCGTTTCCGCATGAAATACGCTTTTGGATTATTAAACTCAACATACACAAGTTGCAAAATAATGATCTAGTCAAGCACAAAACAAAATACCTACGGAGAGCACAGCTTTACAAAATTCAGTTATAACATTCTAACAGTAATGTAATGAGTATAGTAGTTACATCAGTCGTCTCGTTTTTGGTGAGCATCATAGTACATCATCGATAATATCCGCCTGCTTCGGAAAATGTTAATATGCAGGATATAACAAAAATACAGGCCGCTACTTCATCAACATATTCTACAGATCAAAATAAAGAAAAAGGTTCATATAAACATACACATGGGGGCTTCACGGAACGCTGCAATAATAGTTAACTTTCTTATTTGAATTTTTGCTAAGGAAACATACAATGCATTCCGAAAATAAGCGTAAACTTAACAGTTCGTGTTAAGGCAGGTGCTTTGAAACAGATCGAGGTGAAGACGTTATTTTGTTGGAAAACGAATTTTTGAGATTGCATAGATGGGAGACAAGGCATCTTTTCAATTATTTGCTGTATCCTGCTATACCATACTTTACACACAGCAACAATTAACACTTCAACGTCCGTGGTAATGTACAGAACTTGCAATATTTGAAGTGAAACATAAGCGATTGAGCTGGCACCCAGAGACCAAAAATGAAAACTTCATTCCTGTAAACTGTCTGCGCCGATTACCGGCGCAAGTTCTGCTCTGCTTTGTCTGTGTACGAGCAGGGTTGGAAAGTTTAAAACAAACTGTTTAAAACATAGTGTTTAAAACACCAAATTAGAAACATACCATCTGTTTTAAACAAAATGTTTTAAACATGTTTTCTTTTGGTAATGTTTTAAATTAATTTCTTGTAATTTTAAGCTAAAAAAAGAACACTTTTGATATATGTGCTTTATTTTTATGATTTAATCATGCTCTTTTTGTTAATGTTTTAAATTCATTTTTTTTTTAGTTTTAAGCTAAAAAGAACACTTTTGTGTTTTATTTTTGCAACGTAATACTGTGTAACCAGAAGCTAATTGTTTAGGGTCAGTATTTCACTCACAGATTAACTTTAAACTTTAATTTATTCCCATATCAATTGTTTTAATAATTGTAGACAATGCGTGGTTGAGCTGATGACATGATGACTACACTGTAGCTCTGATTTGAAGGGCGTAGACGAGTTCGACCATCTTACCTGTAATAATCCGCACGAGGCAAGGGTTGCGGATTATCTGCAATACGAGTTCGACCACCACCATCTCCTGACAGGTAATCTGAATCTAAGCATTAGAAACAGGAAGGGTAAAATAAAACAAACATGTGTTGAAAAACAAATCAATGTACTAAATTTTTAATTGATACATTTTTAACAAATTGCATTTTAGTAACAGATTTGTGAATGTAACATTCATCAATTTCCTGTTGCAAATAATCAATTTTTCTTTTAATATCCGGCCTAATTTTTTTAACAAAATTGTTAGTCGTATGTATTTTAATATACAGCGTGGAAACTAAGTAGCGGATAAAATCCATAACTCCGTTAATATTTGTAATAACGCAAAAATCTAAAAGGGGTATAGCGATTCAAATTACAGCGCATACGAAGAAGTATATTTTGAAATATTTTCATGAATTCTTTTTAAGTTATGATGTCATCAATATTTTTTTTAAATGACAACCTATATTTTTTATTTTTGATTTCGGTGGGATTCTTTAACCTGCTTTCAACAGTATATAGCGATTACATAACTAAAAATTCAAGAAAAACGGCCATAAAAGTTTAATTGTAAAGTTGAAGAAATAAACAGAATATCTAGTTAGCTAGGTTTAAAACGAAACAAAATTAAGGTGTAAATAAACAAAATTTGATTTTGACAGTCATTGAAATCACAATAAATGTTCAAGCTGACGACCATGCACCAACTGACAATACCCAAGACGCTCATAAAATTCATTTATTACATTTTGAATAGGTTGAGGTGTTATTAACCTACATTCCTGTCGAATTCTTTCTTTAAGATTGTCTAAGTTGTTAGGTCTATTTTTATACACCTTGCTTTTTAAGTACCCCCATAGAAAAAGTCTAATGGCGTTAGATCAGGGGATCTAGCTGGCCATTCCATTGGACCTCTTCTTCCTATCCATCTACCTGGGAACTTCTCGTCCAAATAACGTCGCACATCAACTGCGTAATGTGGTGGAGCACCGTCGTGTTGCATCCAAATGTTATTGTTTGGTACGTCACAGTCATTTTCATTAGGAAATAATATCGCCAATGCAGGTACTAATTCGAATTGTAAGAAGTGTAGATATTTCTCACCAGTTAAATTATCTTCGATAAAGAATGGACCTAAAATTCTGTCACCGACAATTCCTGTGCATACGTTGAGCTTCCGGGGATGTTGAGTATGAGGTTCTTGCATCCAGTGGGGATTTTCCCTAGACCAATATCGACAATTATGTCTGTTAACAGTTCCATGTAAAGTAAAACTTGCCTCATCAGAAAAAATTATACGCTGCGAGAACATTGGATCACGATTGCAAATTTCCAACATTTCTTCACAAAATTCTTGTCTATGATCATAGTCAGTTTCTGCTAACTCATGGACTAATTTTACTTTATACGGATGAAACTTTTGCATTTTTAAAAGTTTCAGTACCGAGGTATGGGTCAGGTTGTGCTCTAAAGCAATGTCTCGACTAGTCGAATGCGGATTATTTTCTATTTCTAGTAAAATATCAAGCTGCACATCGTCAATTAATTTTGTCTTAGGGTGGCCAGTTTTTGGAAGGTCTTTCACAATACCGTAATTTCGAAATTTATTTTCTATTCTGCTGACTGTGGATTGACTTATTTGCTGATCAGGATATTTGTCTATAAAAAGTCGACACACCTCTTGATGAGTTCTAATTCGATCGCCATACCCAATCATCATTAGAACTTCAATTCTTTGTTTTTCAGTCAGCAACACCATTTTGGTAAAAGGTTTTTAATAATTAGTGTAACTCCTACTATCCACAGGGAATAATAATACTCACTTTATTGTGATAGGTATTTACAAGTTCTTGTCAATCAAACAAATTTTGTTTGTTTTACACCTAGCTAACTAGATATTCTGTTAATTTCTTCAACTTTACAATTAAACTTTTATGGTCGTTTTTCTTGAATTTTTTGTTATGTAATCGATTGAAAATTTTATACTGTTGAAAGTAGGTTAAAAAAAACCGAAATCAAAAATAAAAAATATAGGTTGTCATTTAAAAAAAATCTTGATGACGTCATAACTTAAAAAAAATTCATGAAAATATCTCAAAATATACTTCTTCTTATGCGCTGTAATTTGAATCGCTATACCCCTTTTAGATTTGCTTTATTACAAATATTAACGGAGTTATAGATTTTATCCGCTACTTAGTTTCCACGCTGTATACTTCACTTTGAAAATTAACTAAAACGTCTACAAATTGATGAAAATTAGGATGTGAATTGTAAAAATTTTCATTAAACTTAGCATGGAATGATTCACATGCATTAGTGGTTCGGCACATAGACGCAGAATTACATGCCCAAATAGCGGGAGGAAAAAGTGCATCTTCAGTAATATAGTTTTCTAACACATAATCACAAAATTCAATTACTCTTTCGTTATGAGGCATAACTTCAAATAACTCTAGAGCATGAAAATTACCGACATCTTGCGAATTCAAGTATGGGAGACCAAAAAAGGGTTTTAAAAATTGGCCAATATAAGAGTTATCGTTCTCATAATCTTTTGACAATCCTAAAGCTTGAATTTTTTATACCAATTTTGACAAAGATGAAATTTACAGCCATTTAAAACAACGTTGGCCCACGTTACCCAAATAGCATTATGAATTGCTATTTCAAAATCTACAACTACCTTTTTTGGTTTTAAATTTAAATCAAGAAGGAAACAATGATGCACTAATTTTGTGAGAACTTTTAGATAAGTTTCTGTCTTCTTGTCACGTAACAAACAAAAAAACTAATGGTACATAGTGCCCTCCTTTGTAGCCATGGATCGTAAACATTTAACAGAAAAATTTGGAGCAATATTGGAATGTTTCATCTATAAAAATACTTTCAACATTACAAAGAAAATACAAATTTGTAAAATATGTAAATATTATAAACTTGTCATGTTCATTTGCCTCGAATAGAAAATTTTCCTCTTTATTTGTTTTGATATCCATATTCTTCACAATCTCGATAGTCTCATCCAGGGTTTTGGGTATTCTTGGCAAAATAGAACGAAGAGGTTGGTACATATTTCTCCGTGCACACTGGATGTCCTGAGATGTCAAAGTTAAGATTTTGAACTTTTCTCTCCTAAGGTGGCTATGAATTATTTTGGATGGCCTCTCCGATAGATCATCAACAGCTTTTCTTTTAGCCGAGTTACTTAAAATTTGTCGGTTGAGAGTAATATCAGGTTCATGATTATGGTCTATATTACACATATTATTTATTACAACATTATCACTTCCTTGAGCATATACTTTGGCTAAACACTGTCTCTGTACACAGCGCCGCCGAACTTTGCCGTCTTTTGCAACATGTGCTTTTGAGAACTTAAAATTATTCACTAATAACATCACTTTTCCCTTTTCACTGTGCATTGTTGAAACATCCATGTTGACTGATAATTCGCAACTAAATTGGACAAGACAATTATTACAGGTATTTATTGTATTGAATTAGGGATAATCATTATCGCATGTGGGCGACTTGCGATAATCCGGTGAAGGAAATTTGATGGTCGAACTCAACCAAAGGATATGGCTACCTGGGTTTCGTGGTCGAACTCGTAAACTCCGGTTTGAACTATATTTGAATTGCATTAGATTGATTATCATCAATTCACTAATTATTACTGATTACTAGAATTATACTTATATTGTAAAATTTTAAAATCCCTTTTCAATATTTAACCTTTTATTATTTCATTAAGTTTTGAAACATACTGGGTCCCCCGCTTCCCTGTTCATACTATGGGCTACGGAATGAGATATTATGTAGCAAACTGGCTTGAATTTGTCAATCTTGATGCAATGTTAGGTTAAAAAGTGATCGTAGGATGTCGCTGTTTAAACTATTTATAACGTTATCGTTTCATTTGTCTTCATTGAATTTCTATCATGTCCCAAGGCCATATGTTCGCCCTTCTAGAATTTTAAGGTTTGTTTAAAATTTGAAAACGATAAATTAAACAAAAAAATGTATTTTCAGATATATACCTTCTGGACTTTTGGTTTCGCCGGAAGTAATATCATCTTTGTTATTTTAAATGGAACACCCTACATATTTTTACATATTTGAAATTTTTGTTTTCCAATACTGAAAGCCACGAGTGTATTTTAGTTCTAATGCGATCAAGTAATTTGAAAAAAATACTTCTTTGGATTGTATTTGATTTTAGTTTTTTTTGGTAATGTTTCTCTCAGTATGTTGATACCAAATATTTCATACTTTCTTTGAAAATCATTTAAAATACCGCGACCGTAGATCCTAAATAAAACAAGGTCTGCCTTAAATGATTTAAATTATTATCAAAGTACATACATTATTTTTAAAAGGGTACATAATCTAACATTACAAACTTTTCATCTTTCTTTTAATTAGAGATAAATTCTTCTTTTTAATAAATATCAAATAATAATAATAATGTGTATCTTTATATGTAAGCTGTAAGGGCATTTTAAACATTTAAAAGTTGTTTTAAACAGCTGTTCTTTTTTTGTTTAAAACATGTTTAATTTAGGGTCAATTTTAAACATGTTTTAAACAAAAAAAAAACAAAAGTTTTGTTCTTTTTTTTTAAAAAAAAAACAGTTTTTTTCCAAGCCTGGTATGAGTTCATTAGTTTACGTGAATTACCAGTGAGCAGGCAACCTCCTTTCTTTCTGTGCGTACATTTCTTCCATTTTTATGTAATCAGTTTTGCTTCTTTCCTTGAGAAAACTTTGTGATTTTAATTAATAATTTAAGTTTAGTAACACCCTGTACACATACTCGATCGGTAACCGAAGTGAATTTCGTGTTGTTATTTTCAAACCAATATTTTCCATACTTATTACTTCGAATAAGCGTGAAATTTACACATAAATAGGTAAACTATAACAATTCGTGCACTCATTCTAAAATGAATTAGTATTTGCTATTTGATCGTCAGCAGGCAGTAAACTTACAGAAGACGAGAAATTGTGCTTTGTTTAAGAAAATAACATTGCTGTTACTTGTATATGTTGCCGGTAAAATGATACTTGAGATAAGGTAATAATCGCAATGTTTGCAATCAAACGCCAAAGGTATTTGAAACATGCTTATCTACCACTTGGCCGACTTTTATATTTTATTTGCAACACCTGAACTTATTACATAATTGAATCAGTTATATCAGAAACGAAGCATGTAGCAAAACAATTCCTAAAATTTTTATATACACTTGCTTATAATAAAATCGTGTACACCTTCAAAATCAAGTAGCCGAGTTTTTACCTATTTTTTGCTTTATAAATGAGTATTTTGAGAATTTTGTCACGTTTCCAAACGTACAGGTTAGGAACTGACATTGAAATGAATACTATTTTACCTGATATGAGTCAGACAGTATGATTTGTTCAATAAATATTACGCCATTCCATATATTTAACGGCCCATAAATGTAATTTAATCGAAATAGAATTGTCTATTGCTTATGTTCTGCTATTAATATCATTTTTTTAACACTTAATAAGACTCTCCAAAGTTGAATTTGTAATTTTCGACGTTTTGGTGCCAAGAGTGTTGGAAAATTTGTTAAAACATGGAATCCTTTCGGTTTATATTGGATTTTCTCTTAATTCTTTTCTATTTGCAAATTTTTCTTCTTCCCACATATTATTTGTGCATCATAGTGTTTTTTATTTAAGGTATAATCATTCGCGACTACTGAGAATCACTATTCATCTTCTAACTTACTCGTTTTCTGCAAGTCTGAATTTTAATTGTTTGACATTGACAAATTAAATCTCAAGACCAGCTTAATACAACGAAAAGCAGGTGTACGCGATTTTTTTGCAAGCCACAGTACGTAGCTCAGAAATAAATGTCGTTTTTGCAGTACAGTGATTTTTTGTCTGTTTATATTTAAGATGACTACGTAGCAACAAATAATTAATGCGACAGCTTTTAATGTCAATCGTTTACTTCACTTACGTACATAGGCGCCGGATTTTCCAAATATTGTCAGGTGCAATTTTTGTCGATAGATCAGTTTATAATATGTATAAGACATATAATTTGTTCACAAATGAAAAGACCACTGCCGGTATTGCCTTATGAAAAATACAACCGGTAACAGCGTCCTAGTTAGAAACTCGATAATAGGTGCTTTCTTTCGAATAAAAGTTTGAATCTGGATTCTGTAGTTGTTGCAACAAACACCTCAGCTTTGAATTATTGATATGATAGTTCGCCTGCAAATAACTGCAAATCAATCAAAACGAAATATAAAAATAGTTTGATTCGAAGGAAAAAGGAAATTACCAATCTGAACTGAAATTTCAAGGAGAGGGGAATTAATCCGTTTACAAAAGAATGTCTGTCTTTGAATCTAAAAGCGTTTGGATCACGTTTTTGTGAGCAAAAAAAAACACCTAATACAGTGACTAGTACAGGAAATAAATGACAAGGTTATGAGTTCTGAATTTGATAGATTAATGATTGATGAGCATTTCTTTCATTTTAACAGTAAGTTCTTTCGCTTAAAAGTTTGAATCTGGTTTCGAATAGTTTAAAATTGGATTCCGTAGTTGTTGCAACATAGCACCTCAGATTTAAATTATTGACTGGCAATTCGTCTGTAAATAACAGCAAGTCGGTCCAAACCAGTCCAAACAAAACATAAATAGTTTGATTCGAAGAGGAAATGGGATTATCGATCCGGACTGAAATTTCAAAGAAAGAGGAGATTAATCCGTTTGCAAAAGAACGTCTGTCTATGAAACTAAACGCGTTTGGACCAAGTTTTTGTGAGCGAAAGAAAGCATCTAGTGAAAAGGTTTTTTTCCATATGTATTGCATTGAGAAGGATAAGTATTTAAATTGATTTACAAATACTTTGACAGGCATGACATGAAACTTCAAATATCTTACCAACTTAGTATCAGGGATGAGGAAAAAGATAACATGAAACTTCAGATATCTTACCAACTTAGTATCAGCGAGGAGAATTGTGTTTTATAACAACATAATGCAACAGGTGGTGGTTTTTTGATTAGTGAACAAACAACACACTAATAGCGTTTTCTACTGATGTGCACTAATATGAACTGAGTGTGCACGCAGTGCATTAGTGCACGTCAGTAGAAAGAGCTAGCAATATTTTAAACAATTTCTGAATTTCTAGTAGGTAATCCTGTCAATTGCGGATTTTCTTTAAAAAACTGTGTAATGTCAAAAAAATTCTGCGTCAAATAATTTCTACTTCTTTAAATTTAGTAATCAAAAGACACTACTTTGTCGGGTGCTCTCTAAGACTTTTGCACCCAACAAAATCATTTGTCAGGTGCACAAGGCCCTTGCACCCGACGAAGCGGCGCCTATGCTTACGTACCATCGAGTGCGAAGAAAAGTAAACGATTTTTTTCGCTTTTGTATGTCTGACTTTGATTTGTTAATGCTTCGTAACGGACCAATGTTACTTGAATGTCACAAATATTTATCAAAAATGTACTGAAAGAGGTTTTACAAAACCAAAATAATGCAAAAATTCCCATAGGAGGCGTTTACTTTTCTTTACACATAATAGTACTGTGGCTTGCAAAATAATCGCGTACACCTGTTTTTCGTTGTATTAAGTCGGTCTTGAGGTTTAAATTATCAGTGCCAAACAATTAAAATTCAAACTGACGAGAAAACAAGTAAGTTAGAAGATGAATATTGATTCACAGTAGTAGCACATGATTATTGTTTAAATAGAAATTCTATAATGAGCGAAGAATATGTAGGAAGAGGAACAAATTACAAATAGAAAAAAGATGGTTGGAGATGGATGTCAAAAAATGTGGATTCCTGATTCGGAGATTCGCATAATGCCCTTATGAATTATTGAAGAGAAATTTCATTTTAAATGGCAAGAGAATCCATATTTTAACAAATGTACTCTTGTCACCAACACGCTTTAAAGGGTCTCGTCAAGTGTTAAAAAAACTATATTACAACAGGACATAAACCAAATCTGTTTTGTTTAAGTTACATTCATGGGCCGTTAAATATTTGGAATGGCGTAATATTTATTGAATAGATCATACTGTTTAACTCATATACCAGGTAAAATAGTAATAATTTCATTGTCAGTTCCTAATCTGTATGACCGGAAAAATGTCAAAATTCTCAAATTTTGAAAGTGTACGCGATTTTATTGCGTGTGGGTGTACAATTAACTTAAAATATTATACAGTCACGCACAGAAATACTGCATATTTTTATGTTGTTTATACATTCTTCTGTTTGAGAAGTAATAAGGGTATAATGTGCTAAATTGTTGGTTTTGTGCTTAAATTAATCTATCTATCAAGAAAATTGCAAATAAGTCTTGTTATATAAAATCCACATCGTAATTTATTGAACAGGGAACTTTAGCAGGATAATAACATGCTTAATAACTAAACAGTTTCAAAGAAAAAAACGTGTCTAAACCAAAACAAATGAATTTCTGTAGCACGTGCTGCTTCTTCGAGCTTGAATGGCTACCTTCATTCTTCTGGATAAATTAAAGAAACGTTTTGGATTCTTTCTTGGAGAATCGATTCCCATTTTATTGTTGCAGCAGTTCTGAGTTCATTTCTAGTCATAGGAGCCGGATTTTTGTGCCATATCCTTTTTTTCATCAAGTCCCATAAATGCTCGATTAGGTTAAAACGGGACTCTATGGAGGCCAATCTAATATTCTGGCATTAACCTCATCGAGACCCAGAATTATTTCAGCTGCTATGTAGGAGCAAGATTTACCGTGCTCTAATCTCTCATACCCTATAACTTCCACATAGGACGCAACATACTCTTAAGATGTCTTCAATGTACATACCTTTCAGCTATCATTCCTCCGCTAACCCCCAGAAATCCTGTATGTGCCTCCTAACTTATACCACCCTAAAAGATTAAGTCACTACCTCCAAAGCTCACTACAAAGCTGACATTATTAACTAAATTGCAGCTGTGATAACGGTTTCTTACTTTTCTATATACCTTATTTCGTCCTTCCGACTTCCAAAGTTGAATCCTTGCTTCGTCAGTAAACAAAACAGTCAATCCTCCGTTGACCAATTAGCATGAACTCTAGTAAATTTTAATCATCATCATAATCTAATCGAAGAGACTGGGCATTACGGCAGGTACTCTGACATTCAAATCGACTCCTTTTAATTTCCATCTTATCGTATCAGAACTAAGAGTAACCCTTCTTACGTTTTGTAGCTCAATTCTTAGTCGAGAGGTTGAAAATTCACGATTTCTTAAAGACTGAAGTGGTATGTACAAACTGAACATCAGCAGCTTTGATGCACATGCTCCGTTGTTGCTCTGTCCTTCTTTTATTATTTTCAGCTTCTTGGTTTCGTTTTATAATTCGAGAAACCTTAAATTGATTTAATTGAACAATTATTGCAATATTCTTCTGTCTGTAACCTTCTTTCCGTAAATTTACCACTTTTATGACATGAGGTTCGCTGTTGTGGTTATTTCGCATTTTTTTACAAAAGGTTTTAAATTACACATGAACCAATAAACAACAGTTAGGAAAACGAATTTTTTGTCAAAAGCATTGTTTTTAATGTTTATCGAAGAAACGCACTGTTTTTATTATTTTTACAAAATAGCACAATCATGAAAAACGTTAAAACATAAACAAATCAATGTTTATCACAGCCTCATAAATCAGTAATTTTGCATATAAGTTATATTTCAAGAAGAAAAATTTACATGTTGCTGGATTTATTAATATAATTAAAAATATGCAATATTTTTGTCCATGAGTATATTAAAGAAAACAAAATTAAAAACTTTCCGTTGAAACACACGGGTAAATTTTTTCTTCGAAACAGATAATTTTATAGGAAAAAAGTTCAAACAGTGTAAAATACTTCTTATTACGCACTTACATTTTTTCTACATTTTGTAAAATTCTTTGTTATTGATTGAAAGCGGCTTTTATGTTTTTTTTTTTTTTTTTTCTAAAAAAATGAGAAACGTCACATGCGTCGTGTTTGAAATAACCGATTCAATTAAAGAACCAGCACACTGACCCAGGACTGCGGGAACAGGAGCGTTGCGGGGAAGAAATATTGTCAATGCTCGGTAGTAGAAATATATCATCATCCGTATATCATGTTGTAACTTCGATTAAAATGACACCCTTAGCATATTTTGTGAAAAAATGCATACCAGTGCGTATCTCTAGAAATTTTCTAGGTAACACTGTATCCATGGATGGACCTGAACTTTAATATCAACATTACGCAAAAAAAATATTCTTTACAAAAAGTTCTGCTTGTCAAGAAACTCCAAAAACAATACTTAAATTTAAATTTTGAACTACAGTCTGCCTAAAAAATCCAGATGTTTTAATTTTGTGTTGCAAAAATCAGAGTAACGTATTTTTTAAGAATGTTTTTCGAGAAACCGTTAAGATTGGATAATTTTATAACAAATCTGGTATTCTTACAACTGACATTTTTATCAGATAAGTTTTAACATTTAGCATGATTAGGGATGCGCGATATCCTGTTTTCGATATCGGATATCGACAACTAAAAAATATCGATATTATCGATATTTATCGATATTACTGATGTTTATCGATATATCGATACAAGTCGAACAAGTCGGACAAATGCATTTTCACGTATTTTGGTATGAGGTAGTTTTGCTAGCAATGTGTTTTTAAAATTTTATACTTTTCTAATTATTTTTTTACGTTTTTCAGAAATATTAGAATTCATTGTTTTCCTCAATCATAACAATAAAATCAAAAGCAAGATATTGTTAGCAAAAAAGAATAGTCTTCGTGCCAAAATGTGTGTAAAAGGTAGCACACGAATAAGTGTTTGAATCCATGAAAGTAAAAAAAAAACTCTAGTTTCATATTTTAAAATTTTCTTTATATAGTGACCGTGAGTCGTGATCACTTGCCTTATATGAAATTGAATTTCAATAAAATTCATATTCCAGTAGGTTTAGTGCGAATTGCACGAATTAATTTGAACGTCACAGACTACAATATCGACGGTACCCGATATAATTAGTAATTTACTTTCTTTAAATGGTTTTGATCTTGGAAAGAAAACTTTCCAAAAATTAATAATTATGACGTGCATAAATTGTCCAATAACAATTTTAGCAAAAACTGAAATAGGTAATAAACTGTGATTGATTATTAATATTTTTAGGAAAATTACGTTATCGATAATATCGATACCACCGAGCTGTATAGCTGTATCGATATTATCGATACAGCTATACCAACAATAATATTGATAAATCCGACATATACGATATCTTAAACACAAATATCGTTATTCGATAATTATCGATAATATCGATATATCTATAAATTGTCGCAGCCCTAAGCATAATTATTAGCAAGAATGTTAACTAAGGACGAACGCGTTTATTTGATAAAATATTCTGGAATTGGTCTCCTCCTAAAACTATGCGATTGATCTTTTTCATGAAAAGTTTCCCGAGACAATGTCCCTAAACCATTCCGATTACTTTAGAAAAAATTGACGAAATCGGATCGATATTGGATGAATGTTCTTACGCGTAATGCAAATTAATAACAATAGGGCTTTATTCTTTCTATAAATTCAGATATTTGAATACTTTAGACGCCTTTTAGTCCCAAAAAATTAAATGTATGTGTGATTTTCATCCCTACATTGAAACACGTGACATTTTTCTTCCCCTCTTTTCCATTATTTTATGATGTTATTTTGAACAGATAAAATAGCGACATCTTACTATCGCTTTTTGACCTGACATTGCAGTAGGATATGTTATTTTGGTAATTTTGTTTAATGACGATGACTGTAAGTTTCCTTAATTTGTTCACGATTACCGTACTCTACATTTTTACACTATTTTTTTGCAACATGTTACACGAGAAATTCACAAATCAAATTTTATAGTTTTTTACCTCCTTTTTTTTGTATACCTGATGAAGGTGTAAAAGCCGAAACCGATTGTCAACAAAATATCGAGAGAAACCTGGGAAGTATTATTCTTAATTCAGTTATCATATTACTCAATTTTTTGGATATAAATACTCTAACACAATTATGCTTTTATAGTACAATTTCTATTTTTTGTGAAGAAGATAGCACGTAAGGTAATATTTTTATTAGGACTGCAATACAACTATAGTTATGGAAATAGTTAACTACGATATTCACTATATAATACTTCACATAAAAGTTAATAGTTTTTTAGAAAATGCAGAGTAAATAATTTAAATTTTAGAACCATTGACATGAACAACAACTAAATTTAAAGTAGGCTCTATTTATCTTTTCTTTATTGTTAATTTCTTGGCAGTAAATTTGATTGAATCATTGCCTCCGTTAAAATTTTAATTGTTGTAAATTCTGAAGTGATGTTTTATAGTAATGTTAAAAAATTGATATGTATTAATTTTATGTATAATTTAGGAAAAGAAAAGAAAAGTTTTATCTAAAGAAGACTGTCTAACATGAGAACTTTTACGGATAGGTTTCAGCATCACAGAAATCTAATCTATAAGTTTTCGACCGTATTCGGGCATATGTATTTGATACGCTGCACTGCTAATACATTCTTTTAGCAAATATCATATTGTGTACTCTTAATATTACTGTCATCTCGTGAAAAATATTTGCACAATTATTCACCCAGTATCTGTTTTTCAAGTGCTTATGATATGACAATAATTTAGTTTCAAAACTATAAAAGAATTCAAAAAAAAATTTTTTTTGGTTACAATACAAAGCTTTACATTGGCGTAGCTATAGGGGTTGCAGAGATTCCAAAGCAACCCGGCGTCAGGACGCCGTAGGCGCCTGTTCCTAAAACTTAAAGTATGAAACCAAAATTAACATAATTACAGACGGTTTCATATTTTATTGCTTTTTAAAAAGTCAAAGACGCGAAAAAGTGAAAACTTATTTCTAAGATTTCTTAAAAGGGCATATTTTTGAATGCAGAATAATATGTACTACGACGGTTAACTTAAATGATACCATTTGACAGTTGCGTAGCCCGTACGCTGAATGTTCTTAAGTATGTGGTTCGTATGAAGGCGTATCATTTAAGTTGAGCGTCGTAGTACGTCTGGAGTAAATCAGAAAAGAAAGAAAATGAAGAAAAAAACAAGAAATTTTCCGAATCGCATTTAAATTAAAATCGGGAGGATTAAAATTAAAATTCAGAGCAAGTGAAAAAGAATTCGAGGAATACGTTTCAAGCATTAATTTCCAACGTGACGCCATCTGGTAACCCGCGCCTTATGTTTGTAATTCGCCGACAAAAGATTTAAAAAACAAATTGAAAGCGCTAGGGTTACGAACGTACCAAAACAACGTTCCCAAAAAACAACTTCTAAAAATTAAGAAAATTTAAACTCAGAACGGATTTATTACCAAGTGTGGCGCCATCTGTTCCCCTGGACCGTCTCTTCGTTCTCTTTATTTGTGAGGAAAGCAATTATATATAATATATTTATATAATTTCGAATAAATAAAGTTGAACAGAAATAGGAAGTTCAAATAAAACTAGCGCCATCTGTTAATATGTATACAGTCGTAATTAATTTTGTTCCTTTTAATTTTCGGGAAACAGTTTTTCAAAATATTTGAAAACAAAAATTTCTTCTTCGAGAAAGCGTTTGAGAAACTGTTGGAGCGTTACTTCCGCTAGTTGTCGCGAGCTTTCCCAATGAACAATAAGCAAACATGGCGCCATCTGTAACCACGAGTCGTACCTCTGTCTCCCTCATTTGCGCGGAAACAATTTCAAAGAACCAACTGAAAACTTCGAATAAATAAAATTTAAACGCAAAGCGAAAGAATTTATCAGCGCTCGGAGCGCCATCTCTTACCATGGGTCCTAACCCAAAATATTCAAGAAATAAAGTTACGAACAACAATTTCAAATGTAATTGAATGAACGGGAATATTAGAACGCAAGAAGTAACAGCTGAAAACGAATTTCTTCAAGAAAGAAGTGGAGGAGGAACAAATGGAGCGCACCCCGCTTAGCGCTAGTTTCCAGGAACTTTTCTAACCTAAAATAATTGACAACTCCTGTCACTTTTTAGATATACGATAATCCAAAAGCAGTGAAGCAGTTTTGTGTCTCAAAGATTTAACGAAATAGGTAAATTTTTATTTTAAGGCACTGACTGAAATTTTGCGACCCCGCGGCGTCACTTCTAGCTACGCCACTGAAGCGTTGTATCGATTGGAAACAAAAAATGGAAAAAAAATGCCAAAATTGTTTTATGTAAGTAAGTATTTATGCGAAACATATAGTTATAGGCTGTATAAAAACTAAGAATAATATTTAAAATTTTGATAATTATAAAAGTTGATAATAAATGAATTCGGCGTCCTGTTTATTAAATTTTGAAAAACGTGGTAGTTGATCGGGTTTTTAGGACAAGAAAATTGATTCTAAATCATTCAGCTGACCAGTTTCGGTTTTATTTTAAAACCTTCCTCAGAGTCTCTGATTAACACAAAACGATAAACTACAAACCATCGTACGATTTGGGGTGAAATTTACGCATTAAAAGCCGGGTTTCATTAAAACATGTTTAAAGCAAAGTTCATCAATATGGGATATTTTTGAAACAATTAACAATAAATGATTAAGGATAAAACAAAATTAAAAGTGACGTTAGAAAACGTACGCAAAATGACTAAATAAATTTCACCCGAAATCGTATGATGGTTTGTAGTTTATCGTTTTGTGTTAATCAGAGGCTCTGAGGAAGGGTTTAAAATAAAACCGAAACTGGTCAGCTGAATGATTTAGAATAATTTTTTGTCCTAAAAACCCGATCAACTACCACGTTTTTCAAAATAAAAGTTGATGTTATTCAGGAATAGCTAGAATTTGGATATCTACAGGGTGGACCAACAGTGCGTCAGGGGATGTTTGTAGCGTTAGTATGGAATATTTTTAAAAATCTGTATATGCACTAACATCAAATCAGTTAAATGCACAATCTAAAATTATTTAGACATGGATCACTTCAGTGTAATTAAAATGTGGAGGTTATGGTTACGTTATTTTAATTTAAAATTATTTAGTTTCCAAGAATGAGTGTGGCGACCCTAATACATATATTTTCAGACGGAACACCTATACAGGGTTACAACTAATTAAATGGCCACTATGGGGGATTTCGTAAACTATAAGAGATACAAAGATGGTTAAATCATAGAAAAGTTGCGCTATCTTGAGGTCTAAAGAAATATGTAAAACAATCTTTTCTATTTTCATTCGTTTTTGAAATATCTTTAAGAAACTGCAAATTATCATTTTTGAAAATCTCTAATATCTTTCTTATTTCTTCTTTCTTCTAAAATTCGGTGTTTTTACATTAAATTCGATGGATAACCTAATGCAGTTCGAAGAAATAGGTTAGGTTTGACACTTTCGTAGATACGACTGTCAACTGTTTCTTTTCTTATGGACGCTACCCTAGATATTCATAGCACGTGATGCAAAAATAATTTTTGAATATGACCGTATGAACGTTTATGTTTTTGTTTTGAAATATAATATTAGGTTACTGAGAATTTTTGTTAAAAAGTATTTTTTTTTTAATGTAAAACTGTAAATAAGGATCATATGTGAGTAAGATTATTTTAATAATAATTTTAGTTTTGAATGTTTACACGCATTCGCCTACTAGATATACCGGGTGTCTCAGGATGGACGACGAGCGGAGGTATACAGCTCACCGTAAAACCTACAGCTTCGGGAGAAAAAAAAATTATTATTAGTGTTAAAGTTATATTTTTAATTAAAGGTTAAATAATGCGTTTAAAAGTTTTTATTAATGTTAGGATATTATTTAGAAGCATTTAAATATTTTTGGGAACAGAGAATATTTAAACACAAGAATACAACAACAAACAGAGAAACAAGAATAACTCAAACACTAAATAAAAGCAATGAAAAACAATCATGCACTGTGCTCAACAAAATTTCACTGTGCCGTTATACAAAACTTTTCTATTGTCGGCATAGTGTTGTGTGGAAATTATTATTGATATCCTTACAGATTATAAATGGCTACGTCGAAATGGAAGATAGATAATATTTTGAAAATATCTTATGTGCAGACCTACAATTATTTATTGTTGATTAAAATGTATTTCATAAATGTCCTTTCCGTCATTTAACATTTTATTGTTCATTACTTTCATTTAGTGGCTGTCTTTTCTTATTTATGTGTTTGTTTGCTGAATTGTTCTTTCTTTTAAATATTAGGCTCTCAAAAACAACTACATGCATTTAAACAGTTACGAAAAAGTGTTACTCGATAGCATTCGTTTGAACTTCTAGAATTTCGGGTTTTTACCAATTGAATATTTTGTAATCACTGTAAAAGAAATACGCCTTTCCATTTAAATTTTTTTGGAAACGGAAAAGCTATTACTGTTGCAAATAGCGCCCTCTAACTACTTTATAACAAAGTAGCCGAAGTCGTTGAATAGAAACTTTAAATCACCTTAAAATTCCCTTTCAAATGAACCGAAGTTTGTTAACTTCTGATCAAGAATACAGAAGTTATAATATTTTTTAAAGTAAATAATTCAACTATTTTCTCCACCCTTATTATCGGTGATACGATAATAAGTCTAGAATCAAAGTGGTGCAGAATTAATTCAGCTTTCTAATGACGCTATCAGAGATGCAGCTTATTCTAAGACTTTCGCCGGTAAAAGTAATTTTTATTGACGGCCTTATTGATTGCGCCCCCTTGCGATCCACTCAGTTACTTAAAATATTTTGCTTGATTTTCTCTTGGCCACTTTATTAATATTTTTTTTTCTTCCGAAGCTGTAGGTATTACGGTTAGCTGTAAACCGCCGCTCGCCGCCCATCCTGAGACACCCGGTATATTTTTTAATCTTGTAGTATCTTGATATATTATTTTAAAACAAAAGCATGTTTGTCGCATGGTCGTATTCAGACTTTGTTTTTGTATCACGTGATATGAATACCCAAGGTAGCGTCCATAAGAAAAAAGATAGTTGACAGTCGTATCTGCGAAACTGTCAATCCTAACCTTCGGACTCTATTAGATTACTCATCGAATTTAACATAAAAATATCGAATTTGATGATTCTATTTTAATAAATAAGGAAGATATTCGAGATTTTCGAAAATTAGAATTTTCAGTTTTTTGAAGATATTTCAGAAACAGGAGGTAGAAAACATTTTCTTGAATACTTTAATAGGCTTTAAAATAGCGCATCTTTTTTGTAATTTAACCATCTTTGTATCTCTTATAGTTTACGAGGTCCCCGTGGTGGCCCTTTAATTAGTTGTAACCCTGTATATTATATACTATTAGATATAAAATACAAGCCTGCGTTCAGTACGCTGCTTTTTTTTTAATAAAGAAACATCAGTGACTTGAATTCTGCTTCTAATCTATTTTTTTTTTCTAGACTAGTAAGTTTGCAAATTATGTATCATTTAGAAGTATTTCATATAAAAATATATTAAATATGCTTTATTTTTCTGAAATACAATCAGTGATCGCGTAACTAAAGTCCCTGATTAAGAAACCTGCAAAGCTACTTAGGTGATATGTTATACTCCTATGTTATAGTTTAATTATATTCGATACGTTTCTAGATTTAATAATCATTCTATTTCGACATCTTTGATGTAAGCTACCTCATCACCATTGCTTGTTTAAACTTACTTGCAACCTATTGTTAACGAATTAAACAAGCAAACTGTGACCTTGTATTGATAACAGCAAATTAATTTCGCTGTAATTTCCTTTATACCTTGACATTCCTTTTCGCACTTGTGCACATCCAAATTGTGTGTATCGGGGTCGCAGATGTTGGCGCAGGGGGCGCAAATTTTCGAAAACGAATCGCAGTATTGGTTCAGAGCGCATCTCCGATCGCCACACTTCTTGTCCGAAATCGTCAGTTGGGCACCTCCACCTTCGAAAAACACGCACAAGCACGCGATTGACATAAAAACCGAAATTCGCATTTTCGTCGCCTGAATTTTCACTCTTTGTACTATTTTTGATTGCATTACGCCATTGAATTGTACTTGCTACATTGTACTTGCCAGGTGGTGGAGTTCACTATGATGGGGTGCGCTTTTCATCCCCGACGTACAACAGGTGTAACGCTCTCTCTGGCTTTGGAAAACGACTTGACTACCGACTTAACACGTATACCTGTCTGAGTCACTGTACTATAGTTTTACACCGTGCTTATCGCACGTATGAATAAGGTAAACAGTCGCAACAAAGAATGTTACCGAACAGGTATGCCCCACCTGAGTTTCGGATGGCGGTCTCATGCTGTGTTTGTGGAGTTGTAATTGTACATACATACGTATTAATTTAATTTCAAAAGTTTATGCGTATGACAGAATGGTAACTGGAATGATACTAAATGGAACTGAAATTTTAAAGTTTCAAATTCATTTACAAATCTCAAAATAAGATCTCCCAAGAAGTAAATTAAATGTAAAATGAAACATAATTAGCACGATCCGCGCCGTTACATTGTGGCTGGCATTGTTTACTAGACTTAAAACATATAAAAGTATATTTTAAGTAGGATATTCTACTTAAAATAAGGTGTTTGAGACTGCTTCCGGCTTCCGGAGAAACCGAAAGTCCTATGAAAAAATCAATGGTGTATGTCAGAAAATTAATTCTTACGTTATTAATTTATACTTCCTAAATTTCATTTCAATCGATTAAAAAATAATCCTCTATAAAAGTGAACAGACGGCGTGAGAGACCCTGTATTTATGTATTATTTTATTAATAAATACCGATATTTTCAATGTATTTTGTAAAAATATGAGACTGTTCGAAAGAATATTGAATGATTGGATGCCGATAATTGGATTCCTTATCTACCTACACCTAGTTAAACAGTCACATTTCCACAAAGTGATTTATTTATTTATTTATTTTAAATAATTTACTGCACGAATCAGTCTCCCTCACTGCACCTATCTCAACATTTTTTTTAACAGTGAGCACGTGTTTTGTTCGCTATGTGGATTTTATTTGCAGCCTAAAATGTCTTTTTCTTTTAAACGACCTGTTCATATAATTAATTTTATTTTTTTATTGGAGTTCTTAATAGTACTATCAAATACTTTTTAGTACCTTGATATCAAATAAGAAGAAAAATCGCATGCCACTGAATGCAATGGTTTCTTTCTCTTAAGCCTTTTGTTTAATTTACTATTCAAGTTTCAACTTCCGAAAAGCTGATTTTCCCAACTTATATACGGGGTTACAACTAATTAAAGGGCCACCATGGGGATCTCGTAAACTATAACGGGTGTCCCGCGCCATGTACTCACCCTTCTAGAATCTTTATTTATTAATCGATTAACCTGACTTTTGGAGACGATAAACTAAACAAAGAATGGAATTTTTCTACATACTGATAGTCGTCATAGGACTTCCGGTTTCGCCGGAAGTGATGTCAACTTTCTTATTTTAAAAAGAACATTCTATATATTTTTACATATTTAAAATCTACGGATCATTACGAGTTCAAATACGTATCAATTGTTAATTTTGGTTTCCATGACAACGAAAAAAAACTTTTCTATTTTTCAATCTAGAAAGCTATGAATCGCATTTTTGGATCTAATTCGATCAAGTGTTTCGAAAAAATCACTCCTTTGATGGTATTTTGATTTTTAACATTTTTATAGTATTTGAAATTTTCATTAGCTCTTAACTCATTTTTTCGATATATGTTTCTTAGCTTAGTTCAACTGAACATTTTTTTCTGAGTACGCTGATACCAAATACGTCATATTTTCTTTGAAAGTCATTTGAAATAAAGGGAGTGTAAAATTTCAATAAAACATGCTCTGTTTTAAATTATTTTCAAAGAAAATATGACGTATTTGGTATCAGCGTATTCAGAAAAAAATGTTCAGTTGAACTAAGCTAAGAAACATATGAGGTTCTATCGAAAAAAATGAGTTAAGAGCTAATGAAAATTTCAAATACTGTAAAAATGTTAAAAATCAAAATACCATCAAAGGAGTGATTTTTTCGAAACACTTCATCGCATTAGATCCAAAACATGCGATTCATAGCTTTCTAGATTGAAAAATAAAAAAGTTTTTTTTTCGTTGTCATGGAAACCAAAATTAACAATTGATACGTATTTGGACTCGTAATGCTCCTTAGATTTTAAATATCTAAAAATATATAGGCTGTTCCGTTTAAAATAAGAAAGTTGACATCACTTCCGGCGAAACCGGAAGCCCTATGACGACTATCAGTATGTAGGAAAATTTCGTTTTTTGTTTAGTTTATCGTCTCCAAAATTCAGGTTAATCGATTAATAAATAAAGATTCTAGAAGGGTGAGCACATGGCGCGGGATACCCGGTATAGTTGCGCTATTTTGGAGCCTATCAAAATATTCAGAAAAATCTATTCTGTCCCCATTCGTTTCTGAAATATCCGCAAAAAAACTGAAAATTCTAATTTTCTAAAATCTCGAATATGTTCCTTATTTATTAAAATAGAATCATGAAATTCGATGCTTTTATGTTAAATTCGATGAGCAATCGAGCAATAGAGACGACTGTCAATTGTCTTTTTTCTTATGGACGCTACCTTGGGTATTCATACCACATGATACAAGAACAAAATCTGTATACGACCATACGACGTACTTATGCTTTTGTTTTAAAACAAAATATCTAGATACTACAAAAGATTTTGAAAAAGAAAATATCTAGTGGGCGAGTGCATGTAAACATTCAGAACTGAAATTATTATTCAAATAATAAATCTTACTTAATTATGGTACTTATTTACATTTTTACTTAAAATGAATTTTTTTTTAATATATGGCTTTCCCAGCAACTGAGAAGCATAGTATATTTGTCAAAATCATTCTTTCAAAGAATCGAATGAAAAAGAATCACAACAGGCATTGAATTCTAACAATTTTAAATAAACAAGGAGATTTGAGTAAGTGTGGCAAATTTAAGAAAAGAGAAAATATGTGGAGCACTTTTTCAGCAGAGGGGTTCATCATTAAAGAAGAAGGGTTGATAAAAATGTTTCACCAATAAACGTAAGAAAAAATAAAATAATAGTGTCATTTTGTGCACAGATGAAGTACCAGTTGTACTCAGGCTGTAGTGATTTGATTACAAGTTTCCCGAACATTCAGTACAATTTGTGGGATTAAAGGGAAATTATATAAATAAGTAACTGAAACTGTCTTCTTTCTCTATTTGAATTGTTTCATTCATAAATTCAAAACCTGGAAGTTGCATTAACTGTCCATGACTTGTTTTGTACATTTTCTGTGCCAATATTTCCAAGAAAAATTAATTCGGAATTATTTATTTGAATCTTTCTCGCGTATCGAATTTACATTTATAGATCGACATACCTGTGCAAAATGATTCATCTTGTGACATTTGCTACATTTTTTTCATTGGCAGGACCAGAGTTGGGTAAATTGTATTCATGAGTATGAGTACTGATTACGAGTACTATGTAATCATACTCTTAATATGAGTAAAGTCTATGTAATCGGTAATCATACAAAGTGAGAATGAGTAAAGTACATGTAATCAGTAAACATAAATAATGAGTACAGACTACATGTAATCAGTAATCATATAAAATGAGTATGAATACAGGTGAAAAGTAATGGCATGCTGTTTCAATTTTTCGTCTCCTCTTTGACAATACTTAGCAGCACAATGCTGGTCCGCTGGGTCTCGCAATTCGCAGTTTTTGTACATTTGCAAATTCGTCCGAACTGTACTGTACAGAGTGTCTCATCTTCGATCGCATTCTATAGATATTTCCAATATTTAAATATGATAAGGACACTTTTTATTCAACTTTTAACTAGATTATGATTTCTTCATTAAATCACTTAAAAATTCGTAATAATCCACAGGAAAACCCAACTGTGCATATTGTGATTGTCATTTTTCCCCAAGGCAAAATACGATAAAAATTTACACTGCATCCGCTAGTTCTCAAACGAACATCTGCATGTTAATACTAATGTTTAAAATTATGAACATTTACACAATTCTTTAATTAAAGAAATATTTCGGAAATTGTAATTTTATTTAAAAACCGTATTTTTTATGTTTGATTTAGGCAAGCCTGTTAGCGCACTTGCTTATTTTCCCGACTTTCTTTCATCAAAAATCGAACTTTTCAATCGAACACTCGTTATAATTTACATAAACAATTTCAAACAATATAAACCAACATGTGTCGCAAGTCTTATAATCCAGACGCCTCTGACCAGTAAAAAATAAGTTGAATATTAACCAATAATTGATATGGTGGATCAAATAAAGCCCAAGATTTTTAATTTTTGGCATAATTTGAATATTAGACATTCAGTTTTCAAATAGTCAAATATTAAAATTCGAATTATCTCATGAACTCATGAGCGTCTGGATTATAAGAATTTTGGGACACACATTATATAAAAAATTGAATTCATAGTTTGACTATTATGAAGTCTTCATGTGATTTAATTGTTAATTAAGGAACCATAATCTATGTTAAAAATCAAACAAAAAAGCTATCATTTTTTAAAATGTTGGTAAATTTTACATTTTTCAATCGTATCACAAAACAACAAGAGACAGCGAATTTTTCATTTAACCATTTAAATTAGCATTAAAAGTTAAAACTCAATATTAGGTTCTGGGTTCTTTTCTGTTTTCATTACTCATAAAGAAACCTGTACAATACCATCGAAAATGGGACATTTATACATACATCTTATACAAAACAAATAAAATCAAAATCAAAAGCTTAAGGTTGCTCGAGAGATTCATTGCAATCAAAAACGATTTGCAACAAAATTTTTTAAAATAAAAATTTCCACAGTAAATTTAAGTCCGTTCACTTTAAAGCTTAGAACACGTGGTGAGCGTACAATTAACAGTATCTGGAAAAGCCTGAATATTGTTAGACGTGAATAACGGGTTTCTATTGGTACTCCATTATGTTTGTACTCATAATTTCAGATTACAAAACAACTCAATTACTTCTACTACTCAAGTGCTTTGTACTCAGTTACTTTTATACTTAAGCACTGTGAGTAAATTTGTAATCGATTACATTGTACTCATAATTATTGAGTACTTTTGTAATTAATTACTTCTTATACTCAATTACTGCCCAACACTGGGCAGAACATTTTTCGAACGAATGAGTGTAGCCGCACTTTCCACAGCGTCGTCCCTGGTGATTTTTATCACTAGATTTTCTTTGGTTGTCGCTTCCAGATTTCGTGTCGTTCTCTTTCTTCTGCTTACTGTCGTTAAATTTCTTCCACTGCTTTCTCTTCGTCACTTTTCTTTTTACTAACATAGTCAATGTTTTCAGTAGCTTCATTCTTCAAAGTTGTTGAAGTTGTAGTTCAGCCGGTTCCGCTGTTTTGCATACCTCAATGCTCCAAGGTCATATCGTCTTCGCGGAGCAAACGATCCTTCAGGCTAGTACTTCTTACACCATCAATGATGAGATCTTTCAATAAACTGTCTCGCATATGTTTCAATTCACAGTCCAAGCTGAGTCGCTTCAGCTCAATTAAAAATTGATCAAAAGTTTCAGCTTCTTATTGTCTTCTTTGAAACAAAAGAGGGTTGATGCTCTCGTTCTTTTTCGGAACACAATAATCTTCAAACGCTTTTGTGACTGTTGCATAAATGTTTGTTTAATAAATACTACGATGATAACTTATAAACATTTATTAACTAATTATTTTGTTTAGTTTGTTTTACAATAATAATAGAACTCCCACATAGCGTTCTTCACCCGCACATGTTACGTGCTCGTTACACTAGATGTCGCTATTACAGTATATTTTACCAATTTTATAATTTTTGTAAAAATAAATTCGCTATAATTTCTAAAAGACCGTTTCTCAAAACCTTATTTGTCGAGAAAGTGTAAAAATGTGCAGGAAGCCCACTTTTCATCCCCTTTTGTCCCGTATTCTTTTAAATAATCCGTATAAAGTTGGATCTTGATTTCTTTGTTCGTAGTTTATCTGGTTTGGTAAAACAAGCCAGAAATAGATTTTTCCAATTTGATTTCCACTGTTGCTCGAATGGCGTTTCACCTGTATTTTCAGAATTGTCGAAAATGCTTCGCCCTTTTCGCTCTCTCTGATTTTGCTGTCCTCGGACTTCAAGATTAACACTTTACTTGCGGCAATATCTCAAATATAGAAATTTATGATTTTCGCGCGACCTCTTTGGGATACGTCAGTCACCCTGCTTGTGGCAACTCCGGATACAAGTCAGTCGTAGGGTTGGTTTAAAATGGACACGTAACCATTTTCGTACTGTAATTGTAACTTCTGTCTTATCACCTTTTTTTTATTATATTTAATTCAGCTAAGTTTTGTATTTTCTCTACGCCTCCCGATCCATCTAACAAATAAAAATGCCGCAAATAACGTAAAATTTAGTTTACAAAACAAAAAAATTCGTAAATACAAAAACAGTAATATTATACAGGGTGTCCATCAAGTGTCGCGGTTTTCTTTCAGTCAACTCTATTTTCTAAAATTATTTTTTGTTATACAGTGTGTTCAGTAACTGAGACCCTTACCAAAGATATATTTTTTTATATGGAACACCCACTATATTTTTACATATTTCGAAAGTACGCATAACGAGTAGGTAATAACCAAAAATTTCGAAAATTTTATTTAAGAGTTTTTAAGATATTAATGATAGTGTATAAAAATTGCTCTACTTTAAGCTCTTATAGTTTGATTATTTATTTACATTTTATCGCGAATTTTTGTAGGTAGTCAATACAATATCTCATCTACAGAAATTTTACAACAGATTCAATCTATTAGATATTACGTTTACAGGGTGTTGAGTTTTGAAAGAGATAATTTTTCTCAAAATTTTCAAATGGAACACCCTGTATTTCTAAAATCTTGTGAAACACTGCTTTAACGAGCTTTCATAAAACACGAAATGTTCTTGTCTAAACTGAAGAAATCGCGAGACAGCAATGAAATATTTTTTTTCTTTCAATATTACGTAACTCAGCCTTTCCGTTCGGTTCTTCTGTTTCAGTTAGATGATAAATCAATGAATATATTTTATTTAGTGTTTAAAGTAATTGAATATGTTCCTATTAAACTAATTCCTGTTTTTTTTTTTACTATGAAAATATTTAAAATAACTATTAAAATAATTTTAAAAAATAAAATTTAAAATTACGTTGGCGTTTACTAGAAAATAGAAAACAGTTGCCATGAATTTTTAATTGACAGAACAATTGTTTAGATTAGTGGCACACTACTTTTGCAAATTTGTACTTTTTTTTGTGTTAAAAAACTATCTTTTAGCGTCAAGATTACAAGATGTAAGAAACAAAAAGCTGAAAAACAATTTGAATATTTAATATAAATTTTCTAGATCCAATGGTTCCTTGTCATTCTTAATTTGTTCATTGTTTTCTGTTATTTTCTAATTTAATACTTATTGTTCTTAATTTGCACATTATTTTGTTATTTTCTATTTTATTAATTAAATTAATTAATATTTGTTAATTTATCAACAAAATTAAACCGAAGAACCGGTGGAAATGGCTAAAAAACGTTAATATTGTAATTACAAAAAATTAGTAATTGCTGTTTCGCGATTTGTTCAGTTTAGACAAAAACATTTGAAGGGTCGTTAATGTGTGTTTCAAAACGGAAGAAAAAATACAAAATTTAAAAGAGGTTCTAATTTATATCGATTGCAATTATAACGATGTGTTTACAAAAACTCTATTTGTAGTAGTATTCTACAGTATTCTAGTTTTATGAAAGCTCATTAAGGCAGTGTTTCACAAGAGTTTAGATATACTAGGTGTCCCATTTGAAAATTTTCAGAAAAATTAACTTTTTTAAAGCTCAACACCATGTACACATAATAACTAATAGATTGAATCTGTTGAGAAAGTTCTGTAGATGAGATATTCATGTGTATTCTGTAAGCATCAGCCCATTTCAATTGATACCTAACAATAATTGCTGAGAATTAATTGACATGTAACCATAGCAACGACAGTAATCCACCAATGACAGCTCAATATGCCGTAACAATCAGTTAAAGAGAATACGCTTTTATGGAATTAATTGTTATTGTGGCGAGCCACTCAGCACTACGTCACACTGAAGGTGTCAAGAAGTCGGTTCGTTATTATGGGTCATTGGCCGTCACGCCACCATCGAACAAACTCGAATTTTCCAGCGTTGGAATGAACGAGAAGGCAGCGAAGGATATAAAATCGGCCGGAGTTGATTCAGGAGTCAGTCGAATTCTAAATAGCGATCGTCGAAGTTAGATTTAGTGTGTAAATAAATTGTTACAAATAAATTAGATTGTAAGCATTATTAAATTACGGTTAAGTTGTTACCGAGAGTTTTATTCAATTAAAGAAATTAATTTAAACCCTAGAAACGTAACATTATGCTTGTTATATATCAATCGTAACAAGCATAACAATTGATATGAAATGCTTACAGAATAGACATAATTGTATTGACTACCTACAAAAATTCGCGATGAAATGTAAATAAATAATCAAAGTATAAGAGCTCAAAGTAGAGCAACTTTTTATACACTATCATTAATATCTTAAAAACTCTTAAATAAAACTTCCGAAATTTTTGGTTATTACCTACTCGTTATGCGTACTTTCGAAATATGTAAATATATACTGGGTGTTCCATTTAAAGAAATATAACTTTGGTATGGCTCTCAGTTACTGAACATCCCGTATAGCCAAAAAATATTTTAGAAAATAGGGCTGACTGAGTTACACCTCGGCTCGTTTGAATTTCTTTTCTATCTTGTGTACTTTAGACGGTAGAGAAGATCGCGGCACTCGGTGGACACCCTGTATATTAATTAATAAATATATTAAACAAATGCATGAAATTTTGTTTACAATTTAGTAGAATTTTAATAAAAAATATGTAACAACAAAAGTAGTTCCAATATAATTACATTAAAAAAAATGTTATAATACGAACAATTTTTGATTCCGGTTCTTCGGAATGATTTTTTTTAAATATTTGACCAAAAATTTTACAAATAACCAAAAATAACTCAAGTTAACAAAGTAAATAAATATCTATGAAATTATAGCGTCAAATAGAAAAAAAAAGAAAACAATAGTAGGGAGAGAAAGGCAGTAAAAAACAAGAAAATAAAGCTTGTGTTAAAAAATAGCTTTTCTATGTGCATAGAATGATATTTTCTTTCTTCGAACGCAGAATTTAAATTAAATTAATAAGATAGGAAAAAAAAATCGGTTACGATTACATTGATTACAAGGAAAAAACACCCCTGAAGTGTGGTAACGTCTTCGCGAAATTAATTTCAAACTGAGGACATTGACTGAAAATTAAATGAAAATTGAAATTAAAAAAACTTCAACGAGGAACGAAGCGCGTACCTAATTAGATCAAGAGTAAACTGCACCGGAATCAACGGATTTAGTCTTCTGCTGGAGCTTGGCCAAAAAATGGCCTTAATTGTATGTATCAATTAGGTGCAATATTGCACTCAATCTCATTCTCCTGTGGCCGCTCGCTGCATAACGTCCCGTGTGTAAAGGAATTCTAGAAAATGCTGCCTTCGCTACTCGCTCTGACCTTGTACCCGTTATGATTCATTCTAATATTACATCTACTATTATTTAATCGAAACATTTAATTATCTATAAAAACTTTGCATCTCTATTTTCGAATCTTTACAAAAGTATAGACTTAGGAACGTAAACAGTTTATATTTAGGCATTAGGCATCTTGATTACAAAACTTTTGGGATACACGTTATCATACTAAAAACTGTCTTATGTTTAAGCTTTTAAGACATAAGTGAAACGTGAAAATTGTTTTGTTTAAACAGTATCCTGTTAACTAATAACTATATATTTCTAATAAAAATACATCAAGGAAACTTAAGCTGAATGTAAACTAAATCAATAGTCAGTTAAATATATGATGCTGTACATCAACAGGAAATGTAAAATTTTTTATAACTAATGTCCGGCGAGTGATATTTTCCACCAAATTCGAAGACGCAACCAAATGAACCTCACGACTTCCCAGATATCACTAAAATATTGAAATGTTGTTCCTGTTCCAACTGCCGCGGAAGACATTTAAACGGTTTCAACTTTGATATACTTTCCGCATGTTACCAAATTTCGTATCAAAGACGAAATTCATCACAAGGAAGGTTTTAGATCATCTATAAAAACAATAAAAAAATTAATTAATTGGTTAAATTTACAAGTACATTGTTCGTTGAAGAATTTGTCAAGTTAATTTTACACAGTTAACGCAAGCACTTTCTCGTTCTTGTTTCCAGAGGTTGGAACTGAAACAGAACCCGCACCGTTCTGTTCTCGTTGTGTTCAGAACTGGAGAGCCCTAACCGAAGGTGCCGAACTGCGAAGACAATTCTCATGGTATTTAGCAGATTTCGAGTAAATTATTCCGCTCTGCTCCGCGACGAGTTTCAGAACTTCTGAAACAATGATTTTTATTGCTACAGGATCCCACAGCGGGGAATAATACGTCGCCGTAACTTTGATAATTCTTCAAAGTTTAATAAAATTAATTTCTTCGGAATTATCATCGGCGCTTCCTTCGGGGCCTTCTCATTGTGAGAAAGTGACGCGAAAAAATTACGGGTTTTATTACCATTTCTGTATATACACAAAGAACTTTATTTCGTTTAAATTAGATAAATTTTTGGGTCTTTAATATTGAGTTGCTTAAATTGTTAGTAAGTCAAAGGATGGAAAGACAATAAAATATGTAAAACGCCTTAGATTATTATTTTTTTCTGCTTTCCCCTTGGTTTTAATTTATCATCTTACGCTCTCGTGGTTTAGTTCCTTTTGCTGATATTTTAACAATGACTTCTTAAACGTCACACCTCTACATTAAAAGCAGACCATTTCTTAATAGATGTAAACAAATTTCGAAAACTTCTGCTGATAAAATGATATATACTGGGTGTCTCATAACGTACGGAGGAGATTAAAAGGGCAGCTAGAGGAGATAAAATTAAAGCTTTTTTCTCCATGAAGTTTTGGTAAAAAATCAATAACTAAAATGTTACAAGAGTTCAAAGTGGAATTACTTAAGAAACAAAACTTACTGCCTGGAGTAATATTTTACCTTTTAAATTCAAATTTTGGGTATTTAAGAGTTAATTGAACACTGCTTTACAGGAAACAACCATTTAAAAAAATGTAGTCACATAAAAGTTGCGGCTATTTCATTATTTTCTTTAAATCCCAATAACGGATATTGGTATTGCTGTACACCGTCTACAAAGCATAAACGTTCATTTGGTCGTATTCAAAAATTGTTTCTGCATCATGTGCTATCAATATCTAAGGTAGCGTCCAAAGAAAAGAAACAGTTGTCGGTCGTATCTACGAATCTGTCAAACCTAACCTATTTCTTCGAACTGCATTAGGTTGTCCATCGAATTTAATGTAAAAACACAGAATTTTATGATTTTATTGTAAGAAATAAAGAGAGAGATTTTCCAAAATGAGAATTTTCAGTTTTCTGAAGATATTTAGAAAAAGAATGAAAATAGAAAAGATTTTTCTGCATATTTTTTAGACTTCAAGATAGTGCAACTTTTCTATAATTTTTGTTTATAGGCGATATTATTTCCGATATTAAATTATTATTTCAAGAAATACAGAAGCACTAGATCTGATAGTTATCTAATAGAATACAAACGCATTAGAGCCTTAGTCAAAATTAGGATAAAAGAATCTTACGACAAGTATCTTCTAAACATAGAAAGATCCTTTATTAAGGAGCCCAGAGCCTTGTGGCCCTACATTCAAACTAAATCTTGTAGTACTCGAATACCTGGTATGCTATTTTATATTATTTTATATTTTATTTTATTTAGCTCAGTTTATTTAGTTCTGATCCTCTTAGTTCTCCTCCTAATACGGTAAATAACATCCCAATATACCGGGTGGAAAGTTTCAAACCCGAACATAGCAAACTAGTATTGAAAACTATGTTTCTGTGAATCGCTGCTCGCCATTTGAAGACACAAAAATGGCAATGGAAAAAAGAAAAGAGAAAATTATGGACAATATTATCGCGTTAAAATAATTCCTAAATATTAATACTTTCGGAATATAAATTAAATTTTCAAATTTTAAACGAAAAATTTAGTTGCCTATGGGGTGTATTCTGTAACTTTTTAACGGGCTATTAAAATTTAGAGATCCTCTAAAATTTAAAATACAGTTCCATGATTGGTTGTTGCCGTAGCAACAACTTTAATAAACCTTTAAATTTAACGGTTTTGATACAGAATAGACCACTTGGGTCGGTTTTTCAATCACAAGTTAACTCCAACCTTCAGTTCACTGCCATGGAAACAATTGTCTTCGTACATGTTACCATGGAAATAAACCGAGAATTAGGGTTAACCTGTGATTGAAAAACCGTGCCTGTCTGATTTGAAACATTCAGATCTTTTAGTTAATGGAAAATAATTTACACGTCATGCGTCAGTCAAAAAGTATTATGAATTATTGTACAGATCAGATAATAGGTAGGTACTCTTGTTGTTTAAATTATAACAAATCTTTCTTTCTTTATTAGAATGAGAATTGTGTTCTACGTCATTGGATACAAAAATACAGTTGTTTCTGATACTATCAATAAACTTAATGGGATGCCATGGGCAATCGATATCAACACAACATGTAGATACTAAACCAGTTTCAAATTCAATTGTACTAAGAATTAAATAACTTTGACACTGTTCAAGAATAAGTAACACACAACTGTAAAGAATATTTAAAAAAAAACACATCAATTTCACAAATTCAGTTGCCATCAACGTTATTTTGAAATTAACAAGAAAAGTAGAAAGTATTTTGTGAAGTTATGCAGGTGCAGATAAATAAATTATAACAGTTTTTGCTACACAGATGAATGGAATTTTATTTTTAATAAGAAGCATATTGTACAAAATTCTGGTTATTGAATTGCAAACTAGCCTACTATTTACAAACGATTTAGTAACAAAATCTTGGTGTTCACGGGAAATGGCAACGGTAGCTAACTCTTTTATTTGAAGTTTCACGAAGTAGATTAAATTAGAAAAGTTTCAGGACCTTCCCTGCTCGATTTTATGGTACCTTCGTTAAGAAAAAATGAAATCAGGTTTTCGAGATTTTCAATTGTTTTCACCTTCTTTAAATGGAACATTATGTTTTTTTATCATAAAATCCCGTTCAGGATGTCAAATTAAGTATGTCTGTAAAATATTATCTCTCAAAACAGAATATTTCATAAATAATTCAGTCTTGATATTCGCGGGAAGAAGTGCGCGTTGAAACAAGAGAATAAAGGAAGTGTGTTCAAACTGTCATTATTCAAAATTTGTTTAAATTTAGTTCAAACTCAAAACCGTTGTGCCAAATATTGAAAGCACGACCTGTTAAGGCTGTTTGCTAGGGCCCAAAATCGTTTTTCCCATTTCCTGGGCTTATTTTTCATTAAAACCGTACCAATTTTTCGCGAAAAATTTTTAAATAGATTGTTAGGCGGCTAAAGGCTCGTTTTTCGAGAATTGTCAAAAAGGCCTTAAAAAAAATTAAAATTAAAAAATTCGAAAATGTAACCCTTTAGCCGAAATTTCGCAGTATTCAATAATAATAAACCGTTTAGTTTTTTTTTATTTTTAAAAATAAGGTCAGGAAATGGGAAACAAATTTGAAATTTTCGGAATGAAATCGCGGAAATCAAATGTGGTATGTGATACACGCTAGCTCCGCCTTCGGGCCTAGTGCAAGAGGGGCGAATTCGCACATTCATTCTCCCGATTTAGTGACAGATGAAGAGTGTGAGTGAGAGCGAATGCGTTTCAGTGCGTATATGAGTGAAACACAGAATACATGCACCGTAAACACACGGACGCTACCGAGCGCCGCCAGAAAATAAAGTGCCTACAATTCTATATTTCTCTTTTCAGAGTCGTGCTTTTTGGTAAATGTTTTACGATAAATTATTAAAAATCTTTGTTAATGCATGTAATTAATATTATGTGATAATACAGGAATAAACAATAAATAAAATGGGTCGGTGATGTAACATACTGAATGTCAGATTCACCTAAACAGTGAAAAAAAAACTGCTCAAATAATTTTTGTTCCTGCACAACTAATTGAATAAAATATAAATATTTGATGAATACGAGGATTCAGATCTCATCAACTGTAACCTAAAATAAATTTATTTTAACAAGTAACGTTACTACCAACTAAAATGTCAGACTTTCATAGATAGTCCGAATTTAAAACAATCGTGAACGATTTATATGTAATACGTTATATCAATCGGTAAACTTCCGCCTATTAATAAAAAAATAGAGTATAGTTTTAGCAAATCAGCGCATATGCAACTGTCAACAAAAAAAAAGGACATTTAATATCACCTACAACTACGGTTTCAAATTTGTAAGTGCATCTGTATTATGCAGCGTTGCCTGTTCGCGATATTTTTAAACATTCGCCAAGAATCTCAAAAAAAAAGAAAACTAAAAGCTTGTTTTTGCTCCTGTTAATATTAACATGCTGGTGATAATAGTGCGGCCCTTTTGAATCATATTGTTACGCTCACCAAAAGAATCTGGAACACGTAACATGTTCTGTTGTAAATACGAGGAGTTAATTATTGTTGCTATCATGTATTCGTCCGTTTGTTTATTTCCGTGTTTTTTAAGTTACTGTAGAAACAAGTTAAAAATTGCATTCAAACTAATAGCGTTTTTCACTAGCTGCACTAGTGCGCACTGAGTGTATTTCCATCTCGGTTCAGCTTTATGTAATAAAACGAGATGGAGATACACTCAGTGCATACCGGTGCAGCCAACGGAAAACGCTATAATAAAATAACTTAAATATGTACGCACAACAATTGTCCCAATATTTTTTTTAGAAGAATTCAGAACTTTCTTGGTATTTATTAAATAACATTACCTGTTCACATATCATTCCCAAAGGTGTCCATACAACGAAGTATCAGATACTTCTATTCGTTAGAGCCAACTGCCCTTGAATTTGATAGTAGTAGTTATGTGTTTTCTTCAGTTTCACAGTATTGCCATCCAAAAAGAAATAGGGCATAACTTTCATCTTTGCTGCTTCCCTAGGAGTTATTTTTAACTTCGCTAACTTATAGGGACACTTGATCTCAATTATAGCATCCTCACCAACTAGTCCATCAGGACTAGCTCCAAGATACGGCATTTCTTTAGATATAAATAATCCGCAGTTATCAACTTTATGTCCAAATTCCTGTGAAAATTGTTTTCTCGCAATTTCTTCATGGTCGTGGCACCAATTTGTAACTATACTTCCCGAAAAATTAGAAGAAATTAATCTTTACGCCAATTTTTCCTGTAAGTTTTCAAGAGGGATCACCTCTTCTACTAGTCCGTAGTCACCCTCAGCTTCGGCTGCCTGTTTTCTTTTCTGCCTTGCCCAGGAAATAGTCGTGCTCTGCATTTTCGGTAGAAACGTCTCCTGCGCAACTTTGACGTATACAGTGTACCCGGATTTCGTAGGGACAGCATGAGTAACTTCTGTATTTGAAGAGATAGAAAGATGATAAATTAGCAAAAAGGTGCAGATTCGAGAGCTCATTAAGAATCCATTTTCAAATATTACTTGTCATGGCCAACTTGGTTAAAATTTTACAAAAACCAAAATCTCCTAATTTCTTTTATTTGCCGTAACTTTTTTGTTACTTAAGATACTGTGATGCAGTTTGAACTAATTTGCACGACAATTTAAGTACTTTTATGGGTACGCAATAAAACTAATCCCATTTTTACAAATTTTCAATAATCTAACCTAACCTTAAAATTTTAAATTGGTATATCCTAATTTTTTTGGCCCCTTTAAGAGATTTTTTGTTCTGAATGCAATGATATATCATATGGTAAGGAAACTTCTTCAAAATCTTGGAAAACTGAACTTATTATTTTTACGAACAGAAATCGCTAGTGCCAAAACTTTTATCGAGACTGTTGCAAGGTAACCGCGCCGTTGTTAACGTTGGTAATAAAGGGGCGTTTACATTACATACATATTTGTATTATACATACATAATCTTTTCAATTAAATTTTCTGTGAAAGAGCTTGCATATTTAACGGGGGGGGGGGGGGGGGGGTATATCCTACATGTTGTTTGACAAGTCTGGAATAAATCTGAAATTCGTCTCATACTACTATTACATTTTTCATGTATTTGACAACAGGTATTCGACATGTTTCACAGGATAGATTTGTATTCCAAATTAATGGAAAACACAGCTATCGCAGACCATACAAAGTTACTTACGCATGTGCAGAATAGTTAACAGTTTTAAATTATTAAGCGATCTGATGGTTTGTGACGATGGAGTGATCCAAAAAGAGCATAGTAATAATACGCGTCCGCGGCCAAAAACAAAAATTGATTGTCATCTTTCACGATCTCTTAAGTAACAAAAAAAAGTTACGGCAAATAAAAGAAATTAGGAGATTTTGGTTTTTGTAAAATCTTAACCAAGTTGGCCATGACAAGTAATATTTGAAAATGGATTCTTAATGAGCTCTCGAATCTGCACCTTTTTGCTAATTTAATCATCTCTCTATCTCTTCAAAGACAGAAGTTACCCGTGCTGTCCCTACGTATCCGGGCACACTGTATACTTTGGTATATTTGCCTGGATTTTTCCCGACCATTCTCTTATAAATGCGGTGGTGATATTGCTCACTTAAATTATAAGAAACGCTGGCAACGTGGCATCTCACTTCGTAGCTATTTTTCAAAGAGAAGTTAACTCCTTCCACCAACAAATTTTGAAACAATCGAATTGTACGTCTCCGCTGCATTATTGTTCATATTTATAAGTAAACTGTGTGCATTATGCGTCAAATGATTACAGCAAGCAATAATATCATGAAATAATCCACATTCTACTAAGTCTGGAACTGAATTAATTTCATTACCTTTGAACCCGGTGCAAAAATAAACGTCACAATCAGAATGATCGTCGAATACGTGCTTAGGGCAATTAATTAATGTCCTTTTTTAAAGCTTTTTTTCTTCCTTGCGTCGGTGCATTAGAGCAGTATTAATTCCGATTCCAATAATCTTAAGGCACAGTCATTAATATTTATTCCAACGTTTAAATCAGGGTTCAGTTTTTAAGGCACTTTTAATGTTTTCATTTGACTGTTCTAGTGTTTTATTCAGTATAATGTAATTTTTTTTTACGTCCACTTTAAACCGCAATATTTCATTGTGCCTAATTTTAGTGCACAGAAGTGTAGACTAGATAAAAAAGCAATCCACGTAAAATTTAAAAAAAAAAACAATTATATAGGGATAATAATAACGATAATGAAACAACAAAATGACGTTATTGATTTACAGAGGAACAGGTGATGCGTTTTTTTGTATCGTTGTTTCAATTCTGATAAACTTTCACTTTCCGACAGACGTAGTTTTATTTCCAGAGTTTTACATAGTTTCTGTGTTAGATCAGGTCACCGTTTTTATTTACATCAATTTTACATAAGAAATTTTACTCATCTGAGTGTGCGCTCGCCCTTAAAATTTGCAGAAGGCCGCCGGCGGTGCCCATGAGAAGGAGACCTTGTCGGAATGTTCTCTTGTGGGTGTGTCAAACTGACATGTAAACCAATCAAAAATAAAGATCAGTGACAGCATAGTCATAAATTACAAGGAAAACGTTTAGGTGGTAATTCTGTTCTCCGTTCTTTTCGTTTGTGTGTAAAAATGCAGGAACACATGTTGAACGTATGTTTCTTCTAAATATATGCGAAAAATAGTGATACGCCCATTTGAAATCGAGTTCAGGTCTAAGCGAGCATACAGCCCTAAAATGCCTAATACCGTTATCTACTAAATAATTTATAAAATAGTAGACTTTCCCGTGAACACCGAGATTTTGTTACTAAATCATTTATAAAACAGTAGGCTTTGGGAGATGACATTTTCGAGACAATTAATTTGACATCCTGAACGCGATGCGATGATAAAAATCCTAACATTCTATTTAAAAAAGTTGAAAACGATTGAAAATCTTGAAAACCTGAGTATCATTTGTTTTTTTGAAAGTACTATAAAATCGAAGAGGAAAGGTCCTAAAACCTTCCTAATTTAAGTTACTTCGTAAAAATATAAATAAGAAAGATAGCTATTGTAGCGGCTTCTCATGAACACCCTGTATTTGGTTATCGAACATGCACAAGTTATCGGCGTAAAACGTTTTCAAAAAAGTCAACAATAAGAAATGTCCCATATGGTGGGAACTTTTTGGCGGTCACTGTATAAAAATGTTTTTTAATCTTTAAAATCATAGTGGCCGATTAAGTATTCTTCTTAATCTATAACATTGTGATAAAACCAGCACCCGGTAAAGATTAAAAAAAAATTCTACTATTTTCATCGGACTTCAATTACAAATAATAAAAGTCTATAAAATGTTGAATTCATTTTTTTACTGTTGTAGTTAGGCAACCAATCGTACACGCCATACACAGAGGAAATAGGAAAAACGATTATAAATAATCTGCAATAAGAAAAAGTAAGAAAAATATCCCGTTATACCATTTCTAGCGTCTTTAATATACAGGGTGATCAAAGTTACTGCTGCACTACTGCTAACTTCGTTATTATTGGAGCTACAAAGTCGTTTAAATTAGCAAAAATTAACTGTTTCTATTCAGAATTACAGTGGTGACATCAAGAAAGCAACTGCGCATCGCATTCTCAAAATACTTGCGTATGTAAATATTTCTTAGTGGCATATGAAAGAACACTAAATTTTAAACACAAATCATTCTTTACTGTTTCTCAATTAAACCAAGAATAAAGAAGTTATTCGATATTCGTATCTATCTTTCACAAAAAAAATCTATTAAAAATTTGCTATAAATTGGCTAAATTGATATAGGATACATAGGATACTCATAGGGATTTTCGCCCTAATTGCGGCTTCATCAGCAGAAGAGCACTTCGAGAATTCCACCGTAATCTGACCGATCCGGCCGACTTACGTGTTTAATAATAATAACTTAACACTCGCGTGTGAGCGCACGTTTTGTTTTGCTCTGCTTTAATTTCTTTCTTGATCTAATAAATATATACCTTTTTAAAGTGCAAGTGAGTTCATAACAATGACTAAAAATGCCACAATCGTGTGTGATGTGTAAATCAATGATTACTCCTACCGTTCCCGGTATAAAATGCTTTTCTTGCCTGTCTGCTTACCATATCAAATGCGTGAACGTTTCCAAGCCTCATTATGAGATATTCACGGTAACAGAAAGGATGGGTTGGAGCTGCCCAAATTGTCGTTAATCTGCAAATAATTCAGTAAAGTCTAATTTGAATTCGGGTTGCGATTGTTGCAATTGTTGTTATTCCTCATTTACAAAATATAATCAATGAGTTAAAATCTGCGGTGGATGTGCTGAAAAACCAGCTCAAGCAACTCAACAAAACATCTCAGGATAACGACGCTGAAGAAATAATCCAAGAGGTGACGGATAGAATTAATCGTAAGCAAAACGTTATGTTATACGTTGTTATACCTGAACAGGTTTCAGAAAAATCAGCCGTTGAACGCGCTACTGATGATAAGAATTATATCGCAGATTTCTTGCGTTTTTTATCCCCTAACGAAAACATTCCCGCCTCAGCTATTCAAAAATGTTACCGTGTCGATAAATTTGCCCCGCATGCTGCTAGACCTCGTCCCATAAAAGTCAAACTATGCGATGATGAAATGATAATTGGCATAATAAGGAAAATCAAGAATCGCCGTCCTGCAATTCATCAAAGTCCCAAGTTCGATGGTGTTTCAGCCTCGTTTGACCAATCTCCAAAACAAGCTGCGCAGATTCGTAAATTAAAACTTGCCCAGAGATTAGAAAACAGTGAATCCGGACAGGGTGCTCCTCGTATTGTTACCAATGCTCCAAGTAATTTAAACTAATTAAGCCCAACAGTTTAGATTTAAGGATTTATTACCAAAATACTCGTAGTTTACGTAACAAAACTATTGATTTTTTTAACACTGCTAGTACTTTTCACCATGATATCATTTGTGTTACTGAGACCTAGCTTTTTCCAACTATACACAATGCTGAAATTTTGCCCCCCGACTTATATACAATATTTCGCTGCGATCGTTGTTATAATGCAACAAATGTAAGTCGTGGTGGCGGAGTTTTAGTGGCCTTTAAAAATCATTTCATAACTGAACTTATTAACTTGTCACACTTATTAAACCTCTTGCGGATAGAATGCATTGCCTGTAAGTTCTGCTTAAGTAATAAGACCCTATTTATAATTCTAGTATACTTTCGTCATACACCCACATTACAGGAATTGTCAATATTCTGTAATTTTATTGAAGAGTTATTAGTAGGCTTAGGATAATTATGCGTTTGCATAACTGCATATGCAAATACATATTTGGAACATTTTTATACATAAATGCATATTTTAACTTTTTAGGGCATTAATGCATAATTTCCTGCATTTTTTTGTTTTAATTGGAAATTTGCGATTATTTCTTATTGCCAAGTGCAAATTGACATTTTATAGCAGACAATCTGAACAACCAGTGTTTCAAAATCAGAATACTTGGAAATAATAAGAGGATTAACAGTGTATGAAAACCGCCACTGTTTACTGCGACCGCACATTATCCCACGAATTTCCAAGTATTTTGTCCGCGTTAATAGTACTCGTACAGACCATGGTATGGGGTAGCTCTCTTTCTAATTTTACCAGGAAATTCTACAGAAAATTTCATCAACCTTCAGTAGTTGTATGCTGATTGCAAGACGATTATTATACCCAAACATGATACATGAGACCTGTTTAGCACATGGCTTACATCGAGTAGCTGATTTAGTTCGTAATCTTTATTCAAATGTTAATGTGCTAATATCATCTGTGAAAAAGATTTTCCTTAAGGCACCAAGTCGTATTCAGAAGTTTCGGGAAATTTCGGGTGACATTCCACTTCCACCTGCGCCAATCATTACAAGATGGGGAAGTTGGATCGACGCTGCTGTGTATTACGCTGAAAATTTTGTTATTGTGAAGAAAATTGTTGATGAATTCGACTCTGAGGAAGTGCAGTGCATCGAAGAAGCACAGAGTATTCTGAGAAAAAAAGGTATTCGAGAAGATTTAATTTTTATTCAAGCTAATCTGGCATGCATTTCGACTGCAATCTCCAAGCTAGAAGCTAAGGGTCTATCTTTAGAAGAAAGCACTCAAATAGTAGAACATGTAGTTAGCGGTTTAGCAAAACTCAAGAAAAATGTTTTTATCAATAAATTAAACGAAGTGCTGTCAAAGAATACGGGCAATCAGCAACTGAAGAATATAAGTGAAGTGTTGCAAAATGAATCGACCCTTAATGAAAAAAACGGACATTTAAGTGTCAATGACGTGTTGTAAAATACAAATTTGTACCAATAGTGTCCTGCGATGTCGATGTTTTCTCAGTACAAAAATATTCTCGCCGACAATAGGCGCAAATTTATTTTTGAGAATTTGTTACACCATGTTGTAGTTAAATGTAATTATAATTTGTTTCTATAATAACGACTAAATAAATAATTTAGAATTAAAAAAAAAGTTTTTGTTTTTATGTAGCAAAATAATGAAGAATGTGGTAACATAAAAAATATTATTTATTCTATAAAAGTTAATTTTTAATGCATATTTAAATGCATATTTTTGATGATTTTAGTGCATATGTGCATGCATATTTTGAAGTTTTTTAATGCATAATTATCCTAAGCTTAGTTATTAGTGTATTATGCGGATATCTTACTTGTAGGTGATTTTAACTTGAATTGAATATGTTTCAAATGACGTGAACAATCTTGTACTAACTCTTAATAGCTGTACTCAGTTTCTAAACTTGAAGCAATACAATTCAACTAAAAACATATCCGGTAGGTTGCTTCATCTTGTGTTCTCCAGCAATCACTACGACGTTGTTCATAATTCTGTCCTCCTAATCAAGAAAGATCTTTATCACCCAGCTCTGTCTATCTCATTAACAGTTTCTAATTCTCCTGTTAAATTTAATAATAACAACAACGTCAAAGTTTATAATTTTAAAAATGTCAATTATCTCGAACTTTACCATCATATATCTCTTGTTGACTGGACATATCTGAACAATTACTCCAATATTGAATATTAATAATAATATCCAATATTTGGTTCAACATTTCTATGATATCTTGAACAACTTATTTAACAAATTTGTTCCCAGTTACGCCGCTGTCCGCGATCGAAGAACTTTTCCACCTTGGTTCACAACCGAAATTATTAACAATATTCGTTTAAAATCTTTCTATCATAAAAAATTCACTTCCACTAAGAAAATAATATATTACCACAATTTTGTAACATACCGTAAACTTATCAAAAAGCAAATATCTACCGAATTCAAAAAATATATAAACAATATACAGTGCGACTTCATTGACAATCCTAAAAAATTCTGGTCCTACGTTAGATCTAAAAAAGATAGCACGAGGATTCCTGGTCGTATGCTCTATAATAGTAATTTCCTTGACAGTCCTCAAATGATTGTTGACGGTTTTGCTTCTTTTTTTTGAATCAGTGTTTACTCCACCATCTACCTCCTCTACACTCACTCCTGACAACTGTAACGAGCTTTTCACTTCCTTAGATATCAAAGAAATCACTGAAGAGGATATCCTCCATGCTTTATCTAAATTAAAAAACTCTATGACTGCTGGACATGACCAAATTCTCAGTTTCTTGCTGAAGGATTGTAAATTTGCGTTTGTGAAACTTTTACTTCTCATTTTCAATGAAGCTCTCAAATGTGGTATTTTCTCTTCGCTTTGGAAACAATCTAAAGCCATTCCTGTATTTAAAAGCGGTGATGCTGCAAACATATCTAATTATCGTCCTATTTCTCTGCTCTGCAATTTCTCTAAAGTTTTTGAAATTATTTTATACTCTTATCTATATCCTCACATTAAGCAATATTGATGTCCAGAACAGCATGGCTTCGTGGAAAAGCGCTCCACCATCACAAATCTTGCATGCTTCTCTCAATTTCTATGCGAATCTCTTGACCGTGGCTCTCAAGTTGATGTCGTTTATACAGATCTTGCTAAAGCTTTTGATCGCATAGATCATAAGCTCTTAATCTCCAAATTAAGTTCCTATGGTCTTACCCATTCATTAAAACTTCTCTTGCAGTCGTATATTTTGAATAGGCAGTAGCGAGTTTATTACAATGGTTTTTCTTCTCGAACTTACACTGCTTTTTCCGGTATTCCTCAAGGTGCGAACTTAAGACCTCTTCTTTTTATACTTTTTATAAACGACTTTCCCTTGTCCCTTACCAAACATAGCAAGATCCTAATGTATGCCGACAATGCTAAAATATTTCGTGTTAATGATAGCCAAGAAGATGCCCTTCTTCTTCAAAAGGATTTAAGTTCCCTTTCTGACTGGTGTACCTCTAACCGACTCGCTTTAAATGTTGATAAATGCAAAACCATTTCCTTCTCGGGTAGAAAACGCAAATTGTTGTTTCATTATCAACTAAATGGTCAATCCTTGGAATACTCCACCGTTACTAAAGATCTCGGCGTTATTTTTGACGACCGTCTTCTATTTAATCACCATGTCAATGACATTGTAGCTAAATCCATATCGCTTTTGGGCTTTATCGTCAGGAACGCTCGTGACTTCACTAATCTCGCTGCCTTATTTGTTCTCTTTAACGGTTTTATCCTTTCACTCCTCCAATATGCATCCCTTATTTGGTATCCGATTTATAATCGCCATACAGATGTCCTGGAACAAGTTCAGCGCAGGTTTCTTAAGTTTCTTTCGTTTAAAGAATATGGTTTGTATCCTCCTAGAGGTTTTCCTCATGAAACCCTACTTACGGTTTTTAATAGCTTATCGCTTGTTCACAGGAGACATATCTCGGCTTTGCTTTTCTTACATAAGTTGATCCATAATCTCATTGATGCTGCTGCTCTCTTGGAAAAGTTTAGTTTTCATATACCGCGCATTACCGCCAGAAACTCTTTGACTTTTTATTTGTCTACCCCAAATACCAATGCTTTAATACGTTCTCCTATTTATATTGCCTGTACCCTATACAATAATCTTTGTAACAACATCGATATCTTCAATCTAAATGTCGTCGCGTTTAGAAAGAGTTTGGTCAATTTCTACACCAACCCTCCTCTTAACTCTTCTTAATAACCACTTTTTTTGCATTCGCAGGGCCTTTCACTTCCTGATTTACTTACTTTTTTCATTTATTTGCTTTATTACCTTTCTTTTTTCTCTTTCTTTTTTCCTTTCACTTCTACCTGTTTTTTGTTTTAGTTTTAGATGTAGCGTAGGTTTAGATCTTTTGTTATTTTCTACCGCTTTTTTTGCTCTGTAATTGGTTTTTATAACTGTTGGGTAAAAACATATTATTATTATATTATTATTATTATTATTAATTGCAAAGGACAGCTTAAATCGTGACCTTGTGGGACTGGACTTTGACCTTTAACTGGACGATAATAACGTAACGACGATGTTATTGTGTACTATTTGTGTAATATTATTACATTACTATTCACCTTAAGACGTATAACAAAGATATTATTGCGATATTTGTAACTGGTACAACATTTAATCATATTTGCTCCAATTAGTGCCGAAATAGCCAAACAAAGCACGCTTAAGAACCTCGTCTAACCAACTTGAAGCTGACTTAAGAATCAAGCAATTACATGCTAATTATGTCTGCATTGACATGTGAGTGATAGCTTAGAAGACTAATGGTGCGACTGTGGTTAAAATGAAGCTCTGTAAGTAAAAATGATACACTCGTTTATTCAACTACGTTCCTTCTATTTATTCTTTTTGCGCTTTAGTCTCACTTTTACTCATCATCATCATCACCACTTTTACTCATCATCAAAGTGAGACAAAGTGGAAAAAGAACAAATAGAGTAAGGGGATTTTAACTAATATGACCACAATCGTACCATTAACTGTAGTTTCAAATAAATTAAGCGCTATGAATACGTAAGAAAGCCGGATATGTCACATTACGATGGAATTTTCGAATTGTTCTTATGCTGATGAAGCCGTAATTAGGGCCGAAATCGCTACAATGCGATACCCTGTTGCAATTTAACCGATTTGTAGCAAAATTTTAATGAATTTTTTGGGTAAGTGATGACTACAAAAACCGCAATTACTCTTTTATTATTCGTTTAAGTGTGAAATAGTAAAGATTGATTTGTATTTAGAATTTTATGTTCTTTCATTTGCGAATAAAAATTACAGGGTGTCCCATTAAAGAAAACATTACGTGAGCAAGCAAGTATTTTGAGAATGTGATGTGCAATTGTTTTTCTGATATCATTGTTGTACTCCCGAGTAAAAACAGTTCATTTTTACTAATTTTAATGAATTCGTACCTCCAATAATAACGAAGTTAGCAATAGTGCGGCAGTAACTTTGATCACCCAGTATTTAAATAAACGTATGGCAGTCGACCGACGGACGTCGATAACTTGTTTTTTTTTTAAATGCTTATTAGAAAAGGACAACAGGATTGTAAGGCAAATAAAAATCGGTTATTAATTTGGATTTTATTTTGTATGATTTATGGGATACAAAAAAAAACTGTGATTATTAAATAAATAAGAATATGGGATATGCTTATAAAAACAAAAAAAAAGTAAGACAAAAAGCAAGTCACTGGCTATATAAGTACTACTACATTTCTAATTTTATGTATGTAGGTATAAAAAAGATCGTTACACTTAGAAATAAACTATGCATCGTTATTAAGATCAGTGCTTTACAGACATTATTGTTTCTCGCAAAAGACAACACCAAACTCCGAAAAACAAGACGTACAAATTTTGTATGTTAGTTTTAATTCATGGAACAGCTCGCTCAAGAAAATTCGAAACATATATCTAGATGGGACAGAAAATTTCAGACACTACTGTCATCTGACTGACACAAGAACGAGAAACCTTTCTTGGTGTAATTCCATCTTCGTTGTCATTTTCATTGACGTTTGAAAATTAAATTTTGAACTTACTATTTAAACTTTCACGAGAATACTGAGGCCGGCAAAAACTGACAATACGCCACTGAATCACATGCGTTTAAATTCGACGATTAATACGAATTTGATTGAAGCATTTCCTGAAAGTGTTATTTGTTGTAAATATTTGATTCACACTGTTATGACAGTTGTGTCCGAAATTTTCTATCCGCAGCTGTACATTTAGGGTCGCTGTCAAAACAAATTATTTCACAAGTTAGTTAATGAAAGAAGCTTCTCATAGCGTGTGGTGGTAGTGCAAACATGCAAACAGCAAGTTTTAAATCGCCAAAGAAGAAAGAAAAATGAACAACTATACAATCGATTACGTTGCGTCGCTGGAGAGGGAAGAAAGACAAGGCGTATATTTATTTATAAGCATTGAAGTAAAAAAAGACGATAAATTAAATATCACATCTACATGGACTAAATTAATTAAATTAAAACAAGTAGAATTGAACGCACAGAAATTTCGTATTGCTTCTCTGATTGATATAATTATTATTATTATTATTACTATTTGGTTTGAATCGTTTCGTGTGCTTGTGAATGTGAAAATGTATTCATTGTGTAATGTGACTGTGTGCCGTAACGTATTTTTTCCCTACGTTCCAAATATTGAAGTAGTGGCGCTTTTTAACAAAAATAATTAATATATTATACATTTGTCATCTACTAAATCTAAAACATAATTATACGAAAGATTGGTGTGAAATCTAATAATATCACTTGTAAAGATATGTAATTACTGCATACATAAAGACAAATTGTGTACATAACTATTAGTGCAGGAAAGGTGGACACTATAATAAATTTCAGTGAAACAGAGAACGGAATTACATATTTTGTTCTATTAAATACAAACGAGGCGGCAAACGTATAACGCTGCAGCAACGTGTAAATGCCCGTACGCTCGTTGCCGCCTCGTTCGAAATAAACCGAATAAAATATGTAAGTCCGACCTGTACTTATAAATAAATTATAAATTTTGAAAAGAAGTACCAACTTCATCTATTTGGTCATCAAATATGTACTTACATACCCAACGCATGAACAAAATATGCTAATAATTAATGAAATAAGCTTTTAATATTGAAAATTAGTTTTAATTATACAAGATACCTAGTTATGTCTTGGATGTACGATAGCAGACAATAAAATCCGGGCATGCTTATTTTGTGAGTGTTTGCTAATGTAAGTTTGTTTTGAGGTGGTTATATTGCTGACAAAGAGAAAAATAATACGAAATGTCAAATTTCAAGGATATTTAATAATGCACAAATCACAAATTTATTAAAAAATTTTTGTGTAAATCGTTTTTGAGCAAATCCCGCTTCAAGTTGTCCATCTTACTGCAATGTCAGGTCAAAAAGCGTTCGTAAGATGTCGCTATTTTATCTGTTCATCACAAATTTATTGTTAAAAAGTGACATATCCGAATTATACTGTACGCTACCGTACCATGCTGTCAAAAGCGTTTATATATAATTGAAATAGGCCGTGATTCTTGCAATATGGCCTGTCAAATTTGTACAAATTTGAAATGCTTAATAAAATACAAAAATGAATTTTTGGACCTTGCATGACTATTTAGTCAGAAAGATATTTGATTACACTCTGTTTGGATTCGATTTTTAACCGCTTTGGCAAATTAAATTTGCACATGTGATTCTCTTTTTAAATTGAAACCCTGTCTTAAGTTTTAACATGTGCGAGTTAAGGCCTAAAATGAACTGGTTCGGTGATCACAAACTTTAATTTTCTGTTTATCCCCATAGAGTAGAAACTGCGTAAACAACTGGAGGTTAAAGTTAATTGGCGCTTAGGAAACTATGTTTAAATGTCATGTTCATTAATCGGGTGTTTGTGTACTGTGTGCAAATATTTAAATCTGTAATACATCACCATAAATGGCAACGATTGAACTCATATGTCCTCAACAAAAACTTAATAGTTTTCGAGAAAAATGCATTGGCAGAATTTCATTAAACCGTTTGAGAACTGCTGGCATGGGGCTAATGAGTAGATGATGGTCTAACTCTCGCTTACGCGGCCGCCTATTGAATGGCGACGCGAAGATAGGTCAGCGTTTAACTTGACCTCATACACGAACGATGTCGTCGATCATCAGGTCAATCAAAACATTCTAAACGCGTCTACAAAGCGCCGGGATTTATTAAGAGAAATAAATGTAACTTCGCTCCAAGTAATTACAATTTTAAATATTTTCAAACTAGAAATTGGTGCAATTCAAGAAGCTGCGAATATCACATTAAAACACAGGTAAAAATAAATTGTGATTTCACATAAATAATAGTACTTTCACAGCTAGCAACCAGATTAGCAAAAGTTGATTTACGTAAAAAGGGAAAGAAAAAATATTTTTACGCGCTCGCCTAATTGGTGCATAAACTTTCGGATTTATTCATCGACAGTTGATATCGTAAAACAAATGAATGTAACATTACTTCGCTCAGCGAATTAAAATGTAAAAAAAGATAATTAATAAACGATATCAGTGATTATTATTAGGAAACGCTGCGTTGATGATCGGGTGCAGTATCGGTGGGCGTATTCATACCGGCTACAGAGGAAGGCGTCATATTTCACCAGTCCCAAACAAGCGGTACCTTCGAATTTTTTGGCTATGATACGGTAACCACCAAAAACTATCTGCAGAAAGCTAGAATTTTATGTATTTATACTGAGGTTTTTTTTTATTTGCACACAGTAAAAAAGCAGCCTGTACAATATCATATTTATATGGCTTCCGAGTTAGTGTACACTTGCGAACAAAAACGAACAGATCCATCCCACTGGCGTTTGCCGGTATTGTTTATATTTACTTAGTATGTACCGGTCTTTACGGTTTGGAGGCTATACCATATGTCCAAATAAATAAATAAAGGTAGATTATGGAAGTCCAAACGTATGTCGTAATGTTCATCAAGCACCACAGTCAATTTAAAATACAAAAAAAAGACGTGGCAGTTCTTTTGTTCACAAGTGTAAGAAGTTCTACCGGGTGGGATCAATGGAATTCATAATTAGAGGAGGCTGTGATTGGTGCTATTTTATGCGGTGTGGTTGGACACAATGAAAAATAAATAATAAATTAACAGTTGTCATACTCAAGGTTATGCTCGTGCTTTATACAATCTTTATTTTGTTATTTTATTTTGTATAGATGCTGATTTAAACAATTTTTTTATAATATTGGGGGGGGGGGTGTGTCAACAAGATCATTAAAAAAAATAATTGTCACAATTCTGACACTAAGATTTTGAATTTGAAACTGTAATCGTGTTACCAACTTTTAGGAAAATATCACACCCTGCTCTAATTAGAAATTCCGTTGATCGCATGGTATTATATGCTGAACGGACATTTTTAGTTGACATTTGTAAACCATCAGACTGGAATAAACAAGTTTTCATACTTACATTTTACCCTTCTCATGAGTTTATAATAATATTGTTACTAAAATCTCGAAATATCAATTTTTTGTACTGCAGTACTTAATCAATACTTATCTCAGAATACGTTAATGAACGACTTCCCGTTCATTTAAACGTTTTGACTTATAATATTCCACTGTAGACCCCTACGAAATATCGACTTTGTCTCCCGAAACACCCGGTATAAGCTACTTGAAAACTTAAAGAGTAATTTTCGCATTGAAAGTGCAAAATAAAACCTTGCGGTAAAAAATCTCGCTTCAAAGGTCCTCTCTCAGTTTTGTAAACCCTCGATACATAAATAACTATTATGTACCGGAATTAGGTATTAATTCAATTCAAATATCAATCGCCTAATAGTGTGATTAACGATTTGCTATTATTTGATGTATGATGTTACAAATAATGATTAATGAAGCGCACTTTGTCACTGCTTCAGAATTTAATGACAATCTATGCTCTAACCTGAATCAGTAATTAGGTACCAAACAAAACTTAATAAAATGACTTACGGCTGGTATATCAATATTTGAAACGGAACTTAAATTTAAATCATATTTAAAATATGTCATTTCATGTGGATTCAGTCATTATTTCAGAATCCAATGACAATCTACACTCAACTTGAATCAGTACCAAAAAATTTTTTAATAGAAACGACTTATAGCTGATTTCTCAACATTTTAAACGAAGCTTAAATTGAAATAGTAGGTATGTAGAATATGTCATTTTGTGGATTCGACAGAGCGTTAGTTATATTCTAAGTGAAACTCGGATTAAAATTAGAATGCCACTGACATTTTGTTGAACCCCCAAATAAATAGATACCACATTTCTAAACAAGACTTAAATTTAAAATGTTGATAATACCAGCCGGCGGCCGTTGCTTAATTTTAAACGTAAAAAAATATGATTGAACCTTTATATTCGATTCAAGTGCATAAGAAAATATTCACTTGAATAAAACACTTTTCTGTTAAATTTATACGTTAAACTTAAATCATTTTGCAATCACCTTCGATTAATCTGAAATCAACCCTGTGATTCGACAAATAATTTTTGTTATTTACTAATGTGTATGTACATACGAGAGTTCGAATAAATGCTATTATTATTATTATTATTATTATTATTATTCTTAGCAACTAATTGAAATGAGTTCACCTTTTTTACACAGTCGTTAATTAAGGAAGTGAGGCTGGACGAAACTTTTCATGTTACGTTAATTTTTGAGGCAAAATAGCATATCTTTGCAAGTGATTGGACCAGCAACCTTTAAAATTCGGATGCAGATTTTCACACCTACTTTTTAAATCCACAGCCTTTGCTCTACTATTAAAAAACTTAAAATTTACGTCCACAAGAGATTATAAACGCTAACGTCACCCTGTATACATAGGAGATTTAATACTGAAAACGCATCGCGTCCACTTTTTTGTTTTATCAGGCGTAAAACAAAAACGAAAACATCCCCATCTTTGTTTTGCTCTCAAGATTCCGTGTGGTGTAAATTTGTAATTATTGTGTAACAAAAAAAAAACATTCATTATATTTACATCTACAGTACATAGTAAATACCGAAAAATATTCTAGAACGGAAAAGTATCGTTTGTTATACACAATAATTAATAATTACATTTTTTTTTTCTCTTTTTTTTTCGTCCTGTCACTGGTTATATAAAAATAAAATACTAGTCAATTTTTTATAAAAGTCTGAAAATGCACGCTGGTTTTCGCGTGTTAGAAACTTTCCGACATCGACGAGTGGGACGTTGTCGTCGTCGTCGTCGGCGTCGTTGCTATCGTACCGTTATTGGACGCTCCATTATTGATGGGGGCCGAACTCTGAACGACGTAATGGGTCAACCTCGTTGGAAGACATCCAGCATTCAACTGGTAAAATTCTACTAGTTGAAGCAGATCGTAAAATTTGGTCACTCCGCTGTCCAGGGAAAACACGTGTGCTTCCCTCACCACATCCAGGATTGGAGTGATTTGTGCGTGCAGGACTTTACCTCCACATTTGTAGGTCAACACGAACGCTCCGGGATTCGATCGACTCTCCCGAACCAAAAACACCCTGCAAGGCAAAAACGAAATTATAAATTGTGAAATTCGCAGATATATTTATTTTTTAATGTGTTCGATGGTAACGTTGAGGCATGAGTTAGTTGATAAATGGCGGATGTTACTGCAGCAGGTAAAACTAAGCAAACTTGAAACTAGTCAAAATTTAACATTGTGATACAGTAGAACCTCTTTAATCCGAACTAAATAATTGCATTTGTAAGGATTCCATAGGTAGAGACGCGAAGTTTTTATAAAAATAAATAAATGTTGCAATTAAATTACTTCTAATATTACTATGATTCATAACATGTGATTATAATTGGGTCAAGGTGAGGTAGCAGCACAGGAGCGCTTCTGAGAATTTTGTTGCGTACGATACTTTCTGCAACTGAGATGGCGGAAGCTGCGGTATGAAATCTAATTAATTCTTTTCGTTAAGGGCGTCAAACAAAGTCACGTTCGTAATTAACTCCATCTTTGTTCTCTTGTGGTATTTATTATATGATCTAATGTAACATGGGTAGCTTAAGCTAGTATGGAATTTTCTAGAATTCGCTCGGACTGGAAGCTGCGCTAAAGCTAGCTTTACACGATGCCTCATTTCGTGCAACAACGCAAGCGCTAATTGCATGCATCTACGCATACCATAGCATGCATCTACGCACACAATAGCATGCAATAGGAGACAAGGACGCATGCGTCTTAAGTATGCGTCAAAGTGTTTATAGGAGAGTTCATTTCACTGTATATTGCGAAATGAAAGAAAGAAAAGTAAATCCTGTTTAAGGCTTCCACGGCCGTCGTCCACGGTTGAATTCCTGGCTTCCGGTTGGAACCGCGTTTCTCGGATTTCTTCTACTTCCGACATTTCGTTCTCGTTAAGTCGTTGAGACTACAATCTCAATGACTTACCAGAAGCAGCAGCAAGACCACCAACAGCAGCAGCACATCGCCTGCAACAGCAGCAGTAGCCCTGGGGAAGTACTTCTGCAATGGAGAACGAAACGTCGGCAGTAGAAGAAATCCGAGAAACGGGGTCCCAACCGGAAGCCAGGAATTCAACCAAGTAAATCCCGTATTAAACATTTGCAACAAAAGTGACGATTAGCGCCTCTGGTTTTCGTCAGGCAAACTTTAATTAGCGGGCTTTTTAAATTAGTATCTATGTATTTTTTATAGAAAAATCCTTTTTAGCAATTATTAAATCTAGTTTACTGAATGAAATAAATAGCGTTGGGTTTAAAGACCTTATTTCTACTTAAGTTTATCCTTATTTTATTTATAAATGTCACTGCAAACGTGTTTAAAGATTACTTACATTAAGCAACGTAATTAGCTGTGTTGAAATAAAAAGCAAACTTATATATGTAAAACGTAATAAAATAAAAAATTGAATGAGTGCAAAACTGTAATTATCAGATTTGGAATAAATGCTAATAAAAACTGGGGAAAATTAATGCTTCTTCATTTACTCAAAGGTCGCGGGAACTTTCACTATAAAAATACACTACTAAGTATTTCTTGTTAAAAACTTAATAAAATATAAGCACCATAACTTTGAAAATGGACAAAGAAATTTCTCACAGATACAAAGAAAATAGAATGCAGTTGCCATGGAAACAGTTCCAGCAGCTAAGCCTCTGATTGGATGTCAGTATTTTCCTTGCCCTCTGATTTCGTCATGCATTAATATGAGACGCTTAAGCACTAAATAAGAATAAAGTGGATCTGGTAATAGTTTATTTTACTCTTAAAAAAGATGAATAAAGTTTAAGCAATCTAATAAAATGAATGGAAAGTTGCAAGGCTAATCCCTTTTAGCCCAGTCATATTTTCAAGTTGATTATACTTTCTTAATTATATCATTTTCTTCTTTCACATAATTATAAAAGTCGTGCAAGTCCTTTTAAAATTGTGATGACATCGATTGCAGTGAAAACCCCGAGCAACCTCTGTGCAGCTGTTTCAACCCCATTTGAGGCTTCTTCAGCAAAAGCGTAGCTCGGGAATTCCACTGTAAACCAAAACGATTGGACTAAGGATAATCGCAAATACATTAGGATTGACAAATTGAAGCCAGTTTTCTACATAATAAGTCATTCCATGCAGGGCGGCTCTCTTTGTGAATTATAGCTTACTAGGCAGCAGTACAGTGGCCATTTACTATAAATTGTCATACAGTATAAAGTCAAACCCCTAGTCGCCTGAGGGCGCGCCTTAAGCAGCTAAGATCGTAGACTTTTGATTTTTTTAATACTCCTACAAGCTTTGTTGCAACTGGTCGAGAAAACGTACACTGTGCGATCACGAGCATGCGCATTAAACAAAAGTACATGCGCAGTAAACACAACGACACCAATTGGTTTACTGCGCATGCTCCTGATCGTACAATGAACGGTTTTTCGAGCAGATGGAACAAAGTTGTAATTTTTGAAATTATGTTGTACTTTTCCTCTAATTCAGGTATTCATCGCCCCTCAACTCTCCACTTTTATAATTTATATCACTGGAACGCCATAAACATGTCTGTATAACTTGATGAAATTTAGTGTTTCTTTATTATACCACTCCATGACGTCTGTGACTTTTAAGTTCGACGAATGCAAAGGTACGGTTAACAAAAATGCAGAAATAACGCAAAGGATTCCCATCAAATTTGGGAATCAATCGCGTCACCTTGCCTTTAAAAAAAGTTTCGCTGTGAATTAACGCAACCAAGCTGGCACGCGTTTCATTGCACTATAAACGCATGTTTACATCAAGATAAAAGTAACGCGGCATCGTCTAAAGATGACTAAAAAGGGGATGCCTAGTATGCCCATTTCATTCAGTCTTGCTTGCATCGCCTTGCCTCTCAGACAATAGTGTGCTGCGCTATAAAATTACGCATGCAGCCATGCAAGCATTTTATTGCGTTATAAACGCATGCAACATGATGAGGCATCGTGTAAAGCTACCTTAAAGGTAGCTTTACACGATGCCTCATTTATATGATTAAAAATATTTTACGATCTGTAACGCAGAGCTGAGCCTGTTCTTTTAACTTGACACGATCTCATTACTTAGTATAGTTTAAGCTCACTAATGCTTTCGTTATAAAAATTCGCAGCAGCATGTATTGCATGTTTTCCTTTTTTGTTTTTTCAAATGAGTCATATTCCGATATGATTTCTAATTTAATAAAGTTCCGTAATTAAATTAAGTATACTAACGGCCATTTTCATAATCAGACTTTAAGGAAGCTTTAATTTAAAGTTAAGTACAGGGAAACAAATATATTTTTTTAGATTAAAGGAACTTTAAGGAAGCTTTAATTTTAAGTCACTTTAAGAATAGGGAAACAAATGTATTTTTTTAGTTGGAGTTGATTCTTGTCCGATGAAAATGGTAAGTACAAAGTTTTTTTTTTAATTTTGACGAAGCTATAAATCTATAGCGAAACGTTGAGTGTGTTCCCATCATATTTCTATTAGGGATGACGACGGGTACCCGGGTACCCGTTTACTTAGATGGAACCGGTTCCTCTTTTTGAATACCCGTTACCCGATAACTACCCGATATCCGATAATTACGGGTTACCCGATATTCTGAAATTGCCGAACAACCAAGTAGTCTTCATTTCATTTTGCCTAATGTGACCTACATTAACATTTTGCTCGAATGAGCATTAATTATTTCAGATAATTCTATACTGGTTTTTTAAATTGTTAGTTGATACTTATCGGATAGTCAAGTAGTTGTCGGATATCGGGTACTTATCGGATACCCGGGTACTTATCGGGTAACGGCTACTTATCGGGTAACGGGTATCAATAACGAGTACCCGGGTAGTAAACTTATCGGGTATCGGTATCCCTAATTTCTATCCAGTTCAAGATCAAAAAAACTTTGTAATTGTATATTTTTAGGTTAAAGTAACTTTAAATTTAAGGTCCTATTATGAAATCGATTTCGTAATAGAACTTTAAATTTAAAGTTACTTTAATCTAAAAAAATACATTTGTTTCTCTATTCTTAAAGTGACTTTAAGCTGATTATTAAGGATCGGATGTTTAGATCGTAAAAAAGTTGAAAAACGCATGTACCTCATTTGGGCGAAATAATTGTGATATTAGGTATTTATTTTCTTGTAGTAGGGTTCTTGGAAATGTCCAGTAAAGTTAAATAAAACATTAAAATCAAAGTCATTAACCAGAATTTCCTATAAAATCATGATAATGACTTTTATTTTAATTTTGTACAAAATTCTGGATAATGACTAACTTTAATGTATTATTGGACCTTTTTAAGAAACTATCATGAGAAAATAAATACCAGATATTGCAGTTAAGTCACCCAAATCAGGCATACGCGTTTTTCGATTTTTTTACGACCTAATTATCCAGTTTTTTTACTGATTATGAAGACGGCCATAAAAAAAGAAAATAATAATAGTAATCTGGATTCTAAATTTCTGTAAATACAAAACTTATGGTCGTATTCATATCAAATGTATGTAGGTTAAAGTAACTTTAAATTTAAAGTCCTATTATGAAATAGGTCCTTTATGAAACAAATTTAGTGCCTTAATAATTTTCATTTTTGTTCGAGTTTAATTAATTTTAAAATGAAATTAGAAGTCTTGCAACTGCAAAATAATTACCGCCGATAAAAATTTTTCTCTCTCACAGTAATCGAGAAATTATTAAGTATACTTGTTTACCTGCTATATATATATATTTAATTTCATGTATCAAATTTAACATTAAATGATGCTTCATTTTTGTTCCCATATAATTTTTTTAAAACACAATTTTCAATAGAATAAAACAAAATGTGTTAAACATCCAAAATTTACAAACAATGTTAATCAATCAAACCTGGTTTTTTGTTTAGATCTTCGATTTTCGTGTGGAATTTAATACTGAATTATAATGACTATTATAATTAAAAAGCATAATTTTGATAAAGTGAATATAAATTTTGTATTTTATAAGTTGTATATTGATTATTATTTGTTTTTATACATTTTCAACAGAAATTCGAATGTTAAAGAAAATAACATACTTTTATAAAAGTAAACTATTAGCTTTCAAGCAATTTAATTCATTTCAAACTCAGTCTCGAATGAAAGAGTCAAGTGAATTTTTAACGCTCTGTCGGGGGCCCTTTTGGGCACCCCCCTTGCGGCCGCCACTGCTTATTCTTAGACTAATGTTAATCAAATCAATTTCCATTGTTGAGCCTTTGGTTGCGCCCGCTTGCGGGCAATTTAGATATTTAAAAATAATTTCTTTGAATTTCTCTTGTTCACTTTGATCATAAATTTTTTTCTTCCGAAGCTATAGATACTTTGGTTAGCTATGTACAGCTGCATTGGTCCGATCTCCACCTTTATTGGGACACCTGGTATAATCGCTATTTTTAATAATATAACAAAGAAATGTTTACTGTTTGTACTAATGTCAATATAATAAGTATGATTATTAAACGGGCCCAAAATAAAAATTGCATGCATTAGGGTTATTAGACAGAGACAGTTTAAAGCCATATTACAATGACAATTTTTGTAAAAAAAAATTTTTACCATAACATTTATAAACGATTTCTACAGATATTCTGCTTTACGCGTGATACATTCACTCAGCCGCCTTTGAAGTTTCAGTATTGTATAATTCCGTAATTATGCAAAACTAAAAATAGTTTCTCCGGACAAATGATAATAGATGGTAATAAGTGGTAGTCCTTGTTGAATGAATTCGCACGTACTGTTTACTTTGGAATTACCTTAACATTTAGGTGATTTATTTTCATTGTTTTATTAAAAAAAAAATCTGCGTAGAATATTTTTATCACCAACCTTTGCCACTTAGTTTGCACTATCCATCACCTTTGGATTTTTAAATAATTTCTAATTTATGTTAATATGCCAGCTACTGATTTTGTTTTAAGAAAATGGGATATCGTTTTCTATTAAGTCCTAGTCTGAAGGGTAATTAGTAATTATAATCAGTAAAAAATCAGTTAAAAAAGCTGTGCAAATTTGAAGTTACGGAATTCACTTCAAACCACGCGTTCTTGATATTAATATATTTTTGATGAATCACCGAAATTAAATAAAATGAATCTGATTTTCAATACCTCTCGGTTCAAGTGAACTCTTCATGTGCTAGAAAGAAGTTCCCTCTATTTGAAATAGTTTGTATGACTTTGTAGGCCATTTTACATTAAGATTATTTTAGAGTATCCTATTTCTTACAGCTTTTGCTATTTGAATCAATTTCTACAATAAATATTTTGAACAAGAAATTTCTGGTTGCAGAGATATAACACGATCTATTTTAAAGAGTTTCTAGCGTAGTATTTTTTTAATTACACAAAATATTATAGCTTCACATAGAACATTTCCATATAGTTTTTTTTTTTTTTTTATATGCGACGTTGTGGTTGTCGTGGTCCTAAGTCACGGACTTGTCAGGACCTCAGGAGCGGGAGTGTATTTTGTATTTTGAATTGTATCTCCAACACTGAAGAGTACCTGAAGTGAGTAACCACCACCCCCGAGAAATATCTCGATCGGGGTGCGAACGCACGGCCTCATGATTGCAAAAACGGTCCCTTACCACTTGACCGTTCAGGTTAACTTAAGTATTGCGAAAGTTTTTGTGTTTTTCACACAATTTTGTCTCAACTTGATTGAGCATAGATGAAATACTTCGCACTCTCAAATATATAGTATTACGCAATTAATATAGAAAGTATAGTTCGACTTTTTGGGTTGCACAACAACGAATTTGTAATTGTTTAAATACGGTGAACACAAAATCAAGGTATTTATGTTTTAGTTGTTAAGAAATAAATGCAGTGAAAAAAAAATGGGATAACGGAACAGGAAACTAAAAGAAGGGACAATCCCGTTAACAACGGTTAGAAATGTTTCCCGATATTTTCAGGTTGAATAAATCAAACATCAAAAAATCAACATCAAAAGACCACCTTTTTACTCAATTTTTATTTATTTTCTTCGAAATCTGAAAAATAAGAAATTGGTCATATTGTGGAGCTACGATTTAAAAGAGAATTATTTAAATTGAGAGAAAAGAGAGTTAAAATCAACACTTTACTACTTTAAACGAGATAGTTGTGCATTAAAATAATAAAACTTTAGCAATTAAAGATACAAATTTATTTCAAATAAAAAAAAAAAAAACATTACGTTGGGCAACGTTTGTTATTTGTGTTATGCATTAAGATTATTTTTTTATGCATTAAAATTTCAAACACCGTACCATCAAAAATTCATACTCTACATTTTAATTGTTTTTTAATTCTTTAGTTTCGTTGTTCAGCCGTCACTAACAACCAATTTTCAATTGTTTCTATTGTGCGTTGTAAACTTAATATTTGAGATGAGAATTTTTTCAATGAGTTTACACAAAAAGATGAAAAATAAAAGAATTCAATATTTTCAGCGAAATTTCGTATTTAGACTATTTTAGTGATTAGCAACAACAAATTTTTAAAACATTTTTTTTGCTCTATTTTTATCCCTATGACTATATCTTTACTTGTGTTAACACGATTTTTACGTTCATTTTAATGAATCACATACACTTGTAAAAAAAAAAAACAATTGCAATATAAATAAAAAACTTTCATATAAAAAAAGGTAATTGTACCAGCGAAATTTTTCTGCAAACAAACACAAAGAAATACAGTCCACTATATCGAATCAACATATTATTTTTGGTCCGATCGAGCCGGATTCAAGATTTACAAGAACTAAGCGCATCAGCGAAGAAGAGAAACACCGCATAGAAAACTATCGTTCAGGACTACAGATAAGGCTCTAGAACAGTTCTAGAATTTGTAGGCTGCTATCTGTGTTAAGGTAGTACACATTTATAAAACACATTCATACTTTTATACATTTATTTGCAAAAGAAAATATTTTGACAAATATTTTTACACATTAACACAATTTCTTTGTAACTAGGTTACAATAATTCAATTCATAGTTTTCTGAATTTGAAAAGTCATGCAAGACGTCACATCTACTGAAAAACTTGTGCGTAAACGAGGTACTATTAAATACAAACTAACAAATTTTATAAAATATTTACGCACAGTTCAAGATGCATATGCAAGTGATCAAGTTTTAGCAGAAAAAACAATCATTGAATTGCAAGATCGTAGTAGCAAGTTTGCATCGTTGTTTGAGGAATTTGATGAAACTCAGAGTAAAATAGAATATATTTGCGATGAAGATGACTTAGAAAGGCAATATTTAGAGAGAGAAGATTTCACTGAAAAGCATTCATCCGCAATCACAGACGCAAAATTTATTTTAAAGCAAGTCTGCACACCTGTCATCCAAATTCAAAGCGACAGTATCACTGGCATATCAGATTCCTCAAAACAAAACGGTATTTCTCACAACATTAAACTTCCAACAATTAAACTTGCAAAATTTAACGGTGCATATGATAATTGGTTGGAATTCAAAGATACTTTTGAGTCACTAATTAATTCAAACAAATCAATTGACAATGTTCAGAAGTATCATTATTTACGTGCTTCACTAGAAGGTGACGCACTAAAGGTTATACAGTCTCTAGAATTCTCATCCGAAAATTACATAATCGCATGGGAACTACTTTGCAATAGGTATAATAACATCAGATTGTTAATTAATAATCACATCAAATCTCTGTTTGAATTAAATTCACTTACAAAGGAGTCCTCAAGAGGAATAAGAGACTTGATAGATACCATTTTTAAACATTTAAGAGCTCTTCAAACACTAGAACAACCAACAGAACATTGGGACACTTTGTTGATATTTTTAATTACGTCAAAATTAGACAAATTTACTGTTCGGGAATGGGAAAAAGTTAAAACAGGCAATAATTTCCCAACACTTTCTGAATTCAAGAGTTTTTTGAATTCAAGAGCAGATTTTCTAGAAACACTTGAAATCAATCATAATAAAAATGCCAAAGAACATAAACAGTTACATAATAATATCAAACAAGTTTCGTTAATATCCTCAAATGTGAAATGTCCTGTATGTAATGGGGCACATTTAATTTATTATTGTGAAAAATTCTTAAAATTAAATTTGTCAGATAAATTAAAAACAGTAAAGCAGCTGAATCTTTGTAATAACTGTTTACGTTCAGGCCACACAACTAAAAACTGCAGATCTGGATTTTGTAAAAAGTGCAAAGCTAAACATAACACTTTACTTCATCCAGAATTATTATATACACGTGAACCAATTACATCAAAAACAATTCATCCAAATGCATCAACAACAATTTCGCCACAAGTTAGTTTCACAAGTCATTATCCTAATCAACATGTTCTGCTTTCCACTGTATCAATTTTAGTTCCAGATGTTTTTGGCAACATTCATACTGCAAAAGCTTTACTTGACTGTGGTTCTCAGTCAAATTTTCTTACTTCAAAATTTTGCAAAAGGTTAGGATTAGAAGAACATTCAACAAACATGACCATTGGAGGAATCAATGGTGTTTCATCAGTCATTAAAAAAAAATGCAACATTGTGATATATTCACTCAATTATGAATTTTCTACTAATCTTTGTTGTTTTATTTTGCCCACAATTACAGGTAATTTGCCTTCATTCACTATCAACACCAGCTCATGGAATATTCCAGCCAACATTCAATTGGCAGATCCTCAATTCACCGAGCCTAGTGAAATAGATGTACTTATTGGTGCAGGTATTTTTTGGAATATTCTTCATCATCAAAGAATTCAGTTGGGTAAGAATATGCCAGTTCTTCAAAACACAGAATTCGGTTGGATTATATCAGGTACCATCTCAGAATCCATTTCAAAAATTCATTGCAATTTTTCTAAAACTCACAGCAATCTTGATTCTGAATTGCAGAAATTTTGGGAGATAGAGGAAATTAATAACGAGCATTCTATGTCTTCCGATGATGTTTATTGCGAAAAACATTTCTTAGAAACGTTTTCTAGAAATGAAGAAGGACGGTTCATTGTTCGAATACCACTAAAACATTCTGCTTCTAATTTAGGTAACTCAAAACCATTATCAATTAAACGTCAACAACAATTAGAACGTAAATTTTCATACGATTCTAATCTAAAATTTCAATATTCTCAATTCATAAAAGAATACATAGATTTAAACCACATGTCTCAAGTAAATTTAATTCCTTCCAATACAGCATATTTTTTGCCACATCATGGTGTTTTTAGACAAGAAAGTTTGACTACTAAACTAAGAGTAGTCTTTGATGGATCAGCGAATTCTGATTCAGGTTGGTCAGTTAATGATTTACAATTTACAGGGCCACCCATTCAGAATGAAATATTTTCTATACTCATAAAATTCAGACAACATCCTTTTGCAGTTTCGGCAGATATAGAAAAAATGTATAGGCAGGTCGTCATTCATCCTGATGACAGACATCTTCAAAATATTGTTTGGAGATTTAGTTCAGACGATCCAATTTCCATTTACACTTTAAATACAGTTACCTACGGCACTAGATCTGCTCCGTATTTAGCCATAAGATGCTTAAAGCAGTTGGCTCATGAATATCAAACAAAATCTTCTTTCGCATCTTCAATAATAAAAAATGATTTTTATGTTGATGATCTCATAACAGGTTTTGATTCTGAAACAGTTGCAATCAATGTATGTAAAGAAATTGCATCAATTCTAAATTCAGCATGTTTCCCATTAAGAAAATGGAATTCTAATAGTCAGCTTTTCTTGCAAGAGTTTCAAAATGAAAATGAACCTGTGAGTGTTTTAAATTTAGGAGATAATGAGTTTTCAAAAACTTTAGGAATAAAATGGTACAGTAAATCTGATACATTAGGTTTTCAAATCAAAAATTTTGAAAATTCTTTATCAATTAATAAACGATCAATCTTATCTGACGTAGCAAGGATTTTTGATCCATTAGGTTTGTTAAGCCCATGCACTATTTTCTCAAAAATAATTATTCAAAAACTATGGTCTCTTAAATTAGATTGGAATGATCCTATTCCAGACGATTTGAAAGCTACGTGGATACGATTCAGAAATAATTTAACAAAATTAAATCAACTCAAATTAGATAGGCACGTCATTTGTAAAAATTCTACAGAAATCGAATTACATGGTTTCTGTGACGCGTCACAAAACGCTTACGGTGCGTGTGTATACGTTCGCAGCATCGATCAAAAAGAAAAGATTTTAATTAATCTCTTATGCGGAAAGACAAAGGTTGCTCCACTGAAATGTTTAACTATGCCAAGATTAGAATTGTGCAGTGCTTTGTTGTTAAGTCAATTAATTAACAAAGTACAAAAATCATTCACTATCGAATGCTCATATCATCTATGGTCAGATTCTCAAATAATATTACACTGGATTAACTCTCCATCTCATTCATTACCAATTTTTGTAAGAAATCGCATTTCTAAAATTCAAGAATTAACACAGATTAGTAATTGGAAGTACATAAACACAAAAGATAATCCTGCCGATCTTACATCACGAGGAATTTCTCCTGAAAATTTACTCAAGTCTCAATTGTGGTGGAACGGCCCTTCATGGTTGTCTCTTCCAACTAATCATTGGCCATCATCCGCATTCTCAATTTCAATTAAATATTCTAAAAATAATGTTTGCTCAGCTACTGTTGAAAATAATTTTCAGATATTCGAAAGGTTTTCTAGTTTGAATAGGTTGAAAAGAACAATGGCATACATTTTACGATTCATCTTAAACATTAAGAAACAAAAATCTGAACGGCCGTACGGATATTTGACTATTGCAGAATTAGATCTCAGTATGAAACAATTAATAAAATTGTCACAACAAGACAGTTTTCCTCAAGAAATTAATTTATTACTAAATAATAAAAATTTAAAGCCAAAACACAATTTATTATCCCTTGCTCCGTTCATTGATACTGAAGGTTTATTAAGAGTCGGTGGTCGATTAAAAAACTCTTATTTAGATTTTGCTCAGAAACATCCTTTGATTTTATCGGGAAAACATCGTTTAGCAAAACTAATTTTTGAAAATACGCATATAACATTACTTCATGCAGGTCCACAATTGTTATTATTTACAGTAAGACAGCATTTTTGGGTTACATCTGGAATGAGTGTGGCTAAGTCAGTAGTGCGAGGTTGCATCAGATGTTTTAAATCTAAACCAAAATCTTTTGATCAAATAATGGCAAATTTGCCAAAAGAAAGAGTTACAGTTAATAATCCATTTTATATCACGGGAATAGATTATGCAGGGCCTTTTAATATAAAAGATCGCAAAGGTCGAGGTTCAAAGACTATAAAGGGCTACATTTGTCTTTTCATCTGCTTTTCTACTAAAGCTATGCATCTTGAACTTGTGACAGATTTATCAAGCGAAACATTCCTTGCTGCTTTGAGAAGATTTGCATCACGAAGAGGCAAACCAGCTCATTTATATTCAGATAATGCAACAAATTTTATCGGAGCAGCTAAGAAACTATCTGCCTTGCATGAATTTTTCTCAAACTCTAAAACAGAAATAACAAATTATTGTACAAATGAAAATATAACCTGGCATTTTATTCCCCCAAACTCGCCTCATTTCGGAGGGCTTTGGGAATCAAACATAAAAAACATAAAACATCATTTATCAAGAGTAATTAATGACACAAAATTAACATATGAAGAATTTTACACAATCTTAACACAGATAGAAGCAACTTTAAATTCTAGACCTTTATACCCTCTGTCATCGGATGTTGATGATCTGCAGCCACTAACTCCAGCTCATTTCTTGATTGGCAAACCATTGACTGCTATTCCAGAACCGCAATTGCTGGACACACCAACAAACAGGCTGTCGCGTTTCCAGTTACAGCAACAGTTGGTACAAAGTTTTTGGAAGCGGTGGTCACAAGAATATTTGTATCATCTGCAAGAAAGAAAGAAATGGAAGAGCAAAAATCCAGGGCTAAAGATTGGAAGTTTGGTAATAATCAAACAGGATAACTTACCTCCTTCCCAGTGGCTCCTTGGAAGAATAGTAGAGCTTCATCCCGGTGACGACAACGTAGTTCGAGTTGCTACAGTCAAGACTCATAAAGGCAATTTCAAGCGAGCAGTAGCGAAGTTGTGTCCCCTTCCAGTACCTGAAAATGGCAGTAGTGACAGTGAAATTGTGCATGTTAAAAACAGTTAAAATAATTCATTTTCATTATTACAATCAGTTCATACTTACCTGCAATTTATGAATATTTGAACACTTTCTTAAAAAAAAAAAAATGTTCAAGGCGGGGAGCTATGTTAACACGATTTTTACGTTCATTTTAATGAATCACATACACTTGTAAAAAAAAAAAACAATTGCAATATAAATAAAAAACTTTCATATAAAAAAAGGTAATTGTACCAGCGAAATTTTTCTGCAAACAAACACAAAGAAATACAGTCCACTATATCGAATCAACAACTTGAAACATTACTTTATATTTTAATCATAGTTGGCCAGATTTAAATTCCAATAAAGATTCATTTTCATTCTTACAATAAGATTTAAAATTGATGGCTTCTATCGCTGGTAATTATACTAATTGCGTTTTTAATAAATAAGTTATTTAGGCGTCTTCATGTACAGGGTGGATTAAATTCAATGTCTCTTATGGGCATCTCTGTAACTATAAGTGATAGAAAAAAACTAGTGGCCAAGTCTCGATCTCTTTTTTGGAGATTAAGTCAAAACTGTAGACAAAAATTGGCTATCTTCTTTTGTTTTCAAGTTATGGCCAAAAATTGACATTTTCGACTGTTCGTTTTTCGGTCATATCTCGTTTATTTTTAGAGATACTAGAAAACTGTTTGATGATTATTAGTACACTTTTTGGAATACAATTCAGTGGCGTAGTTACTTTTTTAATATTTACTTAAATTTTCAAGTTATAACATGAAGTTATATTTTTTTAAATAGAAATTATATTGGGCAATGCCCCCATTAAATAGAGATTTTTTTTCTGTTTTCAAAAACATATACTTTGTTGGGTTTATTTATTATAATTAATAGGCTGTCATTTTTATTATTATCCTTGCATAAATATCCTAGTCTCAGTAGGCTGGGTTCAATACGGAGCCGATTTTTTATTTTATTAAATTTTAACGAGCTTTCAAATATTTTCAATGTTTTGGCTGCGTAAATATTTTCGTATTCGCGTTAATTAAAAATTTTCGTTTTATCGTTTTGAGCGACGTTCTGATAAGAGTTCCTGTCTGACTTTCTAATGAAAATGAGTTTATCATTTAATTTATAGAAAAATTGTTTTCAATCTTTAAGCAGTCAAAATTGCACGAATACTCAACGTTTCACTATCGGTTTATAGCTTCGTTAGGAAGAAACGTTGAACGTTCCTGTAATTTTCACAATGTCTTTTTAAAATTAAAAACAATTTTTATACAATTTCCATCGGACAAGAAACGACTTCAATAAAAAATTTTGTAATTTATAGTCGACTCTTGTTCGATGAAATATGTGAGAGAAAATAGTTTTGAAACTTTAAAACGGACACTGTGAAATCGCAAGAACACTCTACGTTTCGCTATCGCTTCATAGTTTCGTCAGGAGTGAGAAAATGTAAATAAACAAATTCTCAAGAGAAGCGAAAAGACAACATGATTTTACACTAAAATACAAGTTGTTCGGATACACATAAAGGTAATAATAACTAAATTAGAACTAAATTAAGCTTTCTTTTTTTTGTTTCTCTTGAGTTATATTTTATTAAAAACACGAAAAACAAAAACAAACACACAAATAGTAAAATATAAACAAAATCGGACATGTATCAAACTAAATTTGGGTGCATTCATATTTAATAAAAATAAAAAAAGCTTTTGCCAGATCGGTCGCGATGAGTGCTACATTTCTCAAACGGAATTTTGTAAAATAAAGTGCATGTGAAATCTTTTAAGCGGCCAAAAGTGTCTAAAGGTTTGAAAGTTCGTTAATATTTAATAAAAACAAAAAAAATGTCGACACTGCATTGAAGCCTACCTACTGAGACTAAGATACGCAAGGTTCATAACAAAAATGGCATTTTTCCTATTAATTATAAGAAATAAACCCAACAAAGTATATATTTTTGAAAACAGAAAGAAAATCTCTATTTAACGAGCTCATTGCCTACTATGATTTCTATTTAAAAAATATAACTTTATGTTATAACTTGAAAATTTAAGTAAATATAAAAAAGGCAACTACACCACTGAATTGTATTCCAAAAAGTGTCCTAATAATGATCAAACAGTTTTTTAATATCTCTAGAAATAAACGAGATATGACCGAAAAACGAAAAGTCGAAAATGTCAATTTTTGGCCATAACTTGAAAACAAAAGGAGATAGCCAATTTTTGTTTATATTGACTTAATCTCCAAAAAAGAGATCGACACTTGGCCACTAGTTTTTTTCTATCTGTTATAGTTACGGAGATGCCCATAAGAGACATCGAAATTAATCCACCCTGTACAGTGAAACACACTGTATGAACTTTTCGATTTAAAATCGGTCCGCCCCCTCCTCATTAAAATAAGTACAGAACATTAAGTAACAGCCTTTATAAATCATGCGTATATTTTTAATTAATCTATCTAGTGCATGAAATGTTATCCTATTTTTTTTCATTTTCTAAAAATGGTGACCCTGATATGTACACTGTGTGGCCGCATTGACATCACAATATGTATGATAACTGGATATCACGTGGAATCTTTCTTCGCAAGAAAAAAATTCAGACACGGTGGTACTATGGTCTTGGTTAGGAAAGATATTCTATTTGAGGTGCAAACTTTGGATTCGGTCGAGGAGGAGAAACTATGTATATAAAGCTTGTGAAATCAAAATATGTGAGTACAGCATTCTCATTTTATGGTTATACAGAACCTCTCAATAAGCTACAGAATATAATAAATAAATTTAGTAACTTTAAGAACATTTTAATTTGTGGTGAGTTTAATATTGATTAGACTCCTATAATCTAAATACCAACCGTCTACTCGCCGACAAGAATTTCAAGTTTTTCTCAGACCTCCATTGATAACATCATTATTATTAATTCTTTTAATATTAAGACATTAAGGTTATCGATTTATCTGATGATAGGGGTCAACTTGCAGAAATTAACATCAACAAATGAAATTCTAACAAAGAGATTATACAGTGACAAGGACAATAAATTGTTTTGTAGTTTGATAGTAAGTACTAACTGGAACTCAAATAAGGATGAGTTTAACCCAGAGATTCAGTCAAGCCTATTTTATGATTTATGTCTATAACACCGCATTCCCCATCAGGAAAATAATGCAAAGAAAATTTAAATTTTGGATGACATAAGAAATTAGAATATCATGTAGTACTAAATGGGAGTTCTATTTAACTCTGAAACTAATTCCAAACAATACACTCATAAATTATTATCACAAATACTGTTACGATCCTAAAATATCAAAAGGTCATCAAACTAGCAAAAAAAAAAATTCATACTAATTCAATTATTGCACGATCAAAAAATGTTTCTAAAACCGCATGTTTTTCTGAATTCCAACACGGCTTCAGGTCAAACCGTTCAACTACTCCAGCACTTCATGATACGCTTAAGAACATTTACGAAAGAAAATTTTGTAATCGCGATCTGTCAAAAATTTTCGATTTGGTAGACGACAGCTTATTGCTTAGAAAACTTGAATTTTATTGTGTCCGAGGAGTTTCGTTAAATTTACTCGTATCTAACTGATCGAGAGCAACATGCTGATGTTGCGTATTTTGATAAATTTGGAGTAAATCGTAAATGTCAGTCCTATCGTTCAGTTCTTAGTCGCAGTGTTCTACAAGGATCCATTTTAGGGTCACTACTTGTTAACATTTTTATTAATGATTTTCCTTACAACGTTCCTGGACAAATAACGATGTATGCTGATGACACCTGCACTCGACAGATATACAACATTCACGCCCGGTTTCTATAAACTTTTATTATTAGATAAGGTATAAATTCCTATAGTTCTAATATGGGTAACCACACCAATATTTACTTTATTTAACGATAAAAGTCTTTAGAAACCGGCCATTAATAAACCAAATAATAGTTATTTGTATCATTAGGCCAGAAACTGTCATTCTGTCTCACTGTGCTCGCACTTGCAAAACAGTTTCTGGCCGTGTGATACACAGTATTTTTTGGTCCGACCTATTTTAAATTGTCTCAAAAAATTTAAAAAAAAATTAAATAGTTTGCGCTAGGGAAGTATGTATACAGGTTGGCAACACAATGTCTAACACCAAATTTTGAATTGAAGTAAAATATTTTCGATCTAACCAAAAAAATAAAGAAATTTCACTTTGCGAGTCCTACTCACGTTCGATATTTAAGAAATATCACCCAGAGATGTCAATATTGCCAACATTTTGGTAAATTTATGGTTGTTTCCGGACGGTTTTGGCTAATGCAATACCAACATTTCTGGCCGGAGGACCAAAAATGAATTTATTAATCACACTGTCTTTATTATAAATTTTTAATTTTTTGTTAAAGTCAATGAGTCTACTACAAATTCAAGATCCAATTAAAAAAATTCTTTAAAAACAAAGTCTTCTGTACCATATTATAGATGACTTTCTTCTGTAAATGACATTAACATTCGTTAAGGGCGCGAACATACCGAAGATACCTGCTGTTCACCCTTGATGTTTAGGTCGCGTTTGATACCACGATATCACTTTAATGTAAAACAAACGTACAGTATTAAATAGAACCATGCATATGGAAGATGAATGGCAGCGCACATCTTTGACGTGCACGATTCCATTTAAAACTAAACGTTTGTTTTACACGAGGTAACATCGCGGTATCGAGCGCGACCTAAACATCGAGGGTGAGCAGTGAAGCATCTTCGGCATGTTCGCACCCTTACTGTTGTTACTTTTTACAGAAATGATCGCGTCTATTCACACATCTTTGAAACTTTCTCGGCAAGGAACACAGGGTGATGATGAATGTATGTAGCACCCATCTTGCAATTTACGGCGGCCCAACTTTTCCAACTTGTCTGATTATGTATTTACGTTGCAGTGAAATTTCTTACGGTCGGTTGCACGCGGGAAGCAGAACTTAAAACTTCGCGGCGTTCGTCGGGAAATGAGGCGCTGCTTCCGCGAAGTTTGAAGTAATTCACGGCGGGGAACTTTCGGAACGACTTGGAAGGAAATTTATCGCACATTGAATTATGATAAAATACCCACCCATCAACAGTTCCATGCCTGCTAACCAAAGCGGTGGCTTGGTCCCTGTTCATACCGCTATGAAACCATGGTTGTGTGATGTGAACCCCCGATTCTATTCCCTGGACTTGGGTGTGAGGCGCTCTGCAAGAAGGTCGCCACCGTCTTTTCCATGAGTAGCCTTCCGCGACTGCGATCGCTTTGGCTTCTTTGGGATCTTCTACTATCCTGCCCACAGACCCAGTGAAATCCATGGCTACCCGAGATCGAACTGATTCCTGCAGCAATAAAAACTAAAGTAAATAAATTGTATTGTTGACAAAACTTTAAACTTCAAACAAGTCATTATAATTTAAGTAAAATATATTTTAAATAAAAAATACCGCTTCAATAACACTTTAGTAACAAATTTGGAAAACATAAAATTCAAAGACTCATTAACGAACATCAGTTTATGCCAAACTGTCACCACGGCCTTGATCAGTAAATGTTAAAATAAATTACTGGAAAAGCTTCCTCCTTCTTTTTCAAAACGACTAGACTTATTAATCATCTGTCCGGTTTTCAAAATCATTAATCAATGACGTGCTAGTTGGTATAAATTGAATTTATTTGTGAGAGACTGTGCCGTAATGACACAATCTTTCTGGAAAGTATATATCCGTTCAGGTATTCTTTATTGATCGCGTTGTATAAATGAGATTTGTATGTTCCTCTTTGGTATATTTATGAGTAGTATACGGTATAATAAAAATGGAAAACCGCATAACGAGACGTAAGCTTTTATTGCTTATTGCCTGCCACTTGACTTTTCGAACAAAAGACTACAGGGTTGGATAAAATTTTCATTGCAAATTATTACTGTTCTTTGTACAGTTAATACTTCTTTTTCAGTCATAAATACCGTTGTTTATGGTTTAAATTTCTCACCACAACGTTTTCTAAGTCTATAATAATTATTCATATTCTCCAAGAATTATGAGCTAAACTCACCGGCGTACAAACGCCTGTCGAGAGTCCAACATATACACCGTGATTCCAAATTGTCTCCCGATATTTTCAGGATGAATAAATAAAAAAATGAGGACACCTTTATATAATTTTTTTTCTTCCAAAAGTAGGAGTTACGAGCCCCAAAAGCCGGATGAAAAACTGAGTCCTCTAAGTTATCAAATTAATATTATTAATCTCAGGTATAAAGCATCTAACTGCTCATTAACAATATGTTTGCGAGATCCTTCTTCCTGTTTAAGGCGTAATGTCAGTTTTATATCACTAGCTTTTTATTTTTTCACATATTTCATAAAAAAACTGCAAAGAAAATATTCTTAAAATTACTTGGCACAGAAAAGGTTCTCTTGTTGAATTCTGATAAACCGAACCGCTTTTGGGATAATGGATGATTAAAAGTTAGCATGCATTTATCGTGTCATGTTATTATTAGTCTTGGGATTACATGCAAATTGCATATTTGTTTCTATGACGTATACGAGCAAAATTTAACCTTTTTAGAACGTATGAAGCACTTTAGAATTAAATGAAGTAATTAAAAAAAAATACATATTTTGCATATTTTAAGCGTTCTGGCAATATTGGGTGAAGAAACGCACATTAGTGCATATTTCTGCAATTTTCCAGATATTACATTTTTTAATTCATTTATTTTCTGTTGAAACGTTGCAACTGTGTACATTAGCAACGAATTTGAGCCACAATAAATTAATTAATTTAAATTTTTAATATTGATAGTCTCAAAATAATTCAGAGAAAGGTTCTATAAGATTCACTAATAGTCCAATTGTTGGTGGGGTTAAATGATCTTCCATGAAACGATGGCGTAAATTGTACTTGAAACGATTTACATTTTCAATTTATTCAAATCATGTAAATTAAAAATCAAAACTTTTAACTCTGTTTTTTAATAAACAAATTCACAGATTCGCACATGGATATTTGTGCATATTCGTGCATGATTTAAGGCAAAGTTTCACCAAAAAGCTTACAAATATATGAGCACATTTTCTTCTTTTCGGCTTGCATCGAATATCAACTTTAGTTATTACCTTATATTATAATTGAAATTAACCTCCGCCCACAATAATTTTTATATCCGTGGATAAGTATTTCGGCAGCTAAGCCGTCATCTTCAGTACGGTACCAACTTAAAAGCACTAAAAAGTTCTAAAAACAACCTAATAATCCTAATAAAATCACAAAAATGTTAAAACTAACAACAATCTAATCATCCTAAAAGGTAAATATGTCTAAATGTAAGTAAATATAAATTGATATGTAAAGATCTAAAATTAACCGTCAGAAAAACCTTACAAATAAGTTCCAACTAATGTTTCCGTGATGTTTGGTTGGAACTTATTTGTAAGGTTTTTATTTACAATCTTAGTTTACCTTATATTATTACCAGTTTCATATTTTTCTTTAAAAGAAAATATTTACATAAATCCCTCTTTTTTGACACTGTAAATATCGGGAGACAGTCCTGAATTACTATGTAAAATGAATACAGGATCATTCCGTTACAGATATAATGGAGATAATGAAATTGTTTATTGGATAAAATATTAAATTAAAATTAAATATTTTCTAGGACAAAAATAAATAGTAACGCTGAGTTAGGAGTTATTTCTGTGAACAGAGATCCTAAACAATTAATGTCACTAAAAAAATATTATAGAAAATGTTGAAAAGATTGAAAGAGTAAGTTGAAAATTTTACCTAAAATTTGAAACACATTGATTATTTGTACACAGAGGCTGCCAAAAAATTCGCACCCAATAAGAAACCTTTTATTATTGACTAAAAGAGAAAACTTTTTGCACCAATAGTTCGTATACGTTTGATAAGCAAATGTAACCAGGGCAGATTTTTTGAGTGATTTTAGGCCGGTATTCATAAACCAAACTTACGCTATGCGACCGCTTAAAATTCGTTATATTTCATAAACTGAGCATATTTTCCACATTTTTGGCGCATAATTCGTGAGGGTTTGTGAATATTTTGTGAATTACTTTCCTACAATGTGGGAAATACATACCGTTTATGAAATATAGCGAATTGTAAACAAACGCATAGCGTAAGTTTGGTTTATGAATACGGGTGTAAGGTTCGTTTTCATAAACTAACTTACGCTATGCGTACGTTTACAATTCGCCATAATTCATAAACTGTACGAACTTCCCGCATTTTGGGCACGTAACCAGTGAGGTTTTAAGAACATTTTCTGAATTACATACCGAAAATGCGGGAAATACGTAGAGTTTATAAATTATAGCGAATTGTAAGCGAACGCATAGCATAAGTTTTGTTTATGAATACCGACCTTAGTGTGGCTAAAAATAGTACCTACTTAACGTACGAAAACGAAGAAAAACTATATTTAAAATTAATTATTTAAAATTATTTGACATAACCCAGTGGCAGCTCCTAGAATAATATAGAAGGTGTTCTGCAAATGCAAGAACAATTTTTGTATACAATGTCAGTAACGTACAATTTTATCCTATTTTTTATATTAATTCTATTCTTCGATCCTTCCTGGTTGCAATTTATCAATGACCTTCGCATTAAAATAATAATCACATAGGCAGATATCAATATGTCAGATATGTGGTCGAGTATTCAAAATTCTAAATAAATTTCTTGAACCTAAACCCTTCTCTACTAGTCACATTTTCTGGCATGACCAAAGTGTAGATTTCTGCTGTAGCTTCAGATGTCACGTAGTTACGTACGCACATAGTTACGTTTCTTGTAATTTATTCAGATTTATAAAACTTGAATGACAATACACTTTTTGTATTTCATTTCGCGTTTTCGGGCCCGGCCGGATCCGCCATCAGAATGCTACAAAATTAATACAAGTTCGAAATATTTCGTTAAGTTAATTCTAACTATAGTTAGTAAAATACACGTTTTAATTATTAATTAGATTAAAACAATTGTTAATAACAAATTCAAATTTAATCTATCGCTATCCATAGTGAAACATTGACTATTCTCTTCGAATTTAACAGTACCCGTTTAAAGTTTAAAAACTGTAATCTTTAATTTTATTGACTCTAGCTTTCTTAAAAATTTCAATACCAACTTTGGATGTAAATCCTTAAAAGATTTGCAATTACAGCATCGAAGTTACAACCCCACCATCTTGTATGAACTGCAGCAACTGCAGCTCCAAGTCTGTCTTAAACGTATGACTTTAGTCTGACGAGCAGGGGGTCGAAGGAAACAGCAGGGGTGTTCAAAGAAGTGCACAGATCCACTTCAAGCGGCCCAGATAAATACTGTGTCTGCGTCCATGACGCTAGCGAATAGTAGTGGTGAACTCCACTGGTATGCTGTGAAGTCAGTGTGCTAAAAATAGCTCACGTAACGCGTGTCTTACTTTAAAAATTCTGGCTAGTTTTCTCGAATTTTTATAACATTTTGGTAGTTCTGCAGCAATGCAGCTCTTATGCTCCAGCCACCCTTGACATATTCGATAAAATTTGAGTGGTAGTTTTTACAACTATTATCAATTATTCCGTTATCAGTTAAAATAATTTCAAGAGGTAATTTTATATTTTTTTTCTTTGTTAATAATATTCAATAATATTGCGATTGATGGAGATTCAATCAACATGTCGGTACTTTCGTTAATATTTTTTGAGTATGTACAAACGGTTTCAAATACAGATTTGGTTTTCTTTGTCTTAACTTCGGCTGTCTGCACTCGGGAAAAAGTTAAAAGGAGGAGGCACTTGGCAAATGTATGTATCTAAATGTATCTGTCTCTGGTATGTGACTTATTTTACTTTTTACTATTATAGCAAATCAATTTTAGTTACGGTTGAAGTACGAATTAAGTTAATAATTCCTCTAGTATTATATTATATTCATCTTTTACTGTACTATATTTATGTTATCACTTACAGCAACTTTATTTCTTAAATCGCTTTCAATCTCTTGATAAGTCAAATTTCTATAGAAAATTCAAGTTTTGAGGACTTTCGTGTTTTCTTTTTCATCGACATTTGCGATGTCTTATCCTACTGGTTAAATTTGATTAAACCGGATCGCATAGTTTTGGTTTAAAATTTTCGAACGCAAAAATACCGGAGGGAGAAACATCAACGTCTCAATTGAGAAGAACGGATAGAATCACAAAACATTTATTGATTGATGGAATATGTACCACACTGTAATTATTTAAATATGATATTAACAGTATTAATGCGAACACCTCTGTACAAAGTATTTCAGGAGTTAACGGGATAACAAATGATTTCAAGGATTCTGTAAGAAAGGATACCATGATTCCTGGGATGACGGCGGTTTTAATGACATGTTTTCTTAAAACGACTTCTGTTTTAAATAATAATAATAATAATAATAATAATAATAATAATAATAATAAAATTTATTGAATCAGTGCTAAGTACATTTAGGATGTTATAATAAAGGAATGTAGAGTACAATTTAATTGATTCCATGGGTCTGGTATTAGTTTTCTACAACATATTGCAGAAGTTGCTCGGTTCTTTCAAATTCCTCCAGAACGCTTTTGCTAAAGCTGTATTCCAAGTAAGCCTTTTTTCCGGTTTCCAGATTTCTTTCGTTACTACGCCGCCAGTGGGATTTAACAGAAATAAACAAACAATAACGAGATTATTTATGAAGAGAAGTCCTTTTTTTTCTACAGCAAGCAAAAAATCGGCAACAGGAAATGAAGTCTGTATATAATATGTGTTTTCTGCGAATATATCTCCGCCGAGGCAGCAGCGGAAGAAAGTATGTAAAGAACATTAAGCAGAGCATAATAAATTAGGCCCGGCTTCCTCTTTAAACATGAAATACATTTATAACGTTTTTTCTTCTTCGTTATATAAGAAATATCAAGTGCGCTGCCGGCGGGGCCGACATAAAATGGGAAATATGCCCCACGGAAAGGGAACGAGAAAATGGCACGGAAGAGTGAAATGCTCGTTCATTCGTGAAGTTTCGCCTGCCGGAAATTGAGAAGCGCTATCACCGAGAACATTGATCAGGCCACAGGAAAATGCATTTTATTATAGTTTTTGCTTGCATGAATTTTTGCTACGTGGATGCCATATTTCATACTGTGATAAAGTCGGACGATTTATTATTCCCTTGACACTATTTCTTTTTGCACCTTTTTCTATTCGATGCCTACTTTTTCCTTCTTACAAGCTTTCGACGTACAGAGGACAACCATTAACAATTGAACTGAATCAAATTTATTATTTCTTAAGGTTTATAACTGAATCGATGAGTGCATAATGGTGTTCAATCCAAATTTACTGTGTTGAGAAAACAACAAATAACTTTGCCTAGATTTTTATTTTAAGTAGTTATTGGCTCCAGGAAACTTCATGTAACCGTATCAGAAAAAAAATTAAGCGAATAAATCACTTAAAATAAAAATCTAGAAAGTTATTTATTGTTTTCTCAACACAGTAAATTTGGACTGAAGGCCATTATGCATTATTAGATTTAATTTAATTTTACTTTAATATAAAATTCATTTTATTTTTAGTTTTAGCAAGTTGAAACACAATTCCACTTTTACTCCTTTCAATGTGGCCATCTATCCCACCGGTCTTGGCTTCTATAATTTCTAGTTTTCACTTTTGTTGAGAGACAAGTGTTGTCTAGTCGCTATCGGTAAGTTGAATATTTCTCATGTAGTTCTCGGTCTGACACGGAGATGACGCTCCAACCAGGAAAACTACAAAAATAGGTGAACAAATTTATATATTAGGTGCTTTTCTTTTACATAAAAAACAGTTTCAAAATATTCAGGGGCTTTAAGCTCCATGGTCCTGTTGATAAGACGTTACACACCAAACATTCCATTGAATAAGTAGCTCTGAACTGCTTCAATTTTTGTACTCCGAAATTGTTGTCATCTGAATCTTTTCTGACTAAAAAGTTGATATATTCCGACATTCGATATTGCCTCAGTCAAAAATCATTCTGCCGCCTACAGATACCAAGACACGATATCAACAAAATTCTTTGCGATGAATTAAAATTTGACAATTGCGAATTTTTTGTTGGTTCTTCCTCAATTTCTACTCAGAACATGGACTGGTCTTCTTCAGAATCGTACAGAAAGATCTAATTTCGATTCACTACTACCGTATGGGTATCGTTTATTGTTAAGTACAATTTCTGGATACTGCATCATGTCTTTCTACAACTACATTTTCTGAGAATCACTCAACAACTTCAACTTCAGGTTTTCGGTTAAATTAAACTTCTAAATGCTTCGAAGACAACGTTTCAATGGATCAGAGGATACTTTTAACAGAAATGAGCTTCTAATCTGTGACAGATGCCAAGTCATACAAAAATACAATTTATAGTTGGCGATAAAATTACATATTTTCCGGTGTTCCAGTCAGTAGAATTCTGTATTTACTATTTTTGGCCCTCTGATGATTGGAATACGAACTAAAATTCTGGTTGAAGGTCGGCCGTATAACTTATAAGGGCCTGTACGAATTTCTGCAGTAGACGTCTTGCGAGTTTTTCGTTAAAACGGATAAACTTGAATATCGTGCGGTCGTCAATTCGTTTTCGATGGATTAAATTCATCCAAAGTTGTCAAAAGTTTATAGGGACTCTGCTCCTTTCATGTCAACCCTTCCACTGTGGGCAGCTGAATTTAAACGTGGTCGCACATCCTTCGAAGATGAGCAACGTGAAGGACGGCTAAAAACTGCAACCACACCGGAAACCATTGAAAAAGTGCATGATATCGTGTTGAACGATGAGCGAATAAAGGTGAGTGAGATAGCTGAGGCTGTGGGGGTGTCAGAAGGAAGGGTGTGAAACATCTTGCACAAAGAATTAGGGTTGCGCTCTGCGCAAGATGGGTGCCGCATTTCCTGAATGCCGATCAAAAGCAAATGCACAAACGATTTTCGCAGCAATCTTTGGATCGATTCAATAGGGATCCAACCGATTTTGTGCAGCGATTTATCGATTATTTACTATGGATGAAAGAAAGCGAAATCGATCGCATCTGTTGGAAAGGTCATGGCCAGCGTGGATTGGGATACAAAAGGGATCGTGTTAATTGATTATCTTGCAAAAGGGAGAATAATTACAGGCGAATATTACTCCAACCTTCTAGACCAGCTGGATGCCAAAATTCGCGAGAAGATGCCTGGCTTGAAGAAGAAAAAATCATCTTTCACCAGGAAAACGCACCTGTATGCAAGGGTGCGTTGGCAATGGCAAAACTGCTGGATTTGAAGTACGATTTGCTCGGTCATCCCCTCTATTCTATTGATTTTGCACCTTCAGATTTCCGTCTGTTCCCAAACTTGAAGGAATTTGTTTTTGGGAAATGATTCTCACCCGAAGAAGAGGTTGAGAGAGCCATACATGAATATTTTCACAACCTTCCAGTCTCTCACTTCCGGGAAAGAATACTGATGTTGGCGAAAGGCTGGACCACGTGTGTTGAAGTCAAAGGAGATTTAGTAGAAAAATAAAATCATTTTTTGTCTCGCATGTAATACTTGGGGTTATCTTTCAGGTACACCACACGATGCCTCGGATGCACTTTCATGACATTTATGAAAAGTTTGTAAATGAGCTTTTCTATTTTGCGTTGGTAATAAAGCTATTATCACACCCAAACGAGTGCGTTTGTTACGGTGTCGAAATTCATTTCTTACCATCCGTATGTGATCCCGAACTCGCAATATTAGAATTTAGTTTTTTGCCCCGCTTTGTAATTTTCGATTTATTGCTTTTTCAGACAAATTTTATTACCTTGAGATAATTATATTCGTATTCATCAAATAAATATACGCTTTGCGTTATCTTAAAACACTTGTTCGAGGTTTCGTTTCGAAATAATTCCTTCGTAGTATTAGAAATAAACAATATCGCCTGGAAATTTTATTTCTTTTATTAGGATGTGGTCTTTCTTTCAAAACGAGTACGGGCGGCGTTTATTTGATTTAATAGGATCCCTTTTCTTGATGGAATTCTCTCGCGAATTAATTATTTTAGATTTTCTCACGGCCGCCATAAAATGTCCGTCTCGCCTTTTTTTGTAGCTCAGGTCATGCGACTTTAGGTTTTTTTGTGCATTAACGTCTCGGTGGGTGTCTCATTTGGCTGCACCTTTCACCTTTCATTTCATTCGCCGTTACTGATGTTCGATTGGTTTTGATTCGTCCAACCCTTCCGTTTTGTATTTTCGAGGGTACGAATCTGCGACGCATTTTGGAGTGTCAGTTGTTTGACAGCATCTCCGACACCTGTTTGGTGTTTCACGGGCTTCGGGCCGCTTTCTCGTGTGCTCTCGTTCTTCGGGGCGACACAATTTTGTGTTGGAAGAAACCTTGGGGAGATTTTCTTCGTTTACGGCGTTCTGCCGGCTATTGCTTTAGTGTCGAGGGATTGAAATACCATGGAGTTGTTCAAGTCTCGTTCTTAAAGAAAAGGACAGGTATCTTGGTAAATGTTGCTCTTAGTCGCGCAGGTTATTACTGTCGAAGTTTGCTTCCTTCTACAGGCTGCTAGTTTTGACTGTCAATGTTACTCTTGGATTCCACTGTTCATTGGGCTGCAGGTTCTAGTTTTGGCTACGTGTTCTTTGCGTTTGGCTAACGTCTGACGATCGCCTTGATGAACGACGCTTTCTTGACGTTCTGCAATGTCGTCTGTTGAAGTTGTCGAGGTAGCCATTGGGTCGATGTCTTCAGACGCCGACGAAGGGGACTGCAGAATATTCTTCGTTGAAACGCAAAATGTTGCCGATGTATTTTGGTTAATTGCGTCACGACCTTTTGCCGAATTTTAATGTAGGTGTTTTAGTAATGTTTTGGACGCGTTTTGTTTGATTTTTAATGTTGTTTTGGTCGTCGTTTGTGTCGTATTTGTGAAGTTATTTTAAAACTGACTTGTCGATTTCAATTATATTTGAATTTTCTCTCGTTGTTAATATGGTTTGTAAGATTTTGTGTGATGATTAAATAGCATACACACTTAGTGGCCTTAAGGCCGCCACACGCCGGTCGACTGGTTAACTTGGGATTATTTTAAGTTTATTGCCGCATAATATGAGTCTTTCTTTTCCTAGCTCCTCTCATCGTCTCCGGTTAAGATTATCATTTTGTCGCGCTAGTCAATACCCACGCCCGTCACGCCTTTACCTGCTGGCGGTGCAGTACGTTAATTTCTTCAGCACCAATCTTGCTTCTGCTTAGGTAGGTAGTACGTTAATAGAAGATTTGAGAGCGGTGGTATAATTCATTTATTTAATCTTGGTAGTATTAGTTCCAAGTAAGAAGTTAAACTTCGTTTTTTCTTATACTCTTAACCATAGTACTTCTTTCTGCACGGCTTTGTTGAAGATGAAGTGTTTGTTGCGCCTATGCTTTGAAATTTAATAGCTTCCGGGCATACTATACTGTGTGTCTCATCATAATACACGGATTAGAAGATTGAAAGAGCAGCTATAGGAGATCGAAATAAAGATTTTTCTTTCATGAATTCGGTTTTGACCAAAACCCAAGTACAAGAAAGTTACAGTGGGTTAAGTTTCGTAATTACTTCTTTGATTTACGCCCATTAATTAATAGAATTTATTTCACAAACTACAGTTTTATTATTAAATAAACTCTCAATTTATTGGTGAATAGATAAAACAGAGACATCCAACGATCGCTTTTTGATCTGACATTGCAGTAGGATAAAAAATTGAAGCGGATTTGCTCCTAATAAGTCCCCCATGCAAGGCGGCCATGCTTGCTGTCAAAGCATAATGAAAGTTTTTAAAAAAATTTCTTGAAAATCGTTTTTGATTGCAGTGAAAACTATTATGTAGGAAATCCGCTTCAACTTTTATCCTATTGTAATCTCAGGTCAAAAAGCGATCGTTTTACGTGTATTATCTATTCACTACTATTACATCGCAATTGCGAATAAATTGGTAAAGTCGTTTTTGGTTTGCAGTGGGAATTTCGAGCTACGTCTCTGCTGACGAAGCCCCAAGCAGGGCTGAAACAGCTGTACAGAGGCTACTCGAGGTTTTCACTGCAATCAAAAATAATTTGCAACAAAATTTTCAAAATTTATTAAGATCACCGTTCATAAAATGTCTACGTCAACGTGTCTGCTAGTTTTGGAGCCGAGTTTATAATAAGACTTTAAATCTAAAGTTACTTTAACCTAAAAAAAAAAAAAATTTGTTTCCCTATTCTTAAAGAGACTTTAAATTAAAGCTTCCTTAAAATTTGATTATGAACATGGCCATTAGTCAGCAGTTCTCAACGATTTTTGGGTATTAACAGAAAAAATTAAATAGCCATACCATTTATGTTACTATTTTTTTTAATAGCTGTTTCATCTAAAGTACTGTTCAACTACCTCTTAAATACTCCAAATTTGAATTTAAAAAGATAAAATGTTACTATAGGTAAGATTCAAATATAGCCACAAATTGGCTGCTAATTAATTTAACTTTCATTGGCCCGTATTCTGTAACTTATTAGCGGGCCGTTAAAATTTAGAGGTCCTTTAAAATCTAATATAATTCTGTGATTGGTTGTTACCGTAGAAAGATAGAAATTTGATCTCGGGAGAGTCTATGTACAAAGGATATAATAGATAAATATAAATCTCTCGGTGCGTAGGAGGCTTTATAATCGAGTTTACATAATTTATATTTACTTAAAATTTACGTGGATCATTTCAACACACAATTCTTTCTTATTCGGGCGAAACAAAGAGGATTGTCCTTCGCACGCACTGCCACTTTATTTAGTCAACTTATTAGAATTTCAGTGCGTAACCGAGTCTGATGATTTCGCAAGGAGCACGTTTCAGTTCACGGTTTCGACGGCGAGTTCATTACAGAAACATAAACGAGTTACATAACGCGATATGATCCTTCAAAATTACCAGTTCTCTTCCTTTCTACTCATTATGTTCTTGAACAAAAAAAGAAAGAAAACTTGAACAAGATTTAGCAACGCAACTAGAGATTTCCAAACACGCAACACCTCCCATGTAATACACCAGGTATAGAATGTGTCTAAAACACGTTTTGAATTTAGTCTGGAAGACGTTTAATTAACGAACAAAAGAGCGGCGTGGCGCATACATATAACTCCGTTTTATGAAAGTCAAAATAAACTTAAAATGACGTCACGAAGAAAATTACGTATGAGATGTTTAGCTGATAAAGTTTTGAAAACTGGGGAACCCCATTACCTGCGCCTTTAAATTCTTATAAATGTTTACAAAGCATTTTTATGCTTAATTAAATTCTTATAAATGTTTATAAAGCATTTTCGGTTACTTGGCTTGTTGGTTAACAAATCCACCGAGCGGTTCATCCGTTTCTGCATTAAAAAGAAAGATGACGCCATTAAAGCGACCCGTGGTCATATTAGATTTATTTGTTCCAACTTAGATTTCCTTGTTCCAACAGAGAAATCCGCTTTTTAGTTTTGCTTTCAGAATCTTCTGTCTTTCGACATTTCTCTTCCGTTTGCCGTCCACCAGTTTCGACGGAGAATTCGTCATGAGGGAAAACACCCTACAGCAACGTGTCCAACTAGAAGGTCAGCGATACCCGCGGCGCATCGATAGTTCAGTGAACTGCAACGAGGTGACACTACATCTGACGTTTGAATGGAACAGACGGGTCTTTAACGACAGTGTGTGCAATAGTAATGTGTTAAGTTACAAATATCAGAAGAGTTAGTTATGGTGTGAGCGACGAGCGGCGTAATTTTTCGCTTGCTTTTGTTACACTGAAATAAGTTTTTATCATCATTTTCATTGCAGAATGATCCTATTTTTATAATACAAATTGCGTCCCATTCCTCGATCTAATTTTTTGGTGCTAGTCGCAGACTGTTTTTTGTGCACGTCAAAACACTCAGGCAACGAATCATCATATGATTTTGCAGTTTCGCCATTATAATAGTCTTAAGTTAAACTTTCATCGGCCCAGAGTTTTTGTATTTTTAACTTTAGTTGCACAATCCTTCGCAAGCGTCCGTAGCTACATTTTACCATATTTCGTGGGAATTAAATCGAATGTTTATTCTAACCGGCGAGACTGTTCGTAAAACTCTGCAACGCAACGCCTTAGTTTTTTTTATGTTATCTGGTACCTGATTTACGTTTTTTTTTGTCCACTTATTATTTCGTTGGAAATATAATTTACGTTCACACTTGATATTTGACGCCATTAGCTGTTACTGATATCTTCTTATACACGGTTGGCTTTTGTCTATTTCATGGTGGTTTTGTCCATGTCCACTTCTTCTCTTCGTAGTTACGGGCGCAACCAAGTTTGGCTTTATTAATTTGTGGCACGCTTGTAGCATTCAGTTGTCTTTGTGATATAAATATTTTTTAATGATTTTCTATTTTTGCTTCTTAAGTTTTTTTAACTGTAATTTAAATTATTCTATTGGAGCACAATTATACGATATATCAAAATACTTCGATACTTTTCTGCCAAGTATCGTATAGTATCGATACCGGAGCTGTGCCGAGTAACGAATATTTTACTCGTATTTTTTCCTCCAGTAAAAAAAGTATTCGTCTCAAAGTACTTATAATCACTTTTTCACAGTTTTACTTAGTACTCGTATTCATGGCTAAAATAAATATTTACTCGTGCAGTTTATTCGTAGCGTACGAATCCTTTTCACGAGTTTTCTTGCCGTCCGACTTTTCCCCTTGCAATGAATGACGAACGCAACGTTTCCTCTTTGTTACTTAAATAAAAGCTTTCAGAAGTTTTTGTGGTTTAATTGAAATTTAAATACATAAAGAAATATTATTACATTAAGTGCGTAAAAAAATACTTCACGTACATAATTAATAGCAGATTATACTATCAGAAGCAAACATAATTTTTTTTGTGTTGTTAATATACAAAGAAGTACGTATGTGGAAAAATAGGCTTCGGGTATGACAAATGAGACAAAATGTTAACGTTTTTTGGCAGTTGTAGAAAAATATATCGAGTGTTTTTTTTATTCGGCATCCAGAGTGCTGTGAATGGTTTTGTTTATACTGGGTGTCTCAAAAATTGTATCCATTCCTTATACGTCACATATCACTAAATCGATCTATCTAATATCTCACACAAAATATTCCTGTGCTATTGATTTTTCAAGTTACAAGAGTTTGAACTTGTTTGAACAGATTCTTCAATTATATTTTTTCAAAAATTTCGGTCATTTAAAATGGCCCAACGTTAAACAGAAATTTATTAAAATTATTTTTTTTACACAAGTTTTATAAAATGATATTTTCAAACAAAATATCTGACAACTATGTAAATACTTAATATACTTTTTTTGCAATCGATTTCATACTCTATGCAGAAATGGGCGCTAGCAGAGAAGAGTATCCCCACCACCCAACTGCGACGGTTTTATTTTTTTGCCGGATATCTCTGTATGAATGAAATCACGATTCTCCCAAGAAATCGAGAGTGGGGGAACGCCGCTGCTCTGTAGGTGCTCTATTAGTGTCAGCCTATAAAAGATGGACATTTTTTGTGACACTGCATACATTGCTCCTACTTACGCGTAGTTACAACTCAATGAACAGCAGATTAAAAAAAAGAAATTCCTTATTAGAGTACTCTTACTTGTAAAGTACTTACGAGTAAAATGATAATATTCGTACTCGAATTGCTGCGAATACTGTTTTTTGGTACTCGGCACAGCTCTGATCGATACTATTAAAGAAACCATCATTTGATACAAAATATCGATACTTTGTCTAAAATATGCTTCCCTACGTGAGATTGGCTCATTTAAGTCAAACTTGTGAGTTATTGTAAATTTGATATGTGAATATTAATGCAGGCTTTAAGTACGCCCTGTTGTTTTGTTGGGACCAACAATTATTTTGGATGCACTTGAAAGTTTTTCGAATTATGAAACCTTGGAAGGCGGTTCCGCAGTGGCATAGCGTCCACTGAGGGTTATCCTCCTGGCGTCTTTGACGTCTTGACCTCGCCTATCTCCATCTGACTCTAGCTCTGGACAGCTGATTGTCTTCCTTAGCGCTAGCTTACCACCGTTCTCATCAAATATTCAGTAGATAACGTAACTTCTTTGAGGTGGTAGCAACTTTTTCCACTTTCCAGTCAGCATGTGCCTTCTCCCTTCCAGCTGGGCCAGAACGCGTACGAAGCTATCACAGCTTGAACCTAATTGTTGAACCCAATATGCAAATCAGATTCGGAGAATAGCTTCTTCCTGTGCATTCACCAATTGATATTCAAACAAAAACCGGATCAACATAAATCACCACGCTAAAATCACTTATCCGTCTTCCCAATGGACAAATTTATGTTGGCCAAGTAATTAGTTAAATCCGCGTCCGCTGCAAATGTACAGACCGACAGATTTATCTTGCGCAACGGGGACAGATTGCGAATTTAATTGCACATAAATTTCATATATTTACAACGCGCCCATATTCGATTCGTATCCGACGTCCGCACATGCGGCCATAGATTCGCTTTACACGGTGATCAATGACGTACGTACATCTGCAATAATTCATGTGTTCAATACTCTTCCCAGCAATTTACGACGCTTTTTCATCTGCATATTAAACGGGCGCCGGGTTTATCGACGCTTATATATTCTATGTAATTCAATTTTGAATGCTCTTTACTAAAACATGGATGTGCTCCATCTCCATGACTTTGTTAAATTCAGGGATATTTTTGGTAATGGTATATACGTAAAGTCGTAAAGAAAGAACGTGCACACTTTTCATCCCCTCTTGTCCCCCATTCCTTAAAACAATACATACAAAGTTGAATCTCGATTTTCTTTGTTGGTAACGCTTCGGGTTTGGTAAAAGTCAGAAAACGATTTTCCAATTTGTTTTCCCGTTGCTTGAATAGCGTTTGCCTCTATCTTCAGAATTGTCGAAAATGCTTCGCCTTTTCCTCTCTTCCTGCCTTTTACTCACCCTGGACTTCAAATGCAATGAAAATTTTACTTGCGAAAATGTCTCAAATAAGAATGCCCAAACTTTTAAATATAACAGTCTATTAAAAATTCATAAAATTTTGTTTACAAAACAATTTAGGAAAATGTAAAATACAGAAATATATTAAACAAAAACGTGAAATTCAGTTTGCAGTTTCGAAACATTTTAATATACAAATATATTAACATTTTTTTTTTAATTAAGACCGAATCAAATTTTTTAATACTAACTAAAAATTTTACAATCAACCAAAAATAATTCAGGATAACAAAATAAATATTTTTCCCATTAAACAGAAAAGGCCCCTTTACAACAGGCGAGGCCCTCGACCTATCCAACCCAAAAACTTAATTAAGAAGTGCGTTACAGAGAGAAGAGGGCCCCAAATACCCTCTGCGGTACACCTGCCATTTGCCTGCCTTTGCCCGACAGCTTATTTGAAATTTGGGTTAGCTAAACAGAAGATACCTCTTTCGTTCGGTTGGCAGTTACAAAAGAGAAAAGGGGATTATGTGAAAAGGGAAAAGGGGGCACAAAATATACCCCCCAGCATTTCAGCCTCTTACCTTGAAAAACACAAAACCACCCCCGTTTTACAGAAAACCCAACCTGCTCTTTTGACCAACAAGCCACCGTCGGAAAGCATTTCTCTTGGTCGATAGCTAATTTCAGTTAAAAGCCAAAAATATACTTCCAACGGCGTTTTCTCTCAAAAAATTGAAACAGGGTCGTTTGTCGCCTGAAGATTGTCAAATTTTCCACTCTGTCCTTACGAGGATGTCCTTTCCGGAATCAGAAACGACATTCTGTTTTTACTTTTAAATTGTCCCACGACCCGATCTAGTTTTGTGGTGCAATTCGCAAATTGTTTTGTGTATACTAGTGCTGGCAAAAACTGGAAAAATTGAAACCGAATAAAAGCCGGTTTCGCATTAACTAATTATCCAAGTAGTGGTTAAAATCGACTATTCGAATATCCAAAAACTGATGATTCGGATGTTCGAAAAACAGTCTACTCGAATATTCAAAAACCGACTTTTGGATATCCGAGTTAGGTAACCGAAAATCGATTAATTACGTAACTGACTCTCAAAAAAAAAACAGATTCTATTGAATTTTAATTCCAAATTCTGATTTTACAGTGGTCAAGTATCCAGAAATTCTTTGAATATGAAATCAAATTATTATTATAAAAAACAAATTCGAATATCCGATTTTTCCAAAAAATCAAATATTCGAAAATCCGATTATTCAAAAACTTATAATATTCGAACATACGGTTCTACGAATACTGGATAAACGGTTTTCGGTTTTGTTTTGTTTCGCTAAGTCGGCATTTTTAATTGCTTTAAGTAATCTTTTATAGACCTGGAGTTTCCATTTTTGCATCACACGGACGTGCAATCTTTCGCAAGCGGCTTCAGTTGAGTTTTCAGAGCTTTTCGAGGGAATTAAATTGAATGTTTATTTTAAACGTCGGGATCGGTCGTGAAATTCGCCGACGTCTCTCAATTTTTGAGTTGTATGTTTTCTGTGATTTTACATTTATTTATTTCGACGGAAAGACTGAATTGATTGTTCACATTTGACCTTTGATACCATTGGTTGTTACTTACGTTACGTTATACGTGGTTGGCTTTTGTTGATGTCATGTTGGTTTTTAGTCTTTTGTTTTCAATAGTGTTTTAATTTTTACGCCTGAATGGTCCAGTGGTAAGGGACCGGTCTTACAATCGTAAGGTTGTGGGTTCGGATCCGCTCGAGATATTTCTCGAGGGTTGTTACTCACTTCAGGTACCCTTTAGCGTTGGGGAGAAAATTCGACACTACTTCCCCTTCAACGGCGAGGAGGTTTGGACTTAGGACCACGTTGGGCAAACACCACAGATAAAAAAAATCGTCGTTTGTTTTTTTTCTGACATTTCTCCAGGTAACAGCCGGATAATTTCTGGTTCGTTTTATTTTCGGCATTTCGGCGTCGTTTTTCTATTTTCAATTTCACTCTCCTTTGTAGAAGGAAATCGTTGCTTTTCTCCTATTCATGTAATCGTTTATTTGTTGGCTTTTTAAGTTTCAGTTTTGTTTTTCGTTTTTCTTTTTTCATTTGCGTTTTTTTTTCTTCTCGCTCATAGTCCTCTCCTTTGACCGCGAGTCGAGAGCGATTCTCCTTTGTTCTGTCTTCCTCCAATTCCGAATTTCAAACTTAGAGAAAATAACTAAATTTAACAAAAGCAAATTAAATCTGAAATTCAATTTAGAATCGCCCGTTACGAGAAAGAGACGAGAGCTTTTTTTTCCGAAGCTGAACCAATCGGATTCTGCGAATTAACTGACTGTTAAGCTAAACGTTAACGTTTTTTATTAACCGTCTCGCTCCCTCGTCTCAGCCTTTCCGTCGGGATGCATTTCCAACTAAACTTTCGTCCTGTAGATGGCATGACAATACCGTTGGCGTTGTTTTCCTCGGCCCTCACTGTTTCCAGACTAACCCTGAGAATCATTACGTCAACATTTCATAATTCAACAGATGATGAAACATTAGAATTTTTCACAATATCATGTTACAATGAATGCGCGTAATTTGGGACTAACGTATTAGTTCATAGTTTATCATCTGCTTGACACTAAAATGAAATTAAATACTTTTCTGTTATACATACTGGAATTTCGAATTCTTACATTAATATTCAGTACATGAAAAAGCATGTGTTAGAAAATAGAAAATTAATTTAAAAAAAGCTGTTTCGATCAAAACATGTAGTATGAAATGTAGTAACTTCATTCGCGAAATTAATTTCAAACTGAGGAAACTGATTGATTAAAAAATAAAATAAAAAAAAAACTTCAACGAGGAACGAACGCTAATTAGAGAACTGCAGTGAAAGGACCCGGAAAAATTCCGTTTCATACGTGCTTGCTGAAAATATCCGGGGAATTAAACTGTAACAAATTAGTAATGGAGGACAAAAGAATTATGGTGGATGAGAGTTATGAGTATTTATGAGAAGCATAAAGATTAGCGATTGGTTGGTTGGTAAGATCTATTTTACACGGTCAGTTGCACTTAAATACGATACCTGCTAAGTGGGTGCTACGCATGCTAACACCACTACAAAAGCAGAATTGAGTCGACACTTGCCAACAACTAAATTATCCTGAAGTTGATTCTAATTTATTTGATAAAATCGTTACAATGGACGAAAGCTGGAGGAACAAAATGCAGACTTTTATAAAGATGGAATTTTAAAGTTGATGTGTATCGATGACAGAAATGTGTGGATTTACAAGAAGATTTCTACAGAAAAAGTACAAAACGTTTCAAGATAGAAATCAAATCGAATCTGTAAGAAAGACCGTTATTTCCCGCGATAGAGAATGGCAAAAAGCGGCAAATTTCCGGGAAATTCCCAGGACAGAAACTCCAGTCGTCACAGACACTGACAAAACGCAATTCTGAATTTATACGTGGCATATGATTTTTTGTAGACAGCAAGGATATATGGCTAATACGTCTATTGATAAAATCGGTGACTGTAAGTATCGTAACTTTTAATGAGATGTTTTATTGGAGTCAATTAAGCAAAAGCAATTAAAAAAATAAATTTAATACGAGAAAACAAATCTAAAAACGTGCGGACGGGGACTGGAAATCCATTCTTCATCACCTCTTGTCCTCAACTCTTTTTAACAGTCAAAATTTCTAAATATTTTTTAGATTTTTTTAAAAAAACGTAAAATTTGGTTTACAATACAATTTAGCAAAATTTTAAATATAAAAATATATTATCAAAATGCGAAATTCAGTTTACAATAAAAAAAATAATTTTAATATGAAAAATTTTCTTTTAATTAAAGCCGAAATATTAAATGAACATTTTACAAATAACCGTATTTATTTTTCTGGCTGTTATTCGCTGTCGAGTAGGCTTCTCTCCGTGTGTAATTGTTTTCAGTGCGGCTGTTCGTCGAAAGGAGGCGAGACAGTAGCCACAAAATGCGATAGGCGGGCCATTTTCACGTTGTTAGCGAAGCAAGTTGGATGTTGCAACAAAGTTTTCGTTGGATATCCGTTCCTTACGGATATTGTCGCTTCGTTGGATATCTCCTCGCTGTTCGAGGGGTCGTCGTCCTTCGGATTCTGGTGAACGTGGAAATTAACATCCTCTTCGGAGCTCCTAGCTCCTAGAAGTGAGTTAAGCCATCTTGTACCTCCACTTTGTGACCAGTTTGTTTACCACGTGCGTTTATCATCCGTGATCGTTAATTTTTATTTCGTTATCTCCCTTTTAGCAAATGGTATGGGGCAGAGTTGCTGCCTATGTTGGCGTCGGATATTCGGTTAGTCGAAGTTATTTGCCGCCTCTGGGCTGATCTGTCGCAACCACCCCTTTCATCCAGGCCGGAGAAAATGTTGAATAAGAACGTTCTTAACTTTTTTCCTCTCATCTGCGGAGTTTTGCGTGCGTTTCGCCAGTGGTGTCACATTGAGATGAGCGGCAGAAGTTCTCGGCTACGAGGTCAGCAGAGAGGAACGCGCTACTTGGGTTGGACAAAGTGGTCATATTTACCTAAGTTTGTCTTTTTATTTCATGTTTTTGCCTTTTACTTAGTTTTGTGTTAACTTCTTTAATTATTGGCTCCTTCAAAGCACTTCACGCATAACTTTGTTTTGTTTTTGCTATATGCAAAGCGAGGATTAAATAGTACCTATCACAGTTTATCAGTCATATCGCCACATATTCTCTAAACAATGACCACAATAACGGTCTACTGTACCGCCTGTGACAAGTTACAAAGTTTGAACGAGGCGCCCGAAATCGGATTATGTGCCGCGAGCTTCCCTGCGGCGGTACTATTTCATCCTTGCTTTGGTTATTACATACAGGTATATGGCAATACGCCAGTCGCAAAAATGCCAATTTCTTCGGAAGTACTGGACTAACATTCGAGTGGCATTCAGAGCTGGAAGATTAACTAGACCCGCCAGACATTAAAAGGTTTTTCGGTCGTCAAAGTTTACGTGTGTTAAAATTTTAATGCATTAAGCCCAAATTAGACGACTACATTTCGGTGAGGAACATGAAGAAGCAGCATCCGCTTAAAACTGTTTTTACGGCCACGAAAATAAATGCCCAACGTAAACTTCGGAAGGCAGATGCGTAAACAAATAAAACTTTCATTAAAATAGATCTAAACTGCGACCGTAAATCTTCCGTGAAAACCGACAGCCAGCAGGAGCAGAAGATCGCTAAATCACTTAATCAGTCCGACGTAATTAACACAGGTTTCCCAGCTTGACAAACGACGCTGCTCCGGTGTGGCTGAATTAAACTAGAAGCAATTACGATCTACCATCGACGCGTGAAAGTAGCCGGGCGTCCAAATCCCCTTCGACAAATTAGTTTAATGACGTAGCTGACCACTGGAGATCATTGAGATCATGAAAAGACGAAAAGCTTCGTCGATGTCGCCGTCGCACGCCTAATAAATAAAACTGTTAGCAGGTAACTCACGAACGCAGAAATTTAAGTGTGTGGTTTCCAAGTGACTCTTAAGATAGAAACCACTCACATCAAAAACAACGCATATAAAGAGTGATCAAAATAAACATGAATTAGAGCGGGCATTGGAATTTACAAGTATGTCTTGGATAACGTCATACTAATATTAATTGTCAATTAATTGGAATATTATATTTAAAGCGACATTTAAAGTATCAGCAACTTTGTTTAATAATGGTTTTTACATCTGAGGAAAAGCCTTTTATGTCACAGACTTATACTGCAACTCAGTCGTAAGCACTGTAAAGTATTATCGTACCATTTAAAATTTAAATGTACAGGTCGTAAGGACCTTACGATACTTACGATTGAGCTAAGTATTGAATCATTATTTTAAAAATGGGCATAAAGTTAGTAACAAGAGGGTTTACTCGATACCTGATGCGCTGGAGAAGTTTCGTGAAACCTCTCCTGATATTCAGTTTCAGTACAAGCAATTTTATGATACACTAATGCTTGTTATGATGTGGAAAACTGTTTTCCAGGAAGCACCCTGTATATCGAGTTTTAAATAGCATTTATTCTTGATTGCGCAATATTGAGAAATTATATGTGTAAGAAACGCTTCATGCAGCACCTATTTCGTTTGCTTTGATTGCGTTAAAAATAGTTTTTTTTATGAACGTTATCTCCTCGTCGTTAAAATTAACTGGATTCATAAAAAAAACAAATGGTCTCATGCTTTCTTTTAATACTGTAATGCAAATCTTTTTTTTCCAATTCGTTTGATTATCGCCGGTCTTCATATCTTTTATTGCCCTGAGTAAACAATCCGGAGTTTCTATTTTTAGACATTATTGTGTCAAGCGTTTGCAGGTGTACTTCGAGTTTTCCGTGGGAATAGAGCGATTGTTTATATGTATTAAAACGGCCAGACAGTCATAAAATGCCGCCGCCATCTACTTTTCTTATGCGATTTTCTGTGTTTTAATTCGGAGTATTTTGAAATTTTTATGTTAAAAATGAGTTAGCTGGCCGGAGCTAACCAATATCAAAGTTCGTTTTTAGCGCCAAAATTTGAAAGAACTTCTTTGAATTAAAAAAAGAGTATTAAAGATTAAAACTGCGATTAAAACGAAGGATTAAATTGCGTTCACACTCGACCTTTAACGCTATTGGGCTTTCTTTACGTCATCTTATACTCGGTTGGTTTCTGCTGATGTCAAGATGTTTCCGATTAGCGCAAAGCTTTCCATCGAATTTTAGAGTGCAAGGCTGGTTTTGCTTTATTAACTTGTAATGTGCCTGGAGCAAGATAGTCGTTCAGAGATACTCAGCGCCTGGTGGTATTGTTTGGTTGCAAGGCTTCATGTTCGCGGTGTGAGCACCAGGGGTGTCACACAATTTTGGTCGATGGTGAGGACCCTCAAGAGAGGTTTCCTCGTTTGGTTGGCGCTGACTTGGCACTTTGCCCGTCTCAAGCCTCGTCCTTGGAGTTCAGGACAGGTATCTTCGTGTCTGTTGCTCTCTCTTTTCGTGCACATTATTATAAACGGACTTGTCTTTCCTTACAAGCTTTTAGTATCGACCGTTTGGTTCCAGCTTATTTTTCAAACCACTTTTAGTACAGACTTTTTAGTCTAGGCTTTTAGTAATGGCCTACTGTATTGTTGCGAACGCTTATTTTTGGTTTCGGTCCTGGTGTACATACAAGCTTGTTAGACAAACGTTGGTATTTGGTATGGTAGACAAATTGAAGCGGGATTTGCTCTTAATAAGTCCCCCATGCAAGGCGGCCATGCTTGCCGTCAAAGCATAATGAAAATTTTTTAGAAAAATTTTGAGCAAATCGTTTTTGATTGCAGTGAAAACCTCGAGCAGCCTCTGGACAACTGTTTCAGCCCTGCTTGGGGGCTTCTTCAGCAGAGACGTAGCTCGACATTTCCACTGCAAACAAAAACGACTTGTCCAAGCAGGGCTGAAACAGCTGTCCAGAGGCTGCTCGAGATTTTCACTGCAATCAAAAACGATTTGCACAAAATTTGTCTAAAAAATTTTCATTATGCTTTGACAGCAAGCATGGCCGTCTTGCATGGGGGATTTATTAGGAGCAAATCCCGCTTCAATTTTCTATCCTACTGCAATGTCAGATCAAAAAGCGATAGTAAGATGTCGCTATTTTATCTGTTCATCACTCTTATATCGCAATTGCGAATAAATTGTACAAGTCGTTTTTGTTCGCAGTGGAAATGTCGAGCTACGACTCTGCTGAAGAAGCCCCAAGCAGGGCTGAAACAGCTGTCCAGAGGCTGCTCGAGGTTTTCACTGCAATCAAAAACGATTTGCACAAAATTTTGATTAAAATTAATGAAATTGTAGGAAATATAAATGCGACGAGTCGTGGTCGTAGTGGAATATCGTAGTAGTTATTATTTCCTAGGCGACGATAGTAATTTGTCACTAATTAAAGTTTACTCATAAATACATTACACACGTTGTATGAGTTTAGTTTGCTCAATGTAGAAGCTTTACCTAAAGTCTGTGAGTTTTATTAGGCTGTTCGGCCCCATTCAAGTTCAACAGAAATGCTGTCATGAGTATGAAAATTTTGAAAGTAAGTTTGATCGGGTTTAGGACGAAAAAATGACGAAAAAATTATTTTAATAATAGCTGAATGATTAAAATCATTTTTTCGTCCTAAACCCGATCAAGATTAAATATTACGTGACTATTTTGTCTGCAAAGTCGGGTCCGCAGTTGGTTGGTTTGATTACTTAAAATGTATTTCAATATTTAAGATATCTGTTTAGTCGCGTAAAATATTTTTCGTTTAACATCTTGGCATTGTTGATTTATTGCGCACACATTATGACTTGATCTATTGTTATTAATGATTAAAGCGAGTCATTTCCCTTTCCTTCGATCCTGTCCTCGTCTCAGGTTAAGATAAGGTGGTGCTTATTTAATGTTGCGTTTACTTAACTCCCACACCCGTCAGAACTGAATCTGCTGGCAGTGCTACAAGGTCCTCAGCACAAATTTTGTTTCTATACACGGTAGGTAACACGCTGTCGGTGAAACACTTCAGAGAATTTGGCAGTGTTGGCAGAAAGCCTGGAAATGGCAAAAGTAAAACTGCATGGACACGTACACACATAAATATTTTTGGGATTAATTGTAATCTGCCTAATCGGTGTTAAATATGGATAAAGTTTTGCCTGAAAAGTAAAAAATTCTTATCTCATTTGGCGTTATTGTTGTCTCTTTTCGACTAAATTGTGTCTAAAAGTGAGTGTTTACTCCAACAACGATAAGCTCTACTCCTACTTTTACATGGTGAACAAGTCAATTCCATTTGTTTTAACTCCACAAACGGATGGACGCGAGGGAACACAAAAGTGTTCCTTGGCGTCCAAAAGTGTTAGAATTAACTCCAGATTTTTATCAGTGTAGTTAATGTTTTCCTTGTTCGGGAAGTTATGGATAATGCACCTAAAACATCAGTAAGAAATCTTGCTCGTCAAACAAATTTGTCATAATCTTTGGAAGAAGGATCTTGCATTCTACCTTTAATTTTGTACATGACATTTTTTTACGGACGAGGCTTGATTTTGTTTGATGGGTTACATTGACTCTCAAAACATGAGGACGCATTATTGCATCCTCAGAAAGTTGGAACGTGGGCAGCACTTGGCTCAGTGGCGGCTCGTGATGATTTACTGCGGGTAGGCAACAACTGCAAAAGGAAAAGTGGGTACATTTTCCAAATTTATTTATCGGGTCTTGTATTTTTTGAACTTTATTTAACCGGGGGATCTACTGATATCTGTCTCAGCTTTCCAACGTCTTTTAAGAAAAAAAGACGATCGACGAAAGTGTTTTTGAGTTACAATCAAAATTCTAAAGCGACGCGTTTTTTATTTGCTCATTAAACGAACGCCTCTCCCTCCTCTCGGGATCGCGCTTGTAATTTTTGAATTCAATTTAAGCATGGGGTTTACAGAGCTTTTTCTCAGCTTTCCAACGCCTTTTATCATAAAACAATAGACAAACGCGTTCTTGAATTGTAATCAAAATTCTAAAGTGACGCGTTTTTTATTTGCTCATTAATCGAACATCTCTCCCTCCTCTCGGGATCGGGCTTGTAACTTTTTAATTCAATGTAAGCGTGGATTTAACAGTGCTTTTTCTCAGTTTTCCAACGCCATTTATCAAAAAACAATCGACGAACGCGTTCTGGAGTCGCCACTGACTTGGCTCATAAGTTCCATTTTTTCCTTTTTTGAGGGAGCACTTCATGCTCACCGATACCGGACCCAAATTTTGGAACCTTTTATGAATCAGGTATATGATATTGAGTTTCAAGGCGAACGGCGCACTGTGGGACAAAACGCAGAACGAAAATTGCTTCATGACAAGAGAAGAAACGAACTATGTAGTAAACGCACTGTACTATAAAGTTAAGGTACAGGGTGTTGTTAGTAGTGGTAGACTTAAACATTTGTATCAGGATATGAAATTGAATCCCGAGCTCAGTCATCAGTATCGTATTGAGAAACGTAAACATTTTGCTTTAATAAATAATACTAAAAAGAAATATTATCAAAACATTTTAAAAAATGCTCCGAATCCCAGTAAAGCAACTTGGAGTATAATAAATGAACTAGCTAAAGCCCAACATCAATCGAAATGTATTGTTTTAAATATTAATAATAAAATGGTTTCCGATCCTCAAAAAGTGGCAGAGGAATTCAATAACTTCTTCATTGAAGCTCCTTTGAACATATTACAAAATATTCCTTCAGCTAACAATACGATTATACCGGATGTTTGCACTAATATAAGCAGTATGGCTCTATTTCCTACGACAGTTAATGAGGTTTCACTGGTTTTATCTCGGCTGAAAAATAAGTATTCCGCTGGTTATGACAATATTCCGATATTTCTTTTGATGGAAGTAGGTGACCTGATCGCTGAACCATTAACGGAAATTATTAATACCTCGTTTTCAGAGGGTGTTTTCCCATCATATTTAAATTTAAATATTTATTTATTTATAAAATCTGTCCTATCTGTAAGAAAAATAATACTAATTTACCAGAAAACTATCGCCCTATAGCATTAACATCAGCTTTCTCCAAAGTTTTCGAATATATAATGCTTGACCGGTTAAGGACTTTTATAAATAAACACGACGATTGTTACAGTTTATTTTTCCCATAACGACAGTTATCGAGTTAACAACGTGTCTCGCTTTTCACGTCGGGCGAGAACATTTTTTTATATTCGATTAGAGCTCGAGCATAAGTTTCTTCTACGATGCTAATTACCCGGAATTTAGTTTATGGAATGCTTCTTTTTCAACATAGGATTTTCAGAGTTGTTATAAATGCAGGAAACCAGTTCGTTTTATTTTCGGATTTTTTTTTTAATTTATTTTCGTTGAATTTAAACAAATTAAATTGTGTTTTATTTTACTCCGGGTGATGCCTTTCTGTCTGCATTTATCCTTTTATCTTTCTTTTTATTGTTTTTGAATTATATCACGTTTTCGTTGGATTGGCTGGTAATTTTCGATCTCTTTCTTTACATTTGGTTTCTTGCCCCCTCGTTGCCTTGAATCAGCTTAGCAACGGGTCATTCCTTATGGAAAATTTAGGTTGTCCACTTGGTAGCTTGTGAGCTGTTGTTTAGTGTTTTGGATTATTTCCTTAGGGCAAACGAAATAATATCCTGCGGCTGTTTGCCGGCTTTGACGGTTTCACCTGATAATAAGTAGCGTTTTCACGGTTTTATCACGTGATGAAAAAGAAAACGTCAATAAAATTTAAATAAACGATATTGTTAAAATATTTCATTAAGGTAGATATACATTCTCCCGTAGACCTGCAGATTTGACAGATTTATTTCCTATTTAAAAAATCCAGAAAACTAGAAAATACAGTGGCGTAGCGAGGGGGAGGCTGCAGACAGAACTGTATAGGTGAACCTGCACAAACCGCCCATACACTAAGGTTTATTTGAACAGGTCACCATACCTTTGCAGCTTTATAAGTTAACGTTGTTTGTGTTATAAACTATAACTATAAACTATAACACAAACGTTCCGGTTTACCTGTACAGTTCTGCCTGCGAGGTAAACCTGTCAGGGTTACCGGAACGTGTATGGCTAACCTACGTGTTAAAAACTAATGACGAGGATATTGTACAGAAAAAGCGTTTTCTTTTTTATAATTTAAAAATACCATTGAATTCATTAGTTTTCTTTTTCTAATATAATTCGAAATTGCATTCCGCGTATAACAGAATTTACATTACAAAGCTCATTTGTCTCTTTAACTCACCCTCCCTACTTTCGTATCTCCTCAAATAAGCGAGATCATCAGTCATGGATACAAATCTAAAGTGGGACATCTGGTACAATAATAATGGTAATAATAAATGAGAAAAAATACGAGGTCGTGAGCAGTGAGTACGCACGAATAACCACACTCGCCGTAATAAATAGTAAAAACGAGAATGGATGGCTGAGATTATATGCCATACGTACGTGTTAACCTTACGTTGCGTCGGTGTTCTCATTACGAAACAATTGTGAGTGAGGTCAAGCAGAAGTCCGACGGGTTTCTGTGCGTGACGTAAGAAGGTGTCCGGCAAGTTATAATAATGATCCGCATGTATGTGGCATTACGTTAAAAAAAAAAAAAAAACAAAATAAAGTACATACGTATGTATAAGATCAGTAGGATTTTTCAGAAAGAAAACTGCAGAATGCACCACACTTATTTAATGAAGCTATCTGCCATTGGTAACTGTCAGGAAAACATTCACCATCCCGTTGACAATACGGAAGAAACCTTCCTCCTATTAATAAACTCTGCACTTACTGCATTATACGAATTGAAGCATTCGTATCGATTATCGAGTTATTACCTCCTTCGTAAATGCATTACGTGGCTATTTTTGACGTTCTCTATTCCATGTAGAATAACATCAGCAGAAGCATAACAACACTTTATCTAATTAACGACGCACATTTGTTGCAAAACACTCATTTCGTGTAGTGTTGAATTCACGATTGATTGCGAAACAGGGACAAATACATTGCTGAATCGTGCGAAACTGCGTCAAAAGAAGAATCAAAAATGCTGTTGTGGCGAGGTGAAACAATTCTCTTGGATGGAAACAATGAATATTTGACCGTCTCGACAACTACATAGAACATTGAAGATACTATACTGGGTGTCATAATGTACGGAGGAGATTGAAAGGACAGCTAGATGAGGTCAAATTAAAGTATTTTTCTCAATAAAGTTTTGGTAAAAGATCAATAACTAAAAAGTTACAAGAGTTTAAAGTGAAATTACTTAAGAAACAAAACTTACTGCCTGAAGTAATATTTTATGTTTTAAATTCAAATTTAAACTTTACATGAAACAATCATCTAAAAAATGTAGTCACATAAATGTTGCGGCTCTTTCATTTTTTCTTTTAATGCCCAAAAAAGGATTTTCGTATTGCTGTGGCACCGCCTACTTATTAAAACAAAACTTGGAAATAGATTCACATAGACATTTTATGAATGGTGGTTCCGCTAAATTTAGAGTTTATTTAACAATAAAGTTGCAGTTTGTGAAATAATTTTGATTAATTAAGAAGCTATAGGTGTAAATTAAAGAAGAAATTAAGAAAGTTAAACTGTTTTAATTTTCTTATTATTGGGTTTTGGTCAAAAGCGAATTAAGAAGTAAGCTTTATTTTGATCTCCTACAGATGACCTTTTAATCTCCTCCGTACGTTATGAGACACCCAGTATAAAAAGTTTCAGGTTCAGGAAATTGAAAGAAAAGATGATAGAAGCATTAAATAAACAATTCAAAATTGGTGATACAATCACCTTGGGATATGTTATCTGGGCCAATTCCTTTTATATTATCGAGAAGCCCTCAAGCATACTTAAAGGATTCTTTTTCTAGAAATACGTTCCAACTAATCATTCGTTTCATAGAAAGAAATAATTTATCAAAGAGTTAAGTGGTTGATAGATTTAAAAAAAATGTTGATTGTCAGTTCGTTATCAGGAAAAAAAAGTAAATTGTATCATTTTTGCTTAAATTAGTCATCATTTTCTTGTTACACTTTTCATTATGAATATTATATAATATTAATAATAATCTTTTATTCTTCAATTGACAACACATGTTTTGAAGATCGTCGCAAAGCAGAAAAAGTTACAATAATGACAGTAAATAGAAATATATTAAAGGTATTGACACATCTTAGTACAGAAATTCAAAAAATGAATAGTAATAACATTTAGCAATCAAGTACGACTTTAGGGATCTCTTAAATGTTTTTATATTTGTACAATTTTTTACTTCATAAGATAGCTTATTGAATGTTTTAATACCTAGATAACTAGGTAATGTCACCATTCATTCTGAAGTGCGTTAAGTTACTATACATACAGGGCGCTGCATTTTGAAACACACCAAAGGAAATCCCATGTTAATTTCAAAGTGCTCGAATATTGGCTTCCCTAATTATTTTACAACAAAATTCCAATTCCATTTTTAAAGTACTCTTCCAGACGAAGCTGTTTGTGAAGTTTGAGAATTTTTCATATGCTGACTTTTAAGATATTTAAAAAAGATTCTGTACCTAAACTCAATTTTCCAAATTATCAGTACAGCCTCGATCAATGATAGTGAAAACTGAACAGATAATTCATAAATTTTGAAAAAGATTGATAGAAAAAGTTTTTCCAGTAATTTATTTTAAGATTTACTGATCAAGGCCGTGCTGACAGTTTGGCATCAATTGAATTGCGCTATACTGATCTTTTTTAAATGTCTTAAAACTGAACGAATAAAAAATTCTCAAACTTCACGGACAGATTCATCTTAAAGAACACTTTAAGAAACCTAAATGAAATGAAATCCCAACCATACAACGAACTATTATTTGTGCATAATAAAAACATTGCATAATGAAAACATTGGGCAAAACACAGGAACGACCCCAGAAACAAATGCCATAATTTAAGGGAATGACTACTTGGACATGATACAACTGTAATAGCTGCCATAAGTTAAGCAGGGTTTCAGATTTCTGAATAAGAACAAAACAGAGTTTAATATAAAAAAAATAGCTCGAAGCACTGTGTTTTCCAGTCCAGATGTTTATCAAGATTAATACCAAAAAACTTGACACTGTCAGTAGAAGCTATATTGTTATTAGAGATATCTAAACTGACCTGTTTGAGGCCTTTTTGTCTGTTATGAAAAACTACTGCCGAAACCTTTTGTAAATGAAGATAAAGCTCATTACAGCTAAACCAGTGATTAAGTTTTTGTAGCGTGTCATTACATTTAATTTTTTTAATTTAAGACGTGCGATGTCAAAAGACGGATCGGATACCACACGTGAAGTATCATCTGCATAAATGGTAAAGTCAATATAGCAGCCACCTTAGATAAGTCGTTAATATATAGCAGAAAGAATACAGTACCCAGGATCGAGCCCTGCGGGACTCCCACGGTGATGTGAATGTAATCAGAATTAGTAATGTGTACTTGGGACGACTGTTGATGAGTAAAACTGACATATTATTTTCGTCAAGATAAAAACGATCTAATCCAATGGAGACTGTTCCCGAATAGCTTATTCAGTAAAATATTGTGGTTTACACAATCAAACGCTCTAATAAGATCGCAGAAAAGACCAACTGGGCACTCCCCTTTCTCAAGATACTGTCGAAAGCAAAAAAATAGTAGACAAAAAACAGTTTCCTGTAATTATTGTTAATCAAAATGGTATTGATTAAAGACGATTTCACAGATGACATTGAAAAGTTTGAAAGCTTTCATATTTAACAAGCTTAAGGTTTTGGCAACATCTATTAATTTGTCCAGTATTTTTGGGATTTAACTGTATATTAAAATATTAAAAAATTGATCAACTGCAGTATTAGTGAATTTATTCTCGATAAAGTCGGGTTAGTTTTACAAAAAATATGGTTAAAATTAATACTTAATTTTTAATTTAACAAGAAAAGCATGATTGAATTCTTGGCTTCCGATTGGAAGTGCGTGTCTCGAATTTATTCTACTGCCGACGTTTCGTTCTCCATTGCAAAAGAACTTCCTCAGGGCTGCTGTTGCTGATGATGATCTTGAAGAAAAAGCATATTCGAAACTCTTGGAGAAAAACTGATGATAATATTTCTAGTTTCCAGCTCTTCAGTAATGGAAGAGTGAAATGTTCTAGTTTATCATTTATTAAAAGATTAATGAATATTTTACTACTATATTTCGCATAAAAGTAACAAATAGATTAATTTGCTTATAGCTTGGCTATTTTCTAAAATAATACCAACATATTATATATTTTTCAAAAGCTTGAAAAATACTCAATATACTATGATTTCAATTTTAAAAAACAAAGGTTGGGTTCTTATCTCGATTATTATGAACTTTTTATGCGATTTAATTAAGAAACCATGACCTACGTTAAAAGTCGAATAAAATGTGTAATTATTTCGACAGTACCTCGAAAACAGCAAGAAATGGCAAATTTTTTATTTAACCATTGAAATTGGCATAGAAAGTTGACCCAATACTGCGTGCTTAATCCTTTTTATACTTCCATTATTAACGGAGATACCTTTAAAATACCATCGAAAATGGGACAGCCTGTACGTTATGAGACACCCAGTATAAGATTATATCCTTGGTATACCATGCATGTAACTGTATAAAAGATATGATTTCATGGAAAAGATATTGCAGCCACGTGTATTCTCCCAATATAGATTTATTGCATAGACTTCTAATTATTTCTGATTCACTAATTGCAAGTTTATGTGCGTCTCCAAAGACAAAGCGTGAAGAGACCATTCCAAAAGTTTTAGTAATATTGGCAGATCCTTCAAATAATTTAAGTTTTCAAAGCATTGCGGATTATTCAGCAAACTCTGATGATTCTGATTAAAAATTATTTGTATATGTTCTTGATGTTTTAACTTAAATTTTTATAGCTAAAACAGCAACATTCTACGATCACTTTTTGACCTAACATTGCATAAGGTTTGACAAACTGAAGCGGATTTGCTACATAATACGTCACCCAATGAAAGGCGGCCAAGCTTGCTGTAAAAGCATAACGAAAGTTTAAAAAAAAATGTTGCAAATCGTTTTTGATTGCCGTGAAACCCTCCAGCAGCCTCTGTACAGCTGTTTCAGCCCTGTTTGGGGTTTCGTCAGCAGAAACGTAATTCAAGATTTCCACTGCAAACCAAAAACGATTTGCTCGAGGGATTCACTGCAATCAAAAACAATTTGCAACAATTTCCTTTAAAACTTTCATTATAATTTGACAGCAAGTATGGCCGCCTTGCATGGGGTGATTTATTATGTAGCAAATGAACAAAAGAATATGTTGCTGTAATGATTCTAATTTTAAATAAAATTTATTTGTTCATTTTCTTAAAATTGTAGCTTTAAAACAAACAATTTTTAATCAGAATCATCAGAGTTTGCTACTCTAATGATTGTGCTTCTAATTAAAATCTTTTTGTGAATGTTCTTAAAGCTCCAGTTTTGAATCAAAAAAATATTTCTTTGTTTTATTTTTTACTCTAATGATTCTGTTTATAATTATAAATGTTCTTAAAGTTCTAGCTTTGAATTAAAAAAACAATGTTATTTATCAAGATAATATTTATTTTATCATTTCATTTTAATGTCGGGATAAATGACTAATAAGAAGCTGTCAAACACGTGCAGCAATCAATTATTAAATAATTATTCAAATACAAATTTAAACTTCGTGATAAAATTACACCTTGCTGTTGAAAAAAAATAATAATAATGAGCGCGTGGCAGCTTCTAAACAATTGAAAATCGGGGACATAGGAGTTATACGAATTGCAATCCTCCAAAGTTAATGCAATTTTTCTTAAAATCATTTGCTTTGTGCTCTATTTTCCAGAATAAGTTATTCTAAAATATCATGCGGTGTCTCAGCGACTATTGTTAATTTTTCATACAATTTAGATATTTAGTATTAAAAAAAATACATGATCACTGTTTTGTGCTTTATTGCTAATAGCCCTTAAAACCATTCTCTTCCTTTAAATTTAATCATTCAAATAATTCCAGCTGCACAAAAAAAATTACACACTGTGCGGCGCTCGTAGTAAAAATATTTTTTTTCAATTTAACATTATAATTTCGAACTTTGGCATTTTTATGGCAAAAATGCCTAAAACCGAACTGAGGGAGCATTTACGCTTCCGAATTGTGTTATGAAAATTAAATATTATATATGTACAGGGTGCTGCGTTTTGAAACGCGACATAGGAAATCCCGTGTTAAATTATAAATGCTCGAAAATTGGCTTCCCTAATTATTTTACAGCAAAGTTCAATTTAAGTTTTTTAAAGTGCTCTTCAAGATGAATCTGTCTGTGAAGTTTGAGAATTTTTCATTCGCTCAGTTTTAAATATTTAAAAAAAAAATCAGTAACAAAATTCAATTTATACCAAACTATCAGAACGGCCTTCATCAGTAAAAGTTAAAATAAATTACTGGAAAAGCTTTTTCGATCAATCTTTTTCAAAAACGAACTAGATTTATTAGTTATCTGTTTAGTTTTCACTGTCATTGATCAAAGTTGTGCTGATAGTTTGATATAAATTGAATTTAATTACAGAATATTTTTTTTCAATATTTTAAAACTCAGCGTGTGAAAAATTCTTAATCTTCACAGATAAATTCATCTTGAAGAGTACTTTAAAAAACCTACACGGAATTTTGCTGTAAAATAATTAGGGAAGCCAATATTCGTGCACTTTTAAATTAACATGAGATTTCCTAAGTTGCGTTGCAAAATGCAGCACCCTGTATATTATAAAACTTAAATGTATTAACGTTACAACTTTTTTAACGAATATTTTATTTTTCACTATTTGTAATATAATCTAATATACAGGGAGATTCAGGCAACACTTTCATTAAAAGTTCACGGACTTCTCCTTTGAATTTCTATTTCATATTTTGCAGTTATAAGTTAACGACATGGATCTATCAAAATATAATATTTTCAAATTTCAGACACTTCCGCTTATACCGGAAGTAGCTGTAAACTTTCTTATTTTAAATGGAATACCCCATTTTTTAATACATTTTTGAAATCTTCTAAAAATTCTAAAAATATTTTGTGCAAAATGTGATAAGAAAAATTAATTAAAAAAAATTAATATAAATAAGAAAAATTAACCGCTTCCGAGATATTTTCATTTTCTTAAAATAACTCATACTTGCAGAACCTTCTTTATGATTCTGCCATCTTTGTGCAACAAAAACCACGATGCCCATTTTTGGCCTATAGGAGGCTATAGCAACATTCTTTCAGATCATGTCCAGTTTTGCACTTGATTGCTTACAGGCTGGTTGAAAAGTAACTAATTTCAACTGTCGAAAAGTCATGTTTTTTAAATGGAACGCCTAGTATATTTTTATACCATGTGACTCAGGATTAAATGTTCTTTCGTCCTGTATTAGCATTACGTATACCTATCTCTTATAGTTCACTCGTTATCGATGATTCTTTATAACACCTAATTCTTTTCCATTTTTATTGTATTGTTTTTAAATAGTGGGCTATCAAAACTAGAGAAATTATAATTTTTGAAACCATCCGTCTAGTAAGAATTAAAAAAAAAAACAATTACATCGCTATGAAGAACCAAAAAATGAATATTCAAATACCGATTATTAAATCTATTTAATGATAAAAAAATCCACAATTCAATGAAAAAAAATTGTTGTATCTAGGAATACACGTTAATGTTTAGATACAATAGAAAGTTAATACTAATAAATAATAGCCGAGGACAGCTTAGAGCCAATATTATAACCAACAATTTGTGTATTATTTTTAATATTTCTGATTTATTTATTAGTTTTCATAAAATTTTGTATTGCAAGTGTAAATTTCTCCTTGTAAATGTGTAAATAGTCATACCAAGAATTCTAATACATGCGGCATATATAAACAAAAAGTTCAGATGACAGATGTGTATTTAATTATTATTTGTCGGTTTTTAAAATAAAATTGAAATTACGTCAGAAATTAATTAAAAAAACCTCAGATTGTTACATTTTCATAGCACACTATTCAGGAATAATACTGAAAAGTGAAAAAATTGATGTGTCAAAGAGAAAATCATGAATAGAAACAGAAAGGTAAGAGATGGGTATAGGGAACGCTAATACAGTTCGAAAAAACAATTAATTCTGATTCTTATACTATGAAAATATACTAGGTGTTCTATTTAAAAAAACATGACTTTTCGGCAGTTGAAATCAGTTCGAATAGAAGTTACTTTTCAACCAGCCCGTAAACGATTTTGTGTAAAATTAGGTATGACCTGAAAACTTATGAGCATAGCCTACCACAGGCTAAAAATTGAAATTATCGCTTTTGTTACACAAAGATGGCAGGCAGCATCATAAACAAGGTACTGCAACTTTGAACTTTTTTTAAAAAATGGAAATATCTCTAAAACGGCTAATTTTTCTTGTATCACATGTTACACAAAATATTTTTAGAATTTCATGAAAATTTCAGAAATGCAATAAAAAAATGGGGTATTCCATTTAAAATAAGATAGTTGACAGCAACTTCCGGTACAAGCGGAAGTGCCCGAAAGTTGGAAGTATTATATTTTAATAGATCATTATCGCTAACTTATAACCGCAAAATATGAAATAGAAATTCAAACAGGAAGTCCGTAAACTTTTAATGAAAGAGTTGCGCGAATCTCCCTGTATAATCTAATACTTATGACTTGCAAAATATTATGAAACAAAACTGGCTTATACGAGTCTACTAAATGTAACCGCTTGAAATAATTTATGCAGATTTTAGCCTCGCATTAATACAGTCAGTCGGTAAAGTAGTGGACAGGGACTGTAAATCTGTAAATGCTTGGGGTTCTTTTAAGTCTAAGATTGCACACAGATGTGGCCATCTCTATATTATATTATGTGTCCAAATCAGTTTTTGACAAAAGCAGGCCATGGAAAACAATAGTTTGTCTTAGAATAGAATTACTACAGCAATGCACCCACAAATAATGACATTTGCTAATTGTTACAAAGCTTATTTTATATTATAAGGCTACCTTGTCTCGGAAATTACCCCCTTTTTTTCATAACAAAACCTAAACTAAATTCACTATACTTTTCAAATGAACATCCATCATTAATTTCAATTTTTGTTAGTTAATCGCTCGGCTGTTTCTTCTCAATAATGTAGGATTAAACTTTTCAACGACTGCGTAACTTTAAGTTAACGTTTGTACTTATTAAAGTAGACCTTAATGTTTCTAGCTAGATTAAAAATAAATAATTTCCAAACAAACCCCGAAAATGAAATATATACAGTGTATAATTACGTAAATAAGCTATCAGCCTCGCTTATCCCCTCTCTGGTAAATTCTAAAAATTTCATGGGAATACGATTACATCCAGGCAAATAAGTTTAAACAAGTAATTACTGAAGTCACGCTGATGATTTCCTCGGCATTAATTGCCTGAAAACTTGATTTTGTTTTGCGCAATTAACGCGATGCTTATCAAATAATTAACACGCTCTCGCGGAGAAAAATTAATTGCCTAAGTAACACTGTCGATTTCATTCGTTTTAATTTATTAAAATCTGTTCTGGGAACACCATCACGATGCATTTATTTAATACGTTCCTGTTATAAATTCAATGTTACGGGGCCGCAATGAAGTCGAAAGTTTGTAGGTTAATTAGCAACAATTTGGTGGAGGATCGGAGACCTGTCGACCGGACAAATCGAACTGAACAACCTTGCCTCGGACAAAGAAAGAAAAAAATCGCAAAAAAAACAAAACAATGCGTCGTTTCGTCCCGGCTCAGGAGCGGACTTGCCAGTATCATGCCCATGTTAATGACAGTTATGTAACGAAGATCCAACCCACATTCGAAGCCTCCTTCAAGGACAGCAGCAGGCTACTCGGAATACAATAATTTCGATATCTCTCGTTTCGAATCTCGAATAAATTGCCTCGAGTAATTTTTTTTGCGTTTTCGACAACCACACGCACTTCGTCTCTTCGTAACCATTACATACTGGGACTATTTCACTCGTTCTTTGGCAATGAACCATATTACAGGTGTGGTTCAATCGTATTCGTTAATTACGTCATCAATTTTCAAATGAACTACCGGGTGAACAGTAGGATTCATAATTAGAGGACGCTGTGATTGGTGCTATTTTATGCTGTACGGTTGAATACAATGCGAAATAAATAATAAATTGACAGTTGTCGTATTTGAGGTTATGCTCGTGCTTTATATAATCCTTATTTTGTTATTTTATTTTGTATGGATACGGGTTTAAACCCCTTTTTAGAATATTAGAGACGGTTTCACAAAACAAATCCGTTTATTACCAACCATTTAAGAAAATAAATGTCACAATTCTGTCACTTAAATTTTTTTATTTCAAACTGTAAGCTTGTGTTGCCAACTTTTTGGAAAATATGACAGCCTGCTCTAATTATAAATTCCGTTGATCGCACAGTATAATTGAACCTGTTACGATTTGTATGTCATGTCTCAACGTTAACCTGCTGAAAAGTTTTAAAGAGTTAAAGTTTTAGTGTACATTGCAAAGGATTTGATTTTGATTATTCACTACCTACTGATAATTTTAGCTCCCACCATTTAAATCCGGCATTAATGGCCAATTTAATTGAAAATTATGATGTATTTCAACAGTAGTTTGAGATTAATTCCTGTAGAAATAACTATATTATCTCAGGAGTTAAAGTTAACTGGTGATGTCGACAGTTGCACATGCCGAGTTTCATAAAAATAGCTTAAATTTAATCATCAGTTAACAATATGCATTACTATACCTGTTAACCCAAGCGACATTTACTTTTGCCAAATCCATGATTAAACGATTAATATTTTTTTTTAATTATAGGGACCATGGGAATATAAATGAGCGACAACGTCATTACAATACTTGTCACAGTATTACTAGAATTGTGGTAGAACACACTCAAAGGCAGACGGCGAATATTGAAATTAACTCACGTTAGTAAAATAGACAAAGCTGTGAAGGTAGTAGTTGCGTGCTGTATATTATATAACTTCTGTTTCATAAATTTGGATTTTTAGAACGACAATGAACCAGTTAAAAATCACAATGATGACTTCCTAAACGCGAATGATGTACCAATAGAAGCCCTTAACAAATAGCATGAAATAACTAATTTACTATAGTTGTCAAAGGATTGTTTACCAAAAATTATGCAAATTCAGGTTTTATAAATAAAATTTATAAAATTTATTACATCGCATTTGCGCGTAGATTGGTCAAGTCGTTTTTGGTTCGCAGTGGGAATTTCGAGCTACGGTTCTACTGAAGAGACCACAAAGAGGGCTGAAACAGCTGTACAGAGGCTGCTCGAGGTTTTCACTGCAATCAAAAACGATTTGCAACAAATTTTTTTTAATAAAATGTTCATAAACTAAAATTTTGTTTTGCTAATAACTTTAAGTATTGCAGTTCATCCTCACGTTACTGCAACTTCTGCAACCAATTTTTTTGTATTATTTGTTAGCAGTAACAGAACGAATTTTGAATCAAAACTGTACTCTACAAAAGTAATACAAATAAATGTATTCTTATAAAATAGACCTGATAGAAATGATAACCTGAACACAACTTTTGAAGCAAACATTTTATTCGCTATCTGAAGGAGATAAACGTCTTTTTCTTGATTGCTTTGTCGCACGCATTGTTTGCATGAAAGCCATCATTTGCTAATGACGTAGCTTGCTCTGATTTTCAAAAAGTTGGATCATCGCTTGAAATTCCTATTTTTTATGTGCTGATTTTCTTTCTGCAATCTTAAACAACCATCTAACGCTAGTATTCTTGATGCCCTTGGTTTTACGGCTCTTCTTATATCAGAAAACCGATTTTCCTGATCTAATGATGATGACGGTCTTTCAAGTGCTGATGATGTAAGCGTATGTGATACAGTTAGGGTTAAACACTTAAATCAGACCTCGGTGTTGAGGTGCAATTACTTGATTCATTGCTTGCTAAAGTATCAAATATTACAGCTGGATTAACTTTGTTTATTCCGGAGAACTGCATCAAGCTCATCATAATAAGGAGGAATTTTTGACTTGACCCTCTTCAATTCTTTTACGTCAGTCAATACTTTTGAAACATGACCTTTGCAAATTAGCAAATTTCTGGTGGCATTTTTCTCGTCACAAATGCCAAAACTCACAAAAAAAAAACATTTCACTCATACGTTCCGCAATTATTGTCCATTATTGTTGTTAAGTTGAAACTTAAAACTTAAACGTAAAATATATTTTTGTTTTTATATAAAATTGTAAAGACCGTAATAAATTATTATTACTATTATTAAATACAATCTGCTGGTACAGCATTGCAAGTAAGTTCAACAAGTCGAATTTCAATTGTCAGCGTGGAATCCCCTCATTTGCGTACGTTCTAAAAACCGAAAAGGACTTTGATCTGCATCAAAGCAAACGTCGGTAATTCATGTAGACAGTTTCCACAGCCTTTAAGCCGGTGTCGTTGACTGTTCTTGCGAAATGCTAACTAAACAATTTTGTCAAATTAAACCAAAAAGGATAGCGCACTTGGTTCTTGTTGGTCTTTAAGCCAACATTTATTCGATCCCAGTCTTTTACAGTCAGCTATTTTTTATGTAAATACTTGTTATTATTAAGCTCCGATTAGTGTTTGTATTATTTATCAAACATTTGTTAATTTCTCTTGAATTTCGAGTGCTTGCATTCGCAGATGATTTAAAAATATATGCCTTGGCTCCTCAGTTTCGACTGTTCATGATGCTATAGATGCTTAGAGCAGTGTGTTGACATTCTTAACTATTAGTGTACTGACAATTATCTTAAGTTAAATATAAATAAAACTTTTTTTGTATACGTACACTAAAAAAACTCCGTCTGATTATCTACAATTAAAGAGACCAGGTCAAAAAGTAGCTAACAATAAGGCCGCATTCTTTAATTCAACATTTTGCTCTATGGACGTAGACTATAATTTGAAAAGTTGAAGAAAAAGTCAGTGGTTGCATTAAAAAAAAAGAGTTTGTTGACAACTGTCAATTCCTGTGGATTCCCTGCAAGCTCTTTGTAACTTTTATCTGAAAGTGTTACTTCATCTTTATTATTAAACAGACAATAGTCCATTTCTCTATCTTTTTTTTTTAGTTTTTGAGATATTCCCATTTATTTTGACCACTTTAACAGCCGAAATTTTTAGAAAAAATTGAATATCGTCAAAACAGTACGTTTTAGGCATGATGTATGTGAATAAAAAAGATGTTAAACTGAAAGGAGATTTAAAAAATGTAGGGGTGTTCTATTTAAAATAGGAAAGTTAGTATCGACTTCTGGTAAAACCGGAAGCACGTCATGACTCATTTTGTATTATTTAGATCGACATCGATTATTGCTAACGTACAAATTTTCAGCAACCTATAACCTGTATATCTAGGCTCTTAATCACAACCTTGTATATTTTGATGAAAACAAAAATGAGTTTGTAATAACATACCTACTTTGTAAGGTACTCCTGAAATAAGCGCAAGAAAAATTTTCTGTACTTGAGTGTTTGTTGTTGTTTTCAAAGGTCATCCTCCTGCATGTCTTGTCGCTGTTGGTAAAAACCAATTTCGTTTAGGTGAGGGGACCAGGACGACGATGACAAACGAGAGGAATCTCATTCTCTAATTTAATATTTTTACGCGTGGATTTTTCCAACGAAAATTCTCGAAGGCTGAAAATTACGTATAAAAAATTCGGATATAAAGTTTGAATTGGGCCAGGAAATTGATTTGCATGTTGCTTACGCGTCGGCCGTGATTGAGATAAAATTTAATTAGGATTTCGAAGCCCCTCCGATTTCACGGCCAACTGCTCGTGAACCTGTCGAGCGGAATTTGAATATCACGCTGAGGGGATTTCGCTTCTTCCTCGTCGTCTTCTTCTTCTGCTTCCTCCCCTCCTCAATTCCGTAGATTAGCTTGCTCTTCTTCGCTTAATAGAATTAGTGCTCGTCCGCCAGAAAATGACTTATATAATGTCACATTTTGCAAAGTGAGAATTTTCTCTGAAATTGTTATTGCGTTGGAGGGTTGCCTGCATGAAACAGAATCGATCAGGCACTGGATAATTAAGTGGGCACTTTCAATTTCGATTCTCTCTGACAGTTATTATAGTATTAAAAAATAGATATTTGTAACGAGATGTTAAAAAACAATGTAACTACCCCAATGCTATGTGAAATGGCCGCTAAAACCTTATGTACTAATGAATTCATCACGACGTCAATTTAATCCGTATGTTCCAAAATGTATTTGATTTGATTAAACAAACACCAATGGAAAGAAGAAGTTGCAATAATATCTCTAGTTTAAGCTAGGATTCAATGTTTTTAATATAATATTATCTCTTGCTTGCAACAAAATCACATTGTACTAGCATCAGTAAACTGTTTATAACGAAGTTACTATTTCATTTGCTTATTGTATCACGGTTTATCTCGATTGTTCCAAAAATGTTATCAAAGCGGCCAAATTGATGGTCTTATCACATACTTTATAGGTTTGTTATATTTTATAGTGACCCCACCTCATTTCATTAAAACGCCGCTTCGCAGAAAAAAATTCCAGGAGCAGGGACGTGCCCAGCCGCGTAACAAGTTCATTACCGCAATGAATAAGTCCCCGCCCGTCGTCTTTTTAATGGTCGGGCTGTATAATGAGGACGTTCGTAATTTATGTCGTTAAGACGGGCGGCGTCACACTGAGCGCACCTCAACGAGAATCAAGGGACGGCAAAAATTTCATCAGAAGATTGTGTAAAAGATATAAAGTGTTAATACTTTGAGGGCATAAATTCTTTATGTGTTGTAGTTGTATATTTTAGAAGTTTAGAATTTGAGAAAGTTTATGCATTCTCGAGATATCTGTGAAGCACGAGCATATTGTTATTATTATTAGTTTGGTAATATGATACGGGGGTGTGTTTAGTCTAGACAGCAAAGAAACGGAGGAGATTACGCGCAGTCTCCCGAGGGTTAACGCGAAAGGTAAACGTCGAACAAGTGGGACTCATGGATGTGATTAAAATGTTGTGGATGTGTGATAAGGGCTGTCCACGAAATATTAACCGGGAGGAGGCGATGGTTTATTACAGATGTGTTGTATGTGATGGCCGCGGTGTGTTGCCGGGCATGAACTAGAGGATGCTTGTAGAATATGACCTGAAATTGTATGTTCTGGCAGAAGTGTTAGGGCGGTACATTCTCCCGATGCGGTTTGAGGGTCATGAGTCATAAATTTATGCGGAGGTATTCTGGTAGCAGAATATTGTCCGGGACGCGATCCGGGGCGTTGGCCAGAGGATGGTACCGTGCAGATATTTCAGAGCGACTGGATGTGAAGTATTTGTTCATGTACCAAAACAGAAAAGTCATTCGAAGTTGTTAACGAGAGTTTATAAAGGAATATTGGTTGGATATGCATTGCATGGCCGCGGATAATGTGTCTGGATTGGATGCCTGAAATAAAGCAGGTTCAAGAGTCACGTGATTGTGTCTGGATTGGATGCCTGAAATAAAACAGGTTCAAGAGTCACGTGATTGTGTGTTTAAAAAAATGTCTTTTGGCAAGAGTTTAGTAAGTGAGCAACCGAAGAGTGTCAGCAGTTATGGAAGATGATTCAGACCGACTCCGTTATTAGCAAATTTAGTTATAATGATGATGAACGTCATACTATTGGAAATGAAAGCCACAATACATCAAATTGTGAAATACCAGAAAGCGATAATCTAGACTCATTTGGAGATCAAGTGGTTGAGAAGAAGCAATCTGGAAGACCCAAAACAGGATCCTACAAAACCACGGTAAAAGAAAGAGCGACATGATACTTCGTTCAACCAAACCGAAACTCGCTGGCTTGTCTCAATCCAACGAGATGGAAATTTTTAAAGAAAAGGATTCACCGTATTATCATTGTAACAAGATGTTGCAGTACGATTTATTGAAGGAAGTGTTCGGAATGATCACCTACAAGATAAAAGCGATCCTTCCGAGGGGAGAAACGTTGTGATTTAGATTTAAAAAAAGTTAGCATAGGCGTGAGGTTGTTACAATAAGTTTGCTTGTTTTTGATGTATGTAATATACAGCGTGGAAACTAAGTAGCGGATAAAATCCATAACTCCGTTAATATTTGTAATAAAGCAAAAACCTAAAAGGGGTATAGCGATTCAAATTACAGCGCATAAGAAGAAGTATATTTTGAGATATTTTCATGAATTATTATTAAGTTATGACGTCATCAAGATTTTTTTTAAATGACAACCTATATTTTTTATTTTTGATTTCGGTGGGTCTTTTTAACCTACTTTCAACAGTATAAAATTTTGAATCGATTACATAACAAAAAATTCAAGAAAAACGGCCATAAAAGTTTAATTGTAAAGTTGAAGAAATTAACAGAATATCTAGTTAGCTAGGTGTAAAACAAACAAAATTTGTTTGATTGACAAGAACTTGTAAATACCTATCACAATAAAGTGAGTATTTTTATTCCCTGTGGATAGTAGGAGTTACACTAATTATTAAAAACCTTTTAACAAAATGGTGTTGCTGACTGAAAAACAAAGAATTGAAGTTCTAATGATGATTGGGTATGGCGATCGAATTAGAACTCATCAAGAGGTGTGTCGACTTTTTATAGACAAATATCCTGATCAGCAAATAAGTCAATCCACAGTCAGCAGAATAGAAAATAAATTTCGAAATTACGGTATTGTGAAAGACCTTCCAAAAACTGGCCACCCTAAGACAAAATTAATTGACGATGTGCAGCTTGATATTTTACTAGAAATAGAAAATAATCCGCATTCGACTAGTCGAGACATTGCTTTAGAGGACAACCTGAGCCATACCTCGGTACTGAAACTTTTAAAAATGCAAAAGTTTCATCCGTATAAAGTAAAATTAGTCCATGAGTTAGCAAAAACTGACTATGATCATAGACAAGAATTTTGTGAAGAAATGTTGGAAATTTGCAGTCGTGATCCAATGTTCTCGCAGCGTATAATTTTTTCTGATGAGGCAAGTTTTACTTTACATGGAACTGTTAACAGACATAATTGTCGATATTGGTCTAGGGAAAATCCCCACTGGATGCAAGAAGCTCATACTCAACATCCCCAGAAGCTCAACGTATGGACAGGAATTGTCGGTGACAGAATTTTAGGTCCATTCTTTATCGAAGGTAATTTAACTGGTGAGAAATATCTACACTTCTTTTATTCTTCTTTTATTTGAATATGTTTAGTAATTTAAAGCTTTGAATTTTTATTTAAACGATAATAAGAAAGGACTATTAAGAAAACATAGAAAGAGAAAAGGAGTGGACAGTTTTCGACAATTCCCAAAACCAGTATTACTAATTTTTTATTAAAAGAAGATTACTAAAAGAATTGGGGACAAAAGGGGATGAAAAGCGAGTTTCCGACTTCCGTCCGGACGTGCGTTCTACACAGTTAAATTGAGCGTCGTAGTACATGTTTCAGTTCTAAGAAGCTTTCGGCTTCACAGGCAAACTGACGACAAGTTTGCGATTCTGAAAGCCTTGCTGAGAAGTAATTATGAATTTGTTAAATTAAAAACTGACCTTGAGTTTCAGCTTAACTGATTTTTTTTTAACTTGCTTGGTAATAGGGTGCATGACAGCAACACTGAAACACAAATTAAAACTATCCAAGGAATAACACCCTTAAATTTAGTAAACTGTAACAGGAATTATAGTCAAGAACACATAAGATAACACCAAATTTTGACGATTTTACTTATTATTACAGCCAGACGTTAATAAATTTAGTAGTCAGACAAGTGGCACCATCTGTTAATCAGGGGACACTTTTCGTGGGTTGGTGGAGTGTTACGCGTTCTCCGGAAGGAACATGATCAGCTGTCTGGCATGTTCGAGAGAGTTCATGTTAGTTCCATGGCCTTCTAGGTGTTTCCAGTAACAGCCGTATGGAAATAAAAAGTTTTGTGTAATTTGAACTTATAAGCTAGTTTTAATTAAAGTGACGATTATTATTTGTGAACCCCAAATTCGTAACATTATTATTCTCTAAAATTATTAAACAAAATAGAAAACTATAACACTAATTAAATTAACACGTAATCATATTCCAGTTAGAAACGCAGAACTCGGCGAAAACAACGCCCGGATTGTGAAAGTGGAGCGCTTATTCGCAAGCCTTTTGCAAACTCAAGTGCTAATTCGCAACCGAGTTAAGTAAGCAGATTTTTGTAAAAAAAACGTATAACTAGACCGAGTCGAATTCGCAACTTCAGTCGTTAACTAAATCTTTAATTCGATTCACGTGCCGTCTCCACCTCTGATGATCGCCGCGGGCATTTCTACTGTCGTCGCCGCCCTCGGACGCTACATCTGCTACGTCGAAGTCGAAACCGTCGCCAGCAGCCCAAGTAATCGTCCGGCCCGGTACATTCATCCATCGACCCCATTCAATGCAACGCAGAGATTTTCATCGCGATGTTCCCGGCAACCCGGACCGGTAGAGAAAACCCCCATCCCCAGATATCAATTTAACTCTAATCTAAATCAAATAGAGAGGTATATTTTGTAATCGAATTGTTTTAGAAACTCTACCTACGCCTCAACAAACTGGCGGTCTCCTGGTGACATGTTGGAGGCCATTCGTGAGAATACTCCGAGCTGATCGAGCGTGATCATTTTCTGCTTCAAAACCGTTAAAATAAGTTTGATTATTCATTAACGAATGGTTTTATTTAATTTGCTTCTCTTAAGGTACCTCCGCTGTTAAATAGCGAGTGCTCCCTCTGAGCAACCCCCCAGCGACCCTCAAATATTTCAGGGCCGTGACAATAGGATTTGTAATTTGAGATTCGGACAAATGCAGCCGAGCATGTTGCCATCAACTTGACAAAACAAAATTTTCGAGTGCTTAATGGGCTACTTCATGAAACTCAAAAGACTCACTTGAGTTTGAGCACCAGAATATAAAAGTAAATTATTTGGCGTTTATATTTAGAAGTACTTTTACATTACGGCACAGCAAAATAATGGTAACATGTTATTATTTTTATTAAATTTTATGTGTTGGTAGTCGTATTCAAACAACACCCATTTAAAATAGGCCTGATTTATCACGTAGGAATATCATATTTCGGTATTTTACGACTTTCAATTATATTGAAAAGCACTATACTTCACCGTTCCAGGAGTCAAGTACTGCTTAGTCCGAGTGCTACAAGCGGTGCACGAGAGTCACTCGTCAGTTAGGTAAGTATTAACGTTTGATCTATGACTTCCATTAGTGGACTCTGCAGGCGTTGCTATTTCGAGACGGTCGGAGAAAAACCCTCTCACATTTCTAATGGTTTACGAACGGTTCCGTAATACCTTTTTTTTTCCTCCTTTATTTAGCCAGTATTTATTTACATTGAACTTGTTGGATTCGTACCAAATACTGGCGCGACCTAAGTTTAGCCGGTGTAAACAATCACCGAAGACAGCGAACAGTTAGCCGTTCGTTTTAGATTTTACATTTTATGTATTGCGACGAGAAGGAAACGATTTCACAGAAACGATAGCATTCGGTATAATACAGCTAGAAATCGAAAAAAAAAAATTACGGATTTGAACGCGCTTTAGTGCCGCCACTGAGTCTGATTAATAAAAAGTAAGCAATTGCTTTCAGCTTTGGCCGATTAGCAAAAGCAAAAGCTGTAAAAGCAAATGCTTTAAGACAAAGCGGTCGGTGAATTATAATAATATACATAATATAATTTCCGATTGAAATTAACGTCATTTAATTTTTTTAGATCGTAAAGCAAATATATTATACACAGATGCAACATTAAATTGAAAGGATCTTTCAATAAGCGCAGTTTTGTGGAGAGGTCGAGTTATTACCAATCTTAGGACATTTGTATGGATATTCACCTACCTAACGTATTATGAGAATGACATTGAGTTCCATACTTTCATCCGATATTTGTTTATTATATTTTTGTGCCGTATATTTTTGTGCCATATATTAATGTTGTGCATATCAGTCCTGAATCGTATTTTATTGTACATGTAAGCTGGAGTTTTATTTTGAATATGTTTAACGTAGAAGCTCGCCAAGTGAAGATCACGTTGATTTGCCACATTTAGCCAATGCAATTGGGTTAACGTATGAGAAACAAGATCTCTAAGTTTTAGACCGTATACAAGAATGTTGAACTCTTTGTATTCTCTTACACGTTGTGGCATGTAAACACGGACCGTATACTATATGAGCAAAAGTAAACTCGTACATCCAGTAACCCGAACTTTTGGGACCTAGTAATCCGAACGCTACTTCGATATTCCATACGTTACTGGTAGAGACGTTTTTAGCGTCTTTCCTCTTCCAAATCCTTAATCTATCTCTTAAATCCGCTTGCTTTCCGTATCAGTGGAAGCTAACTAAAGTTATTCCTGTTCTCAAATCTGGGATCCACAATGGTCTCCAATACAGGACTATTTCGATTTTATCGATTTTTGAAATTGTCATTTATGCCAAAATCTATCCCTGCGTAAAAAATCTTGTATCCCCTTTTCGACATGGATGTACCGAACGGCGATCTACCGTAACTAACAGTTTTGTACTGTTTATATCTGAATCGCTTGATAAACGAGGGCAAGTTGATGTCATCTACACTGATATTAATAAACCATTCGTTATCATTAGCCACTCAATACTGTTAAATAAATTATCTAGTTTTTGTTTTACTGGAAACTTAGTTACATTTTTTAAATAGTATTAGGGCCAAAGACTACAATACGTCCACCATAATGGCTTCAAATCCCGCTATTTCACAGCCCCATCAGGCCTACCTCAAGGATCGAACTTGGACCCTCTCCTCTTTGTACTCTTCCGATGAAGCCAAATTCTTCCATTCAATCAACTCATTTCAAAATTGTTACTCTACAGTTAATCAGAGGCGTGCGGTAAGCAGTCTGCATCTTAATATTGACAAATGTAAAGTCAAGACGTACTCTAAATGCATAAAGATGTTCGAATATAAGGAGGGTCAGGCTCCTCTCACTCCAGTTACAACTGTAAGAGCTCTCGGGATAATCTTTGACTCTGAGCTTAACTTCTAACAATACGTGCTTTGTTCACTGGTCAAATCATCAAATAAAATGGTTTCGTTATTAGAAATTGTAGATTTGTCATCAATGAAATAGCCTTAAAAGTGCTTTATTTCTCTTTAATCCGGTCCAGATTGGAATATTCAGTGATTGCTTGGATATCGATATTTAAATGGCATTCTTCTATTTTAGAAAATGTTCAGAGGAAATTTTCCAAATATATGTGGTTCAAGAGATATGGTGTATATCCTGTGAGAGGACTAGACCGGGAACAGTTAACATCAAAATTCTAAGTTTCATCACTCAGTCACAGAAGGAAATGTTGTTGTTGTTGTTACTCTTTTGTATAAATTAATGCATAAACAACTAGACTACCCGTTTTTATTAAACAAATTAAACTTTTTCGTACCAAGACCTGAAGCAAGAGAAATTTCCACTTTTTTTCCATAGCAAGACCCAACATGTTATTAAGATCTACAGTTCGTATAATGTATTCAGTCAATAATATCTGTCTAAGATGTGACATTTTCAATGATAATCTTGTTTCAATAATAAAGCTTCTACATACTGACCGAATTATAAATTCTCATTCCTAAACTTATTGCCCTCTTTGTCCATTTTATTTTCTATTCCATTAATTAGGTTAATACCCGAACTTTCCAAACTCTCAAAAAAAAACCTCAGCATAAGTACATAAAATGCTGCCTTCTGTGCGTATTTTCCGGTGGTTACCGTACTACAACCAAAAAATTTCGGAGGTGCCACTTGTTTGGAACCGTTGATATGTGCGAGAGAGAAAGACTTGCAAGGTCGCAACTCCTTCCTATAATCGACACCGACACCGCGCTGAGTTCCGTATACAAACCCATTTCGCAGCGTTTCGCTATAATAATTGCCGATATGGTTTATTAATTATTTTATTTAAAATTTTAATTCACTGAGCGAAGTAATATATTTTACGATATCAACTACCGACGAATAAATTTAAAATTATGCACCAATTAGGCAAGCGTGTTAAAAACGTTCTTCCTACACCCTTAATCTAACAATCTCGCTGCTAGCTATGAAAGTATTACTACTTACGATCCATGGAAAAAAAGTAGATTTTTATAAGTCTATTAATAATAATATGGAATGAGAAAATACAATCTGTTTTAACATCGCTTTTAATTTGGTCGGCAATTACGAACCGCAGCTTCTTGAATTGCACTAGATTTTAATTTAAAAATACTTAAACTTGTAATTACTTGCAGTGAAGTTAATTTAAATTATAAATGTTTTGACCGATTAGCTTGATTGGAGCGGCTGATTTACGTCGTTCCTGCTCAAGATCAAGTAACGTACTTACCCTGGCCTACTTCGGCTGCGGGTCATAATTGAAGAGGCGGCCGCGTTCCACTCTTAGCTATGCCGGCAGTTCTCAAACGGTTTAGTGAAAATCTGCCACTACAATTTTCTCGAAAACCATTATATTTATGTTAAGAACATATGAGTTCAATCGTTGCCATTTATGGTGATATATTACAGGTTTAAATATTTGCACACAGTAAAAGAACACCCTGTATATTTTAAAGTTATTGCTTAAGTTAAATTTAGTTAAGTTAGCTGAACTTAGTTAATTAATGTTTATTTATAGCTTATAATAAGTTAAACAGATAAGCATAGTTTCTGTACTGCAGTAGTATTTTTCTTGTGATTGGAATTTTCTGTTAGGCAATAAAGATATTATTATTATTATCACAAGTAGGTAATCGCATTCTGCTCTTTGTAACCTGTGAACATCTCTTTGCGCATTAAGACGTAAAAAAGAAAACATTTCACATTTCAAAGTTGAAACATAAAACAGATTTTGAAAAAAAAGAAAATAGGAGTTGGTGTAAGTTACTAACTCCATTATAGCTTTAGAATATCGAGTGGATAAAGCAACAGTGTCTGACATTTAAAAAATAAACAAAAAATATTATGAAATACGTAACAACGGACAAAGGTCATAGAATTAGAAAAACTTTAAAAATTAGTGCAAATTCTGAAGTAAAAAAATGTGTATAGGTATCGTTTTTGCAAATTTAATACCTCATTTAGGATTACGGAATAATCCGAACAATTAGCTAATTTGAACGACCATTTACATTTAATTGTTCAGATTAAAGCGGTTTCACGTGTTTTAATAACATCAAATCAAGCTGGACTATTATAAAATATGTTAAGTAAATACAAATCGTTGTTTTCCTTTTTGCTTGAACGCGCTTTCACACTAGCCATCAAAACACACGGCCGTGCATACGCAGAGACGAATTTTAGATGACTGGGCGCACGCACGCCCATGCGTTTTGACGGCTAGTGTAAAACCACTCCGAGTACTTATGTCAATATATACTTTATTTTTTTAATGCTACAAAATGCCGCACAGTGGAACGATCTAATGGGAGCTACTGGACATGGCTACTATAGCTACATAGGTGTACAGATTTTTATGAAAATTTGTATAGATAATACCAATACCATTTTCAACAGACGGTGAAAATTAAATTACGATTCATTCATCGGTTTATAATCAAAATAACAAAAGACTTCTCGTGTTATGTTACGTTAAGTTCTGCGTTATCAGAGAAGGATTATGAAAGAAAAATGAAACAAAAATAATTTTTAAATTCACTTATTAGCGCAAATTTAGCTAAAATTTGTAACATATAAACGTTAACGCAGTAATATACAGCATGTCCTACAGTAGGTCTCAAATTCTTTTGCTACAAAATGATTAGTCCCAGCGAAATCAAAAGGTTTGTACTTTTTGCCATTACTAAGACTTTCACAGAATTTATTTATTTATTATCTGTGAATTTACAGTGGATATAGAGATAATGTTTCATTATGAACATGGTCTACTATTTTAAAAATATTTTTTTGTTATTATTTAGTTATGTTGTAAGTAATTAAGAAATGTTGGGATCGTTGTAAAAAGAAAAGGAAATCTCTACCGAATGAAATACAAAATACTATACAACATTGAAATTAGAGAATCTTTCCTAATTTAAACTAAATTTTTATCAACAAAAATAAAAAAAACTTTACAATGGTAACCCTTCCAAATTGAACATCCAATATAGCAACGCATAGATGAACTATTTTGAGAAAGTACAGGGTGACTACACGAGAATTCCTACCCCCTTTAACTCTTTTATTTCTGATTTTAGGAAAACATACTTAACACAAAACTTAAAGGAGCTAATTCAAAGTTTCTCTGTGTGCTCACAGAAAAACAATGGTGGTATAAACGAGATATAAACTAAACTTAAGTTTTATTAAATTGAACACCCTATATATTATTACGTTTTGCGATTATAAATTAAATTAAATTCAGCATCAACATAGAAATTAGCTGATTTAACCGAATTTGTATCCTCAAAAAAAAAAAAAATAAGAATCGCAGCCCTTTTAAATTGAACACCCGATATAACAACGCATAGATGAACTATTTTGAGTAAGTACGTTTCATATTTTCCCACCCATCATGATTAGGTTATTTGGTTATAATTTATTCTAATAAAATAAATTAATACGAGGCAGGAAACAGTAACAGGAAGACAGAAAAATTCTGTCACTTACGGGATATGAACCCGGGCCTCTCTCGGTTTCGCGGCAAGAATTATTTGTAAACCCAGAATTTTCCTGTCTTCCTCTTAGTGTTTGATTCCTTGTATTAATTTATTTAATTCAGCACTAACATATCCTCCTCTTTATATTTGAGATATTCTTATAAAATTTAATGCAATTATAATGATACACAAAAAAAGTACAAAATGGTATCAAAGAAGCGTAAGCTAACAAGAAAAATAGCGGTACAAGAAGAAAAAATTCAAAAAATATTAAAGGAATACACAACAAAAGTCTACCTTCCCATACAAGAAAAGAAGGAACGTAAAAATAATGTAACCACAGTTCGAATATTTAAAAATAAACAAATGAATTTTAATGGAAATTAAATTTCCGTTTACAAACACCGCAAGCTTACGAACATAAGCAATGAATCATATCAGATAAATAAGAACGGAAAACAATGAAGATTTTGAATAATTACAATGAAAAATTAAAAGAACACAGAGGACAGCGAATCTTGTACTTGAATCTTGAAAAGATTGAAACCGTCCACAAACTGAAAGACAAAATATTAATTTTGACGTTTCTCAGGGTCCATTTTTATCATGACCTGCTAAATGAACTGTACTTTTCTGTTAGATAGTTTAATTTGTTCGTGTTATCGTGACTCTTAATGTCAACTTGACAGATATTTTTAATGTTTACTTGTTACCTGTTTGAAAAATAATACTTCAGATTTCAAAAAACACAGGTTTATATCGTCAAAAAATTGTAAAATTTCTCTTGATATGTTCGATGTACTTTAGTTACATACAATAAATATAGATTTAAAAAATAATAAATATACTTTAAATTATTTGTAAGACCTTGTTACTTGACATTTTTCTTAATGGTGTAAGTGAAAAAACATTTCAAGACGAGTCTTGCAAAAAAACACAAGTCCCTAGCGTCATTTGTTTGGAAGATATTTGCATTTGTTTAAAGTACTGCAACAGTGATATGTTTTAAAAAGTTGAATAACGCGTAAACAGTTTACATTAGGCCCTACGTATGGTACATAAAGTCACATTAAAATTGAGCCCGGAATTCGAAAATGTAAAAAGATGTAGGGTCTTCCATTTAAAATAACGAAGTGATATAACGTTCAGACTAAACGGAACACTCTGTATATAGCAAATAATTTTAAAATATACCTTATATGAAATAATGAAACTTTTGTTTGAAACCATTTTTTGTAAAATGACTAACTAAAGAGATGTGAAAAAAGCCGTCTTAGATAGAACACTCTATATTCATAAAAATTTAAATATCGTGTAAGGTCGCAGGAAGTCGCAAAATCTGATGGTATCAGCTTGCAACTTAGTGTCGTAGAGTATTAATGTTGCACATTATACAGCGCGATATTGCGAGAGTTTTACGAAACTGTCAATAATAGATTAACATTAATAATTTTTATTTTCTTGCTAAACGGCACATTGGAGCGTAGATTTCACATATCAGAGATAATGTACTTGGACACTCTTTTTTCAGTATAAAGTTTGTTGCAATTTAGAAAAACACCAACGAAGAAATTCAAATTTGAAATTTTTTCTGATTTAAAAAAGACACTATTTTTCAGACATTATGTGGCTTATTTTTTAAATAAATTAAAAAAAAAGTTAAAGATGCTTTAACATACCAACATAAGTAACAAATATGTATGAAAAGATTTTCTGAATTTGATACTTGAGTTTCTGACCGATGTCCAAAGCGTTACATTAGATCGTTCCACTGTGCGCCGTTTCTCAACATTACCTGACGTCATTCACCGTCATATGACGGCTGCTACATTACGGTACGGCCATCCTAGGAAGCCAAACCTTTGTTAATTGTGAGTTCAGTTTGCATAGCAACTTATATTTTCTGTCTTTTATTCGATGATCCGAAAATCCGGATCAACCAATGCAATTGTTAGTTCGAATTAAAGAGGTCGTCCTATATTTTTGACCTCCAGAAGCCATCCTTGAAACATGACCTGCTCTTCCTGCTCTTTTTTGGACACACAGTACATTAGATGAATCAAGTCCACCTTTGTACCCAAGGCAGATTTAAAAATGCAAAATTATGTGAAAAAAAATCGAATATTTTAAAATACTTTCAGGCAAAATAAGAAAAACAAAACGAACAAGTAATTTTTTTAATTCATGATTTTTTTAGGACCTGTGTGTCTTCGAACCTAAATTATCAATATTCCAATTTATTAACAGCACACGTTACTTTTGTTTAACACGAAATACTTTCTCCAAGAATACTATAGTATGTATTTAAGATGAAGAGAAAACAAACAGCGTTTCTCGAGGAGCAGGGTAGCAACCGCATACACTTCACATTCATGTTTGCAGAACGACGCGAAAGAGAAACTAGGAAAATTAACCCAGGACGATTCACTGCAAGCAAACAGCCGATAATAATTAATACCATTCCAGCAGCTGGCGAACGTTTTCACCGAGCCTAATATCTTGTTGCTAGGTGCATTTGGCAGTGGCGTGCCAGTCGACCGGCGCGCGGCGGTTCCATGCATGAATAATGTCGTTCGTAAGCGGACACATGTGTGTATACATAGGGGGGAGAGTTCATAGAGGATCGCACAATGCGTCCTTTGTTGAAACTCTTCAATGTCGACGCTGTGTGTACAGAGGGATCCAACGTCGTTCGATCGGATTCTGATGTCGCTGTGCATTCGGTGACACACATGTTCATCACCAAACAAAGGAAATTACCGACTGTGTTTCACGTTATACAAATGCATGATCCGTAACTAAATTAACAACAGAAAAACATTTTATGCCAAGAGCACATCATATAGATAGGAAGTAAGACATCGGAAATCATGTGTTGCGTTCGATATGTGAAATCACTGTTTGTTTGAATTGAAATTTTTAGTTTTCTTTGCATTGCATTTTGAATTCCAAACTTAGTTTTTTTTTACAGTTTATAGTTAGCAAGATAAATACTGCTATTAAATTACTTCGTTGATATGTAGATGTGCATTATACAGCCTGTACAAATGAGGTAATTACACTGTGTGACTCTTTAGTTGGTTTTGGTATGAAGCAAAGAGTGCATGAACCCACCAGGCACAATACATATTTGGATAACATCTTCTTGAGTGCTTGTCTGAATACTGGTTACGTGAATATTATTGATCTTGACTTCTCTGACCATACAGGTCAAATTATTGTAGTAGCTGTATTAGTTAATTCGAAAGAATCTTTACCAGACTAAAAGAGTATGAAGACCAGTAACACAAATAGGTCTAAACCAATTTTAGGACATCGTTTCTAAAAAAGCATATTTAATTTCGTTTCCGGAAAAAGAACATATATCGGCGCCAAGTTATATTTCCAAATTCTTTATCGATGATTTAATGATGAGTTTCGAACGAAACGAGCGCTGAGCCAGTAAAAATGAACAAAGAAAATGAAATAAGAGCAGTAGTTTCTAAATAGTGCTCGATGGTGAGGGCTAAATCATTACATTTTGCTTAATCGGTTTCTAAGCGTTGTTATTTTATTTATTGCGTGTTTAAACATTGTATCTTGTCCGTGCACGTCCAAGACGTTGCATTTTTGTTTGATGTACGTACAACTATGCATTGTAATTAACATGTCATTATGATTTGACGGTTGAAATACCCTAAATACGCCATCCACCCCGTTAGATATATTGTGCAATCTGATCACTCCAATAATATTAACTGGTTTAATGATGAGTTAAGAACTATGAGACAACAATTATCCTTACTCTCAGAAGTTAATAGACAATACAACAATGATAATAATAATACACAACTTAAAGTACATAAAAAACTTTACCAAAAGACAATTCACAAAGTGAAAATTACAGATAATGATAGCTTAATTCGTTCTGCTCAAAATCCTAGCACGCAAATGTAAGTGGAATGTCATAAATAAATATAGAGTTAATGCCAAAACAAAAATCTTAGCAGATATCACTGCTGACGAATTTAACACATATATTGCGGACATAGCACAGATACTTACAAATAATAACCCTTATTCACAAAGCAGACTTTCAAATTTGAAGAACTGAAATTTCAACACTCTTCTCTTTTATTGAAGTTAGCTTCAATAAAGTAAGGGATACCGAAATAATCTTAAAAATAAAAACAGCCACGATAATCATGGTTTAAAGGCTAAAATAATAAAATCAGAGAAAAATGTAATTTTAATACCTCTCACAAAACTTATAAATCTATGTTATCAAAAAAATGTATTCCCAATATAAATATATTGAAGAACGCTCTTCTAAAGGAGACCCATATATGATCGAAAACTATCGTCCTACATCGTACTTCCAATCATTTCGAAAATTATAGAAAAATGTACGGCTAAGCAAATATTTCATTGTCTTGAAAGCAACGGATTTGACAGGTGCGTTTCAAAATTTTCATTTTAAATACAGTTTTGCTCTGCGATCTAAGTAAAGCCTTCGACTGTGTTGACCATGGAATTCATCTGCGTAAGCTAAAGGTATACAACTGGTGCCCTAATAGCCTTGAACTAATGCACTCTTACTTTAAGAGTAGGTACCAGGTAGTGGCAGTAACGTCAAATAGGGAAATAACTATCGGTGTTCCCCAAGGCTCTGTTTTGGGCCCTATCTAATTTTTAATATACATAAATGATCTCCCTCTCATAGATCCTGAATCTAACTATACGCATTTTTTGTGGAAGATACAACTATATCCGCCACTACTGATTCGGGAAATGTCAACAGTGATCATCCCATTGAAAGAAAATTTCTCGGTGTGTACGTTGATCCAAAACTACAGTAGAATGTTCTGAAAGCACTAAACACCGCATAGTTTGCAGACTTCCATTTTCATCTCTCCTATGCGATTCTAATATGTGGTCATGCTACTGGCACAAATCGTTGCCGTTTGTTTAAATTGCAACAATCCGTTTGTTCAGTGGTTTGGGTAATAAAGACAACGGTAGGGATGCGTTTCGTCAACTAAGTATTCTAACACTATCGTCAATTTTCATATTAGAAAACCTTCTGTATATAAAGAAAAATTACAATTTGTTTACAACAAATGGAGACAAACGTACTTATCAAACAAGAGGCAGGAATGATACGGTAATTGCCTATTAACAACTGAAAAGGTGTCAAAGTGGTCCATGTTACTGGTCAATTAAGTCAATTAATGTTCTTCCAAAGGCAATAAAAGAACTACCTTTAATGAAATTTAAGAGTAAGATTAAAGAAATATTAATCACTCAAAGCTTTTATTCTTTTAAAGTGTATTTAAATTTTGAATTCCATAAATTTTTATACCTAATTATCAATATTCTGTCGAAGTGTTACAAATGTAATCCTCGAAATTTTATTGTGAATTTCAAATTTCAGAGTCCAAAGTGACTCATTGTAACTTAACTTTAACTGTGATTGTATTATTACTATTATGATTTACTATTACAATGTATGTATATTGTATTTGCGATGCCAAGACGAATAAATTATTATTATTATTATAAGTTAGGATAAGTGTTAATTAATTATTTATATTAATATTGAACTTAGTGAAACGGAGTTAATATCGGCATAACTGGCAAAGAAAATAATTTGCGAAGTACGTTTCGGTCTTATTGAACATAGTATTAACAATACCTCCGATGCAATAAACAAATTAGCCAGCTTTAAAGTTACAAGTGCTACAATTTTATGGTGTTTTCCTATCTTTTCACGTCTATTCTTACCACAGAATGTATCGACACTATTAATAAATGAGATGATGATGTTGTGTTTTCACAATCGTTACTTAAATTACACTAAACACTAAGTTAAAGATTCCATAGAAATTCTTTCGCGAAGTGGTGTCTACTCTCTAGTTTGCCGTCCAAGCTGCTTGAAGATTTCTTAAGAGGTCTTCGAGAATTTGAAGACAGCGTTGGAATTTTCTTATAGGTAACGTGTAAAATAAAAAATTCTTCTTGATGACAGGTGGAATAACTGATAACTTATCTATCCTTACTTCATTTTGAAATCCTCATGGAACTGTAAGTTAATAAAAAACGGAAATGAAAGTGATAACTTCCTAGCTGGCTGAAACTCCACCAAGTTTTTAATCGATTTGAACCGCGCCGGGCTGAAATTAATTCAGTTTTCGGCGGCGCATCCGAATTTGTGGGAAAGGTTAAGTTTGTTCGGCAGCTTCGCGGCGAATTTAATTCGATAATTCCACTTGAAAAATTCCTAATCCTGACATCTGAATAGCAGCGCCAGTTCCGACGAAAACTTCTCGGGGCGAATCCGGAAAGGGAACGGACCCATTAGTATATTAGTTTTCCATTTATACTCTCTTCTTCCTCTCGTCCACAGTTTTTTCTTCTTCCTTTTTTATTCTGACATCAACATATCGATCTTTTCCGACCGGAAAAGTGGCTTAAACAGGAAAGCTAGCTAATCAACCATTCATAAGAACTCCAAATTGTCACACTTTTTGAGAAATATTTTTTTTTTATTTGAAGTTTTAGGATTGAAACTCATTCTCTTGTAGTCCAACGAAAAAATGTGACAAATTAAGTTTTATACTCCTTTTAATTTTTATCAAAATTGGGACATTCACATTTAATTGTTTAATTTTTATCAAAATTGGGTCATTCACATTTAATTGTTTATCTGTAACGCATTTCTCTAAAAGATAGAAACCAGGAATTTATAAGTAATATGACTAGTACTTTGTATTTGTACTATACTGTGAGGTCGAAGGGCTCTTAAGTAACCCCAGAGAACTGCAACCAAAATTTGATCTATTGTTCAGACCTTACGAATAATTAATTTCCTAGAAACCCTATCTTTGCAGCGAAGTGCAGAATTTTCCTAAGTGGTTTAGCTTTTACTTCATCTGGTGTCAGAGTCACACTGTTTAAGTCGAACTCCAGCTAATACAACGCATTTGCAAAGTATGTGCTCGGCCGTTCCAGTTTCTGATTCACATAATCCGCATGTTTCACTTTTTCCCAAGCCCATTTTATTAAGGTGGTAACTCACAGGGCAATGACCAGTAAAAAGACCTGTAACAGTCTTTAATTCTTTCTTTGTTAAAAATAGAAGCTTTTGAGCAGCTTTGGGCGAGTGACTGATGATCACTTTTGCCTGTCTTTGTCCTGGAACATTATTCAAGTAGGATACTTTCTTCCTTTCTATCCACCTTTCAGTCTCTTTTCTACACAGTATCTTGCACAGGCCACAGTAAGGTTCGCGACCTACGGGCGAAGCCTGAGAACCAGCACGAGCAAGTTTGTCGGCTTTTTCGTTTCCCTCTATATTCTCATGGCCAGATATCCATTTCAGGGTAATTTCATTGCCCTTTGCAGGCATGGGCCGTAAATGCCTATGCCTGTCCCCTTTGTAGTCTCTGAGCCACCCGTGTACCAGATGGAGGCACTGTTGCCTAACTGTGCAATTTGGCTTTTGACCATATGGCGGCTACTAATGTCCACTTCATAAGGTCTATCAAAATCAAACACTTTCGGCATTATGTCTGAGGGTTTTTCTAATATTTCTGGCTGCCAAAAAACCAATATTTTTAGATGTCTTGTCCGGTCATCTGATTTGAATCTCCTAGTCTGAGTTAGTCTCAAAAAAGCTCCCTCTGCACCTGCATATGAAGTGAAGGGATGTCTAGCATGACTTCCAGAGCTCGTGTTGGGGTAATTTTCAAGGCCCCTGTCATTTCCGAACAGGCTAGCCGCTGCAATTTCCGCAGTTTATTTTGCGTAGTTACCTCAGTGGTCTTTGTCCATCACACTAAAGAGGCATAAGTAACTGTGGGTCTTATTATTGTCGTACATGACCATTGGATCATTCGTGGTTTCAGATCCCATGTTTTACCAAAGAGCTTACGACATACCCAAAAAGATGTCGATGTCTTTAAAACTATTCCATCGATATGTGCTTTCCGATTGAGCTTCGTATCCAGGATTACTTCTATGTACTTCACCTCTTTGGAGAGCTGTATAGCGAATCTATTTAAACGGGGAGATATTAAATTCAGCTTCCTGCGTTTAGTAAATGGTACTAGATGATGGATTTTTTAGTTCTTAATTAAGACAACATCCATCGACAATGTTCAGAGTAGAAAGAGTGGAGATTACGCCATTGTCTTTCCCTTTGATGAGTATGATTGTGTCATCCGCGTACCCAAGAACCGGATGACCTTTACCATTTGTCTGAGTAGGTCGTCGACGACTATAGTCTACAGCAGCGGTAATATGAATTTTACTAGTAATTTACTGCTTTACTTTTTGAGCTATATTACAGTTCTTCAACTAATTTAACTTCTACAATAAATGTTCAACGTGCCGACCATTTGCTTGAATGCGAAGACAATATTTTATTGAGAGTTCTGTATTCTTTCAAAGAGATGTCCTAGATCTTGATTCACTTGATTACAGGCGTCAGAAGTTGTATTTTGTAATTTGTATTTTATACTGTCCAGAATAAGCAGTCCACTACCTGTACCGCGAAGCGATCGTAAGCTCTACAAAATCATAAGATTTTTTTTAAGAAATGCGTTGGTTTTAGGCATCGTTTCATACAAGAAACAAAAATCGATTTAACTAACTTTAATCATATGTTTTTTAATTACGCCTTATTCAATTATGCAAATCTTGTCTAATCTTCCGAAACGAACGAGATTCCCACAAGCCTCGCGCATTTTTTACGAGCCATATAATGTGCGAAATGCGTAATTAATCATCCATTAAAAGCCACTTATAAAGACGATAAATTTCACAGATTGTCTTCAGCTGGTTTTTCTGCACATTTATTAATCCTCTCGGGCGCATCTGTTCGGCGAGCAAAACATTGCAGCGTCATGAGGGTAATCTCTAAAGATCGGACTCACATATTCTGACGTCATCAAAAAGGGCACGAGTGGCTTATTTATGTAAAAGAAAGAAAATTATTTTCAATTTGCTTTTATTGGGCAATCCTTTTCAAAATAATTTTTGGGGAGAGCCCCGAATTCCAAATTGGTTTTTTTTGCAACAACGTAGATGGCGTATGATGACGCTGACATTTGATTCCGATCTCTAGTAATCTCATTGCCCGTTCTTTCCTGACCCTCTACATGCAAGGGTGCAGTTAATTACGTCGTCAATAAGTGAGATCCCTTCTCATCTCCGTGAATAAAATTCAACGCCGATTGTTTCGATAAGGCGTCATCGGCTTGATTGATGGATGGGGATGCGGCGGCGGCGCTTAGCTCGGCGTCGTCGTAGCAAAAACTCGCTGACTTCGCGCTCTTAGAAGCTTTAATGCCTGTCGGTTATCGCCGTCTCGAAAGTCCCGTTGTAAGTATTCGTTTTCAGCCAGCGTCACCAATAATTTATGATTTATTTAGTGAGGAGGTTAAAACAAGTTTTTCAGTTTTCCTGTAAAATTTACGGCGTCGTTAAATGATCCTACTTGTTTTCCTGTGTTAAGGCTAGTGTTTCAGTCATGGGTTAAATGTAAATTGGTTCAAATAGAAGGGGCCAGTGCAAAAAGTAACAAAGTCATATTTGTACAGTATTTTTCAAAAAGTATGCTGCAAATGAGAACTTTTTATTATGGATTTTTATAAAAATTTATTGATGCAAAATGCTTCTGCGCATCTCTTAAAATCAAATTGGGAAATGCCAAATGAAATTTTTCTTGAACGGTATACAGCGTGGACACTGAGAAATGAAGACCGCTTAAGAGTAAAGTGCCCTTATTTTATAACCGATGAGAAGTCAGCAATAAAATTCCAGCAATAAAATTATGAAATTTCAAAACGCTGCCACCGCTAAAATAACGATCACAGATCAATAATAGTTAATCTATTACAAAGAGTATAATGTGTAGATTCCCCTCATATGAAGAAACTAAAAAAATATTTGATATTAAGTTAACTATGACTATTTAAACCAGCATAAGTCATTATTCATATATCGTGACGCTTTTAATTAATTTCTAATTACTTCAAACCAACCGGCTAAAACCCAGAGGGTGGTTTAAACGATAGATTTCGATCCGTGCTTTAATATTCTGCAAACAGAATTTTTATGCAAGTGCGGAATGGAAAGTTATAAACATTTGAAGTTAGTCTGTGCGTCACTTTTAATTAATTTCTAATTATTTCAAATCAACCAGCTAAAACTCAGAGGGTAGTTTAAACGATAGATTTCGATCCGCGCTTTAACATTCTGCAAACAGAATTTTTATACAAGTTCTCTGAGAAAAGTTATGAACATTTGAAATTGGTACTGTTTCATTGGTCCGAGCGTCACTTTTAATTAATTTCTAATTACTTCAAATCAACCGGCTAAAACTTTCTAAAGGCATTATTAAATAGTATATATGTATGTTTACTTTATGACTACGTAAAAATTTTCAGTGAAAGCAATTGTTTTGGTGCGATATATGAATAATGACTTATGCTGGTTTAAATAGTCATAGTTAACTTAATATCAAATATTTTTTCAGTTTCTTCATATGAGGGGAATCTACACATTATACTCTTTGTAATAGATTAAATATTATTGATCTGTCATCGTTATTTTAGCGGTGGCAGCGTTTTGAAATTTCATAATTTTATTGCTGGAATTTTATTGCTAACTTCTCATCGTTATTTTATAAGATATAGGAAAATGTCATAAGAATAAGTTGTTCAGAATGAAGTATCCGCTAAAATAATATGAATACGAAAACACGAAATTCGTTGTTATTTTTCAATTATTTCATTTTTCTCCGAGTGATTATTTCAATGCATTCCGAAACTTTATGCTTTTTTGTAGCATGATAGCAATTCATTGAAATATTCACTCAAAATGAAATGAAATAATTGGACAACACGAAGGAATTTCGTGTTTTCCTTTTCATATTGTTTTGGCGGACATATTAATCCCACCAGTATTTTTTAATGTAATGTGAATAAAGAGATAGGAAACTATAATTTCACATGTAGCTATAACTTTTAATTCCGAACGACTTATTCTTATGACCTCTTCCGGCATATTGTGAAATAAGGGCACTTTACTCTTAAGCGATATTCATTTCCTAATGTCCACGCTGTATACCATTCAAGATAAATTTCATCTGAGCCAGTTTGATTTTAGGGGATGCAGAAATGCTCAATAAATTTAAATAAAAATCGATAATAAAAAAAGTCCCCATTTGTAGCACACTTTTTGAAAGACACTTTCCATATGCTCCTGTATTTATTTCTCCATTTGATTTTTTTTTGTATACATGCTTATGTACGACAAAAAGTTTAAATTTAGAAAACTTGCTTAGGTCCTGAAAATTAAAAAAAAAGTCGTTTTGGGCTTAGCTACTTTTTGCAGTGAATTTCGGTAATGTGAATAATTTACAATAGATGCACAAAACATTTCAACGAAGAATATTTTTTTAAATTTTATTTACAAAAGTAACGTATAACTTTTTCAGATCTTAGGCGGTTGCCGAAAAAAACTGATGACTTAAGCTTAGAAGACAATGCTTAAGTAAAAGTTATAAGGATATTATCATTCGTGGTTGCATTTAATAATATATCAGTTTACTTTTGCTAGCTATCATCGATTCAGTTTGATTAGTCAGTTTTAAAATTACTAAAACCTTATCTGTAAAAAATATGGCTTATTATAAGTAAAATATATTAGATTTGTGTCTTATTCCGTTTCCTTAACACTTTGTGTTTTAGGTTTTATCTTAGAATAGATACATCGGTATGTTCAAAGTTCATCAATTTTTTGTGCAGTAGGTATACCCGGCGAAAAAAGTAATGTCCAGTCCAGGCCTATAGTGCCTCAACTGCGAAGCAAAAAACTTGAACAACCCTTAAAATTCGACCTTATTTTACGATGTTCGTAAGGTTTGTATAACTCGTAGGTAATTCTTGCCTGATCGATTTTCAGTTTCATATTTAGAGAAACGAAATTTTAAATTTTTAATACAGGAATGTTGTTTAGTAACTAAAATAAATATAAAAATTGACAAATTTTGTATGTTTTAATATTCTATTTTATGTGTCAATGCGTTTAGCAATAATTCCAATATAATGTACATATTTCCCTAATAGCCTAAAACTAAAATAGAAAACGGATTAAATTTCATACAGAAAAAATCGATAATTTAGAAAATAATGAATTTTTTTCGGAATTGCTAATGAAAGGATAAAATTTTAAGGACCGGTTCTACAGTATGAACGTATTATAACGATTTTCTTTGAATTGTTTACTGAAAAAAGTGTTAAAAATATTTTTACATAAAATTTGAATAGGTGACTGGTTTCAGGAACCCTTTAAATGAGCTGATAGCAAATATTTATGAAAATGTTTATATTACAAGAATCATGTCAAAATCACTTCAGGTATTTTCGTGAAAAAAAAATCTAAGCAACCCATGAAAAAATAAAGAAAATACAGTTAAAATCAATCTAATACGTTTCTTAATTATCTATTATTTTTTGGAATTTTGGATAGATTTGACTATTTTAACAATAAATGAACAACAGATTCACGTAAATGCCAATTATTTAACAATTTTGTTGGTTCTAAAAGCAAAATATAATAAACATGTAGATCAGTGGTTTTGAAACATTTCGGAGTGCGACTCCGCATTGTACATCGAGGTAACAAGCCGACTCAAAATTAAAATAATCAATAATCTAATTATAATTGTTCAAAGATTGGGACTATGTAATCTGTATAGACTAGAATTTAATGAAATTTCACATTTTAGAAACATATATTTCTCTAATATTCATTTACAATTTTTTCCATTCCCCTTGCGACCCCAAGGTTATTTAATTTAATTAACCCATAGATTGAATACCCTATTATAGATTTGTATATAAGTTTGCTTCGAATGTTTTTTAAAAACAGGTCTGAAATTAACAGAAAATCATCAAAAATTAATTTTGACATAAATCTTTTAATTATAAAAATATTTTTCAGGAAACAAAGTATCTACCGTTTAAGTGGTTGTGATATATGACTTAGAAAAAAGGTCATAGTAGGCCTAGAAAATTTACCATGACAAATTTTCATCAGAGTAGAGTTTCTGAAGCTCTAAAATATCGGAAAAACATATTTATTTTGGGGGTGTTTCCATTTTAAATAGGTCACACTGTATAAAACGATAAGAAACACGTGAGATTTCATTTAAAAATGAGTTACGACTTCTTCGTTGTTACGGAAACCAAAATTAATGCACATTCGGACTCGAAACTATCTGCAGCGACCAGTATGTAAAAATATACATGCCAAGTGTATTCTTTAAAATAAAATGTGAACATCACTTTCTGCGAAACCGGAAGTCCTTTGGTATTCAGTAGTAGATCAGGTAGGCCCCATGCAAAAAATGCTGAAGATGATGAACAAATCGCGAATTTTACAAGAAATACCCCTTTTACAAATAGTGGTAAAATTAGGAAACAGCTACGGGTGGACAGCTCTACGCTTCTAAGTTCATTAATTCTCAATGAGAATGAGTTCATTAACTCTCCAAGTAAATTTTAATATTTAGGGTCAGTTACCTGCGAAAGCAACGGCGTAAACCCCGATATCAGTGCAGAATTCTTAAGGGTTGTCCAAGATTAAAATACTAATGCACCACAGTAACCAGCGTCACAAACCTGGGCTTTACTTTTGTTGGCGGCTGTACTTTCTATTACGTAAAAATATCTCAAGGTTTTCTGAAATATTTAAAATGATCCCTTTCTGTAGATTATGGATTAATTTTCAGTATACTTTAATTAATTCGGATATTCTATTAAATTAGAATTCGATATCATGACTCACTCATGAAAAATACGAAATACGTGCAGCGTTATGCAACAAAAGCATACGTCAAGCTTGCAATGTATGAGTACAGAGAAATTAGATCAAGGGTAATAAAACCGTTGGAACATCGGTGATAAAAGAAATAATTATGTAAGGGCTCATGATTCCTGCAAGAGAACCCTGATCGACGTTCGAACCTTGATACCAGAAAAAATAGAATAAGTCATCAAGGCTTTTTCTCAACTTCAACGCCTAATGCAAAGCTGACGTATGCTAAAGTAGGTCATCCAATTCAAATAAATAGGTAGCTTTTCTGAACAGAAGGATAGTTCGACAAGACAGTCTTGCTTTGGGCACGAACTCCTGTCATCTAGAAAAGTGCTTCTTCGATTCCGAATGTAATTTAGTTTGTGTATCACACGTCGTGAACTTTTCAAAATTCTAAATTCTTTTTTTTATCAGTCAATCTTTCCCAATGTTTTAATTTAAATAAAGTGTACTTAAGAAACATCCATGATCGGCGAGGAAGAGTTCAAATAAAACAAAGAATCATTGTCGCTTAAAATTTAGCACCCAACAAAGTTTATTTAGAAGTAAAGTGACATTTGTTGAGCTTTCCTTCTCCCTTCCACCGATAATAAGGAAGGATTATTAAGTAAACATAAGGAGTCGACCGTTCTATAATAATATAAGTAGACGCCACAGGAGGGTGGAAGTCGTGAAAAACGATTTGGAAATCGATTTCTGGCTTCCCATGTTAAAACCAGGGCGCTACAATGCAGTCTGAAACGATAAACCTGTAATTGGATTAAAAAAAAGTTGAATTTGAAAAAAATATATCTCCCTTACATATGGCATCAAACATTATTTGTAATGCACAATGTACAATGAGTTACCAAGGTCTGTTTCAAGCGAACTCTCGTCAACCCCGCAAATTTAATTAGTTTAATTAAGAAAGCAACCGAGACATCTTTTTCTCCGCCTGTAATGATAATAAAAAAATAAGGTTCATTGTATTGCCATGCACGGCTACAATTTATTTTAAAGCTTTATTAAGTCTGCGACCAATAAATTCTCGTGTACAGTTACAGTTTTATGATAAATGGAGGTGAACAAATAGCATTATAAACCGTATTCATCACGTTTATTGCGCTTGGTACTTTCAGCTGTGTGTGCGTACGTGTGTGTACCCCCGGCTGTAAATCAGAAATTCATGGAGTCTTATGCGCAGTGCTACTTGTGTAACTGCTTGCATTATGATTCCCTGTAAATGTCGCACGGTCTGGGCAGTAAAATTTATTTAAGAGTTTTTTTTATTATTCAGTCTATACATAATTTTTATAAAAATTTGTTGGTCTAGAAAATACAAGAAGAGTGAGTACAGGCTAACCTAACGATCTGATTCAGCTAAATTTTAGGATCGCAGGGCATGTAACATCCCACACGTTAGCATACAAGCGACTTTCGCATATCGATCGAATCCTCTCCAACTGATGTGTGCCGATTTAAATTTTGTACTTATTTATCTCTATATTATTTATAAACCGATGAGAAGTTAGCAATAAAATTCCAGCAATAAAATTATGAAATTTCAAAACGCTGCCACCGCTAAAATAACGATCACAGATCAATAATATTTAATCTATTACAAAGAGTATAATGTGTAGATTCCCCTCATATGAAGAAACTGAAAAAATGTTTGATATTAAGTTAACTATGACTATTTAAACCAACATAAGTCATTATTCATATATCGCACCAAAATAATTGCTTTCACTGAAAATTTTCACACAGTCATGAAGCAAACATACATATCTATTTAATAATGCTTTTAGAAAGTTTTAGCCGGTTGATTTGAAGTAATTAGAAATTAATTAAAAGTGACGCTCGGACCAATGAAACAGTATCAATTTCAAATGTTCATAACTTTTCTCACAACACTTGCATAAAAATTCTGTTTACAGATAATGAAAGCATGGATCGAAATCTATCGTTTAAACCACCTTCTGAGTTTTAGCCGGTTGGTTTGAAGTAATTAGAAATTAATTAAAAATGACGCTCGGACTAATGAAAGAGTACCAATTATTACAAAGTAGTAAGTTGTGACATTGGCAAGAGTAATACAATATTAACTTTACATTGTCCCTTCTGAATTATTTTGTATTTAGAAAATCGAGATTTGTACAAACAGTAAATATTTCATGGCTATTACGAAAAGTATTGATTTTATAAGTACGAATTTAAACGGGTCCAAACCAAAAAGTAGAAGTAATTCTTGCAATTTTCGATCTGCTTATTCTAAATTAGGGTTATGAGAAATGTATTATGAAGAAATCAAAAACAATAACACGATATCTTAAGTAAGAAAGGTCTGGCACAGAAACGTGAAAAATCGTTTCAAATTTTCTTGTGCATGCAACAGGTAAGAACACAAGAGCAAATTTTATTCAATTGAACATTTTTGATAAACATAAATGAATAAGCTAACCATTCGGATGAGTTAACTGACAAATATCCATTAGCTGCTTCAGATCTTTAGCAAAACTGAGAAAACCGGAAATCTTCTTTTGTTCTGAAGTATTAGGCCGAAGAGAAGGATCTTTGGTAACCAAGAAACACATTTTGTAAATACTTATCGAATCCTACTAAAATTTTGTCTAGTTTGCCAAAAAATTCCAATTTACAATTTTTTTTTGTAATTTTCGTACCCTAAATAAGTGCTATATTTAGCCACACAACAAATCAATAATAAAAAAATTTCCCATTCAGCTGTCACTGTATTAAGACTGTTCAAAAATAACTCGGCACTATTACTAACTTTTTTAATATTAAAGTTACAGATCCGGTTAAATTAGCAAAGTAGTAGTATTTTTTTGCGCTGATTGCAACGTTGCATACAAACAAAAAATGAACAACGCGTTTATGAAATAAAGGGAAAAGAACACTTTTTTTTTTAAATAGAACACCCTGTATATTATTTGACCAATCGATAGAGAATAAAATTCTGAATTAAAATTATTCTTTATCATTTTATCGGAAATTAGTAAATAAAGAAGATATTTTGATTTTTTACAAATTCATTAAGATGGCTGTGTTTTAAGAACAAAACATTTGAAAGCCGTGTATGTATTTGAAAACATTAATTTTGGTTTATTTGTTTATCATAAAAGGTGTTTTTGTCTAAGTTTTGTAAAAATCTTTTAATAAAAGGAATTTTCATAAGATGCATGTTCTGGGCCAGAAAATGCATCTTATGAAAATTCTTCTAATACTTCAGAAAAAAAAGAAGATTTCCGGTTTTCTCAGTTTTGCTAAACATCTGAAGCAGCTAATGGATATTATTTGTCAGTTAACTCGTCCGAATGGTTAGCTTATTCATTTATGTTTATAAAAAATATTCAATTTAATAAAATTTGCTCTTGTGTTCTTTCCTGTTGCATGTACAAGAAAATTTGAAACGATTTTTCACGTTTCTGTGCCAGACCTATTTTTACTTAAGATATCGTGTTATTGTTTTTGATTTCTTCATAATACATTTCTCATAACCCTAATTTAGAATAAGCAGATCGAAAATTGCAAGAATTACTTCTACTTTTTGGTTTGGACCCGTTTAAATTCGTACTCATAAAATCAATACTTTTCGTAATAGCCATGAAATATTTACTGTTTGTACAAATCTCGATTTTTTAAGTACAAAGTAATTCAGAACGGACAATGTAAAGTTAATATTGTTTTACTCTTCCCAATATCACAATTTATTACTTTGTAATAATTGGTACTCTTTCATTGCTCCGAGCGTCACTTTTAATTAATTTCTAATTACTTCAAACCAACCTGCTAAAACTCAGAGGGTGGTTTAAACGATATATTTCGTTCCATGCTTTCAATATCTGTAAATAGAATTTTTATGCAAGCGTTGTGAGAAAAGTTTGAACATTTGCAATTGGTACTGTTTCATTGGTCCGAGCGTCACTTTTAATTAATTTCTAATTACTTCAAATCAACCGGCTAAAACTTATGTATGTTTACTTTATGACTGTGTGAAAATTTTCAGTGAAAGCAATTATTTTGGTGCGATATATGAATAATGACTTATGCTGGTTTAAATAGTCATAGTTAACTTAATATCAAATATTTTTTCAGTTTCTTCATATGACGGGGTATCTACACATTATACTCTTTGTAATAGATTAAATATTATTGATCTGTGATCGTTATTTTAGCGGTGGCAGCGTTTTGAAATTTCATAATTTTATTGCTGGAATTTTATTGCTAACTTCTCATCGGTTATTTATAAGTGGTACGAAACGCTACGCGAGAAGAAAATAAACGTTAAACATAAATTTGGGAAAACTAAATCTAAGTAATCAAATAAGAAGTACAATTGAATCGAGAATAAACACTGATCGGAGAGTACTTCTGAACATTGTACATGTACTTAAATACCAACCATTATCCTATACCATAAACTTGCTGGACGACGTAGGTTGGTCACGTTGCGAAACAAACAAGCAGCTTGCGAAATTGCAGGACTACGTAATGTTTCATCATTTAACACTACCGTCGTCCAACATTAATATTCAAGTTGGCGCGAGGCGTAACTCCTTGAATAAATTGACCTTAGTGGCGCTCTGAAGAACACTACGGAGATGTTGAGACATTCCCCGTGTGCACACTTTATTAGCGAATGTTTATAGCTTACAACTGAAAAGATAAATACATGTAGGTACATAGAAGCAAAGACATCATAAGCAGACAAAATATAACATATTGATAAGGAAGATGCTTAAACGCGCTGGCCTTTTTCCATAAAAGTTTTAATCAATTTCGAATTTCAAATTCCGAAACGAGAAAACTTCCTCGTTCCTCATTAATCAAAACTCTGATGAAATGTTCTGCGATGTTACATCGTGTGAAGCCCCGGCGGGTATTAAGCAACTTGATTAGTTATTGTTCAAGCTATTAATTTGGAACAGACGTTTAATTCAAATTCAAGGTCACGACGGAGAACGCTTATTATTACCAGGAAAAAAAAATACAGTCGTTTACGTGCATATTTTCCTGATTTGGGTTTCGTGAAAAATCTAGGGCGTAATAACTTCGAATGTGCGCCGTCGCTGTCATTTTAATAATTTAAAAAAAGGCATTATGATCTTGCTTATTTTTTTTTGTAGTAACTATTAGAGAAAATGTTAAGAATTTTAATCGCCTTAATTTGTTTTTTTTTGCGACTGTGAGCTTTTCCTAGGTCTTTTCCTTCGGTTTTGTCATCATTAAATATAATTTATTATTATTTGTTGATGTTTTATAGTCAGGGATCGTTTAAGACCTTTCAACAGAATGGATGATAGCTATCAACCCACATCCAAAATTTTGAGTAATTGTGCATTTTTTTCAAAGTTTCCAATTTATTATTATTTGTTGCTGTTTTATAGTCACGGGTCGTTTAAGACCTTCAATAGCTTGGTTGATAGCTATCAACCGATAGCGAAAATTTTGAGTAATTGTGCATTTTTGTTTTCAAAATTTCCATTTTTAAAGACTTTTTATACAATTTTTGTCGGAAAAGAGTCGACTTCAATTAAATTATTTCAATCTTTAGAGCACAATCTGCGAGCTCTATCTTATAGCTCGACGCGAAACAAGAAACCTCTACCAACTCTAACACTTATTAAATTGAGCCTTGAGGCTAACAATTTATAAAGCACCAAAGCAGGGCGGGTACAAAAACACATGTCCCTTAAATTTCTTTTATTTATTGTACCAGTATTTACCAAGAAAATATGATTATCAAAAACATAAAAATTGTAAAAGGTGTATTAAAAACCAACAAAATTAAGAAATGACAAGAAAAATAAAATGTTTAAATACAAAAATAAAACTAATTGTAACTTTTATTCTTTTATTAAGTAGGTACCCCTACTTACTTTGTAATATAAATTTGACTACTTCTTTTAATTCTGTTTTGATCAATAGAATAGGTACGACAACTATCATTTTTTAATAATTCTTTGGCGTGTAAAATACCGCAGCGTTTCTGGGGAAAGTCTATTTCTTATTTTGGTTTTATGTTCAAGTAATTAAGAAAAACTCCCGTTTTACGTTTGTAATATCTACAATCTATAAGATAGTGTGGTTTTCTCAGCTCAACACAGCGCACTGAAATAAAGGGTGACATAGTTTATTATGTTAATAACATGCGTTCATCTGAATTTGAGGTCAAATGATCGTTGAAATTGTTAAACTCATGTCGTGAATTAAATCACACGGCTTACCTTTTAAATTGACATTTGCCTAAAATAATACACAAATTTATGATAAACAGTTATCTTTATTTAAAAAATACCATTTGTTTTAACCCCACTGCGATAATAACATTTTTAGATATACACAGTCGTTTTAAGCACGATCTAAACCCGCTCTTATTAACAATACAGCATTTAAAGATCTTCACTTCACCGACCATAGGTTAGTAAACGTTCAACTAAATTTAGCAGCTGCTGAAATTGTACCTAAATTTATTATTTGTCGTGATCATAAAAATTTGTCTTATTTGCCTTTTCGAGATACTTTGCTTTCTCTACCCTGGAGAAATTTATTTGACATAGAAGATGTAGACGATAGGCTCAATTTTTTAACAGAAAATATTCTAACTGTGTTGAACACTTTTGCCCCCCTGAGGAAAGTACGTATTACGAAAAGGGCGGCCCCTTGTCTAACAGATATATTACAAAATATTATGAAAATGCGTGATCAAGCACCAGCCCGTTTTAAATTAACAAGAAATCCCACCCACTTGGACGAATACCGTAGTTTACGTAATTTTACGAATAAAGCAGTCATCAGCGAAAAACGCGCTTATTTGGAAAGTCAATGCGGCACTACAAAATCTTGGAAAACTCTAACGAATTAGGAATTAATCGTAAAACAAACCGAACTGCCATTCCTGCCAACTTATGCAATCCTAATGAAGTTAATGACTATTTTTTAAACGTTGCGCGTAATGGTCTAACACCGTGTGAAAAGCTCATTAGATTTTATCAAAATAATTTATTCAATCCGTTGTTGAAATTCGAATTTGCTACGTCTCGGTTGAGGACGTTGCTCGTATAATTAAATCTTTGAAATCAAATGCCATTGGGGTGGATCAGATTTCGAGAAAAATGCTGCTTACTTGTGTTCCTTATATTTTAACATATATTACTTTTTTTTATAAATAAGTGCATTACTTCAAATAAATTTCCCACGCTGTGGAAGGAAGCACTGGTTACACCTTTAATTAAAATACCCAGTCCAACGGAATACTCTGATTTGCGACCAATAAGTGTGCTACCACTTTTTTCAAAGATTTTAGAAAAAATATTGAAAGCGCAACTCCTACAATTTGTGACTGGGGCAAACATTCTACCCGCCACACAATCAGGGTTTCATCCAGGTTTTAGCACGGTTTCGGCTTTATTAAAAGTAACAAGTGATATAATTAGAGCAGCAGATAAAGGAGATATTTCTATTTTAACAACTCTAGATTTCTCCAAAGCTTTTGACACCATCGGTCACCAACTTCTTTGTTATAAACTGAGATGTTTCGGATTTCAAAGAAACTCTTTAAGTTTAATCAAATCCTTCTTGTTAGGTATATCGCAAAGGGTGGTGACTGATGGTAGCTCATCAGATTCTGGTGAAGTTATGTCAGGAGTACCTCAGGGATCTATGCTCGGTCCTTTCCTTTACCTAATTTATACCGCTGATTTTCAGAAGAATCTCAAAATATGCAAAAGTCACTTCTATGCAGACGACACTCAAATATACGCCAGTTTTAACATCGCAGATATAAAAAATTACGAAAATTTAATTAACTGCGATTTGAATGAATTAATAATTTTCTCTAAATCACACTGTTTAAATATCAACCCGCACAAATCTTCTGCGATTATATTTGGTCCACTTAAAGCCCGCCAGAGGACCAAAGACGACATAAGTATTTTTATAGATAACTTTAAATTAAATTTTTCAGCAGAAGTTAAAAGTTTAGGTATTATATTGGATTACGAACTAAGATTTAGATCACATGTAAGCAAACTTATTCGGCGCGCTTACGGTACACTGCGATCTCTTTATACCAACAAAAGTTTTTTAAACCTGAAAACTAAAACTCTATTATGCGAGTCTTTAGTTTTATCTTTATTTAACTACTGCGATGTCGTCTATAGCCCGTGTCTGGATAATATTACCGAATTTAGGATACAAAAAGCACAAAACTCTTGCGTGCGCGTTATTTTAGGTCTGTGTAGAAGTGACCATATTTCGCCTGGTTTAAGGTCACTTAATTGGCTGAATATGAAAAATAGACGACAGCTTCATTTAGGCTGCATAATACATAAAATTATAATTACAGATAATCCATCATATCTTCTCGATTGCTTAACTCCACGATGGGTAATCCACGGAGGTGAATTGCGCAAAACTGCTAATCTGACGGTTCCCCAACATTCAACTGCCTTTTTTACGAGACCTTTTGCTTATACTGCACCCAAAAATTATAATAAAATTCCTGATAATATGAAGTCCATGCCTCCGTTGGCTTTCAAATACAACTTGAAGAAAATAACTTTACTGGAGCAGGGATAAACAATAAATTTTTATTTAACTTTCTTTCATATAAATATAAATTTAGAAAATTCAATTTACATTGATTTAACTTTATTTTCATTTATCATTCTGTAGCACGAATCATTCAATTATTTAATTACAATTGTGGTTAGGTGGAAGAGCGCCCAGGCGAATCTCGCCACAATTTCTTTTGTCTTGTGAATTTTCATTTTCATACATTTCCCTAATAAAGGCATCATTATTATTATTATTATTATTATTATTATTATTATTATTATTATTATTATTATTATTATTATTATTATTATTATTTTACGAATACGTACTTCTAGGTTAGAAACAAACACGTTTGACACACGCCAGTAAACAGGCTGCGTGTTGACGTATACGCTACGACATACGTACACAGCCGTCAAAGCTCACTAGACCACAAATTTAAATGAACACATATTACTTACATAATTTTGTACTTTTAAGGCATTTTCGACTAACCACTCTGAGAGTATCTCCATCCTCCGTTTCTACATGAGGATAAAACAAGACAGAGATACTTTTAGAGCGCATATGAAGAATTATTCGAAAACGCCATAAGTTATCGCTAATAGAGGCAGCATCAAAAACTTTAATATTCTTTATCTTATTTCTTTTATTTAAATAATACTTTATCCTTTGAAGAATTTGTTCAATGTTCCCCAGATTTTGGCAAAAAAATATAAAAATACATTTTTTCCCTCTGAATTCCCTAGATCTAGCGAAAATTCCCTAAATATGGCAACCCTGACTTATGAGTGTGCTGAAGAGGGTAGCTTAGCTGTCGCAATACGTATCTGCGGATACACACTTATTGTGGTAAGACATTCTTCATTTTATTTATTTCTGCCTCTTCCTACTATTATGAACTTGTAGGTAAAAGAAAGCGATTTATTCCCATTAACATGAGAAGAAGAAGAAGAAAAGCAAATTTTATTCTTTTACTTTTATTTAAATATTTTCCATGGATATAAACGAATAAAAGCTAACCACTCGTAAGAGCTAAATGCCAAATGCCCAATTTCCGATTCTCATCTTGTATAAAACTGAGAAAATAAAAAAAAAATCTTCGAGTCAGACTTAAAGGTTTTAGGTACAGGTACTCTGCAGCCCTGCTTATATCGGTTTCCAATATATTTGGAAATGTAAAGGATCGGATATTTAGTACGCAGAGTTGCATTGTTTTTATAAAAATTTGTTGCAATTAAATATTATAATGAATCATAATGCGTATCTACAAAGTTAGAGTGAATAACGCAGGCTGAAAATTTCTTCGAATTTTGTTTGCACATGGTACAGTCGCCATCAAGCTAATCGTGACCGATTGACAGTTCTGTGACCCTTACCAGCGTCAATAAGTGTGCCGCTAGGTCACAGCGGTCTCGATTAGGATGATCGCGACTGTACGACGCGCAGGCGCGCATCCGCAGAAGAATGAAACCGAAGTTAAGCATATTTTTTGCATAGCAAATGCAGTATCTGATGCCCCAGTTACGCAAGAATCCAAACGGGAAAAAAATGCATAAAAATTCGGACAGGAAACGCAATGCGATCATTCTGGTGCAGTGGCTCATGACCAAATTAAATACTTGCTGCGATTCTCATTGAAGTATATTATTTAATTAATTCTTTTTAATCAGTCGGTTTCCTCAGTTTGGAATTAATTTCGGGAAAAGAAGGTATAATTTTTGACTGCATGTTTGTTTCTTTTTTTAAAGAAATCAAATTAAATCGTACACGAATATTTTTTTATTAATTTAATTTAAATTCTAGATCAAGAAACATTTCAGCTCCGCGTTGATGAGTTGGAACAAAAATCTGTTTTGCGTATATTTGTATTGTAAGATAAGTTCACGTTTTTTTATAGGAGTATATTGTTATATTAAAAAATGAGTATTTTTTTTGAGATAATCTCCTAAGTAAAACCTTCATTCCATTTGAAATCCAAGGAGAGTAAAAATCAATCTAAATATTTTCGACATTTCCGAAAAAACAGTTAAAACGCCATTCGAGCAACCTAGGAAAACAAATTGGAGAATCGATTTCTGGCTTTTATCTAAACCAGAGAACGCTACTCACAAAGAAAATCGAGATCCAACTTTGTATGGATTATTTAAAAGAACTGGGAACAAAAGGTGATTCAAAGTGGGTTTCCAACCCCCGTCTGCACGTTCTTGCATCAGTGATTACACCAAGGTTCCTCACATGAACTTCGTAAGTTACGATTTAACCGTTCATTGTAAAATTCTGTTTCCAAACAATCTCAATTCCTGCAGCTTATAAAGCTGAACAATTCTAAGTCCATATTTAAATTATGATAACTTTGTTGAATGTCATGAGAGGAAAATGATAAATAGAGCTGAAAATCATCAGCGTATAAATGAACTGTACAATGACCCAGCTGGTTAAGAACATAACTCATGTAAACGGAGTAGAGCAAGGGACTCAAGGCAGAGCGCTATGGAACCACAGTAGTCAAGAGAGCGGGATTCGACTTTGTCTCATTAACACCACTTTCTGACTTCTTGCAATTAAATAGTCTCTCAGCAGAGCGCGTGCATGTACTCCAAGGACAACCTCATGAAGTATTACATCCAGTAATTTATAATTTAATGTATCGAATGCCTTGGAGTAATCCAGAAATATGTAACGTAATGTCATCAGTTACGGAAAGCAATGCTGTCGCAGAGCCATGCCCAGGTCTAAAATTAGATTGTGTAACAGGAATGATATTATTTTCAGAAAAAAAATTGAAGCAATTGAAGCAAGTTTATGTACGTCCCAGTATCGTATATTCTGGCAGAAGTAGTAGCAAAAAATCGTCCGGTGGCCTTGACCCGGGGCGTTGGCCAGAGGATGTTATTGTGCACCAGCATATCTTGGGCTTCTAGTGACTAGCGGCAGTGATGAAAAGCACTGTACAGGAGTTATATTCTGCATTTACTGTGAATGGGAATTCAGTTAATAGAATTCCTAACCAGGTGGTGGCATTGAGCTATCCAGAATAGTCTGACATGACACGATGTCAATGGACCGGAACGGAATGGTGTTTGACACTCACATGGTCGCTGTCTTCAATTGATCCTGAGAACGTACGCTTAGGAGGCAAGGTATGCTAATATCCATCAGCGTTGGAAAGGGGGGGGGGGAGGTTATATCTACAGGTGAATGTGAAGGTTAATGCACGCAAAGATAAGAAGTCGACATGCAAACATGCCTTCCCCAGTGTCCAATATCACTGTGAGGGAGCTACAGCTTCTGGAGTGGGCGGGGCCGGGTAAACTGCACCGGTAAGTGAAATGCTCCATATTACTGAATTGATACTCGTAAAGGGTTATTTGTAATTTGCATGGTCCTTATATCGAACCTGAATGCAATGCCTGGAAGCTAAGACGTTTACTCTCAGCACCTGTTGCAGTCAGGGAAGCGAGAAAGAAAGAACACGGGGAATGAGAGACCTAACTAACAGTGAGCGAATGTTTATTGTAACTTCGTTCTCCGATAGAACTGTTTGTCAATAATATTTAAACAAAACAAAAAAATTTAGCCAACAACAGAAAATAGCCACAATAGCTAGCATTTTATTTGAAATTTTATAAGGTAGCTTAAAATAGAAAAATTTCAGGACTTCTCCTTTTCGATTTTATGGTACCTCCGGAACAACAAATGACTGATTCACATATTCGATATTTTCACTTGTATACAACTTGCGTTCAAAATTCCTTGACGTACCTGTCGTGTTATTATGATTTTCTAAAACAATTCTTCGTTGAAATGAAAACAAAAATTTTATGTTATATTTCCACTGCTTATGCAAATTACGTGATGTAATAGGCAAAGACCAAAAGGCAGGAGCATGCGCACAACAAAATAAATTGTTTTCTTTTTAATGCAAGTGCTCCTGGTGGTTTCCAGGACTGTCCTCGCGAAAACCCGAGAAAACCCTATTGTAAACGTCCCGGTTTTATGAACGTTTAATATCTGAGACTGTACGTAAACTAAGTCATTGGCCTTGTAATTTAAAAAATAATGGCGAATATAGCAGTGCTAAAGCTGCGGAGCATAAATGCAATGTTTACATCAGCCGCTCCTTTACCGTTTTATGATGCAAACAGATGCGTATTTCGTTTCCAACCTAAACATTGTCAACGTCAGACAGACAGAATGTTTGCATTGCAAACCAAATGATGCACATCCGTTGCAAATATTGTTTAAAGAAATGCTTTTCTGCAAGTTTATTATTCCCAACAAAATTTCTTTTTGTACTCAATCAACCATAAGTAAATCAATCGGGCGAACGAAAAAATCGATTTGCGCTTAATTTATGTTGCGCGGAACATTAGTTTTGATTGATATTTATGCGTGTTTTATAACTAGCGTGCGATTTACGTACGTGCTAATGGCAACATTAAACGAATTTTAAATATGTGCGAGGCGTCATACGGGGGCTGCTTATTTTCATTTCTGTATAGTTATTAATTGGGTTTATTTCTCGCGGCGAAATAAAAGCAAATAATTCACCCGCGTAGGCGGAAAGGTGATCGATCTAATACAGAAGGAAAAAAATAACAACAATAAGAAATCTGCATATTATATGGGTGTCCAACGAGTGCCGCGGTCTTCTCTACCGCCTAAAGTATACAAGATAGAAAAGAAATTCAAACGATCTGAGGTGTAACTCAGTCAGCTCTATTTTCTAAAATTATTTTTGGCTGTACAGGGTGTTCAGTAACTGAAAGCCAAACCAAAGTAATATTTTTTCTTTAATGAAACATCCAGTATATTTTTACATATTTCGAAAGTACACATAACGAGTAGGTAATAACCAAAAATTTCGGAAGTTTTATTTAAGAGTTTTTAAGATATTAATGATAGTGTACAAAAAATGCTCTACTTTGAGCTCTTATAGTTTGATTATTTAATTACATTTAATCGCGATTTTTTGTAGGTGATCAATACAATATCTCATCTACAGAAATTTCACAACAGATTCAATCTATTAATTATTATGTGTACAGGGTGTTGAGTTTTGGAAAAGTTAATTTTATATATATATATTTATATATATATATTTAAACTCCTGTGAAACACTGCCTTAATGAGCTTTCATAAAACGCCAAATGTTTTTGTCCAAAACGAACAAATCGCGAAACAACAATTGCTCTTTTTTTTAATAAAATATTGACATTTATTAGCCTTTTCGACCCGTCCTTCTGTTTTATATAGTTAGTTAATTTAATTAATAAATTAGAAAATAACAAAATAATGTACAAATTAAGAACCATGAGTATTAAATTAGAAATTAACAGAAAACAATGAACGAATTAAGAGTGACAAGGAACCATTGGATCTAGAAAAAGTATATTAAAAATTCAAATTGTTTTTCAGCTTCTTGTAAATACTTCTTACTTCTTGTAATCTTGACGCCAAAAGACAGTTTTGGTTGCTTTCTCCTATTAGGTGTGGCACGTCACGTAACTTTTCATTATTAAAATCCATTTTGTTAACACAAAAAGAAGTACAAATTTGTAAAAGTAGTGTGTCACTAATCTAAACAATTGTTCTGTGAATTAAAAATTCATGGCAACTGGTTTCATATTTTCTAGCAAACGGCAACGTAATTTTAAATTTAATTTTTTTAATTATTTTAAGAAAGTTATTTAAATATTTCAAAAGTAAAGGAAAATAGGAATTAATTTAATAGGACCGTATTCAATTACTCTGAACACAAAATAAAAAAATATTCATTGATTTATCATCTAACTGAAACAGAAAAACCCGACGAAAAGGGTAAATAATGATAATATTGAAAGAAAAAAAATATTTCATTGCTGCCTCGGGATTTCTTCAGTTTAGACAAAAACATTTGGCGTTTTATGAAAGCTCATTAAGGCAGTGTTTTACAAGAGTTTAGACATACAGGGTGTTCCATTTGAAAATTTTGAGAAAAATTAACTTTTTCAAAACTCAACACCTTGTACACATAATAACTAATACATTGAATCTGTTGTTAAATTTCAGTAGATGAGATACTGTGTTGATTACCTACAAAAATTCACGATGAAATGTAAATAAATAATCAAACTATAAGAGCTCAAAATAGAGCATTTTTTTGTACACTATCATTAATATCTTAAAAACTCTTAAAAAAAACTTTTGGTTATTACCTACTCGTTATGCGTACTTTAGAAATATGTAAAAATATGTGTGTGGGTGTTAAATATTACTTTGGTTTGGCTCTCAGTTACTGAACACCCTGAACAGCCAAAAATAATTTTAGAAAATAGAGCTGACTGAGTTACACCTCAGCTCGTTTGAATTTCTTCAGCGAACTTCCCCCGATCACAAGCATTCCCGCTCTACAAAATGGGGGTATTCGCCTAAGTATTTCTCGGCCTTGCTAATCTAACAGAGTTATAGTCCTTGACATGTCAGAGAATTTTTCTCAAAAGTTTTTGACCCTATCTCTATTAATAAGAAAGTTGTTAAAGAAATGCGGAAATATGACACACTTTGTAAACAAATTTACGAAAAAGGATACAAGAACATGTCAATTTAAAGTCGATTTATCAAATCATTAGCACAATACTTCGTTGATCCTGTGTTGACCTCAAAGTGTTAAAGTATAATCCTTCATCTTTCGTAATCCACAAAGTGTTCTCTGCTCTGGAAAACGCAAAGCGAAAAACAAAATCAAAAACATAACCGGCTCTTAATTCAATTAAAAATTCCATTACTCACTCGCCATTTATAAATTGAATTAATCCGAACTTTTTAACTTTGTCATGCAAAACCGTGCGGAATAATATTACACAGCACATTAATCGCACGCCTGTTTTCAACAAAGTTGCACTCCGCTGACAGCACCCAGTAATAAGCTGCAACATTGTCGTTAGTACCAACATGATTAATATCAGAATCGCTTCGTAACTTGTTCTACCTACCATGGTACAAATGGACTGTCATGCAAAGCAAAAGAAGAAAAAAGAAATCAATTCACTTCTTAGCCTCGTTCCTCCGGTCGACGAGGAACCTCACGTTATCTGAGCAATTATCACGTTCCACCTTGACAAACTTATTAATTGTTGTTGCAACGATGCCTGAATGTGAATGAAAAAGGAAAGTTACCGTGAAGATTTCGTACAAAAAAATAAATCAAAGCCTCCAGTAAAGGCAAGTGGATGTGATTGATACTTTGATACACAAAAGATTAATTTACCGTTGAGACTCATTATTCTCAGACAAAATAAGAGAAGACGGTCGAGAAAAAACAAAAAAATCATGACAAATGCAATTTTACTATAGAAAATTTCCTCTTGCTCGCGAGTTCTTACCGTTCAGACAAGGAAAGAAATTTCATTTGATTGCGCACAGGAGAAAGGCGTTTGCCCCATCAATCACTTCGTTAGAATTATTAAAGAAGGTCGAAGAATCACAGGAGAAATTTGTATCACGCAGAACGGTGTGGTTTTATTGTTAAAATAAATGGAGAAATTATTTCGAAAAACTTGGTCTCTATCTCGCTGATGAATATAATATTATGGCTGAAGTAATTGGACGAAATTTGGCATAAAGTGCTTAGACAACTTTTTTGCTTCGAAACTTATATGGTGAGACATACTTTTACCTAAGCAAAAAATTATAAGGAAATTCGACCAGATGACAGGCCACCAACTGGTCAGGCTGAATGAATACAGTTAAATAAAAAAAAAAATCGAGTACACTTTTTTCTGATTCAATTCGTCCGTGTCAGCGTCCCTTTTGATGTCAATGTGACAGATACTTTTATTGTCAAATACTTGGTCAAATATAACTTGTTTGATAAATAAGATTTCACAGTAACAAAAAGGCAGATTTACACTGTCAAAAAATTGTAAAACGATATTCGATTTTTCATCTTGTTTGTACATCGGTATGTTAACGCTGGTTAAAATAGCAATAAATAAACAGGATTGTTTTTTAATGAACCACCAAAAAAAAGCTGTATTCATAAGTTAAGAAAAAAAGTTCTTTAAAAAAATTTATAATTAATAAGCTCCCAAAAAAATATTGGGTGTCTCATACTCATAATCTAGGGAGGAGATTAAAAGGAGAGCTAGGGGAGATCAAATTAAAGAGTATTTCTTAACAATTTTTTGGTAAAAACGGAATAACTAAAAAGTTACAAGAATTTAAAGCGAAATTAATTAAAATTAATAAAGTTACTCCCTGTAATAATATTTTACGTTTTAAAATCAAATTTGAGGCATTTACAATACACAACTATTAAAAAAAAATTTAGTCACGTTAAAGTTATGGCTATTTCATTTTCTCTTCTAATGCCCAAAAACGGGTTTTCATGTCGTTGTGCACCGCCTACTAATTAAAAACAAAACTACGAAACAGACTAACATGGACATTTTATGAATGGTGGTTTTGATAAATTTAGAGTTTATTTAATAATAAAGTTGCGTTTTGTGAAATAATTTTTATTAATTAAGAAGCTACAGGTGTAAATTAAAGAAGAAATTAAGAAAGTTAAGCTGCTGTAACTTTCTTATTATTGGGTTTTGGTCAAAAGCGAATAAAGAAAAAAGCTTTTATCTTGATGTCCTACAGCTGCCCTTTCAATTTTCTCCGTAGGTTGTGAGACACCCAGTATATTACGCCAGTGTGTAGGGATGAAAATACTGAGTGCGAAACCGTAACTTTTTTGATTCGAGAGTTTTCTTACGTTGTGTGGTGTTTACTATCCACACAAATAAAACTACAAAAGTTGACCGCGAAACTTATGTAATAGAGGGGACGCCGGCCCTAACATTGTTAATCCACTGAGAATGAAAAAAAAAACTAGATTTTTATAACGTTGCCGTTCATTAATAAAAGAAACAGCAATCAAAATAACTTAATTATTACACACCATCAACTTCAACTAGTTGATTTCTTACATATCGAAATTGCAAAATTGCTAAACATGGAATACATCAACGAATAAATTTTTTTAAAGATTTTTAGGGTGAGTTGACTCCGAGAGAATTTCTGGAGTGGGCTTCATTTAAATAGATTTTTCAATTTTAAAACTTTTTACTTGGGTTTGGTTAGAATAACCTTAAGTTGGAGAATAGTTAACTTTAACTCATTTTTAAATTTCCTTGACCTTGAAATAGGATAGGTTGCTTTTGAAATTGCTTGAGTTTAATTTTAATAATTGTAACTAATAAATTAATCAATAATTTTTAACTTTTTTCTGCATTATTTTTTTATTTTTTTGTTTTCGTATTATTTTTAAATTCTTGCCTTATGCTCATCTCACTCAGATTGAGCTCAGTTGGATTGGACTTGAGATGTGCTGAGCTTAATTTTAATTGACTTTTTTTAATTTTGTTTCATTTTATTTTATTTTTTTTTAGCTCTTCTTGGCTTACATAGATTGAGTCTAGTTGTGTTGGATTGACCTTGAGATTGGTTTGGATTTTGAAATTTTCATTAAGTTTAAACTTTTTAATTAGGAAATTTTTTTTTAAGGTTTGGACACGCGCCGAGGTCGAGTTTGTTAGGTTGGGTTGACTTTCAGATTAACCAGACTTTGTTTTTATTTACTTTTAATTTTTTATAATTTTTTAATTTTAATTTTACTAATTTTTTTCCTCCGTTTTTCGGTTGTTACGTCAGTTTGGCCTATACTTAACTCCCATAAAAATGTAATTTTTAATCATTTTAATTATACTTTTCTTAGAATAGGCTCACTTGAATTAAGTTTAGTTGGGTTGAGTTGACCTTGAGATGGGATTTTTGAATTGATCTTTTTAGTTTTGTTTTGTTTCCAAATTCTTTCCTTGTGTTAGACTTACGTAGATTGATGCCAGTTGTATTGGGTTGACCTTGAGATGGCGAGTTGGATTAGGTTGGCCTTGAGATTAACTCTTTATTGATTTTTTAATTTTGTTTTGTGTTTTGAAATTCTTTCCTTATGTTGGAATTGATTCCAGCTGTGTTGGACTGACCTTGAGATTGCTTTGGATTTTGGAATTTTCATTAAGTTTAAACTTTTTTAATTTTTTAAAATATTTTCTTCGGGTTGGACGTGCCGAGATCGAGTTCTGTTGGGTTGGGTTGACCTTCGGATTCATCAGACTTTATTTCTATTGACTCTTAATTTTTTTTATAATTTTTAGTTTTAATTCTTCTAATTTTTTTTAAGATTTAATATTTAATCATTCTGTTCTTAGAATAGATTCACCTGAGCTCAGTTGGGTTGAGTTGACCTTGAGATGGTTTTTTTTTTTTAATTTTATTTCAAGTTTTAAAATTCCTTTCTTGTGTTGGACTTACGAAGATCGACTCTAGTTGTGTTAATCCAGTAAACCTTGAGATCGCTGTGGATCTTGGAGTTTTCATCGAGTTTAAACTTTTTTTTTTTAATTCTTTTTAGGGAGTTGGGTACGTGTTGAGATCAAGTCCTGTTGGGTTGGGATGACCTTGCTTCAGGCTTTATCATTTTAATCTGTCAAATTGTCAAAAATGCAGGTAATTTCACAATCTCAAAAACGTTTCAACGCCTACTTTGTTCTGTAAAAATCCAGATTCTTATGATTATTATTATTTTTTATAATTCAGTACATTTTATTTAATTCCGATATTTTATTAAATTAGAACTCATCATTGAACAATACAAAATACGTGCAGAGTGTTATGTAACAAAAGCATTTGTCAAGCTTGCAATGTATGTATCGAGAAATTAATTCAAGTTGGGTTGGGTTGTTAAGTCCTTCCTTGAAATTATTAAGATTTTTGAAGATTTCTTAGTTTTTGTTTTCTTTTTTTCCAAAATTAAAAAGAAAGTACTTTGAAATTTTTGTTGCTTTGTTTTAAGTTCTCTTTTTATTATTATTATTAATTCTCTCATTAAATTGCCTTCACTGAAGTTGAATCCAGTTAGGTACGGCTGGCCTTGAAGCTGTTTTTCAAGTTTAGAAGATTCTTGACGATTTTTATTTTTGGAAAATATCCTTCCTTGAAGTTATTATGATTTTGAGTTTTTATTTCATATTTTTGGAAATTAAAAAAAAATACTTTAAACTTTTCGTTGCTTTAACTTTCTCATAGTTTCTTTTATTTAATAATTCTTTCGTTGAGTTGAGCTGTTGACGATTTTTATTTTTGGAAAATATCTTTCCTTGAAATTTTTTGACGATATTGAGTTTTTGTTTCCTATTTTCGGAAATAAAAAAAAATACTTTGAACTTTTCGTTACGGGCTTAACTTTCTCATAATGTCTTTTTTTTTAATAATTTTTTCGTTGAGTTGTCTTCACTGAAGTTGGATGTAGTTGGGTTTGGTTGGTCTTGCAACTGCTCTCCAAGATTCGAAGATGTTTGACGATTTTTATTTTTTGAAACTTTTTTGAAGTTTCTCATTTTATTTTTATTTTCTTGATTTCTTTCGGTTTTAAATTCTTTCCTGGGATTGGCTTTAGTTTGCACACTTGGAAAAATTGAGATTTATGTCGACGTTTCGCTGTGTGTTTGATAGCTTTAGGAAAATTTATAAGAAAATTAATTTTCCTGAAGAATGGACAGCTTCTTCAGGAAAATTAATTTTCTTATAAATTTTCCTAAAGCTATCAAACACACTGCGAAACGTCGACATAAATCTCAATTTTTCCAAGTGTCCGCCACATTATACAGGGTGTTACCATACATATGGCATTAACTGAAATACTACACTATACACTATAAGTGCTAAAATTAATTAACAGAAGTTTTTGTAATCGTTTCGAAACGATAATCTACCGAAATAAGAAACGAGTCCGAAAAATTGAATCGTATTTCAATAAACGATACTTAAGACGAAGGTGTCCACGCATTTCAATCAACGTCTTGTTTTAATTTCGAAATGTTTATCGTAGCCTATCGGAGGCGGGCGAGATCTCCCTATTCTTCTTTTCACTAAGTATTTATTACTACACGCTAACATTCGATTATTTCTTTTCAGTTCCGTAAACAAGTACCTACTAAGTAAGTTTATTTATCAATAAAACTAATTTCACAACTGCAATCGGTTTAATGTTGGATGCAATGGATGCAAAACAGTTAACGTGCAAAGCGTTTTTTCTTGTGAAGGACAGACATCACCTGCCCTACAACCGGGATTTGTGTAAACCTAGCCCAGCTGGAACATTTAAATCCCAATCAGCGCCTCTCAAACAATTTTGTTCAAAAACAAAAAAAACTTTCTCCCTATAGTAAGGTAACTAATTTTGCTTCTTTTATTGAGTTCAGTTTGTGGTATAATAATTGTGTAAATAATGACATAAGTTTAGTAACACCCTGTATATTTTATGATATGCATTTACTTCAAAATTGTAAATAAACTGTTAAAAGAGATTTATTTCAACGCCACAACATAGACTGCGTTTACACGAACTTTTAAGCTCGGTGTTAATAACGTCGCGTCGGTTATTAGTAAGCCAGTTTTCGAGCCCTGTTTACACGTGTACTCGATGGACGTTATTTAGATCTGTCTAGAACAGCTGATTGCATTGCCAACTGTCAATGATTAAAGCAGAAACTACACGACCAAGGCGAGCATACGTAACGAAGAAAGATTAGGATTAAAACCTTACAATTGTCATCGGACAAGAGTCAACTGCTATTATAAAACCGGTGTTGCTAACGCCAAGCCTGTTTCCTCTCGGGGGTGGAGTTACTAAACCGCTTTAGTAAAAGCCGCGAGACAACAAGCGTGGCGTTAGTAACATCGGTTTTATAGTTTGTGTAAACACTTTACGCCCGTAGTTAACGTTGTTACCAACGAATAGCGACATCCTATCGCATTTTGACCTGACATTTTTTGATAGAGGCTGCACGAGGGTTTCACTGCAATCAAAAACGATTTGCTACAAAAAAGTTTTGTTGTTAGGAACCTTGGCTGTTCAAATGATCCTAACCTTGTTTGTTGCGTATACTCGTTATGGTTGTGTACTTTCTATTTTATCTGTACTTTCTGTTCTTTTTGCTGACAGTTGGCAATGGCTATTATAAAAAAGGTCTGTCAAGTAATGCTGTAATGGAAGTTCACAAACTGGCATTACTTTAAATCTCGCAAAATGCAAAGTCATATCTTTCACTAAGAAAAAAAAAACCTTTTTACTTTAATTATTGTCTTGGTAAAGAAGTTGTAGTTAGGGTTAATTCTCATACTGATCTTGGTGTTCTTTTCGATTCTCATTTAACTTTTAATGAACACATTTCCGCCATCATTTCCTCTTCTCATAGAAAATTAGGATTCATATATCGAGAAACAAAATTTTTCTCAAATCCTCTCTTTTTGTTAAGACTTTATGAATCATTAGTTCGATCAAAACTTGAATATGCATCACCTGCTTGTCCCTACTATAATATTCATATTAATGCGCTCGAAAACATCCAAAGAAAATTTCTTAAATACTTGTGTTGGAAGTTGGATGGTTCCTTTCCTCCTCAATGTATTAACCATAATGTTCTCTTGCAACGATTTCATCTTCATACACTTGAATTCCGATGTAATATTGCCAACCTTAAATTTATTTATAAATTGCTAAACAATCAAATTAATTGTCCTAACCTCCTCAACTGCCTGGACATTTAATTCTCTAGGTCTTCTATTTGTTTGTATCTTTTATTTGCCTAATCCATGCACTAATTTATTAATTAAATCTCCAATATACAGGATGTGTTCTCTAATTAACAGTATTAGCCCATTAATTGATTTTTGTCATGATCCTTTAGATGCTATTATTAAAGTCATGGTTAGTTCCTAGTTAGTTAATGTGTTTTTTATGATAATTTTAAATATTTTTAGTTTTTTGTTTATCTTCCTTCTTTGTTATTATCAAGTATTCTTGTATACACACTTATATTAGGTTTATTTACCTTTTTTATATGTTACTAGTGGTTAAGTCATTTTTTATATTGTGTCCTTCTGGGTCTTTTCCTATTGGACAATCAAGACTATTATTATTATTACTAACAACCGACGCGTCTTTATTAAAACCAGTCTTAGAAATTCGTGTAAACGTATTCAATGGAAAGCGAATTAAGCAGTTTATTCGTTAAAAAACGTCGGTTTCTCAGATACTGTTTAACTTTAATCTTCGGTTGATTTCCATCTGTTCTTATGGAAATTAATTGAAGATTAAAGTTAAACTGTGACTGAGAAACCGGATCAAAGTCCTCCGATCGGCGGCGATCTTAGTTTTAGAAGTAATATTCCGTCGTGCTTGTGCAAATCAATTGAATTTTCGGAGGAATTGTGGGTTACGATTATTTAAATTTGCCGGATGGCAGAATTTCGAAATGCAGTGCATGTTTCCGTCAGCCGGCGGACGTTTACCACACCGATCATTAAAATAAAACGAAAAAAGAAACGATTAGAAAGAGACACGTCCATATAACGTATATAACAACATGAGACGAAAACTAGCCAGTACGCAATTAAAAGAAACAAATTACAGCCAACTAGACAAAACATTAATATAATTACATTTAATGTTTGTATCCATGCCGGTAATTACTGTCATTAACAGAAATGCACAATGAATATTACAGTGTCCAGTAATTTAGCAATTAAACTTTTTTTTCTCGTGGGTAAGAAAAACTGGTCTGGCGGTTGTTGAATAAAATTAACAAAATATGTATTAGAAAGTTACCGGCGTGTAAAAATTGGTACGAGACTACAAATCTCTCATTATTTGCTAGCCCATATAAGGAGAGGCTGTCGAGCTTAATGTGACAGGCTCCAACCGTAACATGAAATTAGTTGCGCCTGCAGTTAAAGAAACAACGAACGAGGACGGACGGACGGACAGAACAAAGAAAAAACAAGAACAATGTGAGACGTTATTACTTACATTAGGTACAGTGTAGCTGTTATAGTCTTTTGGATTGATGGACTCGGCCTGTTTATTTTTAAATGCCCTATAGTTTTCACGAAGCTGCTTGCCATACTGCAAAAGAAAAAAAAATCATTATTAAAACTTGAAAACACAGGATTATGCAGGATGTGTAATTTAAACTTTGTTGTTGGAAAGCGTTTTGTGTCAGGCACAATAACTGACTGATAATAATCATCCACGTAATTTCCAATGAAAATAACGAAGCCAAAATTATTACAAACATCGGTGCTCGCGCTGTTTTAATTTTCTCCAGCTGCTAGTAAAAATCGTGCGCCAGAAATAAAACGACGTCTTCGCCGGTTTCGTAAACGTCCCACGTCTAAATATTATTCTATGCCCGTTGCTCCATCGACTGAAATGAATGGAGCTGAAATGCCGCCTTTCGAACGAAAATAACGCTGGAGCTACTCGCGGTAGTATCTCAAATATTTCTTGAAGGTATAAATACAGTTGAACTTCGATAACTCGAACCATAACTTGCCACAAGAAAAGATCGAGTTATTAAGACTTCAGATTATTAAATAAATTAACTCCTAACTAAATTCTGGACGTTTTCACAAATGTGATTCATAGTATGGTGTATGACAGAAATATACAGGTGTCCCAGAGCTCCGTAAAAGTTCCATAACTTTCTTGCTATTCCAGGTACCGACTCAATTTTTTTTGTATCACATCACATCACATCCATTGTACATTTTAAAATTATTTTCTTTTATATACAGGGTGTTCAAGTATTATAAAAATACTAAAGTTATGTTTTTTTTAAGTTGAAATGCCCCATTTTGACTTCATTTCTGGATTGTACACTAAATTTTCGTTAAATTTATTTAAGTCATTTTTACGTATCAATCATACTTTTTGATATGAGTCAATTTTTTCTTGAAAATTCCCGGATGCAAGGTTCCATTCAAAAATTCGTAACTTCTAAACCGCTAAAGATAAGGCAACCGATTTTTTTTCAGTCAATGTCAAGGATGTGACCAATCATTCGAGATCAAACAAAATCGTGAAGGGATGTTCCAAGGCTCACTACGATTTTTTGAAGATGAATAATTATAAATAACAAAAACTCCATTTTGTCAAATCGAACACCCTGTATATTTCCACACCATTCCATAGCGTTTTTGATAAGCTTTTCATGATATACAGTTTGTAGGGTCCAATTCTGATATTCGACGAGTTATTGAGAAAATAGTAATTTTTAGATGTAAATATTTAATAAACAACTGAAAGTTTCTAGTAGATCGGTGCCAAAATGAAAAGCAATTCATATTTTAAAACAAGTCGCATTCGTTACGGATATATTGCGTCAAAAAGTGTGAATTTCATTGATTTAATATTTTATTCGCTGTGCATGATTATCCGCGATCGATCAGTAGGACTGCGGCTTTAATTCAAAAATTAACCTCCCAGTTCGCGTGAATTAGAAGTTCTATTGATGATTCATGAAAATTCTAACTTGAGTACTCAGGAAATCTCACGAGAAACTGATTTGTATGTCACTTTCAAATTTTAACTAGAGTAACTCGTGAAATCTTAAAAGAAACTGACTTGTATATCAGTTTCTCTCGTAAGTTAGAATTTTCATGAATCATGAAGAGACTTCTAATTCACGCGAACTGGAAGGATAAATGTGAAATTAGAGCCGTCCTACTGATTGATCGCGGATAATCATGCACAGCGAATAAAATATTGAACCAATGAAATTCGCACTTTTTGACACAGTATATCCGTAACTGGTGCGACGTTGGTTGAAAATTTTAATGGCTTTTCATTTTGGTACCAAACTATTAAAAACTTTCAGTTGTTTATTAAATACGTACATCTAAAAATTACTATTTTCTCAATAAGTCGAATATCAGTACTGGACCCTACAAACTGTATATCATTAAAAAGCTTATCAAAAACGCTATGAAATTGTGTTAGGTATATAGGGTGTTCTATTTGAAAAAATGGAGTTTTTGTTATTTATAATTATTCATATTCAAAAAATCGTAGTAAGGCTTGAAACATCCCTTCACGACTCGGCTTGATCTCGAAAGATTGGCCACAGCCTTAGCATTGATTGAAAAAAAAAATCGGTTGCGTTATCTTTAGTGGTTTAGAAGTTACGAACTTTTGAATGGAACCTTGCATCCGGGAATTTTCAAGAAAAAATTGACTCACATCAAAAAGTATGATTGATACGTAAAAATGACTCAAATAAATTTTACGCAGAATTTAGTGTAGAATCCAAAAATGAAGTCAAAATGGGGTGTTTCAATTAAAAAAAAAACGTAACTTTCATATTTTTATAATACTTACGACACCCTGTATACAAAAGAAAATAATTTTAAAATGTGCAATGGAAGCGCTTCTATCATACACAAAAAAAACTGAGTCGATACCTGGAATAGCAAGAAAGTTATGGAATTTTTACGGAGCTCTGCGACACCCTGTATAAATATAATAATACATCCAAATATTGTCATGATAAGATTTCTATGAAACCTTTTAAAATGTACAGAAATAATTAACACATTTAAGGGTTATGTGCAATCAGCACATAATAGCGTTCCGCTAGTGCTAATTCGCGACTGTGTTAAGTAGGCAGATTTTTGTAAACAAACAAACACGTATAAATAGGGGCCGAGCCGAATTAGAAACTTCAGTCGTTAACCAAATTTTAGTTCGATTCACATCGAGTGACGTGCCGCCTCCACCCCTGATGGACGCCGCCGTCATTTCCCCTGGTGTGAACTGTCGTCGCCGCTAGATGTAATCGCCGCTTCCGGATGCTACATTTGCTCCGTCGAAGCCGAAGCCGTCGCCAGCAATCCAAGTAATCGTCAGGCCCGATCCATCGTCCATTTCGAAGCAACGCAGAAGTTTTCATCGCGACATTCCCAGTAACCCGGACTGACAGAGAACACCACTCAAAACCCCCAGAAATCAATTTAACTCTAATCTAAATCAAATATATTTAGGTATATTTTTGTAATTAAATTGTTGTAAACTCTGTTGTGCTCTACCAACGCCCTTACAAACCGAAAGTCTCGTCGTGACATGTTAACACCATGCGTGACCTGGTGGAGGCCTTACTGACTATACAAGATTACTGAACACAAACAGTTCCAATTTTGGTTTCCAATAAAAAGAAAATTTGTTTTCTTTTTTCCTAGGCATATACAGTGTGCCCCAGATTGAGTGAGTAGGCTACCATGGGTAACTTTCTTACTACTGAAGATAGAGATATGGTTAAATGGGCAAAGTTTTGCAGTTTTATGCGCTTCTTTAGATAACGTAGAGAAAATTTAAAAAATCTTAATAGTTCCGATTTGCTTGCAGAAAAACTGAAAATTGCTGTTTTCTTTAATGTCTAGTAACTTCGTAATTATAAGAAATATGAAAAAAAAGTTTGATATAAAAGTGACTAGGTTTGATAAAATACATCTGAAGCTTAAATCAAAATAAAATTCAAGACGGCGGCTTTCAAGGTATTGATACCAACTTTCTTATTTTAAATGGACGCCATTAAATAGCATTTTCTTTTCTCGTTTCAACCGTGTGAAGAAAATCATATTTTAATTTTAAATCAAGCAAGCCAGGAAAAATAAAAGTTGCTTTTACTTAAAAAACAAAGGAAAGTTATAATGAATGCTCAGAACGCCAGGATATTAATTCTTAAACACAATTGATCCTGATTTGCGACACTCCTGGTTACACTTTGCAGGGTATTTCGATTAATACTATGAAATGCCTGTACTACTGTTTCACGTAATTTTTCATTGTTGTTATTGTTGAAACTATTCCCATATTTTTTATTTACTAATATGCCCCAGAAGCAAATGTCAACGAGTTGTTAAATATTATTAAAACATTGATATAAACGATAATTTAGTTGCAGGCATAATATAAAATAAAAAATGAGTAGCTTCAACTATAGCAACAACAAAGAATTATGCGAAGTAGTGGGGCAGGCATTTCATAGTATTATAATCGCAATATCCTCCAGTGTGTAACCTGATGTGACACAAATCGGGGTCAATTGCGTTTAAGAATTAATATCCAGGCACTTTGAGCACTCATTATAACTTTGCTTTGTTCTATTTTTGTTTTTTTTTAGTAAAAACAACATTTATTTTTCTCGCTTGTTTGATTTAAAATTAAAATACAAGTCTTTTTTGATATTTTTTTATTTCGATGTAGGTTGTGACACACGGTTGGAAAGAGAAAAGAAAATGCTATTTAATCGTATAAAAATCCAATATGGCACCTAATTAAAATAAAAAAAGTTGCTATCAATACCTTGAAATCTGCCATCTTGAATTTCATTTTGACTTAACTTTCAGCTGTACTTTATCAAAACTAGTAACTTTTAACTTTTTTCCACATTTCTTATAATTACGAAGTTATTAGACATTAAAGAAAACAGGAATTTTCAGTTTTTCTGCGATAATATCGGAACTATTCAGAATTTTCAAATTTTCTCTGTGTCATCTAAATAAGCGCCTGCAAAACTTTACCTATTTAACCTAATCTCTACCTTCACTAATAAGAAAGTTACCCATGATAGTCTACTCAATCTGGGACACACTGTATAAATCTGCATAAAAACGAAGCAAAATCCAAATCCAAAAATGTTTCTTTCAAACAAAAGTTGCACGATTTGAAGCAAGATGTACTCAACCTTGAGATGACCGAGTTTATTTTTACTTTTTAAATAACTGTATTTAAAATTCAATATTAGCTCAATTATTCAAGGCCAAATCTCTGAAAAATTTCACAAACGCTTAAAAATGTACGAACATTACATGAGATCTACTTCTTGGGTCATTCGACCTTGAAAGATCTTGAAAAAGACAACAATCTCACAATCATACAATTTCCTTGAAATCCTGCAACTTTAGTTGTGTAGTGTAAAGTTACTTCGAATTTTGTTTTACTTTTTGTACCTCCGTCTGAAAATTTAATGTAAAAGCATTTAAAAATCGTTTAGCAACGCAACATTGTCTTCCTGGAAACATGCCTAATGTCTGCCGTAGATTGTTCAATAAAATCTAAAAGTCTGAATTTTCAGGGCGAGCATTCCTCCAGCTTTTGTCGAAAGGCAAGAGTTATGGGCAGATAATTAATCAGTGAAAATAGTATAGGGCCTTATTTATACTATCTGTTTGAAATGTTTGACCACCAAGTATATACAAGGTGATCATAAGCACTGTACTTATTTTCAGCTCTCGTTAAGTTCTTTTTCAGAACCGCCACAACCGAAGATCACACACAATAGCTAGCCGTCCGCAAAAATTTGTTGCTACAGGCCCGAAATTGATCCTAAATCCGGCTCTGACAACAAATTTCATTAATTTTTTTTTTGGGACCGATTTCTTTCTAAGTACCTGAATCAGATTCTACAAGTGCCCTAAATTTTGTTGAAAGAATTTTAAGCCTCATTTCAACGGATTCCATGAGATGTATTTACGAAATAATCTTTTTTCTGCGACTAGTGATGTAAGTTCCTTAAATGACATTGGTCACAACAAAAATGACGATCACGTCACAATGATTGGTCATTTTAAAATGAACCTGTGAACGATATATGACAATCATTTTAATAAATGACAGTCACAGATACGTGCAAATAGGCGTATGTGCGTGTACTGCTGTTGGAAAAATACTTCACGTAAAATAAAAATATAAGGTCCTTTAGTGCTTATGGCTATTCTCACAAAAAACAAGAAACAAGTTAACTGTAAAACGTGAAGAGGTCCAACCAAGTTCAGATACAGACACTGATGAAGAAATGAGCTAATGGAGAATGATAAAGAAATAAGTGACGAAGATGCAGTTAAAATATTATAATATTCAAATATGTAATGTGATATAGTAAATAGCAATTTTTATTTTGAAATTTCTTCAGATTCAAATAAGTGTGTATTATTCAATTTTTATTGTTCTTTACGTTTATAGTTACTTGTTTATAGATTTCTTTTAAATCTATAATAGATAACCAACGGGGTGTTAAGTCATCAGCTTGGTATCGAATTGTATCCGAAGCACTGAAGGAGTACCTGAAGTGAATACCGACCATTTCCGAGAATTAATTCGAGGGTCGTTCGAACCAAGGACCTTGCGATTGTAAGGCTGGTCCCCTTACCACTTGGACCGTTCTGGCTTTGATAAATTTTAATGACTGTTTAGATAAAAGATTTTAATTTCAGTTGCGAGTATGCTATTCGTTGTATGCCTTATCTGTAAACTGTAAGAATTTATGAAACTGTTTAAAGAGCAGTTTTTCAATTGGAATTCAACTTTAAGCTCCGTTTTAGTCCTATGGAAACAATTTTCTTCGGGCCTAAGGGTTATTACCTTTGTTGTTTCGATATAAATTTCGTTTCGTAAAAATTTGTATTTATTTCATTAATATGCGATTATGACGACAAAATGACCGTCATTTATACTTAAATAACTGAAGAGACGTCACGATTTTTTTAAATGACCGTCATTTTACATCACTCTCTGCGACCCTTTATGAAAAGACATTCTATTGTCACTGAATACTTCCAGTGAAAGTTTGATTTCTGTAACTAGTGAGGAAAAATTTAACAACGTTAGTTTTCTTAAACTAAATCTTACTCTGTCTGTCGCTGTATCGCGTCATTATTAAAGGTCAGAGTGTACTGTTCGTCGGACCTTTATCATGAATTCTGATTCAGATAGTGATTTAGATCTTCCTAATACTCCACTAGAAATAGTAAGTCGGGTCGTAGAAATAGTACGTTTTCTTAGGCTCGCGAACATTACTCGCTCGAACTGTTCTCTCGCTCTAAAAATGTCACTTTCGTCACTCGTTCAACAATATACTATTTTTGAGGATTATATGCTACACCGACCACCTTGATTCCGGTGCAACCAGGGCCCCCGCGAGGCCAAAAGCCGCCCGCGTGCCAATCCATATTTTGGCGCCTTCTGACAGATGAGTTGGGGCAAACAAAAACGGTCAATTATTAAAATTATTAGAAATTAAAAGAAAAGAAATGGAAGAAACAGAAAAATCTTTAAACATTGTCCTTCACATTTTTTAAACATTCTCCTTCACTTTTTCTAAACATTCTCCTTCATTTCTTTTAAACATTCTGCTTCGCTTTATTTAAGCATTCTCCTTCACTTTTATTTAAACATTTTCCTTCATTTTTTTAAGTTCCTAGCTGCTGCAAGCCCCCAAAACGAGGGGAAGGGCTTTCTTCTCATCTGACCGAGAAGAACTCTGTTTAGACGCCCCCCCCCCCCCATAATAATAATGTTTCCCATTATTATTTTCTTTTCTTGGGCGAAAAAAAATGACAAAATATGTCCAGTGACCAAGAAGCTAATTGCCGCCCCTTGAACACGGCGCCCGCGCGCACTGCACGCTTTGCACACATGGTTACGGGGGCCCTGGGTGCAACCAACTTAATTTTGGATTTCGGCATATATAAGTAACCATTTCCTACATTTTTAATTCCGGAAGGGTGCAAAGCAAACTTCCTCCGTGAGGTGAGGCTTCATGTAGAGAGTTTGGTTTGTATGGCCACCTGCTTTGTCAAGTTAGTACGCAGTATTCGGCTATTGTTTGAAAAGGTTGCGCTGATTGAAGTGTTTATTTTTTTTACTTCGAAAGTGTACAGTCCAATTTGTCTAATTTTGTGGATTGTTTTGCATGTCAATTGTTCTCTTTTTCTTGGTACTTAGATTCAGGTGTTCGTACGTATGTAGACAAGTTCTGTTTACCCTAAACGGTGTATAATTTTGAATGCTCTCTCGTCGTTCGATTACGGACAGTTGACAGTTGCCAGTCAAAAATTGAATGAGTTTTTGGACAATTCACCGCTCCGCCTCATCAGTAGCCCTGAGGTTTATCCTGTTCGTAAGGAATATCCAAATACAGGCATAGCATTCCTCCAGGCCTGAGAAATGCCTTGGGTGAAACTTCTCAAAAGACGATGCCTAATAACTAATTCGTGGATGGTCTGGTGCTTCACAGCGCTGCTATAATGTTAGTCTGTTTCGCAAAACCAGTGCGCTTTTTATGAAATATTTTTTAATTGATAGTACTATGAGTACAGTAAGGAATAAAAGAAAAACAAAAGGCGATCGGTGACGAAGATAAGACGATAAATATAAAAATCCTATAAAATATTTCAAAACGTTAAATGATGAATACACAATTTAAAACGTAAAACAAATTAAACTCTAATAGAATAAGGAAGAAGAAAAAGAACAAGACCATCAATTTGAAATTTTAAACAATCAAATAAAAGAAAAAACAAAAAATGATATTACATTGATAGTTAAAAAATAAAAACTAAACTAAACGAAATCGAATAAAAAAATAAAAACCAAACAAAAAAGGTGGATCAATTGAATTAAGTGAAGTCAAATAAGGAATTTAAAAAAACAAAAACAAAAAACGGTGACGAAGATAAGAAGAAAAAAAATTCATAAAATATTTCGAAACATTAATGAACACAAAATTAAATTAAATGCAAATCGAGTAAAAGAAGAAAAAAAAACAATACCATCAATTTGACAATTAAAAAATAAAATTCAATAAAAGAAAAAATAAAAGAAGATATAGGATTTGTTACTTAGAAAATAAAAACTAAACCAAACGAGATCAAGCGAAAGAAGAAAAAAAAAAACAAACAAAAAAACAGTCGGCTCAATTGACTGTTTTGAAAATTGAATTAAATAAAGTCAAATAAGGAATTAAGAAAACAAAAGACGATCGGTGACGAAAATAAGTACAGTGAGGTCCATTTTTGATGGTTTTACAGGGTTTCTCACTTATTTATAGGAATAGAAGAACACTGTTTTCACGACCCAATCCTACTTTTTCGAGAAAAACTCAGTGGAGAAAACCAAAGTTAGCTATCTCGATTCGTTCGGGAAATATCGGCGGAAAACGAATTTTTCCGAAAAATTATGTTTCACAATATCTCAGTTGTTTGATAAGATATTTTGAAAATTCAAAAACTATTTTATTCAGCAATTAATGTAGATTTCAATGGCGTTATTACCTCTTGTAGAAATTGTGTCAGTTCTGCGAAACTAAATTAAATTCTACTGGGACTACGTATATAATAAAACTAATAATGTAGAAGGTGTCTATAAAATAATTGCTATTTAATTTATTTTATTTTTGAATTTTAGAAATAGAAAACTTGAATGATTCTTTTATACCAAGAGATGTGAATCAAAACATGTTTGCGTAAAAAAAATTGAAGATGCTTTGAATATGTTTTACGTTAAATTTTTAGTCATTTTTTAAAATGCAATTTTTCCGAAATATTTTTCGTTTCGAGTTAAAAAGTTAATTTTTAGGAAACATGTAAATCGATTTAATATGTTAATGGTAAAATTTTATTTAATGTTATTTTATTTAAAACCAAACCTTCCTTTATTTTTTGTGTATCCGACGCTCAATTGTTTGTTGTGAGTATCTGTAGCAGTACTGAAAAAATTCTACAACTTTTTTATACTTTTTTCTTTCTAAAATAAAAAATAAAAAAATTAAGCAGGAATTATTTTATAGACATCTTCTAAATTATTAGTTCTATTATACATACAGTCCCATTAGAATTTTATTTCGAATCGAAAAACGTTATAAAATACAGGGTGTTCCATTAAAAAAAAAACTTAAGTTTAGTTTACATCTCTTTTCTCCGACTATCAATTGTTTTTCTGTGACCACTCAGGGAAACTTTGAATTAGTCCCTTTAAGTTTTGTATTAAGCATTTTTTCCTAAAATCAAAAATAAAAGATTTAAAGGGGGTAGGATTTCTCGCGTAGTCACCTTGTACACCACCGTACTGACGCGGCCAAAAAAAAGTGGATACTTTTTTGACGCAAAGTTAACACTACTAAAAATTTATTTTGCTGGGTGGCTGTAATTATGAACTGAGACTTACGGACGATTGATAAATTAAATTTTTGAAATATATACCTTTTTGCCCCATCTGTACGGTTAATCCATTTTTTTGGTAATGACTGTACGTTGTAGTTATTATAATTAAACCATGCTCTTGTCCATTCTTATCACCATAACAAATAGTGGTCAAGTAAACGTGGACAAGAATTCGATGCGTGCCATGTTTGCCTACTTGTTTTAAGGCTGTTTTACATTAACTAATTTATGTTACTAGAAAAAAGTACCAAAAAAAATAGAGCAAAGAAATGTTACGAAATGGACATAAATACATCTGTTTCTGTGCGATTTTACTGTACCATAATTTGTTTTACTGTTTTATCTACCCTAAAACTTGATATACCTTTTTCAGGTATCATTTTATATGGTAATGTAAAACAGGTGTTAGGCCTAAGAATTTGCAGTTTCACTTTTTACTGACAAGACATTACATTTAATTCTGATTTTACATTGAAACGACCGCTAAAAAAAAATTTAGTGACCTGAATTCTCTGCTCAGTCAAGTGGATCCCAAAAGAAAAATCCGAACCGTTTAATAAATAAATGCTGTCATTGCGCAAGGCGCTTAAATAAGTGCGCCGCTGTCCTTATTTCTCTGTCGTTTAAGGCGTCCATAATTTAAACTCGGTTGGTTAACCAGGGTCATGTTAATAGAACTCCGCATTAAAATGTAATCTGAGACAATGTGCTCGGTCGAGGCCGATTTCATGACGCGAATGTGCAATGCCGCACCACATTTCAGTTCATTTTTGTTTAGTAATAATATAAATAGTATAGGAGACAATAGTTTAGACGTAAATAAAATGAAAAGTCTCTTACCGCAATAAATTCATACCTCTAGATACGTATTTCGACAGGTAAGCTGCCATCTTCAGTAAACTCACAAGTTAATCGTTCATGAGCTAAAAACACACTTTATGGAATCTTTGATTGGAAAGAACCAAATCTCCAGTGGAAGTGCGTTCAACTATCTCTAACATCTACTTATTTATACTAGTAATAGTCACGCTCTAGAGGAGCTAGTCAATACCAAACTACGCTCCAATAAAGGACTATTGGAGCGTAACTCGGTTTTAACCCAAAGTGGAAGTGCGTTCAATTATCCCTAACATCCATTTATTTATTATACTGGTAATAGTGAATCTCAAAGATTAAATCGGCTTGAGTTAATTGATTTCATAAAGAGTTTAAACGAGAGAGATTAAAGAGTTTTACTTAATTATTTTGAAAAAAAAAATTTTTTTTCTTGGAATTCTTTAAAAATTTGAAAACTTTGAACGTATGTTTCTGACTACGAAGAAAACACAGACCTGCGAAAATATAACACAATATTCTTAAGGCTTTCGCCTCTATCTTTTAGTATTGTACAGAGCGATCAGTACTTGCGCATCACTTGGTATCTCATTTTTCTTTTAATGGAATAACCTATTTTTTAATTTAGTAATGGATAGTACTTAAATTTAGCTTAAAAAAATATTCTTATTATTGTGAGATTTAGCGTTTTTTAGTGTACCAAATTTATGGCAATAATTTATACACAAAAAAATGTTAAAACATCAAAAAGTTCAAACAAAAACGTTCTAAGAATACTGTGTTATATTTTCGTGGTTCTGTGTTTTCTTCGTAGTCAGAAACATACGTTCAAAGTTTTTAAATTTTTAAAGAATTTTCCAAGAAAATAATTTTTTCCCACAATAATTAAGTAAAACTAAAATATGTTTATGATTTAGTAATCAGGTCTACCCAGGACATTTAAATTTGCAAAAATATACAGGCTGTTCCATTAAAAAAAATCGCTACCTACATCATTACATCAATACATTATTTTCTGAATAGTTGAAAATAATTTTAAAATATGATGCGTGATGTCTAGTATAATTTCCATAACTTGTTTTTTCCTTCGTGCTATTCCTGTAGACCGCACAGAAGAAATACACACCGTTGGGACACCTTGTATAGTAATGGACACAGAAAACGGGACGCTATTTTTTTCCCCAGATAATATCCAGCTTTAACGACAGTTCTACGCGCTTAAGTTAAAAGTCAACTCCAATAAAAGCAAAGAAAAAAGACGAACAATTGATTATCAAAATAAATAACAATAATATAGTGATCGTCAAATAAGAAAAAAAAAACAATAGACGGTCGTCGATGAAGGACGAAAATGAAAATCGTGTTATACCAACCGTAAGTGGTCAAATCGATATAAAAACCGACGAATTTTATCACAACCATTTCTTTTTGCAAATGCTAAAGAAATAAAATACCATCGGTTAATAATTAAAAAAAATAATAAGATAAAATCAAATCTGTCAAAAGAGAAAACAAAACAACCGCAGTCAATCGACGGGATTAAATTGTAAAAGAAATTAAACTCAAATCGAATACAAAAAGAAGAAAAAACAAGACGATCAATTCGACAATTAAAAAATAAAATCAAATAAAAGAAAGAAAAACAAAGTTGCTGATATAAAAAAATCAAAAATCAAAACTAAACCAAACAAAATCGAATAAAAGGAAAAAAAAACACAAACAAATAGGTCGATCATTTGATTGATGATGAAAATTGAATTAAGTAAGGTCAAATAAGAAATTAAAAACAAAAGATGATCAGTGACGAAAGATAGGACGGCAAAAATTAAAATTCTATAAAAAATTTCAAAACGTTAAACAAAAATTAAAATGTAAAACAAATTGAACGTAGACGTAGTTGTAAAAAAAAAAAATTTCCACTATATTGGAAATTGTAAGTAAAAAAGATCAGTTTTTTTACAACTACGTGTACGTTTAAATGGATTTCCACCACGTATCGACGAAATCAGTCAAAACAAATTAAACTCAAATCGAATAAAATACGGGAAAAAACAAAGGAAAAGGTCGATCAATGACTGCCCTGAAAATTGCATTAAATAAAGTCAAGTAAGGAATAAAAAAAAACAAAAGACGATCGGTGACGAAGATAAGACGATAAAAATAAAAATCCTATAAAATATTTCAAAACGTTAAATGATGAATACACAATTTATAACGTAAAACAAATTAAACTCTAATAGAATAAAGGCAGAAGAAAAAGAACAAGACCATCAATTTGAAATTGTAAAAAATAAAATAAAAGAAAAAACAAAAAATGATATTACATTGATAGTTAAAAAATAAAAACTAAACTAAACGAAATCGAATAAAAAAATAAAAACCAAACAAAAAAGGTGGATCAATTGAATTAAGTGAAGTCAAATAAGGAATTTAAAAAACAAAAACAAAAAACGGTGACGAAGATAAGAAGAAAAAAATTTCATAAAATATTTCGAAACATTAATGAACACAAAATTAAATTAAATGCAAATCGAGTAAAAGAAGAAAAAAAAAACAATACCATCAATTTGACAATTAAAAAATAAAATCCAATAAAAGAAAAAATAAAAGAAGATATAGGATTTGTTACTTAGAAAATAAAAACTAAACCAAACGAGATCAAGCGAAAGAAGAAAAAAAAAACAAACAAAAAAATAGTCGGCTCAATTGACTGTTTTGAAAATTGAATTAAATAAAGTCAAATAAGGAATTAAGAAAACAAAAGACGATCGGTGACGAAAATAAGACGAAAATGAAAATTCCATAAAATATTTCCAAACGTTAAATAATGAACACAAAATTAAAATGTAAAACAAATTAAACGTAAATCGTATAGAAAATGAAAAAAAAGACAAGATCATTAATTTAACAATTAAAAAATAAAATCAAATAAAAGAAAAAACAAAAGATAATGTAGGAATTGATAGTCAAAAAACAAAAACTAAACCAAACAAAATCGAATGAAAGAAAAAAAAACTAACAAAAAAATAAAATCGATCAATTGATTCACTTGAAAATTGAATTAAATAAAGTCAAGCAAGGAATTACAAAAACAACGGAAAACAAAAGAAGTTCGGTGACGAAGATAAGACGAAATTAAAAATTCTATAAAATATTTGAAAACGTTAAACAATGAATACAAAATTAAAATGTAAAACAAATAAAACTTACATCGAACAAAAGAAGAAAAAAACGTAACTAAGTCAAATCGAATCAAGAGCACTGACGAATTTTGAAAGTTATTTGGCAAAAAGAGAGAAAAGAAGAGAATCAAACTGTAAAGTGAAATAGAGCCAAGAACAAACAAAAGACGATTAGTTTGTAAATTAAAAAAATTAAATAAAGACAAATAGAATCACAGACTGCAATTTGACAAAATTTATCTACTAGAGCTGTTTTAGAAATGCTGACAATTAAAAAATAAAAAAAAGCAAGTAAAAGAAAAAACAAAAGGCGATATATTGAAAGTTAAAAAAATAATAAGTAAACCAAATGAAATCGAATAAAAGAGAAAAACAAAAAAAAGGTCGATCAGTTGACTGTCTTCCACAATGTTAGCTTTTCTTCTGTTTCATTTTAAAGGCAGAAGCCAAACCATTCTGAACATATAGCGTTTCTGTAAATTCATTAAACTGATTTCATCAGTTGAACAAAGAGAAAGGGGTGAATTTTAATTTCCCGTTAAAGCGAAATACCAACGTACAAGAACGAAATGTTTATCGAGAAGCAATAAAAACGACGCCCGTTCCTTCCTTATCAGGCGACGGAATCTTCGGAATAAATTACTAAAAGTCAGGCGAAACATGAGTCAGAAGAATAAAATTTTATTTACAGCATACGCGTACGTCGATACACACTTCGGGGGTTTCGTTTCGTTTCCACCCTAGATTGCTTGAGATCTTTAATATCCGGTAGTAATCCTCCTCGAATAACTGAGGGAGCTTTTACAGTATTCCCGCAATCACGGCGTTGCCGACGACGAAAAGCTCGCGCTGAATGCATACATTAAAAGTGGAAATTATTTAAGGATTTTCCTACTTTCGCAGCAAATTCGCTGGAATACGCAAAAATACGAGACGATTCATTAAAATAAAACGTCGGAATTATGTTGATGGCATCGGCACAGTATTGGCCTCCTTAAAATCTAAAGGACGGGTGGGTCGCTTTAAGTTTAATTTTGCCATTGTTTGCAAACAGAAACTGTGGAATTTCAATCGTGAATGATTTGATTTAATCTGAAGGAAAAAAAATAATAAGTGATTTGCATATACAGTGACTTGCGTTATTTCATGTCGACAGTCAGGAATTAACGCTTTCGATTCTTGATTTACGTTCGCGAATGCTAAATGTTTTATTAATTTATTCTGAAGCCAGATTCTTCCGCCTCCTTTTTTTCGATGCGGCATTACATTTCCCTACGTAATGCTTGGAGTGTTATAAACGGACCCCGGCGAAATTAGGTTGAAGGTCTCGTTAAATATGAGACGTATATATGGAAAACGCGACAGGTCACAAAAAATCCAAAATTGAGTTATATCATTGTACTTGTCGACTTTTTCTGCATGGTTGCTCTGTATATTTAGCTGCAAAATCCGACAAATTAATAGAAATTTCGTAGGTTAAAATCTCTGATGCGATGCAAAGTGCGACATTTGCCTGTTCCGTTCATTTGCAAAAACAGACATGTTCACCGCAGCCAATAGAAATAAAGAATTATTCTCATGTGATCTTGTTATGGCTGATTGCGGTTGTTATTAGATTATAAAACGGGATGTTCCAGAATAATGGAGGGCAAAGAAACTCGAGCAAAAAAAAGACATTGCCAGGAAGCGGACAGAAGCAAAACGTGCAAGGTAAGCATAACGGTAGGGCTGGCTATGAATGTAATTTACAATGAATCTGTTTTATTATTTGAAGCCATGCCTTTAAATCTTTACCCACTTTTCCTCAATGCGCCCGTACAGGAAAATCATACGAGCCTTATCAACGCACTTCACACTAGGGATGGAACATCGATCGACAAACATCGATGTTATACATCAATGTTAACATAGATGTCTAAAAAACATCGACGGCCAAATATCGATGTTTGCTAACATCGATGTTGAAATAACAAATAAATATATGTGGAAACGACGTCATATTTTATTAATTTTACACGTAACACAAACCTTACTAACAAATAGTGTATATTAAATTAAGTAAATTAAATAAAAATTTAAGTTCAATTTTTAATGTAAAATAAAAATACTGTCAAGTTATCTAAGTTATTATTTATACAGTCAATTTAATAGTATTAAGCTATATTTCCCATTTTTTTTTTATTAATTTAAGGCGATTTCTTTGTTCTGTAAGCGTTTGCCCTGCTTTAGAAAACAGCCGTTCAGCGGGCACTGAGGTTGCCACAACAGTTAAATATTTATCGGCAATTTTCGATAATTTAGGATAGATTTCCTTGTTTTTTTTCCAAAATTCCAAAGGATTATCCTTGAGTGGAACAACAGGTTGTTTTAAATACAAAGAAATTTCGCAAAGATCGGTTTCCTGTACTTGCAAGCTGCTACCTATAAGTTGTTGGTGATTTGCCCACAAATTAAAAGTCTCTTCTGCAAAACGATTCAGTTTATTTTCAGAATAATATCAGGAAACATAAATTTATCTGATGCAGACCTAATTTCAACTTGCTTAATTGGTTGAATTTTTTCAACATATGAAGACTCTTCCAATAAATCTAGTGTTTGGACTATTCGTTTCGAGCTGTGAGTGAGTATTAAACGATATAATTGTTTTAGTCTTTTCTTTCATGGTTGGCTGCTCCGGGTCCGTAAGTTTTATTACATTAGGATGTCTGCTGTTAATATGACATCTTAAATTTGTTGTATTTCCGCTTGTTTTCAATTTCTTTGAACAAAGTTTACAGATAACAAATCCCGCACTCCTTTCACATTTTTGAAAATACTGCCACATCGAATTTTTTGGTGGCATTTTTTCTTTTCTGCTGAAATAATACTTAAGTTGTAAATACACACTATCTCGGACTCGATTCAGATTCACAATAGTAAAATTTTTTTATTCTTATTGGTTATAAAAGATTCTGATTGCCCTAAGAACCCCAAAAACTTAGAACATGGTAAATAGTGTTTTTGATAGTCTAAAATAAAGTGAAAATTATTCATTAAGGTTTGCAAAATATGGCAGTTTTTCCTTGCAAAATCACGTTAGTTGGCATTTCCTACATCTTGACATAAAATGTTTTTTTACATAATAACATATTTTTAAATTAAGAATGTCATATTTGCATGATCTGCTGTCTTACAATAACATATTACAGTAAAAATGAAATGACATGAATAAAGTATTATTATTATTTTTATTATTAAGAAAAACTATATATATATAAATTGAACTAAAAGTAAAAATATAATGGTGCTTGTTTCGAGGTCATCTCCATCATAAAAAATATTTTTTTTATTTCTATCTTGCACTTGCACCATTGCATTGAGTTATTCGCTGTTATTATGTTGATCTCCGTATTAATTTATTAAATAAAAGTTAATATATTTTTCAATTGTGGTAAAAAAAATACATAAACGTGTTATCAATAAAAATTGTGCAGGAAAAAATGCGTATTATCATCTCGTACGATTACGATTCCAAACTGATGCTGTTTTAAAAATATTAATAAAAATGTACCTGTTTTAAATCACAGCACAGTGATGAGTGAAACGCCATTTAATGCATTGAACAAATATAACCAATAATATAACGGATCTCCGGGGAACTTTTACTGCTTTTTGGTCTAAAATCAAATTAGGTTTCTGTAATATAGTTGTAGTATCTGATATTTATTAATATAGGGCACTAGCAATTCTTGATTGCAAAATGATAACTAATGAATCTAAATTCTAAACTAAAAGTAGTTCGATGTTTACTTTGAACATCGATGTCCTGTCGATGATCATAAATCGTAAACATCGATGGCAAAAACATCGAACATCGACGATAAAACATCGATGTTGAATCAACATCGATGTATATCGCCCATCCCTACTTCACACTTGAACATAACCGATGTAAAAATGTTCCACGAGTTATTCTATAGTAGAAAAGACACAGCCGCTCAAGACACATTCATTCTTACATTTTGCACTGGAGCTCCTCCTAAAAAAAGAGGCCTAGGGTTAACAAACAAGCAAAATCTAAGGCCCATAGCATCTCCATTGCATATTCAATTAAAACTATAGAGGAACTAAAAATTACAGTTTTCGAAAGGCACTTTTGGGTGCATTAGATATAAAAAAAAGCCGAATTATACGATTGGTAAATAAACTTGGGCAAACTCGAGGAGAAGGTAGAGTAAAAAATCAAGATGATGCAAAAAAAGAAACCATAAAAAAATATTTTAGAAAAATTTTGTGCAAATCGTTTTTGATTGCAGTGAGAACCTCGAGCAGCCTCTGGACAGCTGTTTCAGCCCTGCTTGGGGCTTCTTCAGCAGAAACGTAGCTCGACATTCCCACTTTGACAGCAAGCATGGCCGCCTTGAATGGGGGACTCATTAGGAGCATATCCCGCTTCAATTTGTCTATCCTACTGCAATGTTAGGTCAAAAAGCGATAGTAAGATGTCTCTATTTTATTGTTCATCATTCTTACATCGCATTTGCGAATAAATTGGGCAAGTCGTTTTTGGTCTGCAGTGGGAATGTCGAGCTACGTTTTTGCTGAAGAAGCCCCAAGCAGGGCTGAAACAGCTGTCCAGAGGCTGCTCGAGGTTCTCACTGCAATCAAAAACGATTTGCACAAAAATTTTTTTATTATTATTAACATATAAAATAGCGGCATCTTACTATCGCTTTTTGACCTAACATTGCAGTAGGATAGACAAATTGAAGCGGGATTTGCTCCTAATGAGTCCCCCATGCAAGGCGGCCATGCTTGCTGTCAAGGCATAATGAAAGATTTTAGAAAAATTTTGTGCAAATCGTTTTTGATTGCAGTGAGAACCTCGAGCAGCCTCTGGACAGCTGCTGAAGAAGCCCCAAGCAGGTCTGAAACAGCTGTCCAGAGGCTGCTCGAGGTTCTCACTGCAATCAAAAACGATTTGCACAAAATTTTTCTAAAATCTTTCATTATGCTTTGACAGCAAGCATGGCCGCCTTGCATGGGGGACTCATTAGGAGCAAATCCCGCTTCAGTTTGTCTATCCTACTGCAATGTTAGGTCAAAAAGCGATAGTAAGATGTCGCTATTTTATATGTTCATAAAAAAATAGTATCGAAAGCCTTTTTTGCTGTAGTGATGCTCCTCCTCATTGAGGAATTGAATGTGAAGAAACTTTGGTTTATGTGTAATCTGCAGACCGAAAACAGCCTGAAGGTGAAGCGTAGTTACTTCAGAAGTTTTTTCAACAGACATTGTAATGAGGGTTTTCGGACTTCTCAAACACATCAGTGTTCCAAATGCTTACAGTTTAAAGAAGAAAAATAAACACTGTACCGATCCCACTGCAAGAAACGAGTTAATTGCAAACTGCAGGTTAAAAGTTTCTATTATGACATGTGAAAAAAAGATGAACCTCAGATTGCCATTTTCTCTTTTGACTGCGAGAGGAATACGCTATTACCTAAATTGCCAGACCAACAATATGCAGATTAATTTCTATAATTTCTGTGTAGTAGCTGGAAATTCAAAATCAAAGCTTTCTGATAACAATGTTTGGAGTTTTGTTTGGACAGAAGCAGACAGACCGAAAATTTCGAACGAGATTGCCTCTGCGGTTCATCGTTCATCATTTATCAAATGTTGAATATTCTGGTGGCATAATTACAGTTCGCTTATTTTGTGATGGGTGCGATGCACAATATAAGAACTCCACACTTATGGAAATGCTTTGAAACTGGCTGTACTGTTCTGCTCGACCTCGCATTCAACAATGCGAAGTTATTTTTCCGGTGGTAGGCCACTCGTTCCTACCACCTGACAGTGTGTTCGGCAATTTAAAAAAAGTTGTGAGAAAACAGTCTGATATACTAAACCCAGAACAGTTACATAAATATAGTATCTTGAGCTAAAGTTTTAAAGATGCAGCAAGACTTTGTAGTTTTTGACTGAAAAAAAAAGAAATTCAAAGGATCCTTAAAAAAAATCCATCCAAATTTAAGACTTGCAAGCGATTTATTCTTAAAAGGAGCAAGGACACTGTCTTAATAATGGAGCAAGGTAAAGGAATTTGTAAGAGAGGACTGAAAATTATAGGCATGAAGCCCAAAAGAACTAAATGTACAGGTACCACTTAAACCAGATAAGATAAATAAGTATTGAAAGTTTATTAAGTAACCATTATGATGAGAACTTCAGAGTAAATCCAGGTTTCTAGTGTGTTATTCAACTTTTTGAACGAAATAAAGAAATCGTTGCAGATTCAAATTACAACTTAACTTTATTATTGCTAATTATTGTATACTCTTTTGATCAATTTAATGAGTGGAGTTTGTTTTTTTAGAATTTGAATTACGTTCAGTGGACATTTAACTCTGAATTATGTTTTCTTTTCATGTCCAGAGCATGGCGTATTATTACGTTCAATAAACACATCTCCAAATTATAATTATTAATATTATAGTACTTGTTCTTTTATATTTTTAAATTCAAATATCGATAAGTCCAATATTTAAATGCAAAACTGGACATGTCAGTCTTTTTTTTTTCTAATTTTTGTTTTGTTTCAATAAACCGTATTAAAAGCCATATTAAAAGAATAACTGTAATCAATTTACTTAAAAAAAAGAAAACCGGGCTATTACTATATCACTATAAAGACACTTGTAACAATTTTTTTGCTGTTTTCTTAAAATTCCTATAAGAAGACATGTCGCATTTTGCGTATACCGTGAGTTTTCTTTAACTCTGAACATACAATGATAATAAAAAGTCTAGGGATAATTGTAAAAAAAAAACATAAAAATAAGTTGTGTGGTTTACATTGAACATTTAATGTATTTATATATTAAAATGTTCCAAGTCCAACATTTTTGAAAGCATGTGTAAGAAATAACAGCATGTTTAAATTGATAAACACAATATTTAAAAAAATGAATTTTTGTGCTTCATTAATTTGTTCAATTTCTATGACGCATTGCTTAGTAACATTGTTTTTGTTAATAAATATATGAGTAATTAAGTTTTACTATGGAAAGACAACATTTTATCATTAGCTGATGTGAATAGTAGCAGTAGGTCTTCTTCAAGCTGGAATGAGACAAGTTGAAGTTGCTGAGCGAATAGGTGTTTCCCAAAGTGTCATCAGTCGATTATGGAGGCGTTTTAGGGAAAGTGGCACTCCAGCCGGACAACATCTAGGACGTGGACGCTCTACGATAGCAGCTCAGGAGAGATTTTTGGTTCTAACTGCTAGAAGGCAACCCACAATTACAGCACCTAAATTGGTTACGGAGTTACAGAGGATGCACAACTTAACCATTAGTCGTGATACTGAAAGAAGTTGTCTTCATGAAGATAATCTCCGCTCTCGGCGACCACTCAGATGCCCACCTTTGTCTAGAGGCAATCGCGGAGCAAGATTAACTGCAGTCAAGATTTTCAAAAATGGGATCAAAATGATTGGGTTACAGTCTTGTTCACTGATGAGTTCAGATTTGGATATCATCCAGATGGTGATCGAACAAGAGTGTGGAGACGATCCGGACATGTGGAACGTTTGAGGCACGTTCAGGATGTACACACTTACAGAAGTGGGACTGTAATGGTTTGGACCGGAATAATTACTGGCGGTAGAACGAAGCTCGAACGGTTTTCTGAGAACTCAGCAGTATTTGGATAATATTCTTCAGCCTATTGTGCGACCATTTACTGGTTCTGTTGGTCAAAATTTTCATCTTATGGGTGACAATGCTCGTCCACATGTCGCAGGAATTGTGACGAATTGGTTAAAAAATGAAAGAATTGAATCATTTCCATAGCCAACACAATCTCTGGATCTAAATCCAATTGAGCATCTACGAGACCTGCTGTTATTTTGTCCATAAACAACTGGCGTCGAGCTGTAATTAACCAACGTGGAGGCCCATACTCCCTATTAAAATTTGTTTTTCTTTGTTTTTAATGAAAATTATCTGTGTAAGTTAGAATTCTTATTGTTTTTTGAAATTTGGTCATTTTTTCCCTTATTTGAAAAATGTTTACGTTATTTTGTTTCTACCTAGACAATCATTAATATATTAAAATATTTTGAAAAACTTATTTTTTTAAGCGAAATACGTAAAATCAAAAAGTAACCCTAGACTTTTCCGATGTATGTACTTATATTCAGTTCAAAATATGTCAATGCATTGCAGTATTTACTAGCTATCTTTGATGAAACAGATAATGTTGCCAATGTCAATCAAAAGCGACCATTAACAAACGTAAGGTTTAATTTAAAAGGTTCCTACTGGAGTTCTTAATAATTGTAAAATACATAATTATGTTTTCTAAAGAAGAAAACATAAATATATTACAATGGTATTGATTTATGGTGGTGGCTTATTTTCTGTTCATTATCCCGACAGGCCAATACCATCTATTCATAATATCGTTAAAAGATTTAACAGTGAAGTCTGTATTATAAATTTCCACAAAAAAAAAGGTAAAGTCTCACCATTAGAATTAGAGTTAAAAAAAATTCAGAGTATATCCCTCATATACGAGGAACTGCTAACATACGAAAGTTGTCTTAGACCCGGTTTCACCATCACAGTTTAACTTTAAGCTCCGTTTTATTCCTATAGAAACAATTATCCCTGCAATTGTTACCATGGGAATAAAACGAAGTTTAAAGTTAATCTGTGATGGTGAAATCGGGCCTTGGTCGTAAAAAGTACGAATCTTTAACGCGTCTCTGCTCTAAAAGCAAAAAAATAAACCAGTCGAAGCTTGATAAGTCTATGCGACCACGCAATAATCACTGCAGTTCTGGTCAACTAGATATAATAAGTTGTTTATGTAATCGAAAACATTCCACATACGCACGCGTTTTTATTACAGGGACGGCGCCGGCGCGGCAATATAATTTAAATGAATTAAATGTATTATACCAGTCTTTTTCTCAAGAGGGGTGACACAAATACCACGTGATTTCACGTACACCGAAATCGTCAAGAGATTTAATTTCAACAAACGAACACAAAGAAAAAGTGTATCCATTTCAGATTTTGTAGCAGACCTTCGTAAACTTAGTTGCGCACTGGAATTACTTATTGCAGCCGAAAGGGCACGGAAAAATGTGAGAGACGTCAAAACTTTGACAGGGAACTCAATGTTAATGATTAATAAGCAAGAAACTGGGCAAAAAAGTCAAGAACATTAAAGCTCTATTATCATAGTGACAAATTACTGCAACAAGAAAGGTCATATACAAAAAGCTTGTTTCAAAAATAAATACGAAATCAGAGAATGAATAAATCAAAGAACTGCAATTGACGAATGAAAAAATTATGGCGAATGTCAAGCTGAATGGAATGTCAATTCCACATACTAGTCAGTTTTGATGGAGCTGAATTGTGGAGCAGTACGTGCTATTACCGATAAAAAAGAAAAGATTTGAATGAAATCAAGGAAGTTACAAACAGTGATTTGGAATTTACAGACATGGACTCAACAAAAATTAACATTTTGGGTGAGATTGTTGTTAAAGGTAAAGGTAAAAAAATAAACAAAATATTGAAAGTTGTTGTTTCGGATAGTGGAGGTTATAATCTGCTAGGAAGAAATTGGTTTGGAGAATTGGGTATCAAAATAAACGGTGGATGCAGCATCAATAAGGACTCGCGCACTTTACTTTACCACCACTGCTAATTTTAACAATATCCTACAGTTTCCGGAGAGAAATTAGGCAAATTTTTCGGCGATCCAATTAAGCTGGAGTTAAAGGAAGATGCATCACCTGTTTTCCTGAAAAGCAGAGAAGTTACTTTCGCCCTTAAGCCGGCAGTATAAGAAGAACTGGACACGTTAGTTCAACAGGGAATTCTGGAAGCAATTAATTATTCGGAATAGGCCAGACTGTTGGTCATTTCAAAAAAGTACCAACCACACAGCATAAAATAGCACCAATCACAGCCTCCTCTAATTATGAATTGCATTATTCACCCGGTATTAGATAGCAAACCATGGCGATGGACCGAAATACATGAGAAAGCTTTTTACAAATTGAAAGATATATTGAGATCAGATTTAATTTCAAGGCACATTAAGATAAAAACAAGGAACTAGTCGTCAATTGCGATGCGTCTCCATATGGAATTGGCGTAGTACATTTTCACCAATATGTCGCTGGAATTACAATATTACAATTACAATCAGTGACCTCTTCTAGGACTATTAAAACTAAGGAAGCCAGTTCCGATGGTTTTGTCGCCAAGAACGTTAAAATGGTGTTTGACTTTGAGTGGTTATAACTACATTCCGGAATACAGAATACAGGAAAGGGAAACAAATGCTAACGCTGATTGCCTTAATCGAATTGCCGCAACTTTTAGATGATGACGAAGTGGTACCACCTGAGGCATGCTACTGTTGGAAACTCAGAATAAGCTTATTCCAGTCAAGGAGATTCCGGAATATACTCTGAAAGATGAAGTTTTGAAGTAAGTTCTTTATTGGACTTGGCAACGCAGAATTTTCTGAAGAACATAAACTATTTCATTGCAAAAAAAATGAAATTTCAGTACAAAGATTGCTTACTTTGGGGAAATCGATTAATATCATCTGAAGTTACATGGACAAAATTCTTGGAATTATTACGCTATGTGTAATTATGATCGTTTTTCTTAAAAAAAATATTATTTATTTTTAGTTTAAAAATGTGTACCTTTAGTAATCATTTTATAACCCTACAATGAAAATCTCTTACTACCAGGGCCTACCAAATTTAATTCTGCTTACACTGGCATGACATGGGCGGAGGAGTTCCACGGTCAACGAGTGCTGCATATCCCGTCAGTCTAAGTGCACGGCGCTGAATCGCGGTGAGTGGGAGGCATTTACGCGTTCTGGAATAATTTGTGATAGGCTCTGTTTATTAAATTTTCCAAAACTTCCTCAGTAGCAACTACTTGGTCTCTACGTTTTTTTGGCTACTCCTCTGAACTGTATCCGTAAAAAACGTTCTCGAAGAAGTTACCAAAGTTTTTATTTAGCAGAGTAAAATCTACAGATAGTTTATGGTTGAAACTCTCTCATACAATCTTTCTCGAATAAACCCAAATATCATCAACACAATAAACACATTAGGTGCTTTCTTTCGCTCCCAAAATCGTGATCCAAACGTGTTTTGATTCAAAAACAGACATTCTTTTCTTCGGATCTCTCTATTTTTAAAACTTGTTTGGATTGAATTATGATGATTTCCAAATGAACTGTCAATCAAAAAGTCAAGTCAGGTATTTTGCTGCAACAACTACGAAATTCAGGTCTAAACTATTCGAAACACGACTCAAACTGTTAAGTGAAAGAAAGCACCTATTAAGCTTATATGCAAAACACTACAACTTGACAACCTCTATCTGTCAAACTTCAATCAGTTTATGAAGTCGTGCCTTTTTCACCAACCTTTATCTCCTTTCACCAAAAAATAAAAAACTACTACATGAATTTTCAATTGTACAGTCGTTACTTTTAATACATGTATTGAAGTTTTAATCGATGTACTTATTCCTGACTCGTGAACTATAAGTGATACATTTTGATGTTCCTCTGCTATCTCTTCCGCGTCGAAGATAAATAATGGCAATATCGTACTGAGCCATTTCGGGAACGATGGTGCCATGAGCAAAAGCCGCTCATCACCGAACTAATACAATTCGACGGTGGTATCGCAAACGTAAATCTTCATGATTTATCGCGTCCGAAGTTCGCATTATTTGTCATCATCGTATATTTAAATTACTTGCGCTTTATCAACGTTGCATCTATCAGTCCAACGACCAAATTATTTACTACAGTTCTCACGTAGCATCGAATTCCGTGGAAAAATGAGTAACGTTAGATAAATCGTCGTCGAGTGAATTTTGAGCCGCAGAAAAATACATACGGATATTCCCTTTCACCCTTATATTAACTTGGTCTGGAAATGAAATTTGTTACATTTTTCTTTAGATTTATTGCTAACGAGGGATGCCTTTAACTGAACCCTACGGTCATCTTCGAGGTAAACTAACCTATGGAATAGCCGTGTTGTTTAAAACGAGCACGTTATTTATATTGTTCCCTTAAATTTCCTTCTTTTTGCCACAGATGTTGCATTTTGCACTCACTCACTTAAACATTCTTCCGGACATCGGTATATCTTTTTGAATACTTAGTTTTTATAACTTTTCTCCCGTTGAAGGTCAATATCACAGCAATATTTACACACTCGTATCAACCTTTCACATTAGAAGAAGCCTTTTTTAGCTTTGTCACAGTTTTCAATAAATAGTAACATCATTAATGTAACCAGAGCTTTTTTTCCTAGATAAAACCATAATACGTTACATAATACTTAATACGTTTTTACTTTTCGATTTACACAAAATTCAACACGCGGATTTAAGCAAAAATCGTTTAGTTGCATTTTACAGGTGCGATTATCGACACCGTTCTAGCATGAATCACCGAGTAACGTCTGCTTACGTAGCAGATTAAAGACTGTACAAGGAACGCACGCAAATTCACATTGTCATAAAGGGAATTCCTCGCAGTGCTGTACCAGCGCAACTTATTTCATTAAAAAGCAATTAACACGGCCGCTCTTTAATTGTGTTTTCGCCGAGACGCTGACTATTTTGATTTTCAACCTTTTGACTCAAAGTTTTAGAAAATGCACTTTGTGGCATCCGGTACGGGTGGTATAAAAGAGGAACTTTGTAAATCGATGGCAGCCGTCAGTAATTCACGATTGGATTATTATTACCATAATCATTAAGAATTCATTGAGTCAGTTAGTAGTGATTAGGCTGTTGATAGTCAGTTGTGAATTAGTTATAATATTCATTAATATAATTAATTTGTTTAATGTATTGGTTAATTTTATTTTTGACTTCAAGGCTAAACAACCCCCTTCAATGATCCCATTTGTCCTCGAAAAGCAGCTTTTCACTATCCACAGATTTCGCTTCTTAATATATCCACGACTGGGTTGGACGAAATTCGAGGGCTAAGTGAGTGAGTGGTTATCTCTTTCTCTCGTTTAAAGCAATGCATCACTTCTTTACTATTTTTAAAACTTTAATACACAATTTCAATATGAAAATGACAAACACGTGAGGGGATCATTATTACATAGAGGAAGAAAAAATTGAAGGCTATGTAAAATTGGGAGCTATGCAAACTTCAAAACAATTCTAGGCAACACAACCCCCTTCGATATCCCCCTTTGTCCTTGAAAGGCAGTTTTCCAATATCATCAACATTTCAAAAAATACATTTTGCTTTAAATATATCCACGACTGGGGCGGACGAAATTCGGGGGCTAAGTGACGTCGGCGGGGTCATCCCTTATCTCATTTACGTAAATCATCATTTCATCGCCCCTTGCATACTTTCATCTCACAATAACACATAAATAAGGATGAATGAAGCCACTAATGCGTAAGGTGATAGAGCTTCACAGAATTGGGGGCTAACTCCTCTCTTTACCTGCACACATTTTTTTTTTTACTTCCATTAAGTGCACTGAATCTTTCTTTTAATCACATGCATTGCGTCATTTTCTGCGGCAGAAAAATTCGGGAGCTAAATAGCCCTTCGATATTCCCTTTATCTTCAAGCCGTTTTTCAATACCAACAACATGAAGTGAAATGGATTTCGCTTTTTAACATACAGGGCATAAGAAATTGGGACTGAGCCTCTTGAAACTCGTTATCCTCCTTTATCCTCGAGCAGTTTTTCAATGCGAACGTCGTAAAATGTAATGGATTTCGCTTTTTAATATATGGCACATTTGAAATTGGTGGTCTTTTTCTCGTTTCCATTAGTTGAGACATTTAAGGGCTAAATACCTCCCCATCCCCTTTCAATTTCTTTTTGTACTTCCATTAAATGTGCTATTGATCTTTCTCTTTAATTACCTGCATAACGTTAATTTCTACGACAGAGAAATTCGGGGGCTAAATAGCAAATATACATTTGGGGGTTAAGTACCTCCTCGCCTCTCCCAATTTATTTCATTTCGTAAAAGCCAAACTACGACAATAGTGATCTTTTTCATATTATCTTCCTTGATTCGATAAATGAATAAAAAGATGCTTCTTAACATCGCTTAGCCCCCAACTTCGACTGCCTCTTCAATATCCTTCGCGTATTTAATTAACCTTCCCATGACTTTTCAATTTTGCCAACATCCGAATTGGATCCCGCTCTTTAATATCTGCGGCATAGCAAAAATTAGGGGCTATGCGAATGTCGATTGAGGGCTAAGTACCCCCTCCCCCCTACCTACATTCTTCCAATTTCAATTTTTAATTGGTTTAAATATCTGATCTTAATGCAACCTGTGCCTTGATGATTGGTCCCCGTGTTTACTCATTTTTGACTAGGCAGACGAAACTTTACCGTTCAACAGGTATCACATCTAGTCTGCAACGTCTTGAATTACGTAATTGTTTCGACATATTTTTTTGTTTTGATGTTTTATTTGTATGTCCGTGGTTCCACTTAAAGCATTGAGGAAACACTTTCTACCAAAATTAGTCAAAGCTGATACATAGAAAATTGTTTTTGCTTCATCAGTGTGAGAGAAAGAAAGAAAGCATAAAAACCACCGCACGCTTTATTTTCTCGTAATTTACTTCAAAACAGAGAAGAGCGTGGGGGAAATACCGTTCGGTAACTTTTTGGAGCGCAGGACGGACAAATAAATGCCTCTGAAATATGTGGGTCATCTATTTTTGTGATAAAAGATTTGCACACTTATCGCGGCCAAGGCTGCAGAACATGCGAACATACGAGAAGTATCAACAAATAAAGACAACAAACTGCCAAATAGGTCGACCGTTTATCGCACAGGCGAACCGTTTAATTTGCCTGAAATTGCAACAGCGATAAGGTAGCCGGAGTGAACCTGAAAGAATGTGACAATTTACGATTACGTTCGCGGCGAAGTATTTTAATGAGCTCTTAATTAGTCAATAGTTCGCTTCTAATCTATGCATAACTTTGATTACTGCACAATTTTCTATTTCCGCTATTTTACATTTTTGCAGGTTTTTTTAGGATAAGAGAGAATACAAAAAAAAAAGAAATAACAGGTGCCAGTCACGAATCGTTAAAACTGAATATATGAAATGATAAACACCGTAAGTTTCTATTCAGTTTAAAACAATTAAAGATCTCGAAAATTTGATAGTCACTTGTCTGATAGTACCATAGAATCGAACTGGAGAGATGTTGAAACTTTCCTAATTTAAATTATATTAATATAAATACAAATAAAGAAGTTAGCCATTGTAATAATTTTTACATCGAGGTGATACCGCGGTATCGAACGAAACATCGAAGGTGAACAGCAAGGCATCTTCGGCATGTTCGTACCCTTACCCTATGCATCTACCAAACTGAATATTAAAAACATTCAGCCAGACTGCGCACTACATTAGGACCATGCAGGTAGATCGCATATTAAAGTAACACCGAAATACTATTTTGTTAAAGGGTTAGCTGAGAACGACTAGATTGTACAATTCAGAAATTGGTTTCCAAGAAGAAATAAAAAATAACAAATCCAAATGCACATAAAGGAGGAAATTCAAGTAATGTAGATTGTTGCGTAACGTAATGCACATAGAGATGAAAAGATAAATAACTTTAAGGTGTCACAAGTATGTGAGAAGTTTTCCGTTTTCCCTTTTCCTAGGTAATAATGTAAGTGTGTCGACATTCCAGCTAAATTTGTTTCGAGCTCCTGCTCCTTCAACTTCAAACCGACCAGAGTGAAAATTTAATTAAAAACAGCAGTTGGAATGTGAAATATGCGAGAATTGCGTCTTGACTGAAATTTGTGAACTTATTGTACGAATGTGAACGTATTACACATGAAAATAACTACAATTATGTTTCTTTACGCAATATTTTGTTCCTTAAAAGAATTTCCTCTTAGTTATATGATCATTGAGGATGGAACGGGCATATGTTCACGCCATCATTTCAGTAGCGCCGTAAAATTGCAACGAACAGGCACATCATATAGTGGGATTATTAAAATAATTTACGGTGTTGCTGCTGTACGACGCAATAGGGCCTATTCTGTAACAACCAATCCTAAAGCTTTGTGATTGGTTTTTGTCCTAAAAACAGACCTTTAAATTTAACGTACTCGATACCAGAATATGCCCTAATGTGACGAAATATTCCGGAGGTCGAAATACAACTGGTCAACTAATTACTCTGAAAATCTTATATATTGAAACAAGAGGAGTTGATAGCACAACTGCAATTTTTTATTGCCGTAATATTGCTCTGTTTTTTGTTATACTGAATAACGCAATAAGTTGCTATTGTTCCGGTAATTTCGAATAAGGGATGAACTGACATGCTGGACAGCCACATTCACACTAATTTAAATTAAAGTCTCACACGGTCTACCAATATTACTTATGACTGTTACCATTTTTGAAAACGCAAGGTTTATTTTATATTAGTTGAGGAACAAAGAGAGGCGACGAATGACCAGGGAAAATGCAGTATCTCAGCAAACAATGTACCACAATGTTTAAAGTACATCGAGAGGATTAGAAATAATCCGCGACATTGGTTATCTAAACTTAGTATTGCGGTCAAGTGGTTCTAACATCCGGTGCACTTAAGCCTTACTCCTTTACATGTTTATTTTAACCTGATAAAATCTGTAAATAATTTCCTGAATATTTTCCTCGTCACACTATCCAACACGTAAAAGAAATACGCGTTCAATTTTATTTCAAGCGTTACATTTATATTTATTTACCTATTTGCTGGTTTACTTGCTTGTCTACCTGTTAAAATGTCCGGAAAGCATCAGGCCGCAATTTAAAATTTGTAGACATTATTAAAAAATATGACTGTACATCGATACCAATTTGGGTAGGTGATTGATGGAGTATGTTTGATCCATCGTACCAGCTACGGGTTAATATTCGACGTTACAATACATGTGTCGTAGCCTATAAGACTTTTGGGAAACACGCTAAAAAATAAAATGTATAGCGTTCGCAACTTAAATGATACAATTACTTGACATTTCTCTGAACCTTGAAGCAAAAGGTCTTAAGTGTGAGGTTTACGTGCAAGAGGTGCATTTTAGTTGCGGATGACCATAGTGCAATAAATACAAGGTAAGATATTGCGCAGATGTGACTTTACGTTGGAAGTAAATGTGACCCTTATTCTCGAAATGGATTTTGCTAATCCATGTAATTTACTTTCAGCGTGACGTCAATATTGTCAATGAGCGAACTATTCACATTTTCATGCGCTAAGTATCTTACTTTGAGACTGTTGTATCATGGTGAACGACTGTAGGTGTGACAATGACGCGTGGTCAGTAGCTACTGTGGCAGATGGCTTAATCTGTGGTTACAGTGGTTGCGTACTCCGACAAAACATACAGATGCGTGTTTAAATACATTTTAACTAAATGGAAGCGCTTACATACAGTTAAATAAATCGTTCATCCGACCACCTGTATGTCCCACCTAGGCATAAAGTTATGCGACCTGTTAATTATTGTTTTCAGACTCTAGTAATGAAGATGCTCTGACTTTTGTGCAACTTGCCAATATTTAACAACGGAGATAATGTTACACCAAGTCTTCGTTAGATGTCCGCGCAACGTCCTCTCTGTGTACATTGCACCTCATACATGCGGTTAAACGCTACTGTTTCACACCATCCATGAAAGAAGATAGAAAACAAAATTTACGTGCGGCCAAACAGCTTTATTGTTTTATGTTTTTCATATAGCAAAGATAGTCGGTGTGCTCATGAATACCCTGTATACACATTAGAGAATATAGTGTAAATCTAATTTTATTATTATCTTTAATTGAATGTTGTGCATCTGACACAAAAAAATGTACTAAGTTACAGATGTTTAACTCTAAGAAGTACATATCTAATGTGTAAAGACGAGTTTTCGTCTGATGAGTCTACATACAAAATATAGGTGAGTGCAGCAGCGCAGATACACGCAGTTATAGTTGTTATCCAGTTTTATCGTTAATAATGGCTAGATTTCTTGTGTTTGGGACTGTTTATTTGTTGTCAGTACCCAGGGAAATACAGGCTGTTCTTTTACTGTGTGCAAATATTTAAACTTGTAATGCATCATCATAAATGGCAACGATTGAACTCGTATGTCCTTAACGGAAAGTTCATAATTTTCGAGAAAAATGCATTGGCAGATTCTCGTCACACCGTTTGAGAACTGCTGGCATAACTAAGGAGTGTAGGTGGCACGGCTGCCTGTTTGAACGACGACACGAAAATAGGTCAGTCGGCCATAGCTTAACGTGGTATAACCTTGTGCATGAACCCTGTGTTGAACGAAAATATGTTTGATTCGTATGATGCGTATTAACAGATCGTAATGGTTCTCGCAGACAGATAAAAAGACCTGCCGGAAGTCTCACAGCCATTTTGCAAATTTCTACATGCGGAAGGAAACGAATTTCGAAACCTTTCGGTTTACGTGAATTTATATTCATCTTCGCGAAGTTTTAAAAAGAATCGATCTTACAAATTACAGATTCAATTAATTCGATTACGAAATCTTCCGGTCAATCAATATTTTAAACCCGCCTGGATTTATTAAAACAATGTAACCTCACTGCAAGTAAGTAATTACATTTTTAAGTATTTTCAAATTATAGGCCAACGATTATAATTATATTAATTAATTAATTACTAAACGATATCAGTGATTATTGATTATTATTACGAAACGCTACGAAATGGGTTTGAATGCGGAACTGAGCGCGGCGTCGGTGTCGACTATCGGAAGGCGTTGCGAGCGTGCTTGTATTTCTTTCTCGCACATTTCAACAGTTCCAAACAAGTGGTCCCTCCGAAATTTTTTGGCTATAGTACGGTAACCACCGGAAAATACGCACAAAAGGTAGCGCTTCATGTACTTATACCGAGGTTTTTTTATTTGCACACAGTAAAAGAACAGCCTATATAATTCACAATCGAAGCGTTTTAACTTTTTGCAAGAAAGTAATAAAAATTTTTTTGGATGACTGTTCTTTGGTGTTTAGGTACCCACAAACTGACGATATTTCTAACAGCGGATATTATCAACATTTTAAACGGAGCTCTATGTCATGTTTAGAATATGACATATCACGTACGTTCAACAAAATTTCAATCACTTTCTAATTCACACTTAAATTGCAGTTTTCATGTCTTATGTAACTATTCTTTAGTGTCTTTATTTTTCAGAGAATATCAGGTAGGTGACGGCTGTGCAATATATGTAAAAAATAATTATGGTATGAGTAAGATTATCCTGAATATTGAACCGCTGGAAAAGGACATTGAGTTCTGCTGCTCGATGATGGAAGCAAAAGATTTGGTCCCCGAATGCGAATTTAAATAATTTTATCAGCACTTTAGAATAGATGATATTCTGAATTCTGTATGTAATAAATATGATTATATCTTATATCTATAATTTCAATGAGCATTTGATGTCCTGGATATCTTTTCTTCCTATTCATTACAGCATCTTGTTACGATAAACAGTAGAATAACTCCAGCCAGTGCCTTACTACTTGAAAATATATTCACTAATTATCCGAATGAATATGCTCATTTCAAAGTAGAACCCTCTAATTTTTCTCTGACCATTCATATATTTTAATGTCTAATGATTTGTTGTTGATAGGAATAGCGTCGATGCATTTCTTTACAAAAGAGTATTTAATTCTGCAAATATAAACGACTTCATAAAAAATATTAAGACCGCGACTTGGGATAATGTTCTTGAAGAATAAGACATTGATTCAAAATATGAAATACTCCTATTTTTTAATATATTATTTTATTTTTATTTCAATAGGTCATTTCCGTTAGTAAAATTTGAAACGTCAAATTTTAAGAAGCAAACCTGGATTTCACGAGAAATTAATCGCAATCTGTCTGAAATTAATGATCTACATTTATTATACAGGGTGTTCCAAAATTTTATACGTAAATTTTGTGAGTGAGTAAAAGACGTCAAAATAATTGATTCTTGTTAATGAACTTATGTCCCACAATGCCAACTTACTGAGATGCGGTACAATAACCGATGAAAATATGCAAGGAAAAGAAAATTAATAATTGCGTTCAAAACGATATTGGTAGTTATTTATGATAATGTTATTTTTATATGAATTGTTTCAAAGTTAAAGCCCCTTGCCGCAATGCAAGCAGGTCAGGTAAAACCTCTTCAAGTAAATGAAGACAAACTTCGCTAGTGAGACGTGGAGAAAATATGTACGGACCTATCAGATTATTTCCAACAATGCCTGTCCACAAGTTAACTGAAAATCTGATTTGGTGACATCGAATACGGTAACCATTGAGGATTTTCATTAGCCAATTGAAATGCACGAAAAACTTATTGGCTAGATATATGCAACAATTCAATTTGTAGGTGCGCAGCCTGGAATATTTCACAGCATTCAGCAATTAATGACGGCGGCAAAAGGGCACAACTTTGAACAATTTTTATAAAAATAACATTATAATAAATAACTACCAACATCGTTTTGAACACAATTATTAATTTTCTTTTCCTTGCATATTTTCATCGGTTATTGTACTGCATCTCAGTAAGTTGGCATTTTGGAACATAAGTTGATTAACAAAATTTTATTATTTTGACGTCCTTTACGCACTCATAAAATTTGCGTAGTGAATTTTGGAACACCCTGTATAAGCAGTTTAACAACGATATGTTGTGGAATTAATTTGTAATATTTAATTCCACAATATATCGTTATATTAAAATCATATCTAGTATCTAGAATACAGTACTGTGCGCTAGTAGCGTAATACTCATAGGAAAATAAAGTGGCTCAAGGCGTGCCACAGGGTACAATATAGGCACCTTTGCTCTTCTTGATTTACGTGAATAACTTGTATCTTTACTTAAATACGCAGTCGTTATATCAATCAATCAAGAAATAATTTTCCTGATCTTTCACTTGCAGCTGCTTGAACAATTACTGAAATGGCAGCCTGGTGCGACATGAACTCGTTAGTTTTAAACCGGAAGAAAACTAAAATCATTCTATTTACTAACAAACCCAGACATGAATCCCTATACATATATAAATTTTTATGGTAAATCACTCTGTCAACAATATTTTATCAAAAATTCCTGGGTGTAAATATAGATATTTTCAAATTTGACGACCAAATTAACAACCTTTATAGTAAGTTAAATAGGGCATTTTACGTGGTATATAACTTCGTCGTTCTTTCAATTGAAACAAGAAAATGACAATAAATCAGGAGTATATTATTATTCTTCTTCTTATAATGTTGACTAGAATATTACTGACAATTTTGTTGAATTTACATCAAATTTCACATTCTAAACACTGATTTAAAGCAAAATAATAATTATTTTCAGCACTTTGAATTAACGAGAAGTTGATGTATAAGAACCCAGGGATAAACTAACTAAATTAATGAACAGATTGTCAATAGTTATATGTTCCAAACATTATCTTCGTCGAACAGTTTAAACAGTGATATACTACGATCGCTTTTTTGACCTAATATTGCATTGGGATTGACAAATGGAAGCCAGATTGCTACATAATAAGTGATCTCATGCAAATCAGCCGTAGTAGCTGTCAAAAAAGCGATCGTAGGATGTCGCTGTTTAAACTGTTCGTTACTATCAAATCGCAATTGCCATTATCCTTGGTCGAAACGTTTTGGTTTGGAGTGAAATTCCCGAGTTACGCTTCTGCGGAAGAAGCTCAAAATAGGGTTGAAACAGCTGTACAGATGCTGCTCGAGGGTTTCACTGCAATCAAAAACGATTTGCAACAAAATATTGTTATTTTCGTCGTTCCGGTTCCAACCGTTCGTTCACCCTTGATGAATCGCATAGGCCCGGGTTCGCAAGAACGCTTATCCATCATGGTCAGATTCAAATCCGCAGTCGAAGTTGCAGTTACTTGCAAAAGTAAGGCACTGAGCTAGGTTTAGACGAAATTAATTGAGAACTCATTTAATTTTTGTTCCATGCTTGCATGTTAAGAAATATCGAAGCTTTAAAACGTGCATACCTATACATACCGAACTAGTTTAATCCAAGCAACACGCAATAGTTGAATAAACGTATAAATTTTGCCCACATCAGTTTGCATAAAAGATAAAATGTCCGCGATATCTACCGTAATCAAACACATGTAATGTTATGAAGGTCAATCAATTTGCAACATTTTGTGACTGACTGATGTAACACAGCACGAATAAACATTAATCCTGTATAAGTACATGAAAAATAACAAAATTTGCACTCATCACTCTGTATCAAAATAGTAAACTACTGAAGCAACACGCTGTAGTTTAATATACGTGCATTCAACCATATTTTGGTTTTGGTAAACGCTTACGGTCGACGTACATGTTTTATACTGTGTAATAAACGTGTACGGTTGTACCAGCTTGATACAGAAATATCGTATGTAGTATATGAGACTCGTTTTTTCAACAACTATCACGCGGATATTTTATCCTTTATTAAATGTGTATGGATAATGAATTTATCCGAAAAATTACCAAAATATGGTTGTACAAAGGTATATCAAACTGCACTTTGGCGTGTTTCTTCGGAAGTTCTTTCACAACCGGCTATATTATCGGTGTCGGTCCCGTATTTGCAGCATTCGTGTCCGGATCCGAAAGTAGAACTAACCGTAGTGCATTTCGGAACGACAACGGTTTTTTTCCGATTATAGAAAAACTTCATTTCTATCGGTTCGTTCGCAAATAACACATCTCTAATTGACAAGGCGAATATTAAGAAAAAAAACTCCATGTGATAGGACGTGACTCCAAACTCCAAACCTAAAAATAAAATATCACGGCTTGCTGCGTATTTAAATCAGTCGTGAACGAAGTAGGTCTAATTAGTGAGTAATGCACACCTCAGACTCTTTCAAGCTTTTCGACTAAAGTTTGGCATGTCAAGCTAGTCCAGCGTCAAATTTGTCGATACACCCGCTAGCGTAGCTTTGGGTATGGGTAGCTTTCTCCAAATACAGGATGTAATCAAATTAGTTTGACATATTAATACCGCAAGTTCTTAATCATGTAAGAGAATTGATGCTGCAACTACAAAAAATAAAAAAAATACCTAGTGGAGGAATATTAACTCTTTTGTTTGAGAACCTCTGGTCGGCCGTGCACAAAAACAACGTTATAAAACAAAATTCCAACAAAATTCAAGGTCAATTGCTTGATCGCATTCTAAAAGCTTTATGGGAACACAATAAAATAGAATCACCGATCGATTAAAGGCGATAGTTCAAATTCACAACCTCTCGGTCGTGGCCCGTGTGTGCATTATGATTAAAGAACAACAATTTAAATCTGCTTGCATTGATCAGAATTAAATGTTTCATTCATCATTGACATCCTGGTCTTTGTAAACCAACAATACACATGATTTACAGTCTAATTTCGCGTATTAAAATGAAAAATTATTAGTCGCTTTGATTCATTGTCGTTTTTTAATTATTTCCACTAACGAATAGGTTTCTTCGTATCTCGACTTGGATGACGCTTTATTGTTTTTGTGCCACAAAATAATAACAGCAATGACTGCATTCAATAACGATTTTCCGAAATGCAGAAAGAAAAGACATTCTTAAACATTTTGCGCAATAAAGAAATAACAATGCAGTTTAGTGACGACCAGCAAATAAAATACACGATGAATACGTATGAAATAGTAAAATAATTTTAGAAAATGGAATTTGTAATTTTTATTTAATTTTATAGTTTTGTGAACAGAAGACTATTAACAATTACGTGAAAATTGAGAAAAATTGATTAACTTAATAAGCAACGCGATGGATATTTATATTTATAATTCTTTTCCGTTATGGAATTACATAAGCGAAGATTTTAAGTTTTAATATTTGAAACTTATTTAATTACACGCTGTATATCCAGAAATTTAAATGCCATCATCTCCAGTATAATTTGTAGTTTCTTATTTAAATTCTTGTTGCCAAACAATTGGATTAGTAAGTTTAAAAAGTTGTTTAATTTAATTTTTTCTCTTAAATGGAAAATGCGTTGTTCTTCGTGTAATCTAGGCAGCGCGTTTTTCGGCAAGGAGAGAATGCTTACCTGCTTTGGATGAAATAAAATACAACTGAGACAGAAGCACATACTGAAAAAAAAAACGCAGAAAGAAACGTTGGCGTAATTTAAGGCCGTAAAAGTTCCCTTACGGTAGAACACTCATAATCATAAGATTCAAGTTCGCCAATAAAATAACAAACATAAAATAATTCACCGCATTTAAGGTGATCCTACTAGCTTAATTATTTTATACGTAATTTGACGTACAGGTTAAAAATTCTGGTATTATATAATTTGTACTTTATCAAATTGCAGTTTCACATTGAAATTGGGTGTGTTAATGTGTGAAGTATAGTTAGTTATTTCTGATTATTTCTGTTTTGGCCATCATGATTTTGGCGGAAAATCATCGCAACGTCTTCGTTCAGCCGCTGTTCCCACAAAGTGAAGCGCTTTGTTGCAGCGAATTTCAGCGAATAGATATTAGCAGAGCTCTAATGAAACGCGCGACGACGTGTTAAATTGCAAACAAAACAAAAATCGAAAATAAGCAAACACAAGTTAATCTAAAATTTAAAACAAAAAAAACAGAGAAAATGATCAATCGTCATGTCACTAACTGAGTTTCACTGAAACGAGCGCATCGACATTGTGTACAAAAAGAGGTTATATTTTCCTTTTTTTGGGCTATCGTTTTCCTTTGTAAGGCGCGAAATTGTGACTCGACAATATATATATATATGTATACCATTTGCGTTGCTCTCACAGCGAGTACTCATTTGCGTAAAAAATATCAATTTTATTCTTTTCCGTGCCTTAACCCTCGCCGCCCGTCTGGGGCCTTTTTTGACCCCACGTAAACTAGAATCTATTTTTTTATGTTTATTCCGGGTGTATTGTCTTACACCCCTAGATATGCTGCTATCTAACATCATAGAACATCGTCACAATTGTTTTCTTGTTTTTGTTGTAGTAAAACATATTTATGCCACAAAATATGCGTTTGGGGTTAATTTTGACCCCAGGTGGGTAATACGTAATAAATTCTTAGCTACGTTTTTATGAAGTTTGGAATGATGTTTAGCATAAATTTGCGGTTTTCCATGTTTTTACAAGTTGGGGTTTGTTAGTTGGTTGTTGAAATTTATTCTTTTATAATTGGAAATAAGATTCGGTATAAATTTATAGTTATTCCTGTTTCTGCAAGTTGTGATTTGTTCGTTGTGACTGTTCGTTGTGTGTCGCAGTAAGTTTCGTAATTTTGTGTAATATTATGCACAAACATGTAATAATTCATGTTTCTGCAAGTTATAACATGAAACATGCCAAAAGTAATACTTATAAATGTAGCTCCATGGGAAGCGTTCTCATTCAAAGTTTTACTGAGTGATAAGTGAAATGAAAATTTATTATGGCGGATTATAATATAAACTTTGCAAGAGGCTACAGTGAAGAACAAGCTTTTATGGATGTATACAATTCTGATTTTGAGATCATTGATAACGAGAGCGATGGTAGTGATGCAGACGATGATTTCACTGAACTGCAGATAGTCGAAGCAAATGATACTGATACTGATAATGAAGACGGGAATGAAGAAGTTTGGATTAGCAAGGATGGAATAATACAGTGGAGTAGTATGGAGCCAGGACGTAAAAAAACACAGTCAAGGAATATTATAAAACAAATTCCTGGTATATCAAAACATTTAAATTTGTCCACCCGCACAGACTGCTTTTGTGTATTTATGACGAACGAAATCATAGACAAAATATGATTGCACACCAATGAAAGGGCAAATGAACAAAAGGAAAAGAAGTCAAGCTTAAAAAATTGGAAGGAATTACAACGTAGTGAGCTTTTGGCATTTTTGGGTCTAAGCTTGCTTTATGGTATTCAGAAGGGTCACGGGAAAGATCTAAAAGAATTTTGGTCAGAAAAGTACGGTTATCCAATTTTTAGAGCTACAATGTCCAGACATCGTTTCACGAACATACTTAGCTGTCTACGATTTGATGACAGAGGTACACGAGAAATTAGAAAAGAAGCAACTAAGAACAAGATTGAACCTATAGCTGAAATAACTAATATGTTCGTTAGTCAATGCAAGAATGCTTATATACCAAATATTTCTGTGGACGAACACCTGTGTACTTTTAGAGGAAGATGTGGTTTCAAGGTTTATATTCCTTCAAAGCCGGGAAAATATGGTATAAAAATATGGATGGCTGTAGACTGTGACTCTCGATACATTACAAACCTGCAAATATATTCTGTCAAAATAGGAAACACAAAGGAACAGGAACAAGGAAAGCGGGTGGTGTTAGATTTGGTAACGCACCTAAACGGCTCTGGTCGCAATATTACTACTGATAACTTCTTTACTAGCTACAGTATTGGGCAGGAATTATTGAAACAAAAATTAACTCTTGTCGGAACTGTCCGTAAACACCGTAAAGAGCTTCCTTCCTGTATGCTGCCGCCAAAATTTCGTGAAGAGAAATCATCTGTTTTTGCTTATGCCAACAATACATTATTAGTTTCTTACGTTCCTAAAAAAGGAAAGGCTGTAGTTTTGTTGTCTACTCAACATAATAGATTTGACGTATCCGACGAAGAGCACAGAAAACCGGAAGTAATACTAAATTACAATTCCACTAAATTCGTTGTTGATACTATAGATCAAATGGCTAGGACCTATTCAACAAAAAGATCGATAAGAAGATGGCCACTTGCAGTATTTTTTGATCTTGCGGATTTTGCTGGAATTAATGCTTACGTATTATTTTCTGAGCTTGACAATACATACGAAAATAAAACTGGAAGACGCCGCATCTTACTAGAACTAGGCGACGAATTAGTAAAACAAGAAATAGAAAATAGAATTCAATATTCCCAATCCAAGGCAAGGAAAATTCATAAGGCCATTGAAAATGCAGGGTTTGGAAACTTACTTCAACAATACAAACACCCGGACCTACCACAAAATAAACGAGGAAGATGCAGCATTTATCCACGGCAAGCAGACAGAAAAACAAATATTTTATGTGATATGTGCAGTAAATTCGTTTGTAAGGAGCACCTTGAAATGCGCAAATTATGTTTTACATGTACTAGTTTAACGTTAGATGACAGTGAAGAGCACAGAAAACCGGAAGTAATACTAAATTACAATTCCACTAAATTCGTTGTTGATACTATAGATCAAATGGCTAGGACCTATTCAACAAAAAGATCGATAAGAAGATGGCCACTTGCAGTATTTTTTGATCTTGCGGATTTTGCTGGAATTAATGCTTACGTATTATTTTCTGAGCTTGACAATACATACGAAAATAAAACTGGAAGACGCCGCATCTTACTAGAACTAGGCGACGAATTAGTAAAACAAGAAATAGAAAATAGAATTCAATATTCCCAATCCAAGGCAAGGAAAATTCATAAGGCCATTGAAAATGCAGGGTTTGGAAACTTACTTCAACAATACAAACACCCGGACCTACCACAAAATAAACGAGGAAGATGCAGCATTTATCCACGGCAAGCAGACAGAAAAACAAATATTTTATGTGATATGTGCAGTAAATTCGTTTGTAAGGAGCACCTTGAAATGCGCAAATTATGTTTTACATGTACTAGTTTAACGTTAGATGACAGTGGCTCAGACTAATATATTTACTACAGCAAAGTATTCACCTCATAAATAAATTTGGTTTAAAATTCATTTTGTTTATATAGTTTAGCTTGTATATATAGTTTATATACATTTAGTTTATTAAAGTTTATTAATAACTATCGCATACAGACTAATCAATATACATCTTTAAACATTAACATGAAAAATACGTTTTTTTTTATAGCAAACCAACGCAATTTTAGGTTTGGGGTCAAAAGTGACCCCAGACAGGCAGTATGTAATTTTAAGGTATACGGGTGGTGAGGGTTAACATGATAATTTCAAGTTCATTTCAGTTTCATTTAGTTCGGATATTCAATTATCTGTGACATGGATATTCTAGGTGGTTTTATTTTATCGAAAACTAAATTCAACTCTGTATACATACCAATCGCGATTTTCTCAAATTTGGCCTAACATTTTAGTTGGCATTATTGCTGTTTGTCGTCAAAAAAATATTTAGGGGTATAAATGATGATTCTGGTATTCACCAAAATACCTGTTGATGCACGTTTGTAAGGAAAAAAGAAATTTCTTTACGCATTTTGAATTGGCAAGAAGTTAAAGGATCGCCAGGAGTAAATTAACTGAATTGATGACTGAACAGACAATTATTAAAAGGCGCCATAATGACAGGATGAGATATCAAAAGAATAAAAAACAATCATGGCCTTCTGTGTGCTTAAAACAATCGTGAACGGATTATAGTTACCATTGACAAGTGATGATTTTTAGAATTGTATTCGACCTTTCTTTTCGCAAACAAAAATCTGTAGTTTATTTTATTTAGTTTTATTACATCTTACTAGAAAATTATATTTTACTAAGAACGCTATTAATTTATTTTGTTCGGACACGTGGCTACCACCTAAATACAATTACGTTACCTTCTGATTGTTTACCGAAATATGGTGACATGTTAGCGCTGAGAGTCACTTAGCTGTTCCGAGCTAGTACTCTGATTACAAATATTAAGGGCCCCAGGGAGAGAACCCGAGCTGATCTGTCTCTGCGCACTGTGATACCGACTCCCACGGGTTCACAGCCTGCACCAATATTCGAAATCAAGAGAAATTTAATACTCGGGCACTTAAAGGATCTAATCGACGCAGTAAAAATACTAAAAACGTACTTAAAAGATCTGTAGATACACGAGTAGGTTAAATGTGCAACAATATACAATAGCCTGACGGTCTTAAAATGATATACCTACACTCCCGGAAAGTAATATTAATATAATCAGCTTAAATATGTAGTAAGCGAGGTTCAATTAGGTCCAATACTGGCCTACACAAAATGCGAAGCGCTAATCCACATTACCTAAACTAAACTTAAATTGCACTAGACCAGACTATTGCTCAAGCATGTGTTGGAATTTTTACAGATGGGTAGGTTACGATTTTGGAGTCTAAATGGGCAGTTGTCATCCGGCTAACAAACACAAACAAACATCACGGGGCAGTGCCGTCACTTGTGGAAACATCGAACTTCAGTTACGTCGCTTGTACCTACTGCCGCACGCTGATGGCCTTGGCAGGAAGGATAGTCGTTAAAGAAAGTGGTGAAACGATAAAGCGGGAAAAAGAAGCTGATCCCTCTCTGTTCAATGCAGAAACAGGTTAATTACTGGAAATAATTTGCTTACAACAAAAGAGACGTTAGTCAAGGCTTAAAGAATTCCAGCAACACTGTATTTTTAAAATTTTGCGTCACATTTATGCACCAATTCTCGGAAGACCACACACACGTGTGTACCTTGAAGTCTCGAGACGAACAATGAACTTGAGGATACCAGACGCGAATGCAAGCCTGGCCAAAATGACGGCCAATCAGAACACAGAAAGTAGATAGCGTAACCATCCGAAACCAATGAAAGCCTTGATATCAATCGGCGTCAGAACAGGGCACGCAATGTTACCTCCTTACAGCTTTATTACAAATTTTTCTTCACTAAATCAGTCTGATACAGATAAAAATCAAATATATACCAGACGTAGTTGCTGAAAATAACCAGGAATTAAACAGGTAACAACATGTCAATTATTTAACTATAAATATCATTCTGATTTATCAAACATCTTAAGAAAGGAATTTCATTTGAAGTTTCAAAACCTTCTAAGTAGTACGACGAGACTTTCTGATTCTTGATTCGCATATTATCAATTACCGATAGTGTCATTGGACCGTATTCTCATCTCATGATTAAAACCGTCTCTAACTAAAGCCGTGATTAAAATAAACATAAACGATACAGCTTTATGCGAATTTCATGAGTAAGAGAGTGAGAGAGAATTGAATCACGGCGTTGCTAAATAATAGACCAGGTGAGAATACGGGCCAAAGTCACTAAATAAAAGACAAGTGCTGTGTGACATACCATTATTGAATACTTTATGGATTAATATAAATTAACATTAACTTAGCGCCGTGGCATAAAAGTTATAAAAAAATAAGCAACGAATTAGATTGTCTACTTTAAGCGTCCACGCTACTTTACCAATAAAATACTTTTAATGACACAACAATGTTTACGAAGAACAAGTAAAAGTGTATTCCAGTGACTGAAACGTTATGAAATCAGCCTCAGCTGCGATAATCGTAAGTAAACCAAATAAACCAACTGTAATATTTAATTTCAGTAAAACAGCGGAAAATGACAACGCCAACGAAATCTAATGCTCAGCGCATAAGCCAAGGATATTATAGGAGTTTGCGTTGAGGATTTTACCCTGAGCGAAAAATATTAAATGCTGTCTTTTGTGTGGAATACCTTGGAAGTTAAGTAACTGGAGCGAGCAGAAAACGAACAGATTTTCGGACACGTACTCTCCTTTCTTGTATGGAAAAATAAAAAATCAAAGTGCGCGATACTTTACTACACTCCGTTCGTTTTGCCATACTAAAGGCCCGCGGCCGCAAAGGTTTTCGGTTATACGGCATGGCGTCTCCTAAAGCGGAAGGGACGATTCGCCGTCGCTGACTCACCGTGACCGATTTACCGTCGCCAATTCGTCGTACAACTAATTCGCCGTGGACCCAATTTACCGTCCACCCAATTTGCCGTCGCATGTTTATGTCTGCTTTATTCAGCTTGAGGAGCTTTAAAACACTTTTTGATTATTTTTGATATCCAAGTTATGCCTACGAATTGAATGAAAATAACTATAATTTCCGAATGTTTCAAGTAAATTAAAATGGACTGCACTATTATTTTTTCTATTTTAAACCAAAATAAATTCTCAATTACAATACGACCATCGTAAGACACAAAATTACGAACAAATTGGTGTTGTTAGCACATGATCATAATAATAATATTTTTTCTAATGGAACCCCAACTTTTTTTATAATTTTAAATGACGAGTTTTCATGAATCATTATCTAAAAACAGTCGACTTTTGATGTGATTTTATATACGAAAATGAATATATTTTTGAGCAGAATCTGAAAAAAATTTAAAAAATTAAGGGATTTTGCAAACACCCTGCGGAATAAGAAATAGTTTCTGGAATAGTAAAAAAATTATCTACTTCTTTATCTATGCATCATATTTATGACAAATTATTTTATTTTCCATTAAATATGTTAGCCTTTTTATTTTATTTATGTATAATAATCGTATATTATTATCTGGATACGTGCCATCATTTAAAACTTTAATTGCTAACAGCGAGTTGTACCTACGACAAATCGGCGACGGTGAATTAGCTATAGCAAATCGGCGACGGCGAATTGTCCTAGACCCTCCCCCATATACTTAACCTCGATGGGAAAAACTCACCTTCGCGAGTCTCATGGCTGTGAGCCAGCAGCTTCGAGCGCGCTCGGAGTCGCAGGCTATGCAGAGGAGTCCTGGCCCGTCTTCTTCCGTGTCGATTCCTGAAGGACGCAAGCACAGGCCCCACTCGGTGGGAGCTCGGAACTGATTCTTCGCGTTTAGCGTCGTGTAGATGTGATAATCGGAGAGGCGGGCGAACTCCTTTAGGCTACCTATATCTCCGTCCGAAATCTGCAAAGAACAATTTTAATTACATGGGGTTCAAAAATAAAAGCAATTTATGTTATCAATCGTTCCATTTCTATATTATGCGCATTTTGCGTTGAAACATCAAAATAATTCATTTTATATTTGTTATGAAATATTATAGTGGAAATAAGTATGAAGTCTAGATTTTCTTTATGTACAGGGTGGCCCAACGATGCGTATTTCTTCTATGAGGCCTATAGAAAAAAAAATTAGGAAAAAAATCGATAAAGAATTTTGTACTAGACAATACGCGGCATATTGTAAAATTATTTTGAAGTATATAGAGTGATCAAAAAAAATGGTGGTTCGGGGAAACTATTTTTTTTTAATGGAGCACCCTGTATATTTTTAGATATTCGGGTGCGCCGCAATGAGCAGATCACAACGGTATAAAGATATATTGATTTCATTGAAGTACTTTCGTAAAATAAATTTTGTTCTTGAAGAATTCTTCAAAAATTCAGTCAATTTGAATTTGAATTTCTGATTAATGAGATTAATACAGACGAACGAAAATCTAACACGATATTTTTGGGACTTTGGCCTTTATGTAAATGTGAACAAAGTTAAGATAGCTTTTTGCATTATAACGACCGATCGATACTTACGAAACATTCGGTATCTTATTTTTTTTTAATGGAACGGCCTACTTTTTATTTCAGAAATGGATAGCACTTTAAAGGTAGCTTTCTGCTGATATAAGGTTATATGTCTTTATTTTTGATAATTTCGTCACTAAAAATTTTCTTTTTACAAGTATTTCAATATTCAATTTTTAATACAAACTAGTACTTTCGAACCAGACCTCGTTCATCGTCAGTGCAGCTACAAACTTAATAATTCTAAAAAGCGAATACGTCGAAAGAGTTATAACATTTCAAATATTTAACATAATTTAATCTAAAAATATTTTTTGAACAGGTTAACTGTAAGTTTAAAAAGACATTTCTGAATTGTCAACTTTTATTGTTAAATATTTGAAATGATATAACTAGAGCCTGGATTTTCTCATAGCAAGTACTTAAAAAGGTTCAATAAAATTAAATAAAACATTAAAATTAAAGGCAACATACAGAGTTCTGTATAAAATTAAATTGCGCAAATTATGTTGACTGTGTGTAACGCCGGAAGAAAGCCCTCTTAACATTTTGAGTGTGGCGAGTATTTCGATCATGAAACCGTCTTTAATACCAAAATAAGTTCATTGTAAACACAAAGTAACAAAATAATATTATTCGGATATAAAATTTAATATTTTGATCAGCTAATTTATTGACTTGTCACAAACACTGCAGAACTGTAATTACCATTTAAATGGAATACATTTAGTCGCTTTTTGATTCGGCTATAGAGAAAACGTTTCTTTCACAGATTTTAATTATTAGCTAATTTTTCTTTTTTGACACGATTTTAGGGCCTTTGTGTTAGTCACATTCAGGGTAATGATAGTAAATGAACTTTGTAACTATATTATTGATACCTACAAAAGAGCTTTGACTAATGTCACGCACACCCATTTCAAAGCAAGGGTAAATAATAACAGATTGGGTGGATGGATAACACAAAAAATATTGGTGGAAATGTGCTTCAGAGAGAAAGATTCAAACTTCAGAAAGAACTTACTACGATCAAATATTGGAAACGTAAGAGGTACCTGGAAAATCATAAACCAAATTCTAGGCAAAAAGAAAGCTTTATCAATAGATGACGTCATTAAAAACCACCTACCATTACCTGCAAACACAACAGTTAATAGTTTCAGTGAAAATTTTGCCCAACAAATAGAAAATGTCTTGCACTTTTGCGATGAAAAAGTTATGTACAAAGATGGAAATTTCGCTGAAATGGCTCAAAACCATCAATATATATTGAAGATGCTGAGGATGATGACGTACGTCGAGTCTTATTATTGCTGAATTTAAAAAAAAGGTACCTGGTGTTGACGGTGTCCAACTGAATTTCTGGATATTTTGAGTCCAGTTGCAACAGACGAGAAAAATTGAGAAAAAGGTATGTAATTCAGATGAAATAAATTTGGTCAAATAATTCTATTTCTGATGAAAGGAAATGCAAAAGTATCTTTAAAACATTAAAAACTGAAGAAAGGCATTTTACCTAAAATCCGGTCCTTATTAAATAGTTCCGGTACATAATTTTAAATAAAAACAAAAAACAAATTTATGATATCTATAGAAGGTATACAATTTGATACAAAAGAATCCTAAAATATGTATACAAGCCAAATTCAAGGATACCCATTGGGATCTCAGAGACAGTAAGATATTTGAAGACGGTCAAATCCCTTTGGTGCTAAACTATCTACTATCTATCTCAAAAATCTGTAGACGCTCATGACCGGCAAAATATACGATGAACACTGAGCCACAACTTACATGTCTGGATTAAATAAACCCCAAAATTTCTTGTTTCTAGAATAATTTGAATATTTAAACAAAAATTATTAAAATACGAGGTACACAGGACACAGGAGTCTATGTAGATTATAAGACTTTGAGACACAGGTTATAATCCGTTTCGAAAAATCTTCTACACCTGGCTCACAACTGGATTTTATTAGGCTTTAGTTGAATTCTTGGCTTCCGGTTGGAACCGACGTTTCGTTCATCTTCTGCAACGAAGAACGAAACGTCGGCAGTAGAAGAAATCCGAGATACGCGGTTCCAACCGGAAGCCAAGAATTCAACCATGGATGAAGACCACGGAAGCCCTCAAGTTAAACTTTATTGGGCTTTATTAGAATATTCAAAATTCCACTGCAATACGTAGAAGCGCGTAGAAAATCATCACTTATTGACTTGGTTTAAGAGGGACCAGAACTTTTTTTCACGATCACATTGATCCAGCCTAGCATTAATAATTGTACACCCGCAGAAAGTGTAGTAGTGTAGTAGTCCGTTTGATGGAAAACCAGCATTCAAAGAACTTGTTTTCTCGCAACTAAACCAACAAAATACAAATAACGGAATCGAATATCTCAAAGATGTCAACAAAACCTTTGACAGTTGACACAGTTGACAGCCCACAGTTAGGTATTCAAGGTTGCAACAATACGTATGGTAAAATGGTGGCCAATAAAATCCATGCAGTAATTTGACACTTCTTGCTGATTTACCACAAACTTGGATAAATCAGGCTCGTTGTCAAAAGGAAGAAACTAAAATAGTAAAGGAGACTGTGGTTTAAAAGATAATTGAAATTAACCTCCGCCCACAATAATTTTTATATCCGTAGATACGTATTTCGGCAGCTAAGCTGCCATCTTCAGTACGCTACCAAATTAGAAGCACTAAGAAAGATTTAAAACTACCTAATCACACTGATAAAATCATAAAAATATTAAAGCTAACAACAATCCAATCATCATAAAAGATATATATGTCCAAATGCAAGTAAATACAAATTAATATGTAAAAATTTTAAATAAACTATATATGTTAATGTATAAATCGGGGGGAAAAAAAATATATGAACACCCAAAATTAACCGTCAGAAAACCTTACAAAAACTTAATTAATTAAATTAAATTAATTAATTAATTAATTTTGGATGTTCATATATATTTTTTTCCCCCGATTGATACATTAACATATATAGTTTATTTAAAATGTTTACATATTAATTTGTATTTACTTGCATTTGGACATATATATCTTTTAGGATGATTGGATTGTTGTTAGCTGTAATATTTTTATGATTTTATCAGTGTGATTAGGTAGTTTTAAATCTTTCTTAGTGCTTTTAAGTTGGTAGCGTACTGAAGATGGCAGCTTAGCTGCCGAAATACGTATCTGCGGATATAAAAATTATTGTGGGCGGAGGTTAATTTCAATTAAAACGAAGAAAGGTCAAAAATTGAAATCTCCCAGTTACTTCTATCCAAACTTGTCCTGGTAAAATTAACGTTCTTATTTTTAAGTGGAAGTTAAATGCGTAATTTTGCTAAAACACAAGATAAGCACGACTATTAATAGTAAATTTTATATTTTACAAAAATTTTTTGCAAATCGTTTCTGATTGCAGTGAGAACCTCGAGCAGCCTCTGGACAGCTGTTTCAGCCCTGCTTGGGGCTTCTTCAGCAGAAACGTAGCTCGACATTCCCACTGCAGACCAAAAACGACTTGCCCAATTTATTCGCAATTGCGATGTAAGAATGATGAACATATAAAATAGCGACATCTTACTATCGCTTTTTGACCTAACATTGCAATAGGATAGACAAATTGAAGCGGGATTTGCTCCTAATGAGTCCCCCATGCAAGGCGGCCATGCTTGCTGTCAAAGCATAATGAAAGATTTTAGAAAAATTTTTTGCAAATCGTTTCTGATTGCAGTGAGAACCTCGAGCAGCCTCTGGACAGCGATAGTAAGATGTCGCTATTTTATATGTTCATCATTCTTACATCGCAATTGCGAATAAATTGGGCAAGTCGTTTTTGGTCTGCAGTGGGAATGTCGAGCTACGTTTCTGCTGAAGAAGCCCCAAGCAGGGCTGAAACAGCTGTCCAGAGGCTGCTCGAGGTTCTCACTGCAATCAGAAACGATTTGCAAAAATTTTTTCTAAAATCTTTCATTATGCTTTGACAGCAAGCATGGCCGCCTTGCATGGGGGACTCATTAGGAGCAAATCCCGCTTCAATTTGTCTATCCTACTGCAATGTTAGGTCAAAAAGCGATAGTAAGATGTCGCTATTTTATAAGTAAATTTTATATTAAACATCAGAATTACTAGTGACATTTTGTGTACGTACCAAACGTCAGAAATATTAAAGTCACGTTTACGTTATCAAAATGACCCGGATTTTATTGTCCGCTACTGTACGGTGCATTTTTTCAAAAAATAACATATTTTCACGTTTGAACAACTTTATTCTAAATTCATTTTTTACCTTTAGGGCCAGTTAAACAAAGGTGGTTTAAACCCAAGTTTAACTGAACCAGATTCAAGGTAAACAAACTCGCATAGAATCTTAAGGACATACGGCAATTAATGCATTCAGAAATAAAACTTGATGCGATTTTGTTCACACTGAACCTGGTTCAGTTGAACGTCAATTTAAACCTCCTTTGTACAACTGACCCTTAGAGGGTTGGTTGCTCAGTCACAGTTTAACGTTAATCTTCAGTTAACGTCCTACGTAAAAAAAAAACTGAAGATTAAAGTTAAACTGTGACTGAGATACCGGGCCAGAGTGATACAAAATTTAACACGCATATTTTTCAAGTTTAATTGAAAAAATTGTTTGGTTAGCAACTTAAATTAGTTAGTATTCAGATTAAGAGACAGTAACACTTAATTAAGCAGTGATTGTTCATTATTCATTCGGGGAGTTAGCCAGTGATTAGCAGAAATGAATTCGGTTCAGTACGTTGTTGCAATGAGTTAGTGAATTCGTGATTTTTGGTCTTGGATAAAGAGCCAAAGTACGTTAATGGTAATATAAAACAATTGATTATTTTATGTTCGGTTATGTCGAGTGCCTCTACAGTTTAATACGTAATTAATTATGTTTCCGGATTTAACATGTTGGACATAAAAAAAAACGATCAGCTCAATTTAAACAATAATGGACCAATTTGCTCGATTAGTATAAGGAACTATTAATCTAATATTACTTTAATCTAATTCATACACAGTCTTAAACCAATACTAATTTAAATTATAATTTTAATTCAATTTTACGTAAATACGTGTTTTAATAAAACCCCGTAAATGAACAGAACATTTTTCTTCTTTTCCGCGGGCGCATAAACATTTAATCCCCTTTCACGTTTGTGACAATACTTAAGATGTTCTGAATTTTAATCCACAATGTATAAAACTGCTTCATGATTTTTATATTCTTATTTAGATTTCATTAAACTCATTAAGCTCAATGAACTCAAAAAGCTTTCTCTCTGATCATTGCCCATCTGTGTAAAATACGAAAATCATTACATTTTATTGGTGAAATTCGAAAAGAAAAACTTGGAGCGGGGCGAAAGTAAATCCTCCATGTCGAAGTAGTCGTTTTAGAGAGCTGATAAAGAAATAAAAGGCAAGGACTTACTTAAATCGATTTATTTCGGTTCGAAGCTACACGCACCGAGGAAGCAGGAGATAAGAAGGCGACCAGGCTTCCGATAAAGTTCGTCCCAAATTAAATCAAGTGTGCGGGGATACTCCTTAATAGAAAGTAGCGTTTAGTTATACAAAGTCGTAGTGGTTCTTGCTCCCCGAGTTAAATAACTTTTAATACTGTGCACAAAGGGGACTCGGTAATCCTCCATCCAGAAAGCGGGATCCTCTCCGGAGTTCGCCTCTTGGAATTCGGAGTTAGGATGAGGACGCTTCTGCGCGCTTTATCCCGAATTGCTTCGTACACAATGTCGAGGCCGTTTATGAGCGAGCAACCAACCGGAATTTTTAGGATAGCTACGTGACTTTTGTGGAATCAGCTTCTTTCTGAACAAAATTTGAAGTATCTCAATAGATGAGATAGGTCGTGAGGAGCTCTGAACTTAAGTGAAAGTTTGAAAATTTTATTCACTATTTTTTTTTTTTTTTGGAGGAATTATAGCTTCTCAAGTCACGTCTTTTTTAAATCAACATAATTTAATTCCTTCTTGTCAATCGGGTTTCAGATCGGGTTATGGTACAACTACTGCTTTATTAAAAGTCACAGATTCCAGTCAAGAGACATGGGAAAGTTGACAGTCCTTACGTTGCTTGATTATAGTAAGGCGTTCGATATGCTACATCACGAAATTTTACTTTTGAAATTAAAGTATTATGGATTTGATCCTACAGTTGTCAACTTCCTTAATAGCTTTTTGACTGATCGACAGCAAAGAGTGCCGCAATGCTCAATCTTAGGCCCCCTATTATTTTTAATATATACATCCGATTTTCACAGTTTCATTCAACATTGCGACATTCATCAGTATGCCGACGATACGCAATTGTACAAATCTTTTTATTTTACTGAAACACTTGAGGCAATTGAAAAAATCAATGCTGACATTCGTCAACTAATTAAAGTTTCTCAGGTTTATGGCTTGCATTTAAATTCCAAAAAATCATTTATCCTGGTATTTGGTCCTGATAAAATGAAACAACGGATTTCGAACAGCGTAAAAATTACAATTAATGGTGACGCTTTGCAATTGGTATCAGAATCCAAAAACTTAGGTCTAATAATTTGTACAAATCTAAGATTTAGAAAACACGTTAGCTCATTAATGCAGGGCTCGTACTGGACCCTGAAAAAACTATTTATGAATAAAGACTTTTTAGATACGAAATTAAGGTTATTATTAGCTGACGCGTTAATATTATCTAAATTCAGTTATTGCGATATGGTTTACGGGCCAGCATTAACTTCTCGTGATGCAAACCGATTACAAGTCATCCAAAATAATTGCATTCGATTTGCTTACGGTCTAAGGCGATGGGATCATGTGTCAAAAAAGTTGGAAGAGGCTGGCTGGTTGACTTTAAAAAAAACGTTGGCGTTTGCACTTAGTAAATCTAACCCATAAACTGTTACTAACCAAATCTCCACCGTATTTACACCAAAAGTTATTATGCTTTCAAGATATTAATACAGTCAATACGCGCAATAAGGATATGTTATCATTGCCTAAACATTCCACTTCAATGTTCGAACGGTCGTTTTCCTACAATTCTGCAAAATTATATAACACTCTTCCTGATCATCTTAAATTATTGAGCTCTGAGCAATTCAAAATAACGGTAAAACATTTCTTTTATGCTAAATACTGAATAAAGTTTTCTTGTTTATTCGCACTGAACTTGTTCTCTATACAGGGTGTGGATAAAGTATGGAACAAAATTCATATTTGTGTTATCTTGGGTTTGATGAAAAAATCCTGAAACAGCTCGATTTTAGTTTTGTCCCGTGCATTTTATGACATAGTGAATTTCATTCTGTAGCCATCTGATTGCATTCAGGTGTGACGTCATCAGTTTTTTCAAATGGTAACATCCGACTTTTATTATCCCTTGTCGTTAAGTATTCCATTGTGCATACAACGGTATAAAAAGTTTGGTATCTTACATAACAACTTTTTGGAGAAAAACACTTTCGAATTTAAAAAAGCTAAAATTTTATTCCTATGATAAACTAATCAAAAATTATCAACAAATTAGATAAAATATCAACGGAGGTGTTCAAACTGTCCACCGTTGGCCATTTGACATTGGCCAAGACGGACGTACACACTTTCTACGGAACGTCGTATTGTCTCTGGGTCAATATTGCGAATTTCCTCGTAAATGCGAGTTTTCAGGTCATCCAAGTCATGTGGCTTATTTGTGTACACCTTTGATTTCACATGACCCCATAGAAAAAATCAAGTGGGGTGAGATCTGGCGAGCGGGCAGGCCAGTCAATTGTTCCCCTTCGTCCTATCCATCTCCCTGGGAAAATTTCGTCGAGATACCTGCGAACATGCTGGCCAAAATGTGGAGGTGCTCCATCTTGTTGGAACCAGATTCTGGGATGAGGCGCATCAGGATTGGCTTCGTCCGGAAACAGTACTACCAATGCTGGCACGAGGTCAAATCTTAGAAAATCTGAATATCTTTCAGCGTTTAAATTTCCCTCGAGAAAGACAGGTCCAACAATGCGATCTCCTATTATTCCCGCCCACACATTAACTTTTTGTAGGGTTTGGGTGTGACCCTCCCGAACCCATCGAGGATTTTCGCCCGACCAATATCTACAATTATGGCGATTCACCTGACCGTTTATTTTAAAAGTTGCTTCGTCGGTAAAAAGCACATTACTGAGAAATTCGGGATTCTCATCGCATCGTAGCATCAATTGTTCACAGAACTCGTTTCGACGGTCGAAGTCATCTTCATTCAGTTCCTGAACGAGATTGACTTTATATGGATGAAGTTTTTCCTTCTTCAAGTACTTTGCGACTGTGGAAAAGTCGACTGCATTATCTCTGGCAATGTTTCTTGTTGAAGTGTGGGGGTTGTTTTGAACTTCCAAGAGAATGTGCAGCCTAGTACCTTCTTCAGTTCTTGGACGACCTTGTTTGGGTCTGTCTTTCACACTGCCAGTTTCTGCGAATGTTGCCACAATTTTGCTCACTGTTGATCGCGAAATCGGTGTTCGGTTTGCATTTTCTGCATTGAACAATTGACAGGCTTCTTCATGGCTACGTATTTTATCACCAAAGCCAACCATAATAAGAATTTGAATTCTGTCTTGTTCGCTCAAATAAGCCATTTTCGTGATTCACTTTCAACACTACCAAATTCCCGTTCTAGTCAAAACGAATACTCAGGTGCAGTACTTGATATACGGTTATAAGCTAATTGACAGTACTTTGACATTACTTTCGTCTACGCCATAGTTACTTGCGTTTTTCAATTGTAAAAAACATCATCAACCGGAAATTTAAAAAATCATTCGGTTCTAGGAACAAACGGTAAGGCTTGCATAGGGTTTTTTTGTTGACAAAACTAAAATCGACCTGTTTCAGGATTTTTTCATCAAACCCAAGATAACAGAAATATGAATTTTGTTCCATACTTTATCCACACCCTGTATATTATTTATACTTATTTTTAGTTACTTTGCTAGAGGTTAAGTGTAAGAACAGCGCTTAGCTGAACTTCGGCTCTGTCATCTTATTACATATATGTGTTTTTTCTGTATTCATTCGCTCAAACAAAGACCTTATTATTATTATTATTATTTAATAAGGATTATTAGCACACAAAACATTACTGGAATTGTCGCTTTAATTTTCTCGAAAGATTCATCTGAAACGATCGATCGGTATTAGTCAGATGTTACAAAACTTCATAAGAAAAAAGAAATAATTTTTTCTGAAAAATCGAGTTGAAATAACCGCTTACTTACAGGTTAACATTTACGGTTAACGAAAACAACAGTTGCAAGTCACCGTCTACTCGTCTACTCAATGTTCTTCTTCAAACAACCTATATTAGCAACAGGTGATGATGATTCTTACTGTATTTTGCATTTGACTAATTTATTTCGAGGTATTCAATTGACTTACTTTTAGAATTCAAGTAATTCGCCGCAGGGTTGCGTTCAGATTTATAAGGTACAATATAATCTGGGCGTGCAATCAACCTTCGTCATTCATGATTATTGATATATCTTCCGTCTCGTTCATCCACTTCACGAAATCTCGTGTTTACACCATTGCCATGGCAACGACTGAACTTTTCATATCCCAATTTTTGAGCAGGGTATGAAAAGTTCGCCCGCTGCTGTGACAATGACGTAAGCACGAGACTTCTTGAAACCGTTGAACGAGACGCAAGATATGACAATAATCATGAGTGAGAAAGATAGGATTGCACTCCCAGATTACACCCTACCTTATAAACCTGAACGCAACCTAGGGTGCGTTTAGAAAAGTGGTAAAGTATAATCGGTGTGTACACTAATCGTTTAGAAAATGAACTTAACAATTACCGGTTACATTTGTTCCACATTTCTAAACATCGGAGCGTGCACATTATATAAACCCAAGTTCCCCTGATATGAGACCACGGGAAAAGTTACCTTTTGAGGTTAGATTTATCAAGGTAGTGTTTACGGCTGTGGTTTACTCTGTTTATTTAAATTAAAATGTGCAGTGAAGACAATATTATTGTAAATACGTGTAGTCATGATTTAGTAACCGATGAAAGTGGAGAAATTGTAATAAATCACAACCAAATACTTTTGTGTGATAGAAAAAGTAAAATTGAGACTCATCAGTTTTTTTTAAGATTTATCTAATGAAAGTAATTAATATTTTAGCACAAGCTTGCACAGTGTATGTTTATGTCATATTTTCACAAATTTTATGTTTAAAATTAACTTTCTCTTAACGCCAACGTTAACCGTTTAAAAACTCTATAGGAAGGTAATCGTCACGTGATCTCCCTTCACGCTCCCTTAGCCGACTTTTTTTAAACGCACCCCTAGAGTAGGAGAGGAAGGGAGGCATCTATCAGAACATACGCAATTGCATTAAAAGATGACGCGCGTACGAGAACTCCAACGCACGTGTACAACTTATCCGCTGTAATTTATAACAATAACCTCACCCAGATACAAGTTCGTTCAAATCTAGAAAAAATTCTAACCTAGAAAGATTCTGCGAAGTAATACAGTAATAAATGTATAAAGTACAAATGCTCTGACAGTATACTATTGTTATTGTTAGTTATTTATTTTGCTCAGAAGCAGCACATTGTCTATTGAACAATATAGAACGAAGTTTTCCTTTAAAGACAGGTATCGAAAAAGATTTAAGTTCTGGAGAAAGTTCATTATATTTATGATAAATTTGGTAAGAAAATGACCTTTCAAAAAGTGAAGAGACATGTTTAGGGGGTGAAATGAGACCTCTGATGAATCTTGTAATATTATTATAATATTATTATATCAGACCGGAATCTGATTTTATTATATAAGTAAGGAGCAGAACGAAACATTAAGATCTTGTGATACAGACAAGTGTTTGTAATTCGCTCCTTGGTACATGGTTAGCCAACCAGCATCGATAAGTTTATGTGATATATGCTGGAATTTTCTTATTTCATATACAGCCTGTAATCAAATAAGTTTCTGTAAGTTCTTTATCACTTAAGGAAGTGGTTTCTGCAAATATGAATTTTATTGGTGAAAAATTAAAGAAATTAAAACCCCCCCAGAGCCCTGAAACTTTTTGTTTGAAAACCTCTGACTGGCCGTGTATCAGTTTCTACAAGCGCATCATAAAACGGCGTAAAACAATAAAGCGTCATCGAACTGAAGGGCACTGGGTTAAAATCTTCGCTTTTGTGATTCCATAACGGAATAGAATTATAAATATCCATCGCGTTGCTTATTAAATTAATCAATTTTCTCAATTTTCACATAATTGTTAATAGTTTTCTGCTTACAAAACTGTAAAAATAAATAAAAATTAGAAATTCCATTTTCTAAAATTATTTTACTAATTCATACGTATTCATCGTGTACTTTATTTGCTGGTCGTCAATAAACTGCGTTGTTATTTCTTTATTGCGCAAAACGTTTAAGAATGTCTTTTCTTTCTGCATTTCGGAAAATCATTATTGAACGCAGTCATCGCTTTTATTATTTTGTGGAACCAAAACAATAAAGCGTCATCGAACTCGAACTACGAAGAAACGTATTCGTTGGTGGAAATAATTAACAAAGCGACAATCAATCAAAGCGACTAATATTTTTTTTTTAATTATTTTAATAAGCGAAATTAGCACTGTAAATCATGTGTACTATTGGTCTACAAAGACCAGGATATCTAATTATTGTCGATTATCTAATGAAACAGATTTAATTCTGATCAATCCAAGCAGATTTAAATTGTTCTCCTTTAATAATATTGCATACACGGGCTACGACCCAGAGGTTGTCAATTTGAACTGTCGTCTTTAATGGGTCGGTAATTTTATTTTATTGTGTTCCCATAAAGCTTTTAAAATGCGATCAAGCAATTGACCTTGAATTTTGCTGGAATTTTGTTTTATAACATTGTTTTTGTGCACGGCCGACCAAAAGTTCTCAAACAAAAAAGAGTCAATACTCCTCCACTAAGTCACTTTTTAATTTTTGAGCTAGACTTTTCGTAGTTGCAGCATTAATTCTCTTACATGAGGAGGAACTTACGGTATTAATATGTGAAACTAATTTGATTACACCCTGTATAAACCTCAGACAGGAGTTTTGAATTTTTTGAATACGGTAAGTAGTTATTTTATCAATAGGAGCACAATATAGCACAAAATGTAAGTTGAGACATAACCAAAGCTTCACAGAGTTTTTCTTTATGTCTACATTTATGCTCTATGAGGAAACAGAATCTTTAGATAGGCACAAGCTTTACTGATACAGTTTAACTTGAGGCTTCCGAGGCCGTCGTTCATCGTTGAATTCCTGGCTTCCGGTTGGAACCGCGTCTCTACTCGGATTACTTACAGTCTCAACGACTTACGAGAGGCAGCAGCCCTGAGGAAGTTCTTCTGCAATGGAGAACGAAACGTCGCCAGTAGAAGAAATCCGAGGAGAGACGCGGTTACAACCGGAAGCCAAGAATTTAACGTTACTGATACATTTAGAAATATATTCCCTGTACCTAAAAGAATTATCTAATATCAGTCCAAGACTTCGAACCTTGTTAACTACCGGAATTTTAAAGCCATTAATTTTTGCGTCAAGAAGATTAACTAAATTATTGCAATTGGCATTATTACCGCAAAGTAATACCGCAGATTTATCAGGATTTATTATTAAAGAATGTTCACCAAAAACATCCGCTATGTACCTTAAATCAGCATTCATATTTAATACCGCCTGCTGCCAACTTGATGATTGAAAACTGATATATAGCTGGGTATCATCTGCAAACATTTGCGCTTTACAGTACTTAAGACCATCAGTAAAGATTGACGTGTAAATGGAGAAGAGAGTGGGACCAAGTACCGAACCCTGAGGTACTCCTCTCGTAACGGGCAATGAACTTGATATAAAAACATCTAATTTAACAGCTTGAGTCCGACCCAACTGCGAATCAAAGTAACTGCCTCACACGAGAGACCAATATATGACAGTAATGAAACGAGCATATCGTGATTAACAGTATCGAAGGCTTTGCTTTAGTCGAGTAACATCAGAACAAAGTTTTATCATTCTAACGTCAATTCCACCGCTAGCTGCAGCGTTAGATTTGAAGTCATTTAATATCTTTGTTATCGTTGAACAGCCTACGACATTAAAATTAAAAACAATGTTAGGTTTTCTCTTTATGTTGTTGTACCGGATCACGTTATGTTGCAGGTTAGTATTGGGAATACTATTTACATAAAAATCGCATTCATTAGGTAATCCGGTATCAATGGCACTTTTATTGCGCTTTGTACTTATGCGATTAAGCTCTTTCCATAAGCTTTTGCTATTAGAATATTTAGATATAAATTCAAAGTAGGCTTTGCGCTCATTCTTGAATGTAAATGTGGTCAAATTCCTAAGAGATTTATAATAATTCCAATGTCGCTGAAGCTTTGTTTTTCTATATTTAGCCTTAGCCCTATCCCTCAGAGTCATGAGAAGTTTCAGGTTGTCATGGCGTGTATGGCTTGTTGAATTTGCATAGTTTTAAGGGGGAATGTATGTTAAATAAATCTACGATGCAGTTATTCAAAAAATCAACTTTCTTTCCTATGTTTGCATGTTCGAAAAATCACGACACCACCTACCTACCGGATTCAATTTGTTTGATTCAGTTATGATATTTCCAAAAATACAGTCATGATCCGAAAATGAACAGGAAATGACTCCAGAATCTTCAATAAGGCCATAATCAGAGATAATAAATCAATCAATCAATGATAGTTTAGTAGATCAGTAGAACTCAATAAATATAAGTACAAAGTTTTTTTAATCTCAAACAGGACAGAAAAATGAAGGGAACACACTCAACGTTTCGCTATAGATTTATAGCTTCGTCAGGAGTGAAAAAAAGTAAATAAACAAGTTCTCAAGAGAAACAAGTCGTCAAGAGAAACGAAAAGGTAACATGATTTTAAACTAAAATACGAGTTGTCCGGAATAAAGCTAAATCTTTAGGAATGTTAGTAAATAAAGAAATAACATCTAAAAAAATTATAATGCAATTATTTGGTACAGTTTTCTACGAGTTCAAAAGAATTTTTTATAAAATATTCTGATTTACTAGTAACCTAAGTAATGATTTTTTAAATAAATTTAGATAAGAAATATGGAGAAGAACCAATAGTGGATACTATAGGACGAAGAGGTGTATTAGGTTTATGAATTTTTGGGAATGCAGTATAATTTAGGAAATATGTGATGTTGTACTTTAAGAGATTTAGCAACAATATTACTAATTTCAACGGATTTCTCTATCTTATTAATAATTAATAATTAATAATACTGAAAGTTTTACGTTGATAAGATTCGGTGGGATCGTTAGCTAATTCTACATACATATGTATTATTATCAGACAGCATAGTTTGAACTTTTTAAAAATAATCAGTTTTATCAATTAAAACAGTTACATTGCTTTTATCAGCTATAGTAACAATAATATTAGGGTTATCTTTAAGAATTTTTTTACAAGACAAGATATCTCTAATAAGAATCTTATACTTTGATTTTTCAAAATTTTATGAATATTTCTAATATAATTTCAAAAATTAGAACAAAATTTATTTCTTATTTGTATTTTTGAAGGTGAATCTAAAGATTTAATACCAAACTCTAAGCTACTTAATACTTTTAAGAAATCTACTTATTGTTTATGAAAATAAGGTAATAAAATTTTTTTACCTAAAGCGAAAATGTATTTTAAATTTGACGGAATCTCAGTTTTTGTATAATTTACAAGCCACTTATTTATTATATTTTGATCAAATTTAATCTAAAAATTTTTATCTCTAATAGAAATAAGATTATCTAACTTTTTAATCTGTATCAATCGAATTTTATTAAAATACCTTTCATTTTTTTGATTTTCAAAATTTAGAAAATTAGTCAATGTGATATTATCAAGAAAATTATTTAACTGACCTAAGGTATAATCTAATTTCCAAGTTAATTTGGTAAGAACTTTGAAAGTTATCTCTATTTGATATGAAAGAATTTTATTAGCAAAATCTGATACGTGTCTGTCAATTTTGTGACATGACATATCGTACGCTCTTTTTAAAGGTTCAATTATATGACGAGGGAAAACTCCCTCTTTCCTACATTTAAGTAAAAAGAGCTTACGATTTTTCATTCTGGTAATTTTAATTAAAGTATTAGAATAAATTTTGCACAGTACCTTATTTTGATGCCCGTAGTGAAACTCGACAAAATCGTAAAACCCTATGTTTCAGATATCCATAATTAAAGTTTGTTCTTGTCCGATGAAAATTGTAAGTACAAAGTTTTTTTAATCTCAAACCGGACAGAAAAGTGAAGGGAACACACTCAACGTTTCGCTATAGATTTATAGCTTCGTCAGGAGTGAAAAAAGTAAATAAACAAATTGTCAAGAGAAGCAAGTCGTCAAGAGAAACGAAAAGGAAACATGATTTTAAACTAAAATACGAGTTGTCCAGAATAAAGAGAACAGTAACTAGAACTAAATTAAAACTAATTTTTTTTTAATTAATTAATTGACGGATCTATATCCTGTTTAAAGAGTCTACAAAAATCAACAAAATATGTCATTTAAATTTTCAAAGTCCGTACGTTTATTAATAGAATTTGGAGACCTTTTAATTTAGTTCTAGTTACTTTTCCCTTTATTCCGGACAACTCGTATTTTAGTTTAAAATCACGTTACCTTTTCGTTTCTCTTGACGACTTGTTTCTCTTGACGACTTGTTTCTCTTGACAATTTGCTTATTTACTTTTTTTCACTCCTGACGAAGCTATAAATCTATAGCGAAACGTTGAGTGTGTTCCCTTCATTTTTCTGTCCGGTTTTTAGATTAAAAAAACTTTGTACTTACAATTTTCATCGGACAAGAACAAACTTTAATTATATATATATATTAATAAATATATGTTAAAATCTCCTTTACAGAAAATTTTATCCGAATGTAACATGCATTGAGAAATAGAATTTTCAAATACGTTAAGGAAATCAATATAATCAATATGTGGTGGTTTATAAGTGACTCCAAAAACAAATTTATCATAGGATACACTACATAATAACCACAGCTGTGTTCTAGTATATCATTACATGTGTCAATGGTATACCGAATTGACTTATGTATATAAACTCCGACTCCCCCTCCACAACTACTTCGATCATTACGAATAAAGGAAAAATTATTTATTTGTAAAGCATCCGATGAAATATCTGATTTGAACCAAGTCTCTGAGACGGCCATAATATCAAAATTATTATTCAAAATAAATCCTTCGAGATCTGAAATTTTAGGTGATAAAGATCTAATATTAAGATGTCCTGCCTTGATGGTTTTATCCATTATTATTATACTCGATTAACATTTTCTCATTAATAATTTCAACTTTTAATATTATTAAAATAATTAAATTTATAATGCACGCAAAATTTTTACGAAGCACTGTATAAATTTATTGCATAACTTATTTCATGAATTTCAGTTTTACGCAAAACCCCAAAGCTGCAAGCCTAACATTTTCTCTTTCATGAAATTGGCTGTTTTTTCCACGAATATAGTACGAGCTTCAGAATAATTATTCTAACCTCCTCAGAATCTGCACAAAAGGTAGCGGGATCAAAGGAGAAAATAAAGAATTTCCGAGGATCGTTTTCGCGATCTCCAGCAAAGAGAAGCCTACGCAGGAATCAATTATATTTTCTACCTGCTCCGCCCACGTTTTCGTACAAAACATGTTCGTTCGTGTGCTCACAATATCGAAGCACAGGTTTTAAAAATAGGATGCCGCGCAGAAACTTAACGATTTGTTTCTACAACTCTACCGAAAGGTTTTAATCCCAATTTTAGAAAGAAAGGCCGAAATAACTTCTAATATTTCCTTAAACAGCGACGTGTTATATCATATGCATATTTGCCGACTAGTGTTGGTTACAGAACCGATGACAGATTTGAAAGGTTGCTTGACCTCATCTTCTGTATATGTTCAAGATCTTCCTTGCACAGTTTCATAGTTTTTCTACTCTAAATTATCTTCGGCGTCAACTTTCTTGTAGAGAAAATACTATTAGTAACCGGATGAGTTAGCTTTGTCGACGTCTTTTTTTGGGTCAAGTTCTTGAAAGACATTTTTCTGCAACAAATTGTAATCAATAATAATCTAAAAATGACGTATGCAATGGCAAAATAAACGATTTCAATCGCTGCTGTATGTATAGCACCGTGTCGTACTCAGGAAACCCTGAATAATAGTGCTAAATGACAGTTCTAAAATACCCCATTTACCACGGTTCCTTCCTTTTCGTATCTCGATAATTTATCAAATTTTAACAAAAAGAGCTTAAGATTCAATAACTTGTTTACTTACACACGAAGAGATTATGATTTATGATGAGGGAATATTAAGTAAGTTTTAATCAAGCAACTTACAAATCTCGTTTATTACAATATGTAAATGGAATGTGTGTATATCATTAAAACAAACTAATTAATTTCAGGCTAATTAAAATTTATGGTAAGCACGAAAATGTATTCTGATTGCTTATAAATAACGCATAACATTTATGCGAAGACAGCGTCTCTGTATTAAGCAATTTGTTCACGTTTGTTTGAAATTTATTATACAAATTTGTTAAACTTAGGATTAGTATGTTTTCTTTAACAGTCAGTGTAAACATAACTTTTACGAAACTAAAATAACACAAAAAATTAAGTACTCAAATCAATTTTATTTTCTTTCTTACGTCCATTTTTAAATAACTTAACGTATGGTTCTAAAGTTTTTGGAAAGTGTTGTGTATTCAGAATAACGCGTCCACATTTAAATAGCGCGCCATTTCCGTACCCACAAAAACCTGGGAAACACCCACCTCGCCGGAAACCGACAGTACGGCCACATTCTCGCTACTGAACGTACGCATCCCTTACATTGTAATTGTACACCGATGCTTAAAAGTTTTCGGAGTACTAGCCAGATCACTGGCAGTAGTAAATTTTGTACTTTGCAATTATGAACCTTACAGCTTTTACAAGCGTATCTGCTGTCCGGATAATAAAACCGGCCGTCGCAAACACAAGGATTTAAAATAGACACGAACGTATTCAACCAACTTGATTAATTACTTATAGTGGTAGAAATGCATTCATTATTTAGTTAGTAAATTTAACAAAATTTGTTTCCTAAATATTATAACGTGTAGGTAAAATAAATAAGGAAAACAATGTGAAATAAAAATTTCTGAATCTTTGATAAATATAGTGAAATGAAATGTAACTATGCGTGCATATCATTATTATCAATAAAGACTTTTTATTGGTATTATTATTAAATAAGTAAATGAAATAGAATTTATTATTTTCGTAAATAAATAGATTTTATAAAATTAAATAGTATTAATTGATTTTGTATAATATTTTTTTTCTGAATTAAATTATATGATCAAGAATAAATGTCCCATCATTCGCATATTTTGACAAATTAAAGGTTATAAGTTTGAATAATTTACTTCTGAATTAATGCAAACTTGCGAAAATTGTGTTTATTTCAATTCTAAGAAGGCTAAAATAATAAAGAGCATGCATGTTATGAATTTTCAGAATTCGTAAATTACTTCGAATGCCCTAATCATAATCGGATGCTTTAGGTAAACAATAGTTTCTCTGATATCCTCATCCTCAATAATGATTCTCCATACAGTTATTTTAATTGTTTCCAATGATCAACATTAATTTATTTCTTGCCATAGTAATTTTGGTATTACGCATTATTTTTTATATAAAATAGTATAGGTTTTTTTAATATATTTTGCAGTGCGGTTTTTTGTGGTAACTATAGAAGGTAATATGTAAAAAAACTTTTTTTATATAAGCTTTTTCTCAGCTCCTAAAATAAAACATTGGGACATATAAAAATAACCCTATACATCTCGCTCAGCTCATTTTTGTATATTTCATATTTACTAAAAATCTCTTTACTCTTTTCTCGTAATTAAAATTTTAGAATAAAAATTTCTATAATATAAAACTTTTGTGAAATAAAAAATTAAATAACAAATCAGACATTGCGTATAATTATAATTTTTCCAATTAATTTACATCATCGATACTTTAAACTAATTTAAAATTCATGTATTTCTTTAGATATATAAAGATCTGTTATGTAAGAAAATAAAATATTCTAATTTAGGTAAAATAAAATTGTGGTTACATTTTTGATAAATGATAAATGAAACTAAATACGTGCGTTCTAACGAAATTCAACGCATCATAAACATCTACCGGCCGCGGCAGTTTAAGAGGATTAACGACCTTCTTATCAGGATGCGGAGAAAGTACCCTCTTTTCTTAAGATTCAAAATAAATTGGACCTGTTTCAATAAGGGTCATATTCGAACAGTTTTATTGCTTTTCGTTTCGAAACTTTTAAGCATCGGTGTACCTATTATTAGGGACCTTAATAAAGTACTTTTACGAAACCAGTGTCTCTTTACGGACACAAGAAAAAGCTTTTATATTGTTTTTAGTTGTACCAAATGACGTTTAATCAGATTGTCGCTGAGAGTGAAATGTTGCAAATCACATGCTTTTCTTCACGACAGTTTAGTTTTTGCGATCTGGTTCAGGAAAATGTTTCATAAGCTAGCTATTCATAGAGGAATTTGCAATTTAGTTGGACAGATGCCCTAAATTGTTGCCGTTTATCGAGAACAAAATATCGACAATTCATCAGACTATAAAGGAATGCGAGGAGGGTATCGTATATATATTAATTTGCCGAAAAGTAATCAGCCTAGAATTTTGAGTCACATATGAGGGAACTAAGTTTGGTTGAAGTTGTTAAAGACAGAACTGGAGTTTCACGACGAAAACAGCTCGAAGATTCGGTGTTTCAAAGACCACTGTCTTTCGAACAATTTCGCGAAATAACGTAACGTTTCGAGAAAGACGAGAGGCATTAAAATATACCGCGGCTCAATTAGAAACAATTCCTAGATGTTGTCGTGCATTGAGGCGCATCGACTTTATCAATAAACTGATTGTAATGGATGATAAGAAATTATTAACAATGTCCCACCCACAGATGAGGGGAAACGGTTTTTATACCGACGATACAGAAAACACCAGACAACGTAAAATGCTAAGAAAAATACAGATTTGAAGACAAAATTTCGGTGTGGCGGGTCATTTCTAAAGACGGACTTATCTCGCAGCCGTACATTGGTCGTATTCGAGCAGAAGCCTTAATTTCACAACTTTATATTCTCTAAATTGCTTCAGTTTTAAATACGCACCACGGCAATGATGACATCATATTTTGACCTGCTGATCTCGCCTTTATACAACTACGCTAGAGTAACTATAGACTGGTACAATGTACAAAACAATTTTTTTTCCTAAGTTAGATATTCATCCCAATGTACGTCAAGCTCGGCCAATAGAGGAATTTTGGTCAGTATTGACTAGAAAAGTGTACAATAATGGTTTGGAAGCTGCAGCTGAAGACCAATTATTACGACGCATTTTTCCAAAAAAAATCTAAGAATCGATCGCGGTGTTGTCCAGAGGGTGGTGGAACAAGTCAGAAGAAAACTGAGGACCGTTGAAGATAACGGTCATTAATTTGAATATACAATTTGAATATTAAGTATTATTGTTAACTATTGTAACATTTAGTTTATAAAGTAAAACAGTTTATAAAATGTTATCAACATCTAAAAGCTTTTCGAAAACTCTAGGACCATACGTTAGGTTACATAATTATCGATACTGTTAGCGATACCGTTCTAGTGCAATTGTGCAGCCTTAATTAAATTATATTAACGCAGTCTGTATCATTTAATATTGCCCAATATTGAGCGACTGTGGATCACATTGAAATGCTACAAAATATTTTGCATTGACCAGAAATGGTTTGGTTTTCGATCCCGGAAAGCAATCTTTGGAGAATCGTGATTTCAAGATTTTATTCACAGAGAGGCGTCCGGCAAATAATTCGCGCGAATTAGTCCGCGCGGACATGTCCGAACGTGCTACAAATCCAGTATGTGGAGAACAAAACGATACAGTGCAAAATCTGTTTTGTACAATTTTGGTTCGCGCGATTCGGTTTGTGCGGTCCAATTCGCGCAAATTGAACGAAATGTGCTTTACAGCATAGTCAGCGATCAGAGGACAGAGCAGTATTTCATACATACGTCACAATCTTCTTTTAACACACGAATGACATTCGAGCGATCTTTGCTCTTCACAAGTACTTTTCCCTTATACACGAATCATTGTATTAACAATAGACCGAGAAATTTTAGTTTTTTTGTTGTTTACTTTTGCTTGTTCTTAGCACGGCAGTATTCCGGTGTCATAGTCTAAAAATATTCTGCGGCTTATAAGTTCTCCGGCGTTCGTATATAAAGTCAGTCGAGTCAGAGTTGAAGATGTAAAGCAGTTGGGTTTTTAGTTTAGCCTAAGTTACTCCAAAGTATCAATTAACAATCAATAAATAAATCAGTAAAGTTCTGTGTAAGTTTCTACCTCTATGAGACTACGTAATTGACAACTGTTTATTAACATAATAAATGTATTCCTTATTTTGACAACGTCCCTAATTACGGCTAACCCTAAAAGATTCGTAACATTCGGTCAAGCGCCATGGCTTTACCGTAACCCGTAACATTTGCTGGAGGCGCCATTTTTAATTAAATATAACAATATCAAACTTGTGCCATTTTCAAGTTGCACAAATTAATGTAGTGAATGCATCTTAACAGGTTTATATTTTATAATCTGATTTAATTGATTTACCTTGTTTCGTAGGTTACGGCAAACATTCCATACAGACTGTATGAAATGACATTACTGACGACGTATACAACAGAACTAACTACGGACGTTATAACTTACGGCTGTAGAAGTTCGTGTATACGGGTTCCTACTACCGTGGTTATTAAAACGCCGCAGTTACGCTACTACAATTCAGTCAGCGGTAGTAAGTTATAACTCCGTAAGTTATAACTCCGGAGTTATAATTTCGGCTGTGTCATGTATACGGATCACTTTCTATGTTCCCAACAAACGAAAAAAAAGTATACTAACGTCCTATGCACTTGACGTATGGTTAGGGAATGTTATAATTTACACGGAATGTTGCACAATTAACACTCCGTAGTTATTAGTAAGGTTGGAGAGATTTATGTTTGAAACGTGCATACGCGTTGGTTACTATCGTAGTTATAACTACGGTAGTTGTTTGACGTGTGTACGTACGACACATCGTTACGTTATAAAGGCAAGCGTTATAAATTAGAAAATGTAATTACTACTACTTGAAAACGGTCAGGAGAAGCACAGTATTGACAAATTGTGGAAATTTAGACAAATAATTTTTTTTTGTTAATTTTGTGCTTTTTCCTCTCGTTCTCAAATATAAAGTATCTTTTCTAATTTATAACGTAACGGTGTGTCCTCGCACGCTCTGTATTAGCATAACTTAATCCTTCAGATCTCCGTTAGAATCGTACTTAAGGTCTCGATCGCCAACATTTTATGTAACGCGTACGTGTATTTATGGACTTACTTACTTACTCGGCGCAGATAAAATTAATAAGATAATTAATGCCGTTACCGGCAAATGCCTTACAAAACTACTCTCCTGGATAAGTCAGAATTATAAATGATATTCTCTCTACGCATTAAAGGCAATAAAATTCAGCGATAACAACTACTGGAATTAATTATGGTAACGAGTGTAATAATTTTCAAAAGTAATCTGCTATCGTAAATTTCCGTCCGGCCTGCTCACAGCCGGAGCTAAATTGAAATCTCTCATTTAAATTTATGTTTCGCGCAAAATATCATTGTTTTTAGATTATAATTGAGACTGTTGCAAACAAAGTGAGCGAGACGCAACGAGAAAGCTGTATTCTTATGAGTGCACACACTTTTGCGACCCGCAGCGAAAGACGACGCGGCGATTCAGCTAACGCACATCTAGTACAACAACAAATAACGCGGGTATGAATATGCCGAAGATGCCTCGCTGTTCACCCTCGCTACTTAGGTCGCACTGAATGCCGCGATATCATCTCGATGTAAAACAAACATACAGCTCTAACCAGAACCGTACATATCGAAGATGAACAGTAGCGCACATCTTCGACATGCATGATTTCATTTAAATCTATGCGATTGTTTTACATCGAGCTATCGAACGCGACCTAAACATCGAGGGTGAGCAGTGAGGCATCTTCGGCATGTTTGTACAACTTTCTGCAAAACGTTATTTGACTACTCTCCATACTCGCGCTCATTGCATTAGAAGGAAGCGTCTGTTGTAAACTACGTGCGTTAACAGAATTGCCCTTATGTATTATATACACTGTGAACGTTTAGAGTGGAATAATCCATATAAATAAGTGCCAGATCATCTGCAGCTAAAATCCTCGGACAGGTAAACCTATTTTTATTAGCGCGAATATTTTTTTAAAGTTATCTTTTTTGCCAACCCCCCCTTTCCGCAATGACGTCATCGACATTTTTTTTAATAGCACGCCCACAATTTTTTAGCAGATTTGGGTAGATTTGAAAATTCTGATTTCATCAATATGCATAATTTGACATTCGCACTGTCGGCACCCGAGAAATTAATTACGAAAGATACACACAAAAAATGGAGGTTCCACGGAAGAAAAATTATCAAGATCTGTCAAATTTACTTGATGATACTTTTTATCATTTATTTCAACTAAGGTGTTGAAACAAATGATTATTGTTCATTTGTCTGAAATAAACCGTAGAAAATTTTCCATTTTTTGTTTTACTTTCGTAATTAATATCTCGGGTACCGTCAATGCGATTGTCAAATTATGCATATTGATGAAATCAGAATTTTCAAATCAAAATTTTCAAAAAAAAAATGTCGGTGACGTCATTGCGGAAAGGAGTGGGGGTTGGAAAAAAAGATAACTTTAAAAAAATATTCGCGCTAATAAAAATAGGTTTACCTGTCCGAGGATTTTAGCTGCAGATGATCTGGTACTTATTTATATGGATTATTCCACTCTAAACGTTCACAGTGTATTATGAAAACATTATAATTATTTAAGTAACTTTCAAAAAGACTGGCATAATACATTTAAATCATATCAATTACACCGCCGTCACTGCAAAATGAACGCGAGTGTATTCAGAATGTTTTCGTTTATATAAACAACTTTTTATATCCAGTCAACCAGAACTACTGTAGCTCTTACTACGTGCCGCATAAATGTAGGGTAAGTTTATAACGAAGCTGTGATTCAAGATGACAGCGGAGATTTCGAATAGCGCTGATAAAGAAAAACACGTATTCAAATGGATGTGTTCATAACCTAGCTGCGACTATAAGCGCTCATATGCCTTTCATTTTCTGTGGAAATATACCTTGTACCATAGTATAGTTTCCCTTTCATTTTCTGAAGAAATATACCTTGTACCGTGGTATAGTTCCCCAGAAAATGAAAATTGCGAGAGTGCTGGCCATACTAAAAAAAAAGGGATCCTTCCTCACCTGACAACTATCGCCCCATATCAACATTACCCATATTCTCCAAAGTCTTTGAAGCTGTACATAATGAAAGGTTTTCTAAACCACAGTGAATATGTTAGGAACAATCAATGCGGTTTCCGATTTGGAAGGAATACCATTAGTTGTCTTTTATTTGCAACGCAGATTAGTTCAGATCAGTTCAGTTTAACCCAAAGTAAACTGATCTTAAGTGATCGATTTAATAGTAAATAAAACATGCGAAATGCGATTGCTGCATTTTAATCTTCAGATGAAGATATTATTTTTGCATCACTTTACAGCGAGTTAAACAAAAACAAAAGATTATTTGCACGAGTAATGTAATTGACAAACAGTTGAAATAACATCCCCTCTACAAGTGAACCAACTGATCCAAACTGATCTAGAATTTCCGAGGTGCAGTATCAGCAAGACGGGAAGTGTTTTGGATCACTTTGGGTTAGACCATGTAGCCAAATAAAACAGACAAATTTTTGAATAGGTGATCTAGGGTAAAAGTGAACTGATCTGACGTGCAAATGAAAGACAACTATTGATGCTGCTATTTCGATCACCAACTTTATTTGCGAATACCTTGAGAATCACGAGACATGTAAAACTATTCTCTGCGACCTAACCAAGGCCTTCGACAGCATAAAACACGACATTTTTCTAGCTAAAATTGGAATTACTGGCATAGTACTTAATCTATTTATTTCCTATCTATCCAATAGACAACAATTTCTTGGACCTTCAAGGGGAAAAATCATTAACATGTATAAATAAAACCGGAATGCCACGGAGGTCTGCTTTTCTGTATCATTTTCATCAGCGACCTGCCAGCAAATATTTCATGGCATACTATACTTTAGGCTGACGACACAATGTTATTAGTTAGTGATAAGAAAAAAGCGAGTGCTAAACTTTACGAACACTAGAATGCGAGTATGTCTCTTACTTCCAATTTTTCACTGTCCTTTGTACCTACACTTACGAAGTTCGTATCTTTGCGAATAGTAAATTTAGCAATATGGCATATATGACATAACAGGCAGTTGTAATTAAAAAAAAATTAACGAGTACGCAGAAATAGGAGTATAAAATAATTGAGAGCTTCAATGAGAAATAAAGAAAAATAAGAACAATCGATATCTGCAGGAAAAATACAGATTTAACATACAGGGAAGGGCAAAAGTATGGAACAGGCTTAATAATTCAAAAACTGTACTAATGTGTTTCAATTATTTATCTGCTCTTGTTTTTGAGATACAATGCCCACTTGATTTTTTTAAATGGCAACCGGTTAATGTTTTTCTTTTATTTAATAAATCGAACTATTACTACAGAAAATTTTGGAGAAAATAGCGTTTGAAAAAGTTGTGAACAATGGTTTAGGATAATATTCGACAAAATTACCAGTTTAGACGAAAAAAAAATTAGAAGGTCACAAAATTATGGACTGTTTTCAAGATAGAAGTAAAAAAAACTAATAAATGTTGCTTTTAAATACGAAAACAAATATGGGGAAGGAAAAAGTATGGAACCGGTTTAATATTTCGAAAGCCCTTTAACGTATTTGTTTGAAATTTGATGTATAATTTAGAGTTCCAACTTGTTTCAAGTTTATCTGCTTTTGTTTTTGTGATTCAACGCCAACTTGATTTTTTAAAAGAACTAACTGCACATTTTCTCCCTTTATTTAATAGCTCGTTTAATTCTCTAAACAACCACTAAAAATTATTTATCTATTACAAAAGAAAATTTTCGCAAAAATAACGTTTGAATGAAAAAAAGTGTAAAAATGGTTTACTAAAAATTATGGGCTGTTTTTAAGATAGAACTAAAGAAAACTTTAATAAAAATTGCTTTAAAAACATGAAAACAAACACCGAATATCAACGTAAACCATTTTTCTTAACTTTTACATTCAAACGATATTTTCTCCAAAATTTCAGAAACAAGAGCAGATGAACAATTTAAACAAATTGATAATATAGGTCTTATTGACTTTAAATCACCCATCAAATTTCAAACAGATACATCAAACAGTTTTTGAAATATTAAGCCGGTTCCATACTTTTGCCCTTCCCTGTATATCATTTTTGTAGTCTTTTTTAATAACTTATCTTAGTAGAAACATTCACGAACTTTTGGTTTAATAAAGGGTTCCGAATGAGGTCGATATCGATCTCTTGGTGGTCAATGAAGGCTTGAAAGACGTCAAACCTAAAAGGGTTGGATCTATTAGAGGGTCGAAGTTAGTTATGAACAGGGGAAGAACTTGGTGTTCGACGCTTTTTACATCGAATGTACTATTTACTGCTGCCACGTTTCCGGGGCTCCGATGCATCAAACTGTTATTGAGTAGAGATTATTAAGGGCGAGGCTAATACAGTCCGAGTACTAAATATTCGTGTTATTCGTCGCACAAGTGGCCCGAATTTTTTTCCCTGGTTATGAATTCTTGTCTAGTACAAGCCTATCTGAGCAGTTCATTAAAAGGAAAGTACAAGATTTACGAATAATATTAAATAAATTTGAATCAAACATTGTAGGAACAGTTTTAACACGAATAAATGAAGAAGAAGAAAAAGAAGAAAAAGAAGTTCGATTGATTGCTGTTCAAAATTAAAATAAAATACAGTAAAATTGAATGGAAACAAAAACAGAAGACGATCACCGACGTGGTGATGATGAAAATAAAAATTGTGCAAAACTAACAATAAAATAATATAAACATATCATAAATAAAACATACCCTTTGCCTTCGCTTAATATTCGCTGTAATTTATAAACTGTATGTATGTAACTATTTCCCGCATTTTGGTCGCAAAATGCAAGAAATACGTATAGTTTATGAATTATATATAGCGAACTGAAAGTGAACGTACATGACTAAGGGGGTAAGTCAATCATCTCCAAATATTAAAGAAAAAGGACGAACAGTAAATAATAAATAAATAAATAAATAACAATAGAGAAAGGAAATAAAAGCGGTGATTAATCGACGAAAATGAAAGGTAAAATAAAATTAACTCCGATCGAGTTAAAGAAAAACAAAAGAAAACAAAACAAAATGACGACCGACTGATAGTTAAAAAATAAAATGGTATTAAATAAAATGAAACAAAAGGAAAAACCAAGAACAAAAAGTAATAAATTGATAGTTACAAATCATATAACAAATCAAATGAAATCGAATCGATCAATTGATTAAATGAAAAATAGAATAGAATAATGTCGAATAAGGAATATACCAAAACAAAAAGACGATCGGTGACAAAGATGAAAATTCTAGTCAGATCGAACCAAGAGAGAAATTTTGAGCAGAAAAGAACAGAAAAGAATCTAACGAATGGTCGAATCAGTTTTTACAATAATAAAAAGTTAAATAAGGTGAATCGTAGATTGGCACTTAACAAAGTTTTGGTTTAATTTTTTAGAAATATTGATTAAATTTGAAAGGGAGCTGATAAACATTTTTATTTTCTTGTTAGAGGTCGATGCTTAAAAAAAGGTTGGAAACCCCTACATAAATCATTAAAAGAAAACCTAAACATATTTACAAGCATTCTTTTCGAAAGCATACGGAATAGATCTCCTGCATGCCTCCGGTTATGAGAAAAAAAAACTGTTATTGTTCCGCTGTTTTTAAAGTAATCAACACAAATATGTAGAATAGTTTCTCCACAAAATTGAAAATTTATTTATTTCTTTTACTTTTGCTCGCAGCAAAATACTCGCATATTTGTGAAATCGTAACTTTACGAACGATGAAAAATTAAAATTGACAGACTTCATATTTTTATGAACACGTAAATCTATTTGCGAATTGACCCCCTGAGGTTTCGGTCCATGTTGCTGGGTGTCACTGCCTTTTCTAACCCTGAATGATTCGGACGAAGCAGTCTGTCGTTTATGCGAAGTTGCATGAGGATTTTGCCAGATATTGCGTTGCGTTTGAAGAAAAGGAGCTGTGAAAATTTTGCGCTGTGGTGAAGGGATGGAGCTGTGAAAATTTCTGCATTTGTCTTTTGAAAGGATTTTGCGTTTGTCGTTTGAAGTTCTGAATATGGAAGCCGTGAATATTTTCTGCGTTGTCGTTTAAAGAAATGAATGTTTAGAACCGTAAAGTTTCTGCTTAAGGAGACGAGCTTCCTCATGTCAAGTTCCGGATCAGATGAGTAAGAAATCACATTATTTTTATTATTGTGCCGTATATAAAGTTTCCTGAAATTTTTATATTTTATATTGTCAAAGTATACTGGGTGTCTCATAATCTACGGAGGAGATTAAAAGGGTAGATAAGGGAAATAAAATTAAAGCTTTTTTCTTAATAAATTTTTGGGAAAAATCAATAACTAAAAAGTTACAACAGTTTAAAGTGAAATTAATTAACAAGTGAAAGTTACTTCCTGTAGTAATATTTTACGTTTTACATTCAAATTTGAGGCATGAGTTAACTGAACACTGCTTTTAAAATAAACAACTACTTTCAAAAATGTAGTCACGTAAAGCTTCTTGAATTGCACTAGATTTTAATTTTAAAATATTTAAACTTATAATTACTTGCAGTGAAGTTAATTTAAATTGTAAACGTTTTGACTGACCAGCTGATCGGAGAGGCTGATTTACGTTGCTCGTGTTCAAGGTCAAGTGAAGTACTGACCGACCCTGGCCTACTTCGACTTGGGGGTATAATTGAAGAGGCGGCCGCGTTCCACTTTTAGCTATGCCAGCAGTTCTCAAACGGTTTAGTGAAAATCTGCCACTGCTTTTTTCTCGACAACTATTAAATTTTTGTTGAGAACATATGAGTTCAATCGTTGCCATTTATGGTGATATAATACAGGTTTAAATATTTGCACACAGTAAAAGAACAGCCTGTATAGTTTGAGCTTTACTTTAATATTTGCTACCCTGCATACGTACAGTATTCTCATGTTAATTTTGCATTAACCACGATGTTATGTTGTTGTATACTTTGTGATTATATCATTTTTCAACTGCATTTCTGATTTTTTTAATTATAGATATAGCCAAAGAAAATTTGCGTAATTTAATTTAGAAAAATCGGCATGGAATTCGTTTTTCTTTTTCTTTCTTTCCGAACTGTCCTAGTAATTACAGTTTAAAGAGACCACTTGGCGCTCAATAACTTTCAAATCGTTACGTTATGTTTTTTTTCTTTCACGTATTACGTGACTTTTCTTAAGAAAACAATTGTTCAAAGAGTTATCCCTCGGTAAGAACCTTCTTACAAAAAAGAGAATGTCACAAATTAACAATAATAATCCAATTTTAAAATGTGCCTCTTCGGCGCACTTTCACTGCGTCGCTGATATCGGGACAAAAAAAAGAGGGTTCCGGATATCTGAATAATAAATTATAAAACGGTGGTTGTTATCGGTGATATAAACGGATACATCCGCGTTCCTCGTTTTGGCCGTGACTTGGGAAAAAATCATCCGTCGTTTTTTCCTCTTCTCTCCGTCGTGCATACTGATACAGGCTATAAATTATTTGTAGCCGGTAATTATTGCAAGTAATTTCATGACAGGAAAAAAGAAAAGTTTGTGCGGAAAACGTCGTAAAAAGTTAATTAACATAAGGCATTAAATGTCTTGCAATTAAGTCGGACGCTTTTTCAAAGGTTAATTCATACCGTGCTACTTACTCATACCGCGGGCACGTGTTTTACAAATGAAAACGTAGTCTTCGTGTGTAATTGAAACCTAGTAAAGGACAGACAAAGCTATCTTATAGTTTTAAATTTAATGATTCACAGTAGCTTTGGCAGTCAATAAAATAGTCGCCTGCCAGTAACATGTAAATCCAGGGCTTCAAGAGTGTTGATTTCTTCACGTAAAACGAGATTGTTCATTGTTTATTGAAAAAAAGACATGTAATTGCAATTTGCACTTAAAAGACTATCACACATACGCGCGGTGAAACGCGACGGAAAAGATTTCTTTTGTTGTACATACATTCCAACGCCGTGTCCTAACTAAACGCGATTTGTGAAGCGAACGCGATGCTGCAAATGCGACGCAACGCCCACAAAGAAAGGTGGCTGCGGATGAAGAGCGAAAATATAATATAATGTACCGGGTGCTCCAGTAATAGCGGCGACCGGTGATACATACCAGCTCCAGGAGAGGAAGAAACAAAGTTTCCAAGAGAAAATCAAATAAAAAAATATTTTTAAGTATCTGAGTTCATCGGAAGAAGGTGAAATCAAAAGGCTCAACAATAAAAATAAATTTATTAACAAAAGTCTCAGAATAAGCCACAGCTTTGATAGCGTCATTGAAATGCTGAATTAATTCTGCACAACTTTGATTTTAGACTTATTATCCTATCACCATTAATAAGAGTGGAGAAAACAGTTGAATTATTTATTTTAATAAATATCATAACTTTATCATAAAAAAACGAACGTCGGTTCATTTGAAAAGAAATTTTAAGTTGATATAAAATCTCTAAGTAGTTAGAGATCGCTATCTACAAAAGCGGAGTTCAAGCTTGGACGCATGCCTTTCTTTCTCCTTAATTTCCAAATTGATTAAGTTCCTCTATTTTAAATAATAAGAACTGTTTCTTCTAATTTTCTTACTTGAACATTTAATTTTTCGTGATGTCAATGGCAGCCTATTTACGGCAGCTACTTTGTGCTACCGCTATTCTACGAATCCGAGGCTGACGGCCAACATTTTAATGAACAATAGGGGCTCTTCTGTATCCAGTACGTTAATGGAGTGCTTCTATGGTAACAACTAATACGAAAGCTTTATGATTGGTTGTTACCATAGCAACACACCTTTAAATTTAACGTAGGTACTCGGTACAAAATACACCTTATTAAGGGCTATTGTGTATAAAGTTTTATGATTGGTTGTTATCATAGCAAGAGTCCCTTAAATTTAACGTACTCGATATGCAATATTAATTATTAATTATTAAAGAAGTCCTACTGTAGAAATAATCTGTTTAAATATTTGTAAATGATTTCGGGAACATGTTATTTAAATAAAAGATCCAGACAGCAAACAAACACAAAAATGAGAAAAACGCAGGCAATGATTATATGAAAATTGGACTGATGATAAATCTAATCGTTTTTGAAACACATTGATAGAAAATCGTTGCCAGTTATTTATTTTAATATTCACTGTTCAAGGTCATGCTGTTAGTTTGATTTTAATTGAATTTCGTTACTCAATCTTTATTTAAATATTCAAACTGCACAGAGAGATTCATCTTGAAGAGTATTTTAAAAATCCTAAATGGAATTTTGCTGTAAAATAATTAAGAAGCCAATATTTGACCAACTTTAAATTAACGTGTGATTCCTTTTGATGCTTTCACCAGTACAGGATGCTGTATATTTTAGGTCCCCCTTTCTTTAAATTCCATTAAAATTGAAATTTTCTTAATATTTAAAATAATGAAAATTTATACTAAATTATTTAAGTAATTAAAGATAAATATTTTGGAAGTTTTAATTTCATTAAATGCTTGCTTTAGGGCCGGTTTTTCAATCTCAAGTTAACTTTAACCTTCAGTTTATTGCTATGGAAACAATTGTCTTCATACTTGTTGCCATGGAAATAAACCGATAGTTAGGGTTAACCTGTGATTGAAAAACCGGGCCTTAGGCAAACATGTTAGCGTGGTCGATTATTATTCTCTCGTCTTCAGCCAAGAACTTTTTAATTTATTACTATTATTATTACTTTTAAGAATCATTGTTCTTAGATAAATACACGTATAGTCTATTTAGAATGTTTCTTAGACAGCTCAGAAAACGGTAATCAATAATGTTCAAAAAATCTTAAAATTCCGGCTCGACTCTTAGAACTCTAAGCTCGTATTACAGTGGTTTATTCAATATCCATCTGGAACATATTCCTATTATTTTACGCAGGGCGATTTATAATTTCGAGGTTTATTTTACTCGGTTAATTTAAATGGAACACCTTTTTTTTGTTACTGAATTTAATACGTCCTTGATTAAACTTTACAGTAATATAGAGTTTCATAGTTGCTCGTATCTCTCAATCACGTTAATCATTAAATTTATTTGGACAGGTTTATTTAATTTTAGGCACTTTTAATTATGAACGTATAATTTTGGAATGTGCCAAGGAAAGTGCTCTAAAATTTAAGGTTATGTGATACCACCTTGCACCAGTTCATAATGCACTCACAGCTGACACACTGCACACTTCACTCACTTGTGGCGACTGACGATGATCGCAGGAATTCAGTGGCGGCGGCTTAATTTGCGAAAATTTTTTTTTTTTACTTTTCCTAAATAAGGCAATTAAAAATCACTTCAAGATTTTACCATCTTATTCAAGAATTTAATTAAGTATAAACCGCCTTCAATTTTAATGATTTTACAAAAACGAATATTATTTTAAGTCCTTTGTAGCATCCTTGAAAATTTCGATAAAAGGAGATTAGATTTCCTAAATTCCGGTCTTTAATAATCTCATTTGAACGGACACAAGTCGGTAAAATAGTACTTCTGCGCCGCCGTTAAAAAGGGAATTCCCCTGCTTCCATTCAACTAAAATATGAAACCCGATCATGAGCATTTGTATTCAATCAGTCGGTCGATAATGGTTTGTACTACTTTAGTAAAGCTAACGGAAAGTTGCTTAAAATGCCGTTGAAAAAGGACGGTTTTTAACATTGCAAGAGAAATTAGAGTGACAGTTTATACAATAAAGAAAAACTAAAGCCTCGTTCACGTTTTCTAAAACGTTCAAGTGCTCGCTTTTTATGAAGCCTTGAATAAAACATATCCGATTTAATAATATTCACACTCGCAAAAGCGCCTTAGTGTAAACGCATATATTTAAACCGATAAGCTCTATTCACGACGGCCACGTTGGAAAAAGTGAGAGCTTGAACGTTTTAGGAAATGCTCGTGTGAACGTCGCCTAAAGTGCGGGGAAATTAGCATCGCGGTTCGACATTGGAAAGACGCAGAAATTATAAAACAAAAAGGACAATTTCGAGTCACATATTAATCCGACACAAAAAGAGCTTCTTTAAAACTCAAGGTCTCAGCGTAACGTGCTGATTTACGAATGGTTCGTTAAGGTGCGAAGGAAGAACGTGCCTTGATGGGGTCGCATCATTCAGTCAAAGGCCAAAGAAATTGCAAACATTAGATATTTTAAAGAATACTTGAAGAATTGGTTTATGTTTGTAATATTAAATACTGTTGTATGTACTACGACGCTCAACTTAAATGATACTCCTGCATGCGAACCTCACCCTTAAGAACACTCAGCGTAAGGGCTACGAAACTGTCAAATGACATTATTTATAATGAGCATTGTTGTACATACATTTTTACGCTTGTCCGATTGCTCGTTCAAAACTGTTTGAGAATATATTTTAATTTCGTATCAACAGTAATTTTCTGTATGATTCTTGGTTGGTTTTGTATATATAACGATGAAATTGTGGGTACGACATTTATATTGCTGGTTACTTCCAGCAAACTTTATCCCTTTATACCTGCAGCATTCATAAATCGACAACAGCGTCTTAAAACTGTGCAAATAACATTTATTGGGCATTATTTCATAAATGAATAATCCCTTAATGGTGGGGTTTGTTTTGTTTATTTTATAGATGTTTTTAGTTGGACAAAATTACGGGTACAACGATGCAGCTTTAGTTTTATCAGAACTATTCTAGCGTGCACACAATATTAGTGGATTAATCTGAAAAACGGCATTTCTATTGAGTTAATAATTAATAGTGAAATGTCTTAAAAGAAAATTCGTTTTTAAACTAAAAATTACTCATGGCTCTCAGAAAAGAAATAGCTTTGGAAATTCATAAACGTATTGTCGAAGACCGAAAAGTGGGTATAAGTTACGGATAAATTAGCAAAAAAGTATAAAGTATCAAAAAACGCTGTTGTTCGTATTTGTAAAAAAAATAAAGCCACTAATAGTACTGAAAATATCGCGGGTCGAGGGCAAAAAAGAAAATCCACACCAAGAGACGATGCCCGAATTGAGCGGGAAATGAGAAAAATCCTAGTGCAAGTGCTCGCCAAGTGAGGGAAAGTGTCAATATAAACGTTTCTACTTAAACAAATAAAAGAAGGATTAAGGAGGCTGGCCTTCAAAGATTTTTAAAAAGAAAGAAACCATTCATTAGTGAACGAAATAAGAAAAAACGATTAGCATTTGCAAAACAGCATGTAAATAAACCCCCAGCCTATTGGGAAAAAGTGGTGTGGTCGGATGAAAGTAAATTTGAACTTCTTCGTCAAAACGAAGAGGTAGAGTATGGAGGCGAGCAGGAGAAGCCTTAAGTTCTAAAATGGTAGAAGCTACAGTTAAACATGGAGGCGGCAATGTTCTTGTATGGGGTTGTTTTAGTAAAAGCGATGTAGGCAATTTAGCTAGAATTTAGCTAGAATAGAAGGTAAGGTTTTGGAAGAAAATTTGTATCCTTTGCTCGAAAAGATTGACGACTTTATTTTTCAACAGGATAGCGATCCCAAGCATACTTCGCGAGTTGCTAAGAATTATTTCCAAGAAAATGACATTGAAGTCCTTCAGTGGCCGCCTCAAAGTCCGGAACTAAACCCAATTGAACACTTGTGGGCTTATTTAGACGGCAAAATTTCACGAGAAGGAGTAACAAATGCCACATCTTACTTTAACAAACTGATCGCTGCTAGGGAAGAAATTTCAGCAGAAATAATAACAAATTTAATTAACAGCATACCACGGCAACTTACAGCAGTCATTGCAGCCAAGGGAAGTCATACCAAATATTAATTCTGGTGAAATTTATGTAATACAAATTTAAAAAAGAAATTGTACCCATAATTTTGTCCACCTCTTATTTCAGAAATTATTAAGTTATTATAATAAAGTACTTGTTTTTTGGTTTATCTTTTCACTTTTTTTGCTAGAATATTATATTTAGTTGTCAATAAACTGTTCAGTTGATTATTTTTGTTTATATTTTCATTCTGTGTATATGTCTTTTTCAGATACGATAGAACTCTCTTCCGTACCCATAATTTTGTCCCCGACTGTATAATTTGCGACGATTGGTGTCCGCTTATCACAGATTTCACTGTATGAAAAACAGCAAGTAATTTTTCATAGGTATAAAAATTTCAGCGCTAATTAAATACTTCCTCAATTAATATTGGTTCGCAGAAAGTCACAAGGTATTAATTACTTCGTCCTTGAGCAAACATGCACGAATGTGATTTCGCTTGATTATCCAAATACATGCAAGCTAATCATAAATTAAACATTTTTTTAACTTTCAAAATGTTCACGGGCAGGAAGAGTAGCAACTTGATTTTTGAAAAGGCCGTGCACAGGAAGAAATTAAAAATAAGTTGCGCACCCAGCGAATCTGATGTGATAAATAACCGGAATTTTCTGCCGGAGTCCCGGCCATGATGTATTTATTATTCGGCCGCTACGTGACCGAAGGTATTTTATACGAGGCCAGTGCGTTACATAATACGGCGAGTGTCGGATTGCATCATCGGCATCGGTCCGAAGAAAATAAAGAAAAATTCGAGCACGAGACCGCAAGCGATGCGCGCAACAACCCATGTTCGGTTTCGTATTACCTGCCTTAAAGGTCTCGTTACATTACCGTCTTTCGTTGTAATCCTGACATTCGAGAGCACGTTGTTCACATGCATGCGAAAGGCATCACTTTTTCTTTACAAATACCAAGAGATTAATATCGAAAAATCGAAATAATATACACAATTGGGGCTAGAATAAAATACAATGATATAAGGCTGGCTCAAATGCATGAAACAAGGCATTCCTAATGCCGGCAGAACTCTTTCGCTGAAGCTAGGCGAGAGCAGGCAAGTGAGAGAGTGTACTTGGTTCATTTTGTGTCTCCTCGCCTCGTCTTGTTCGCGCTCGCCACCTAGTCGGTCTTTGTACATGATACAAAGAGTACGAGATCGAATGTGAGAACACCGAGTACAATCTCACCTGTTCTTGTTTGGTTCTTTCTTTGTTTCTTGTCTTACCCATGTCTTCATCAGCTTGAATCAACTTATAAGTGGGCTGTAGCCATTTATAAGTGGGCTGGCTCAGCTCAGGTTGTTGATGACTGACATTCTGAAATACAAGGATACACGACTCGGCGTATTCGTTCCGAAGAGTACGAGATAGTGTTACCTGGGGGATAGTTCTGTTTCCGCCGAATGGTCGGCAGGTAGATTATCAAGATTGTGTTACCTGACGGATACTTCTGCATCCACCGAATGGTCGGGCAGGGTAGGTGATCATCTCTACCTGCATACGGCATTATTCTGTACCCGCCAGTAGCTTGCAAAAAGAGTAGACAATTAGGTCTGGTCTGTAAGCATTCATATCGATTCTCATGCTTGTTAAAATTGATATATAACAAACATGACAATTGATTTCCTAAAAATCTTATTTTCTTCAGTTGTTTAATACGGTATATTGAATTCTGATTAGTGGGTTGGGTTGGGAATAATTCTGATTCGTGGGTTTCTGTGGTTGCTGTAGTTATATGCCAATTCATTTCTCTTCAATTATTGTTAGATATCAACTCAAATGGGTTGGTGCTTACAGGAAACATTTGAATGTCGGAAATACAGCTAGCTGTTTACTTGACCTAGTGAATTGCATCGTGCTTGTCAAAAACGGTCATGACTTGGTGTCATCCGTTCTTAGGCGAAGTGCTGGAGGCTTGTAGGAGACGATTACACCAATGTTCATGAGGGCGTATGCTCAGGATGCAAGGTTTGCTAATATCTATCTGAGGCTCACTTTGAAATACGAAAATGGACATTTGTGGATACCTTCGCCGTGAGTTCCCCCCCCCCCCCCCACAGAAAGCTACAGCGTCTAGATTCGCCGCTGGAGAGGGCACGGGGCAGAAGAGCTCCGGTGAGTAAAAACAGTTGTTATTGTTGAACATCGGACGTAAACACTGTATGGTTTTTACAGGTTAACTGTATAACCGGCTGCATTAATATGCTAACGTATTAAAAGGAGACAGACAGATGTGAGAAAGGATTAACGATACTGGCGAGTTGTTTGGCATACAATATCTCTGAATTATATACAAACACATTGTTGTTAATGTTCGCTCCTACAAAGATTTGCTTTACCCATTGCAAACGATCACACAATTATATCTCAACAGACTTTAAAGTTATAGATAAAATAAGAGTGCGAAGCTCTCCGAGACACCCTGTACTTAGTAAATGCCTAGAATGCTTAATATGAAAAGCAAGCAACTTATAAGTATTCGCTAAAATATTAACGGACGCTCAGTGTGATACCTGTCTTACAGGCGGAAGATTGTTTTCTTACATGAAATAAACTTTTCAGGAGAAATAAGTCAATTAAAAAAAAAGTCATCAGTCATCATTTGGCATTTGAAACATACGGCTTGGTTTAGGTTCAACGTGGCGCATGCGCCGAATCCAGGTCAAATAATAAATATAATAAAAATAATAATAAATTTTATTACTTTTTAACAAAAATTCTTAGTAACCTAATATTTTGTTTCAAAACAAACGCTTAAGTGTTCATATGGTCGTATTCAAAAATTATTTCTGCATCACGTGCTATCAATATCTAAGGTAGCGTCCAAAAGAAAAGAAACAGTTGGCAGTCGTATCTACGAAACCGTCAAACCTAACCTATTTCTTCGAACTGCATTAGCTTGTCCATCGAATTTATTATAAAAACACCGAATTTTATGATTCTGTCTTAAGAAATAAAGAAGATATTCGAGATTTTCGAAAATGAGAATTTTCAGTTTTTTGAAATTATTTCAAAAACGAATGAAAACAGCAAAGATTTTTTTGCATATTCTTTTTAGACCTCAAAAGAACGCAACTTTTCTATAATTTAACAATTTTTATATTTCTTATACTTTACCCCCATATCCCCATAGTGGCCCTTTAATTAGTTGTAATCCTGTATAGTGTTATTAAAGCAAAAGGGGAAAAGGTGGAGGCGCCACGAGGTTAGACGTTAGAAAATTAAATAGACGGAGAGAAAGGACTGGGCAGTATATAAGTTTATTTCTGTTCATGAAATCGTAAGATGAGAAACAATTTTTCAAACATACAAGAATGATGGTATCGCTCTACAACCAATTATCAGATTTATTGACGCTAAGAATTCTATAAAGAAGAGCAAGAAGGCTATTTCTCCGCAAAAGAGGTTAGCAGTTACTTTGCACTGGTAACAGTAGACTAGCTAAACACTTGTATAAACAGATTATTGTAATTTATGAAAATTTTAGTTACTTATACAACGATTCACCATCAACTGCTAGCTTCATCAGGAGTGAAAAAAAGTAAATAAACTTTTCTGACGAAATTATCAATCGATAGTGAAACGTCGAGTGCTCTTTCTATTTCTAATAGCGTCCGTTTAAAGGTTACATACCATTTTCTTACAATTTTATGATTCGTAATTATAAGGAGACGGTATCTGTAACAACCACTTCTTCGATATGTAAATAATATTAATTAATTAGTTTCATTTTTAAAGAAACTCATCCCCAAGGCACTTTTGCAAAATAACAAAATAAAATCATTATTATTACAAGTTAATTTAATAATTAACGCAGTTGGTAGTTTGACGATATTGCGGTGACGCCTTATTCAAATTTCAAATTTGATAAAAATAACAAGTGTGAATTAAGAATTCCAGTTAATAGCACAAAATCGTCTTACACAACACTTTCATGAATCGAATAGGAATGTCGTATAGCGAATTTCTCTAAGATGATAAATTAATTAACAAGAACTCAGACAATATTAAACTTAAATACATTAAGTGTGATATCGTTGGAAAGCCAGTAAAAAGGGCTGTCCACTCGTGTAATAATATACAAGAAGTTCCATTTAACGTAACCGAGTAATTTTAAAATTCTTGAAACGAGCTAGTGCATTTTGTTGATGGAGATCCGACATTCAGAATTAGTAAATGACTTGAAAGTACAGATGTTCGAAGTATTTTTCCAAATTTCAACCTGTTATTTAAAATTTTCTTCAGGCAGACGCCTGAATTTGGATGGTTTCTTACAGAAAACAAAAAATAAAGTAGAACTCGAACACTACTGAAAATAGATAAATAAGTTATTCAGTCACTTTCATCAGCTTATAAAATATGTAGAGTTCCATTTAAGAAATAATAAGTTTGATGTGTACCTTAATAAAGAAATGGCCTGTGTAGTTAAAAATAATTTTAAATTGTGCAGAATATGAAGCTACATAATTATCATTAAATTTTTAGATGAAATGTATATAAAATCCCATTCTGGCATTTGCCTCCTTGACTTACGACCTTCTTCCGTTGTCTCTTATGCTTTGCCTTTTTCTTCCATTGTCTGATATTCATCTTATCTGTGTCATCCTATATCTCCTTCTTCCATCGTTGCCTTAGTCTGGCCTAACAGTCTCCTACCTCCAATACTCTACATGGTTTGGTTCGCTGAAAACATCATATAGCTCTTTGTTAGTTCTTCTTTTCCATATGCCATCTTCTATTCTTCCTCCAAAGATTTTCCTCGGAATGTTTCTTTTCAATGCCTTGAGTAATCTGCACAGCGAAGTGATTTCCGCTACATAAATGAGAAAATCCCTGGATTTCATGTTTTCTAAGAACTGTTTTCTTATAAGGCTGCTTTTCCTGCTTTGGAGATTTCGAGAATTAGGGATTAAAGAGGGAGTGTAAAGTATATCCGTTTGATGTAAATTGTTAAAAATGTGAAGAAAAATTAACTTTTAAAATAACTACACAAACAGAAAAACGCATGTGCCTTAAAATTCCCCAAGAAAAGTTGAAAATACTTGAACATACTTTTTGAAGATTTTGCTAATGTCTCCCATGCCAGTAGGAGAGAAGTGATCATGTGATCGACGAAAACCGATGACAAAAATTCACAAATACACAATTCTCCAAATCTCCAAAGCAAAAAAGTGGCTCTGCTGTTCATTGTTCATTAGCACGTTGGCCGTTCAGTCAGTTGACGAATTCAGTTTGCAATAAATTACAATTTAGAATGGAAACTACTTCTAAAAGGAAATGCGTTAACTAATCGATAAACGAAAGAATGAGGTGGATTTCTACAGTTAATTTTTTTTTGTTATGGGAATATTGAAATTCGTAGGATAATTGGTAAGAGATTACCTACTTTGCTTGAATAAAAAATAACAAACTAAAATGCTAACAGTATCTATAACAACATAAAAACGACCTTATATATAGACTTCAACTCTTTTGCACTTCCACAAAGAAGTGATATGTGACAATCAAGAAGAAATCAATCAAGAAGAAATTACTAAATTTTTTCCCAGTCTAATCCTCGAGAGATAAGATATTCACCTATAAAGACCAATGAGGTTTAAACAATATAAAAATAAATCCATGTTAAGTACGGATAGAAACGTTTTGACCGCTCTCTTTCTTTCACATTCTTTTACAAATATGACATTTATGAGATGGCAAAATGTTTCAGTTACGGAATAATTACTTCAGAAAATGCTTGTATAAGCAATCGTTGAATTTTCAGTACCACTACGGAACGAGATGCATGAAAAGTTTTTCACAAGAACTTTCTTGTTTTGATTAGTTGCAATAAGAACGTAAAAATGACCACGAATAGGCTCATATTATCATTCAATCCCTCTGCCCTAATTATACATAGGTGAATCAAGAAAAAGAAATTTCCTCTACCATGCCCATTAAGTTTTTTAAGAATGCCAATCCTCAAGGGATAGTTCTGTCTTTGTTCGATAACCCGAACATTTCGAAAATCTGAATCAACCAGGCAATTATTAGTTTGGATTAAAGAGGTCCAACTGCATTACAATCGGTCTGAATAGTATTATAGATTCTTACTTTCAGTGTCCTTGATAGTGTTTTGTTTATAATTATTAAGTTTAGCGCTTCCATGCATTAGGTCCCTGCTAAAATCCTTGCTTTTGGTTCTGCATTTATGTCTGCTTTCCCTTACTAGGTTTTTAAAACCGTCAACCTCCTCAAGATCACAGTGCTTCATTTCCTCCGCAATAATCTTTAAATAATGTTCTGGTGAAAATTCTTCTTCAGTTAGTGTCAAACATTTTGTTTTTGTATTACCTCAAGTCCCATACTTTAAAATATAAATGTGAAGAGCATTTCTTGCGAATTACCGGTTTACCGATTAATCCGATTTACCAATAAATCCCAAAAAGATGCTTTTCAAATTTTACCGGTAATTTTCCAATTTTTTACCGGTAATTCGGTAAATTATAAAGCAGCTTCTTTGTTTCTTATATTATTTTTTTATATTCATATTTCATGTCTCATTTTTCTGTTTTTGTTTGTTGTCCTTTCCAAACATCTTTTGTGTTAGACTCTCCATTTGAGTTCTGTTTTAGGCTCGATGTACACGTCCGATTTTTTGCCACTGTGACACCATACCGGCTCGACGCTGCGGTGCGGCAGGTGAATTTTATGACACTGACAAGGTTTTTATGCATAAAACGCACGGCCGTGCGTGCGCAGAGGTAAGTTTTAGATAGCCGGGCGCACACGCCGTGCGCTTTGACGGCTGGTGTGAAACCACTCTTACCGTGCACAGAGTACATACATTTGATTAGTGCGCACATTTGGTACATTACCGCACCGGCACACAGTGAAACGATCTAATGTAATGCTTTGGACATCGGTCAGAAACTCAAGTATCAAATTCAGAAAATCTTCTCATACATATTTGTTACTTATGTTGGTATGTTAAAGCATCTTTAACTTTTTTTTTTAATTTCTTTAAAAAATAAGCCTCATAATAGCTGAAAAATAATGTCTTCTTTAAACCAGAAAAAATTTCAAATTTGAATTTCTTCGTTGGTGTTTTTCTAAATTGCAACAAACTTTATACTGAAAAAAGAGTGTCTAAGTACATTATCCCTGATATGTGAAATCTATGCTCTAATGTTCAGCAGGAAAATAAAAATTATTAATGTTAATCTATTATTGACAGTTTCGTAAAACTCTCGCAATATCGCGCTGTATAATGTGCTACATTAATACACTACGACACTAAATTTCAAGATGATACCATCAGATTTTGTGACTTCCTGCGACCTTACAAGATATTTAAATTTTTATGAATAGAGAGTGTTCTATCTAAGACGGTTCTTTTCATATCTCTTTCGTTAGTCATTTTACAAAAAATGGTTTCAAACAAAAGTTTCATTATATCATATAAGGTACATTTTAAAATAAGTTTGCTGTATACAGAGTGTTCCGTTTAGTCTGGACGTTATATCACTTCGTTATTTTAAATGGAAGACCCTATATGGTTTTACATTTTCAGATTCCGGGCTCAATTTTAATGTGACTTTATGTACCACACATAGGGCCTAATGTAAACCGTTTACGCGTTATTCAACTTTTTAAAACATATCACTGTTGCAGTACTTTAAACAAATGCAAATATCTTCCAAACAAATGACGCTAGGGACTTGTGTTTTTTTTGCAAAAGATTCGTCTTGAAATGCTTTTTCACTTACACCGTTAAGAAAAATGTCAAGTAACAAGGACTTACAAACAATTTAAAGTATATTTATTATTTTTTAAATGTATATTTATTGTATGTAACTAAAGTACATCGAACATATCAAGAGAAATTTTACAATTTTTTGACGATATAAGCCTGTGGTTTTTTGAAATCTGAAGTAATATTTTTCAAGCAGGTAACAGGTGAACATTAGTAATGTCTGTCACCTTGACATTAAAAGTCACAATAACACGAACAAATTAAACTATCTAACAGAAAAGTATAGTTCATTTAGCAGGTCATGATAAAAATAGACCCTGAGAAACGTCAAAGTTAATATTTTGTCTTTCAGTTTGTCGACGGTTTCAATCTTTAGAAGATTCAAGTTCAAGATTTGCTGTCCTCTGTGTTCTTTTAATTTTTCTTGTAATTATTCAGCATTTTCGTTAGTTTCCGTTCTTATTGATCTGATAAGATTCATTGCTTACGTTCGTAAGCTTGCGGTGTTTTCGTTTGTTTATTTTTAAATATTCGAACTGTGGTTACATTATTTTTATGTTGCTTCTTTTGTTGTATAGGAAGGTAGACTTTTGTTGTGTATTCCTTTAATATTTTTTGAATTTTTTCTTTTTGTTCTGTTATTTTTCTTGTTGGCTTACGCTTCTTTGATACCATTTTGTATTTTTTTGTGTATCATTATAATTGCATTAAATTTTATAAGAATATCTCATATATAAAGAGGAGGATATATTAGAGCTCAATTAAATAAATTAATACAAGGAAGCAAACACTAAGACGAAGACAGGAAAATTCTGCGTTTACAAAGAATTCTTGCCGCGAAACCGAGAGAGGCCCGGGTTCATATCCCGAAAGCGACAGAATTTTTCTGTCTTCCTGTTTCCTACCTCGAATTAATTTATTTTATTAGAATAAATTATAACCAAATAACCTAATCATGATGGGTGGGAAAATATGGAACGTACTTTCTCAAAATAGTTCATCTATACGTTGTTATATCGGGTGTTCAATTTGAAAGGGTTGTGATTCTTTTTTTTTCTTATTTTTGAGGATATAAATTCGGTTAAATCAGCTAATTTCAATGTTAATGCTGAATTTAATTTAATTTATAATCGAAAAACGTAATAATATATGGGATGTTCAATTAAAAAAAAAAAACTTAAGTTTAGTTTATATCTCGTTTATCCGACCATCAATTGTTTTTCTGTGAGCACACAGAGAAACTTTGAATCAGTCCCTTTAAGTTTTGTGTTAAGTAATTTTTCCTAAAATCAAAAGTAAAAGAGTTAAAAGGGGTAGAAATTCTCGCGTAGTCATCCTGTACTTTCTCAAAATAGTTCATCTTTGCGTTGCTATATTGGGTGTTCAATTTGGAAGGGTTACCATTGTAAAGTTTTTTATTTTTTTGAAGATAAAAATTAGGTTAAATTAGGAAATATTCTCTAATATCCATATTGATTCTGAATTTGTAAAAATTGCATTGCTAGTCAAAACATTTGTACGATCTTATTTTTTATTTTTTTAGCAGTATAGTATTTTGCATTTCATTCGGTAGAGATTACTTTTTCTTTTTACAATGATGCCAACATTTCTTAATTATTTACAACATAACTAATTAATAACAGAAAAATGTTTTTTAATTAGTAGGCCATGTTCATAATGGAACATTATCTCTATATCCACTCCAAATTCACAGATTCTTCATTCTGAGGAATAAATTCTGTGAGAGTCTTAGTAATGGCAAAAAGTACCAACCTTTTGATTTCGCTGGGACTAATCATTTTGTAGCAAAAGAATTTGAGACATACTGTGGGACATGCTGTATATTACTGCGTTAACGTTTATATGTTACAAATTTTAGCTAAATTTGCGCTGATAAGCGAATTTAAAAATTATTTTAGTTTCATTCTCCTTTCATAATCCTTCTCTGATAACGCAGAACTTAACGTAACATAACACGAGAAGTCTTTTGTTATTTTGGTTATGAACCGATGAATGAATCTTAATTTAATTTTCACCATCTGTTGTAAATGGTATTGGTATTATCTATACAAATTTTCATAAAAATCTGTACACCTATGTAGCTATAGTAGCCATGTCCAGTAGCTCCCATTAGATCGTTCCACTGTGCGGCACCGGCACCGGTGAGATGCCGCACGAACAAAACCTGACATGTGCATCGAGCCTTAAGCAGAAATAGTTTTTAAATTTAACTGTTCATTTTAATACGAAATTATTCAAAAATATTCAATCGCATTCACGATTTATTCCTGCTCTCAGCTAATAAAAATCCTTTTCAAAGGACAGCTCAGGAGCGATAAATATTCATAAGAAAATTGAAAAAAAATCAATTAATCCGCCGCTCCCATAAATGAAAAAACCACGTAATTATACTTGCACACACACGCACGCACATATACGTGCAGCTTATCCTTTGGTTATGAAAACGTCTAGACTAGACAATGCGTTGTAAATAAACATCTCGCATGTAAATCACTGAAAATTATGTTGTGCAATGACAATCTCGTTTGCACATGAATCGCATAGATTTATTATTGTAGGAACCTACGGGTGGAATGGTTTCAAAGACCCCCCCGTTTGAGCGAAAGCACGTGTCTGCCTGCTGCCTACAGGTATTTCTTTTTGTCTTCGTCGCATAACTGTTGCCAATATTTAACATATTGTATTCTCACAACGCGCGTTAAAATTCCGGCTTATCGAAGTTGTTATTTAAAACAATGGTCTCGATTAAATCTCCTGTTAATAATTGGTTCTAAGAATTCTTTTCGAATATTCGCAAGGTGCTCCTTGCTGAATATGTATATAGGTATAGTCGTGCGCACCTTAAATGATGGGTACAATTCACATTCACATTTCTGTGAGTTTTACAGTACTTTCCTTATTTAAAGCTTCAGCACCGCAGCGGCAAGAAAAACGGACGTGTACATCGAGCCTTACACTATTCTATAACTCGATGTACCTTCTTCTGGTATCATTTACATGATAATATACCCGGTGTTTGTGAAATGAGGGGAGACATTTAAACCTGTAATACATCAGCATAAATGATTGAACTTACATGTCCATAAGAAAGGTTTTACACATTTTGAGAAAATCGCAATTGAAAATCGGCCAAAAAATAATCGTATGTCTATGTGTTTGAGGTAGGTCAAGAAAAGGAAATTTCAATGGAAACAAAAGCAGAAGTGCAATCGAACAAAGACCTTTGCCGAAGTCGAGAGGTCAATAACAGCGTTGTTTTTAACGCCGTATTATAGCTGAGCAAAAGAACTTGCTTCATTTTTTATGATTATGACACAGAATTTATTGCTTCGTATTCTTTGTAATCAACAGTTTAGGTTGTGAAAAGTGATTGAACGAGTTAAAGCTGAATATGATTACTAGTCGACATGGTATTATTACTTATTAAAATGCAGCAATTCACGAATGGCGAGAGAACAGCGTTTCAGAGGAGTGTATTCATAACGCAGTCGACAGTATTTGCGCTAATCCTGACGTGCACACGAACACAAGAATCACTTTTTTGAAGAGCTCGTTTGTGTGTCGCTAATGACGGACGCCACGTCGAACAATTGTTATAAATATTTCTGAATGTCTAACAGTGAACGTTGTTTGTTTGAATGTGATCCTCTACACAGATGATATTCGGTGAGTATGTCTTGTGTATTAGGCATTCCCGCGATGTTTACTATCTACGTTCAGAGAAGCAAGTTCCGCAATAATTTTTTTTTGGTATTTCATGAGCGCCACATTAGGAACGGATAAGGGAATGTCCTTTTTCTTATATATTATTTAATTTTTTTCGTGTAGTTTGTGCTATCAGCGTACTTTGGTTAAAAATTTTGCCCTTATGCTGCAAGCACAGGGTTTAAACAACAATTACAATACTTGTGTCCGTTTCATGCATGGCATTTGTGTTTTGCTAATATTTTTTGGTACTATTTGCTCGTAACATAAATTATTATAATCTAAAACAGCCTCTATCCCCGCACGTCTTTCGATTATATCCTAGATACATAGAAATGTATGCATAAAGGGAACGCAATCCCGAAAGGGTCCAGATTTATGCGCGAGGAATTCGAGAGCATTTCGGAGATTCGAGGCGGCAGAAATTCGAATATATTATCTAAAAGCGGCGAACAATTGTCTTAACCTTAACGACTTCAAATTATTTATGTTAAGTAATTTCGAAAATTCTCGTTCGTTTGCGCATAAAGGCATTTCTCGTAATTTTTGTTCGTGCAAGATAAGGTTATTGACGTTGCGAGCGCAAACGTGATCGTTTCAATGAAGTTATCGTTCAAAAATGTAAAATGTGCCATGTCACGCCATGCGCTCCTATCCTCAAACGTAAACAGAAATGATGAATGTTGAAAAATACTGCTTCCCGTATTATAACTAGAATACTTATAGGTTTCACATGGTGTAATATAGGTATTAGATACGAAACGGTATTTTTTATACATTGGCAAAGCCAAATCATACTTTAAATATTAAAATCAGGTAATAAAAGATCCTCTTGCAGGGTTCAGAGTGCTAGCTGTTGGTAAAAATAAGTAAATACGTGTTTTTGACAATGCAAAATTAGTACTAAATAGGGATACTTAAGTTGCATTTCGATCTCTTAGTTGAAATTTTTCATTTTTCATTCTATTACACATCAATTATTGATCGACAGTTCATCTGTAAATAACGATAAAACCAAACGAGTCTTAAAAATAGAGATTCAAAGAGGAAAGGCAATTACTGTCAAGACAGAAATTTTACGGGCGATCGGGATTAATCTGTTTGCAAAAGAACTGTCTTTGAATCTAAATGCTTAATGCTGCGTTTGGATCACGTTTTTGTGAGCTGTAAAAGACTGAATATACGGCATGCAGAGATGCAAAAGTTTTTATAAAAAATTAAATATTGCGATTAAATTACTCCTTATGTTAGGTATAGAGAATCATAACTCGTAATTATAATTACGTCAGGGTCAGAATGATATAAGTCATGCAACGAACACTGTTTTTCCTGGAATTTGCGCCCGGTGCGCAAATTGCGTCCGCAGAGAAATGACATCGAGTAGGTCTAAGCCACAATATTACCCTTAATTTGTGCACTTCATTAAGGATAATTTTTGCATGCAGTGCAACATCTGATGCCCCACTTATGTCAGAATCCAAGCAAGAGAAAAATGCAAAAAAAATTCGAAAGGGAATTTAATACGATCGTTCTGGTGCAGTAGCTTTTGAACTAATTAAGAGCGCACTTCATTTCTCGTTGAAGTTTTCTTTTAATTTATTTTTTTTTTCAATTAGTCAATTTCCTCAGTTTGAAATTAATTTCTCAAAGAAGTTACTTCAATTTACGGGTGTTTGTTTTCTTTGTTAATCAATTTAATCGTAGCCGAATTTTTCTGTAACTCTGTGTTTCAAGAAAGTCAGCGTTGGTGAGTTGAAAGAATAATTCATTTTACGCATAAAAAAAGTTATTTCCTAACATAAGTTTTTTTTTTTTCTGAATATTCAGCTTTCTCTCCCAGACTGTTTTTTTTTTTCTATTTTTGTTAACTAAAATAATTTTTGGTTATTATTTTCAATTTCATTCGATTTTAATTAAAACAGATCTTAATTAAAACAGATTAAATTGTAATTTGAATTTCACGTTTTGTTTATTAGGTATGTTTCTGTATTTAAGATTTTCTTAAATTCTAAACAAATTTTATGAATTTTTAATATATTGCTATATTTAAAAAGTTTGGCATTTTTTGATATATTCAAGTTTTTATTTGAGAAGTCCAAGGAGAGCTCAATCAGAGAAAGAGAGAAGGGCAGAGCATTTTCGACAATTCTGAAAATACAGATAAAACGCAATTCGAGCAAACTTGGAAAACAAATTGGAAAATCTATTTTTGGTTTGTTTTACCAAACCAGACAGTTACTCATAAAGAATTCGAGATCCAATTTCGTGCGAATTGTTTAAAAGAATTAGGGAAAAAAAGAAGATGAAACATGAGTTTCCAACCCCCGTCCACATGTTTTTACAGAGCAAAAGAAAGCACCTATTAATGCCAAGTGTATGAAAAAAATGCCAAAGTAATATCTCATAATTATGGTAGATTAATGACTGATGAATACTTCTTTCAACTTAACATTTGAAATGTTTCTCTGTTCACGAGCAGGTGTTGCCATGTTTATGTCTTCTTATTTTTTTTTAGATGTTCCTATTAGCTATAATTTAGTTTTATATGTCAAACGTTAATAAACAAATCATATATCATTACAGTATTCTATTAATCTTAATAAATTTTCTTTCTACAAGGAGGGTTTCTTAGAACAAATTATTTTCGTTAGTTGGGCCAACGACATTGGGACAGGGCTCGCATTTAAGATACAAAGATACAAAGATTACTAGCGCTCTTATCCATTCCCTATCAAAATCTATAATCTTGCCAGGAAAGCAAAATTTAAGAAAAAGAAATTTAGAGAGTTTTTTATGTTTGCTGTAAAATAATGCTAAACTGACTTACGAGATTTTACAGCGTAACTAGTAACTCAAATCTTTGTATAAAAACTTCTATAAATATTTAGGACTAATTTGACCCACCCTGCTTGAATTAGATCTCATTTAGATAGATTAGGGCTGTATTTTTTATAGCACAGTGACGTAATAAATGTAACAAATATATTAATAGTATAACAGAACTTACAAGTTGGGTGACAGCCAAACTTACATTACTTTAACACTAGAGCTTGACGATTTCTAACAACAGTACCTATCTTCTAATCTGCTTCTTTCTATTCGACTTCTATTATTAGTTATAAGAGCACAGGGTTTTTATAATACTTGGGGAACAGAAGAGAGCCGATGAGTGACGAGGAACAAAATCCGTATCGCTACGAGTTAGGACTCGGATAGATTCGCATGCACAGGTGTTTTTCACAATGAGAAATAATTCACGGCATTGTGTATCTTTAAAGTAATATTACGTTCAAACATCCGGTATATTTTTCCTTCGTCACACTTGAATAGGGTAATTTTTACCAAAATATGTCATTTCTTGACTAATATTCCTTTTTACCATTTCTTTTTTAATTTTTGAACACGTCTGTATTACATTCAAAGAGGGATACTTTTCTAACCGAACAACGCAGTCACGTATTATGTGTAGTTTCCTGCATTTTAGCAAGACGTTGCTTCACTTTTTTTCTCATATCACAGAGGAAAACGAAAACCAATAAAATATTTATGACGTTCGTTTCAATCAATCCCAGTTAAAGAAAACAGTAAGCTATTTCCAGACCTGGAAGTAAAAACGGTAGTCGAAGATGAATTATACCGGGTATTTGTAAATTGCTAGTAAAAAAAAATATTAGTAGTTAGTGATAGTACGTTGAAGTCATCGACAAAAAAATCTAATAAGTCCTTTAGTTTTCGAGATAAAAATTACTAAAAGTTTGGCCAAAATTGTTGTTGCGCCTCTGGGTTAAGGTAACAAACTGTCACAACTCGGTGCACTGTTATTAGCGAAATTAATGCCGCTTACACATACAATGAGTTGACGGAAATGATGTTATTATATGGAAACAAATAATAAAAAATAAAAATAATACAAAAGTTTTAAAAAATGCGTGTTTTGGATTTCTTAGATCTTAGTATCACTAGAATATACAGGACGTGTCATTAGTATTGATTTCTTCAACAGCATCTTAATTATTAATTATAAAAGAAAATGTCTTATACAAAAGTTATTGTCTATAATTAGCTCTATATCAGAAAATTATTTTCACATGTACAGCATGTTCCATAAGTGAAATATCTACCAATCTTATACTTTTTTAAATGGAATTTACCAATTTCGATAGATCTCTTTCAAACTTACAACTGCAGCCCTAAATCGAAATCTACAGCTCAGAATATTTACATAACTATAAATATTGTGTAGAATATTCCCTATGAGTAAAAGTAACATTTTTGATATACAGTCGTGCGCAACTAAAATGCATCAACTACACGCAAACTTCACCCTTAAGACCTTATGCTACAAGGCTCACAGAAATGTCAAATTGTAGCACTTAAGGTGCGCGCAGTTGTACGTTTGCATAGAAACAATTGAAGCTTAAAAGTTTAAAGTTATAGTATGATTCAACTTCGGACGAAGAAAAGAAAAATGCAGAAAAAAGAAAGGGCATAATTAGATTTATTAAATTTCAATGAAGTATTGACATTTATAAGTAATCCGAGAACGTAAGTTCACCACAAGGAACAACTGAAATTTATTAATTGCTAAAGTTCAAACAAAAAGTTTTAAAATATTATTTTTATCTAATGAAAATTTAACTCCGTTAATCCTAAATTTATTTTCAACATATAATAGATATCTTGGGAACTTTTGAATATCGGCTAATGATTTTTTTGCAAACGCATGTCTTACCTTTTTTAATATTCAATCGTATTTTGTCGAATTAAAAAAAAATAAGTAACACTAAATGCTAAAACTTTTTTCAATAACAAATCATTAGCGTTGGATATCGATTAGATGTTCAAAGTAAATTAAGGATTAATACAGTTAAATTTTCTTTAGATAAAAATTACATTTTGAATTTTTTTTTTAATAGTAATTATGTATACCTATAGTTCATTTCAGTTGTAAACAGTTTTAGTAGCCAACTTATGTTCTCGGATTACTCATAAATGTCAATATTTACTCGAGATTTAATAGAAGAACGTAACTGTGCCCTTTCCATTTTGTTTATTTTCTTGAAAGATGGTTCTTCACCTCCACTCCAAAATCTACTACAATTCAGGTAAAAATAAGAACAAGCTTGAATTAATTCTCCGTTTACACTATCCAGACATTCTGATATATTTAAATTTTTTTAAATGTATCTTTTGCGTTTGATTGTATCGATTTTGATGTTTCCTTGACAGGAAATTCACTTGTTAAAAATTTGTCTATTGGTGATTGATAAACGTTGCTAAAACAAATTTTTCGTTGAATTACCAGCATATTAGCAGGTAGGAGCAGGAGAATTTCTTGTTTTTGTAAAACGCGTGGATGAAGGAATCAGATTTTAAAAAAATATTCGATACTTTTTTTACGTTTTTTGTAATATTCGATTAAACTTTACTTTTAATTCTTGAAATAAGAGAATTTTCATTTGCAGTTTTAATGTTAAAATATCCTCACAAATTAGTTTGAAATTATTCATATCTGTAATAGAAGACTCCATTGTTGGGATTAATAGTAAAAATTATTTAGAGTTTTTTTTTTCAGTTTATTATGTAAGGTAACATTCGTAGAATCGTAAATATCACTGTAGCATACGGTCCTTAAACTTTCAAAAACTATATCATAAATAGTTACAAAAAACAAAGAAATCAAAGAAATACTGATTATATTTTGTTTTTAGACATTATTTGGTGACTACTGAAATCTTATTGTCCCTTAAAAAAAATATTGCATTTTCTATTTTTGTCCACAGCTCGACGCACTGTGCAGTGGAGGGATTACTTCGACTCGTCGCTGCGCGACTCGTGTGCAACTGTCCACCCGCGCGTAATATGCTATTTACAGCTCTTGTTATTAATTAGGAGTAATTAATACCATTATTAGAGTTTCTGATTATTCGTCTTCTTTAATAATATCGTATTTTTTGTAGTTTTGAGGTTAAAGTTACACCTCTGTCCCAATACATCTACGAAAATATCAGATTCTCAATTCTTGTATCTAATGCCAGTTTTCAAAAATAAAGGACGTAACAACTCTATTCCTTGCTTTCTATCTCCTCCAAACTGTCTGAAAACCTTATCTAGGATAGATTGTATTCATACTCCATCTGTGTCATTATGTCAATACGTCGACGATGTGTTTTGTGACTGGTAATTCTCAGGCCTTATCTTCCAAAATTTCCGCGCTCTCTATCTCTAAAATGTTTAAATGGTGTGAGTGTAATTATCTTCAGTTAAACCCAAATAAAACCGTGGCTTTGCAATTTACAAATAGACCCTTGTTGTCTAACATACTTGTCAAGTGTGATGGAAAATCAATTCCAGTCATAGACAGTGAAAAATTTTTGGATCAATCTTACGATTTTAAATTTGTTTAGAATCATCTAACTCTCCGTAGGTTTTCAACCTGCAAAAATCGATTCTAAGAACAATACTATGCAAAAAAACCACTGAATTTTGCAAACCTCTATTTAAACTACTTAAAATATTACAAAACTTTATCGCAAATCGTTTCTGTTTCAGCCCTATTTGGGGATGTCGCTTATTAAACTGTTCATTAAAATTGTACCTTTACCTTGCCTCTACATTTACAATCTTTTATAATCTGTTTTTGTTAAAACTAAGCTCAATGTATTCCTGAGAAACAAAGGTTTGTTTCCAGAAACTAGCTACTGCAACAATCTGACAGTCCATAAACAAAGCACTGGTTTTTGGAACACGGTCTACAATAGGGCACTAAAAGTATACTATCAGTTGCCTCCTTCATTAAGATTTCTGGATCGACAGCTAAGTTTAAAAAAGATTATTTCGACGACTTTAAGGAGTTTGTGTAACCACTTGATATGGTGCATTTTGTAGTTTCTTTTTTCTTAACGATACCCCTATATCTCTTTGAGATCTATGGCAGAATTATTTAATAATAAATATCTGATAGATGTGTCAAACACATAAGTTATAATTGATGAAAGCGGTTAAGTATGTGTATTTAATATTTAATACGATAAGGAAACTTCGTTTGCAAATGTATCAGGCATCTCCAATTCGTACCGTTAAGCGAAGTTTCCATGATCCAACATTAGTTGAACAACAATATTTGAGTAACCAAGATGATCAACATCTGGCTCCTAGATTTCAACGTGAAGTGAAGAAACCGTGGTCTATTAAGACCAGTTATAAATTTTCGCCAGATTTTTTTTAGTTTTATTTTTATTTTTAACGATTGCATTCCTATTTCTTCGTTTAATGTTTATACCATTGTCATGTGCTGCTTTATTTTTATACTGTTCTTGATTCCATAAGCCAACAAAATTTTGGTACACTTACGGACAAAGAAAAGTGCTTCGTTCAATTTTGTATAGTCAATTTATTTGTTAAACAGTTTGTCTGATGTGATGTGATACGTTTAGCTCCTCCCACTTTCCGTATCTTTCTATGGACGCGTCAATCTTGACATATACACCGACATAAAAACCCTAACGATACGTTTAGTTTATCTCTGCTTGGCGTATCGTAGAAACTTGAATTTTGCTTGTGTTTTACCAATGTTTTCGCTAAGAACATGCTAGAAACTAGTGAAGACATCTAAAACTTAAACTCTGTCATTTTTATACTCTATGTTTTGTAAGAATGCATTTTTAATGAACCTGTTAAATGTCCGAAATAAAACATTAACCAAATCCATTGCGCTAATTAATAAACTCAAAGTCGTAAACGTATACGTATAAATGTGCGTATACGTGAAACGAATACATCTATGTAATGTTTGTCCAAAGTGCCTATTACCTCATTAATGAAAGAGATTATTCCGTTTATCAATCCAATTGGTGTTCAAATATTTTCTTGATTTTCACTGCCGATCCTTTTTCATTTTGACCTAAAACAATCCTATTACTACATGAATGGTAAAATTAAACCGATTCGTTTTCTAGTAGCTGTTATTATGATGAATCACGACGTAAATGTTGAATTAGTTTTGACGTAGACAGTCATGACTTGATACGTATCGGTTGAATACACATGTAAATGTAAATACCCATGTAAATATAATCAAATCGTCTGTAAATGTCAATGTGATGGGTTAGCTTCTTTGTCCGAAACGTACGGTTCAAGAAATAAATAATGGCGTGTCATCTTCTGACATCACTGCTATTTTAATCTTCAAAGTTAAAACACAAGAGAAGTTTCATGCTGCAGTGGTTCACACTCTTGTTAAATTCGACTTGTTTTCTGTCGATGCATCATTTCAGGATGTCAAATTAATTCTCTGCTTAATCCATTTGTTCTCGGTACAAGGAGATGTGGAGCGCTTCAATTATCGTAAACTCCTGATGGTATTAATTGACACGGAAACTCAAAGTTTTATTTGTAAAACGAGCAGGTACATACAATTTCTGTTGTAAAATAACAAGTGTAGAAAAATATTTGCTATCTAGTCTGTTGCTGTAATTTTTGGCAAATTTCACGTATGGAACAAATTTAACGTATGCGACAAATTTAACGTATGCGACATCCATTAATAACATTTTGCGAACTGTAGGGAGAAATGGTTAAGTTTATTTACTTGTCTGTTTAGGATCCAGATTAAATAAGGAACATACATGAACATGCCAAATAATTACAGCAAGACACTAGTTGGGAAAACTTTTTGTACACTTATTGCAATGGTAATTTGATTTTAACTTGTCACCTTTATCTCGTAATATCTTTTGAGCCATTCATAAAATTAAGCCGCCGATAATCATTTGAACAATTGAAAGTTTTGTTTAACTTAAGCATTCAAATGAATGGATAATCAGATATTTTTTTTCACTTTGTGGCTAGATATTTTTTTTCACTTTGTGACTAGATATTTTTTGTACCAGATACGGACAAATATTTAATGCGAAAATTGTTGGCAACAGAGTAAAAGAACCGCATACTCTTGAAAGATTAATCTTTTAATTTTTCAAGAATATGCGGTTCTCTTAATCTTTTAGGTATATGCGATTTAATCTTTTAAGAATATGCAATGAGAATCGCATATTGTTCAAAAGTTCAAAGTGCGGTTTTCGATTTAAAAAGTTTCTAAATATCTTATATAATTTGCTTTTCCGATTATTAATTAGTTTGAAAATATTGTTACATCCGTCACGCAAACAGATCTATATTTAGCATCAGTATACCACCTTGCGTCACAGAACATGACCGGAAACTACTCGATCATTCTAGCATGTTCGGGCAATAGACGGCTCTGCTATATAAGCCGTACGATCCACCTGAAGTAGTTAGTTATTAAGATAGCCAGCGAAGGGTTCGTACCTCGAATAAATAGAAAGTACATTTTGTAAAAGTGTTATTTGATAGACAAGCTCATTAGTACTGTGTTGTTTATTGTGTATATCGACAGCTTATAAGTAAAGTGTTCTGAAATTGACGACTATAATTTGTGAACCCCCAAATTCGTAACAATATGCAACTTTTTTCTAATTTAATTCACTTCGTAACTCTTAAGTTAATTGAGATCCTCATGGTGACGCTCGAAAATCGGACACATGTAATCGTAACTTAATTAATATCTTATTTTGAAATGTGTGCGTACAAATTAGATTCACTTTAGCTCAGAAGACAATAACATTCCAATAGAACAGGTAATTATACCAAAACAAAACAGAAGGAACGTAGAAGAAAAGTTGGGACGAGCAACTGTTTTAACGATATTCTAATTCCTACGGAACCAAATCTTGTGCGTTGCCTCCTGGACAACAAAAATTTACTACTTCTTAAAAATTCATAAAAACGACACGTTACAGCTTGAGGAGCTTTTCTATTAAAAGCAGTTAAACCAGAACTATTTAAAAATATCGCCCCTTTTTCAACTTGATTAAGTTTCAACAAATGAACCAACTATAACATTGATTTTGAAACCACTGATCGTGGCTGCTATTACAGACAACATTAAGGAGTGACCTTCGATTAAAATCTGCTCCAAGTCCACCCCTGCTAAGTTCTCGAAGTGATTTGCGATCTCCAAATAATCCCCCCAGTGTAAGAAATGCGACCATAATTCAGAATTATCTGTTCCTGACGTAAGAACTAAGTGCAAAGTTTATTTTGTATCTCGTTTTAGATTAGTTTCTGGCGCACGACCCAACATCGTCAGTACATGTGTGCTCTCTATCATTGTCCGTTTTTTCCAGCTTTCTATTAGTCGCACATCTTTCATTCGACGACGTTAAGGACTGACTTGTTCTGTTTAGAGTTTCGGTTTTGACTTGTCGGCGGCCGTTGGAACGGATGCTGAGAAAAGGCCGGCCTTAATTAGTACACACCGTCCGAATTAATTTTTTAGAAATTTGTTAATCAAACGGGTAATTGAAACTGAAAATTCAATCATACACATCTCTTTGGATTTGAGAGTGAAAATAGACGCGGTGTGAGGGCGGCGGGGGAGGTTGGAGGTTAACCTTCCCGCTTCCCGGAAGGGTTATTTTTTATATTTTTTATGCAATTGAATTGAAGTTTAGTCATCACATATTCCTCACATAAAAATAGAAAACTTCCGCAATTATATGATTTGATTATAACAGTTTAAATATCAAGTCAAAAAATTCAGTTAAAAAAAATCGAAGTGTTCGTCTACCTTAAAACTAAATTAACATCTAATTTTGTGTATTGAGAGAATAATTGTTTAAATATACGTACACATAGGTACATTACTTTCTATGTTATTCATTTCCTCTTGATTATATGATGTAATATAAATAATCATTGTGGTGCAGTCTACTCTATTTAAAAATCTATTACCTGCAGATTTGACTTTCTGTGCAATGTAAATCTAAAGAATTCGACTATAACTTACAGCGTTTTCTACTGACGTGCATATATGCGCTGAGTGCGCACTCAGGGTATCCCCATCTCCTTCTAATCTCATGTAATAAAATGAGCTGGAGTGCACACCCTAAACTTTGAAAAATATAGTTGCAGTGGGACCAAATGCTTCCTTCCTCCTCCATAACGTTAGTTAATAATTAAACTGTTAATTTGTAAACCGTCATATTAGTTAAAAGTTACTTAAATCTTTTTATTGGAATTTAATGATTATTTCAGTATAATTATTTATCCGTGGCCCATCGGCCGCCCCTCTTTTCTTGGAAGTTCTTATATGGGTGCCAATTATGGAAATAACCTTCCCAACCCCCTCCAGAAGAAATTTTAGACTACACCACTGAACGCCACTAACTTAAAAACGTTTTTACTATTCAACCCATTACTATAAACCATATCGGCATTCTTGTAATGATAGAAATACATTTAATAGTGGCTTACAATAAGCTTGCATCAGTGTTGTTAAGTATCTAGATACAGTATCTAAATACTTTTTGAGTATCTAGATACATATCTCAGATACTACTAAAAAAATGTAACTGTATCTGCATCTAGATACAATTACAGTGTATCTATTCATTTGAGATACTAAGATACATTTTAGATACATTTGGAACTTCCATAAAAATAGCAGACCTTGGCGGAAATGCAACCTCCGATTTTACAGTCTCTTTCTTTTGATTTTCCCCTCTTGTTAATTATGTTTTCTAGTTTGTCAAATGACTGTTATATTTAAAATGCCACTTGATAGTTCAGAAACTTGAAAATTATTTTAATAATTAGGAAGATAATTGACGAAAGGAAAAAACCAAAAGGAAAAGACTGTATTGTTGATTTTATCAACTTTTCTTGATTATGGGAACGCTCTCTTAGCTACAACAAGGTTGCAACTAAGAATCCTAAATTCATTTGACATTTAACTTGTCTTATACGGAAGTAGAGTCATTTCTGTTGATAACTTTATATTTTACGTTGACTTGACTTGGTTTCATACAATACCAGGTAATTACTTATTAGCTTATTGATCAACTTAATTACAAACATAAATTTTCTATTTAAGAAGACATACTGCTGAGAAAAATTGTGAAAATTATCACAGATTTTAGTGTGTACATTATTCACATATTCATACGAAAACTTCGTCAATTTTCATAAAAAAAGTCGATTTGTATCGCAAATAATACCGTACCTCCACTACTTTATAGGTTATTGAATTTTACACTTGGAAGTATCTTGATAAACTGCAGATACTTTTTTTTTTGTATCTGTATCTATATCTGGATATTTTCCGGGAAAAAGTATCTGTATCTGCATCTAGATACATATGTATTTGTGAAAGTATCCGCATCTGTATCTAGATACTATTAGAAATGTATCTTTACAAACACTGGCTTGCATACATACATCTGTACCGAAAAATCTTTTGCTTAGAGCAGTGTTTCTCAACCTTGATTCCGCGGAACCCCAGGATTCCACAAACGGGGGTTTGGGGTTCTTCCGCAAATAAAAACGGAAATCACCTCACAAAAAATGTGTCATGTAAACGTAAACAAAAATAATATTCGGAGTGCTCCTCGTAGTATTGTTCTAACAGTTATTTTTAACTCTTAATTTTTGAAAGCTATAGAAGTAGCATCCTGTCGATATTTTGCTGAAACATTATATACCTCATATTTTAGTGCTAAAGGGGTTCATCAGAAAAAAATATAAGCGCTCTAGAGTTCCTCGTTCTACAAAAGGTAGAGAAACACTGCCTCACAATAATAGCTGCAAACGACAGACAGTACAGAGATGAAATGTTAAAAATCTTCAGAATGGTTACATCTAGGCACAGATTATTGTATACAAAAAAAATGTGAAGAATTTCATGGGCTTAACAAATTTAACATGGTACGTATAGGGTGTCCCATTTCAAAAAAAAAGAATGTTGCATCCAGCACCACTATTTTGATTCATTCGGTATAGATGAAAATAATTCTGTGGTGTAGATTTCTAAAATTTGAAACAGAATCAACAGACTCAACAATAAAAAATAATTTTACTAACAAAAGTCTAAGAGACAGCTTTGATGGTGCCATTAAAAAGTTGAATTAAGTTGTGTGATAAATGAGATGTACCGACTGTATTTGGTAATCATCTTAAAAACCGAGTAGTCGACTTACTTCACACAAGAACAATTGTTTTACCGAAATAAAATTGATGTTAAACCCCGTCTTACTAATGGTATTTTCTACTGGCGTGCACTACATGCATTGAGAGAGCACTCAAAGTATCTCATCTTCTTGTAACCTCGTGTAATAACGATTGGAGATACGTTGAGTGTGCTCTTAGGCATATGGTGCTCGCCAGTAAAAAACGCTGTAAGAAACAGAACATGGACAGGTTATAAGTCTTGAACCAACCATTGTTGAAAACGATGTTCTCCCAAATTCGGACTTTCAATTAGTTTAACAATTGAGTACTAAAAGATTTCAACGTTTTAATCAAATCTGTACCTTAAACTTGTAAGGTTTATAATTAAGGGTGGGGAGATGCGCGGCACGATAGGTAGAGTTGCACGTCATTAGTTAATAATGACGTCAGACGCATGCTGTGTTGATAAATACTTAAAATGCAAAGGAACTTTTATATTGTATGGTCAGTTTTGAAAAAAAAATCTCACCGTATGTTTATTGCATTTTAAGTAAATAATATATTCATCGACACAGCATGCGTCTGATGTCATCATTAATTAATGACGTGCAACTCTATCTACCGTTCCGCGCCTGTAGTAAGTATGGGTTAGGTTAGGAAGTGTAGGTTGGTAACACTACACATGAAGTGGAAGATGGAAGCATCGAAGAAGTATTGAAAATGTGGTACAAATAAAGCCTTTGAATATGAGTGTGTGTTTTCCTTCATCCGAAAAATGCAGTGCAAAAGCCAATAATTGCATGCTGTTTTGTTGTGTGCGAAACGAACCAGTACTGTGTGTACAGTATGTGTGTATGGTCATGATTATAAGTAATGTCTCCCCAATAAAATTTTAAATCGAGATTTAAAATTGTAAACACACCCGGTTTCAAATTAATTTTGTGTTTGTTTACATGCTTGTTATCTGTCTGTCTATTAAAGTGGTCAGGATTCACTAGCCTGCAATTTAATATTTGCAAGGGAGACATTACTAAAAAGCACGACTGTTCGCAAACAGTAAGAGATTAAGAAATATGAAAACACTGACTCAAAAAGTACCTATTGATGTAAACGAACTATTGATTATCCCAATAAATTTACTCTACGTTTAGCTTTAATTTTAAAGTCGAATTTTGAAAATGTTTTCCTGAAACGATTGAATTCTATTTATGAAATGTACCTAATAAGTAAATCGAATCGTTTTAGAAGAAATTTGCACTTTAATTATATTCCTCGGCGGCCTCTAATCGCACTAATTTAATGTAGGGTCTTTATCACACACGTGCGAAGTAGCAACAAAAAAAGCGTTCAGTCACGGTTGTTGCTATCTGCTCATCGCTCACCTTCTAGAGGTGGACGGACAACGGATAATCGGATGACGTCGCTTTTTAAGCCGTTGGATCTCGAAGTTATTACTGTTATGTTAATTAAGTCGGTACCGAAGACATTAGTCGATTAATTCCTGTTTACTGGGCCATTAGAAACGGACAGATAACGAACAGTTATTAGTCTGTTTTCTAATAATTACGATCGATCCTTCGTCACTGCTGGAAACAGCGATGGTAGGTGCTTTCCTTAGACACTTACAGCTGAACAGAAAACTACCTCTCGATAGATTATTACTAATTTCTAAACATTCCCGAGAATTATTTTCATAACGAGGAGAAGTCTAATTGATAAATAGACGTATTTTACTTGGCCGCTTAAGCGAATCATCTCTTTTTTACACATTCGCTAATATGTATATGTGATCATCAAGATAGTAATGACATCCTGCCAGCGTTTCCAGTTTTCTTTTTCTGAAAAACGTGAATAATGCTGAGAAATCCAAGCGCGGATTTGTTATAGTAGCTGTTTGCGACAGTGTGGGCTTTAGATTAATTAGAACGATTTGTATGCATGACAATGCTTATTGAGGCATGAGATTTCTTTCGGTGGCGTTGAATATAATATTAAATCTTTCTGTCTAGGTTATGAGCATGTGGAAGCAAGGGTTTTCTGAGCGGTTTTTATGGTACGGTTCAAATATTTGACTATTTAAAACACTTGTAATCACAACAAAGTGCTTAAATTTTAACGTGCAATAGTTCTAAAAATCTCCAGAAAATTTCGGTTTTACGTCAATATACTTCATTACATTTTGAAATGTAACGTATTTCTAATCAATACACTTTTCCTATCACCCCAGCAAAACTGACTAAACAATACATAGTTACTTTTAGACTGAATTTTTATTGAACTTTTTCTAATGATTTCTTTTATTTTGTGTTTATGCTTGCGTTAATTTATTGCTGTTTTACTTGTTCTACGAGTTTATATTAGTTTGGTACAGCCAATATCGTTGTCTTCTTATCCGTGTATTGAAAGGAACATAAATTTTATAGAATGGCATTTTTTATATAGTAAATGAAAAGCGTTGTTTGTGCAACATTGTAACTTTCACCCGTGATAGTTCACATCTTTTATTCTGTAAAAAGTCGATCCTATCTACTAGATCTTTCTACCTTTTGGATTGACAAGGATTTCCGTAGGACTATTTACCTCCGACGCCCTTAAACCTACTATCGTCGTAAATCGACCCACAACCCAAATCTCCTCTCGAGCTAGTAGGTTACTCCGTGTATATCTGAGCACTTTTCTTGCTACTATACATCTCGGGCGCTGCTTTTCGGCTGGCATACAATTTCTAAACTACCTTACGAAATAGTGTGAGAAAATAATCTTTGGCAGTAACACAATTTGTACGATATCTACCTACATTACCGATATTTACAAATACCGTAATAATAGCGGACGCAGCAAACCGGCAGTTGGATGAGTCAAAGTCGCTACATAGACAATGAACGACTGAGAATCGCTAAGGAATGCTTTCTTTCATGCATTTAAGATGTGCATAATGGTATTGTTATTTTTTGGTAAAATAGTATATTATTATACAAGTTTCACAATAGGGCTTATTGTAAAGCGACTGTGGTTGGATTGCCCTAACAAAACGGTAGGGTAGCAGGTAAAGTATACAGGGTTAGTTAAAAGTATGGAAATGGCTATTTATTGCCGTTAATATTAATTTTAGGAAATTATGTCCTGAAAGTTTTATGGAAAATTTTTATTTACAGTGGTAGAGTACTTGAATTGTACCCATGTCCGTGTAAATGTGTGTTTTCTTAAATGAAAACTTTTTAATTTTAATCTACCATTCGATAGAGTAGTTTTTTCTCTTTACAATAGCAGTCTTGTCTTTTTTTCAGAATTGAGGGGTTTCTCAGAAAAAACAACTGGTCAAGTATTCATTTCCGGTAGTGCGTACTTGTTAGTGCCATACAATGCGCTGCAGTAAATTGCACGATTGAATTTGACGTAAATAATAACCACTGATACAGTTACTCGCTAGAATTTGTTTATCGCTTACTTAGATGTACCTGACCTCGAGCTAATAAGCATTCACGGCGGGAAATATATACTGGAACCATTGTTTTTTTTTTCTTTGGAAAACGAAACAGACAAAATTTCCTTCGGTGTAGTATTTCGAAAAAATGAAGATTGTATGTATTAGATAAGGAACTCCAGTTAGAAACAATTTCGGGCGCTTTCTTTCGGTCAAAAAGAGAAACTATACTGACTGAATTAACAAACAAACAAACAAATATTTCGACATTAACGTTGTCATTTCATCTTCATATTTTAGCTTTAAAAAAGTTATTTTTAATAACTACATATTTAACTTGAAGCAAAACTAAATAAGATTTAAAGGAGATGTCATTAAAATTTAAAACGCCATCTCTGAGCCAAAAGAGAAACCTATTTCAATCGAATTAAAAGAAAATATGTTGTAGCTCACGTTCTCATCTCATCTTCTAATTTTCGCTTAAAAAAATGGTTTCTTTTTAATTACTAGTTAAATACTGCATTAGGTACGGGAACTCTAATTAAGAATGCATTTAGAGCGCCATCTTTTAGCCGGAGGAAAAGGAAAAACTATACTGGTCGAATTAAAAAAAATATATACATAAATTTCGGCATCGAATATTACATATTTTGACTTCTAATTTTATCTTTGAAAAAACTTGTTTTTTATAACTGATCATTTTAAGCGAAACAAAATCAGATTTAAATAAGGTACATCGTCGTCGTTTATGGCGCCATCTCTTAGCCAAAAGGAAAGCCAACCTTAATCGAATAAAAACATTCATCATGCATTCATAAAAACAATTGATTGTTTTGAATTACAAAAGTCAAGGAAAACTAAATTAAATCTGATGGAGTGATCATCATCTATTAGAATGCCATCTCTTGACTGATAGGAGAAACTATTTAATCGTATTTTAAAAACGTTTCAAGGCTGACATTCTTTTTCGATCATCTTCTAACTATATCCTAAAAGGAGCTTTTTTTAAACTTATTAGTTTCAACGAAAACAAAAATAATGAAAAGACGTAGAATAATACTAAACGGTTTTTTTGTTCGAGTCCCAGTCGACCCCTAAATGACCCCTCGATGTTCGATGACCGCTACAGATTCATCGACTCTTTTCAAGTGCTCATCGACCCCCCGTTTCTATTTAAAAAAAATTACACAGATAAGCGCAACTCTAAAACAATTGAAGAAAACAATGAATCAACTATTCTCAACGGCAGATAAAAATTTCATACAGAACACAATTTTTTTAAATGATTATTAACGGTAATAAATGGTCGTACTCATACTTTTAATTAACCCTGTATAGAGATGCAGAGTTTTATAAAAATTATGTTGAGATTATATAATATTATAATAACGCGTGCAAGGCCAGTGTCAAGTAGCGGAGGCTGAGTTTCTTAGAACTGTGAAGCAGACGGTACGATTCGCAACTGGGAATAACATAATCGATCTTCGGAAATTGCAATATTACCTGTAATTATACAGTCGAATCAAATCCATCATCTTTTGTTCTTCCTCCAGATACAAATCAGGAAGGAGAGAGTTATTAAGAAGAGCGGGAGCGTACAAAAAGTAGACCTTCCGAGCTGGCCCTTCGGGTGAAGCTTCTTGACCTAATCACGTGTTCCTCGTTGAAGTTTTTCTTTTTTCTTCAATTATTCTTTTTTCTCAGTCAGTTTTCTCAGTTTAAAATTAATTTCGTGAATGAAGATACAACTCTTCACGGTGGATTTTATTTACTAATCAAATTAATCATATCCGAATATTTTCTTTAATTCAAATTCTGCTAATCTCGGACATTTTTTAAGCAAAACGCTAACAGCTAAGACAAATTAACGTATTTTTTAAAATAAATTAATAAATATATATACTTATACCGAAACAATAATAACATCAAACTTAAACATTACAAAAGGTATAAAATCAAAACACAGGAAAACTACATTTTTTTTGGAATCAGAAAAAAAATAACTCTGAATTCGAGAATATATACTGGGTGTCCCATTTAAAATAACAAAGTGGATACTTACTCATTTGCTTCATTTTTTTAGTGAATTCTAGCGATTTCAGGTAAATCAGTAAGCCGCCGGAACACATATTGTGATGACTAGGAACGCACGCCATGCTTCGACACTTTTATAAGTATTGATATTTTTTACACAGAGAGAAATAATTCTTTGATTTAAAGATATATTCCTTACGGGATAATAAATTATTTTAATCTGAATAATTAGTCTTTTTAACACAAATACCATATATTTGAATGAAATAGCACTTATTCCAATGAAATACAAATTTATTTCACTGAACAAAAAATGTAAAACATACAAATTTCTGCAGTGTAAAGATTCCTTTTTCTCAGTGTTTCAATACTTTTAAAGTGCCGTTACTTCCATTTGGGAATCCGAAAATATCGCAATCGTCAAATTAGCCAATCTTTCTCATGCGTCCGTTGCTAAACTTTACCGTATTTCGTGAGAATTAAATAGAATGTTTATTCTAACCGTCGAAACTGGCCGTAAAACTCTGCGACGCCTTAGTTTCTTGTGTCATCTGGTTCCTGCGATTTACGTTTTTCTGACCACTTGTTATTTCGACGGAAATACAAATTACGTTCACACTTGACATTTGACGCCATTGGTTAATACTGATATCATCTTATACAAGGTTGGCTTTTGTTTAGTGCATGTTGGTTTTGATTCATCCCAGCCCTTCTCTTCATAGTTAGGGGCGTAACCAAGTTTGACTTTATTAATTTGTGGCGTGCATGTAGCATTCAGTCTCGTTGTGATATAACATATTTTAATGATTTTCTTTTTTCCTTCTTGAATTAATAATGTATATAATTTAATTGATCCTGTTACAGCACAACGATATGATATTTCAAAATATCGTTACTTTTCTGCTAAGTGTCGTATGGTATCGATACTATTAAAAACAGGACCATTTGATACAAAGTATCGATACTTTGTTTAAAATATGCATCCCTAGGGATGACTCAACATGCTTATCCTGTCCGAATTAATTCTACTATAATGTTTTATTTTGCGGTTGTGTAGGATTTCGTAAAAACGTTAGTTTACCATTAGAAATACGTTTACTAAATGATTTGATAAGTTTTACACGATAATACCCTCTTTTCAACTCTCTTTATCTCATCAAACATTTCATAAAATATCACATTTCAGTTGGTCTATAGATGCCGCCTTTAAAACTTTCATCCGCAATATTTATCTGTTCTTAACGACTTCTTTAGACAAAGCCGCCCGCTGTATGAAATTTTAAACGAACTAATAAAAGAAGTCTAATGGGTTCGGCTCGAGTTACGAGCAAATATCTTTTCTGGTCGTAAGGAGTCTCCGATATCACCGTAATACAAAATTAAAATAACAATGGAGCGAAATGAGCTCACAGTAACGGTAGTGAAAAAAAAATGCATTTTTTTCTATCACTCACACGATGGTAGATTTCATGCAAGTACTTGCACACGCACACAATTTGTCGCTTTCTAATTACGTACGAAATCTCTATGCACGTCTATTTAATATATTCTAACTATAGTCAGGCAATGAACCCGTGTAGAATTCTTTCACAATTTTCTACGTGTAGATTGCGCCTTACGGTACAACCTTACCTACAAACGTAAATGTTTGTGACAATTTAACAACAGTGATAAGTTATCAATCACCAGTGGAGACCTTCTGAGTAGCATTATGGAAATTAAAATATTGACTTTCTCTCAGCATCATTTATGGAAATTAAAATATTGACTTACCATCGATTTTTTACGTTCGATTCGCCGCATCGAAATTGTTAACGGCGTTAATTTCGGTAATTATAATTAGGACAGGCTTGTATAATACACGTGCGTTATGTACATTCATGTAAATACCGCTGTTTTTATCGCGAAAATGTGCGGCGTTTACGGGCTACTTTAATTCACGTGAAAATTGAATTCACACCGCGCTAATCGCAATTTACATATTTAATCTTGCCACTTTGCCCGTACAATTTTTACATTCTTTCCTATTTATACCCACTTATTAGCTAGCTTATGTAACTTGTTGGTTTTATTAACATAAATAACTATGTATGTGATTGTGTTATCGTCGAGTAAAAGATTCTGAAACTATGAATTACGATTTTATAATATACAAACATTTACTAATATTTTTTCCAAAAACAGCATCTTTCCACAATTTGAATATAAATAAACGGTATTCCATAAATCCTATCAATTCAAATAAATAAATGAACTACACATCTTTTTTTTTATACCGTGGGTGCCAGAAGGAAAGGTTGTGACGGGCCCAGATTTCTGCAGCTGCAGGACACTGGTCGCGCCATGTCACCTAAACTCGTCCATTTCTCTCATAGTTTTTATTTGCTATCGCTCTTTGATTACTTAGGTTGTCTTCTAACTTATTTGCTGCTTCTACTGAGAGAGTTATACTCTCCATTTTACCCGCGTCATCGAGTTTTCGACCAAAACGTCTCTGTGTAATTTTTTTGTTTAACGTCTGGCCATGTTTCATCTTCAGTTTTGTCACCAATTTTCAACTCTATTACGGTCGAAGTCGCTTGTATTTGTAGTAAATATTTCTGTTAGACAATTGACAGCCCTGACTTCCTCTCGACTCCGCACGTTCATTTAACCCTCGTTTCAGCGTAAAACTTCCTGCTCCTTTTTTCTTTGGTGTCAAGGTCAGTCGTTTACTACTGATTCGGGCTGACTTGGTGAGCTCATTCTCTTTTCTTTGGAAGTTTTGCTTAAGATTTTTGATGTCCTTCTAGACAAGTCGTATCTCGTTTCCGATAACGACAGTACTATTACACTTCCTGATCTGATAAATCACTGGGCATCAAACGGTCGTCCCGACAAGGAAGTTTATGTACTCGAAGCGGAATATCGAACACCGTTCACGCCTGATGTTTCCTCCGGAAGGCTGGTGTCGTACACGGAAGAGGACCCTCGAAGGAGCTTCGGGATTGAATCTTCGACCACCACCGTAGGTTCTGTCGTATAAGATAACCGTTTACACCTTTCTTTTCGTCACTTCGGTTGATCGTCGCAACATACATCCGGACTCGTCTTGCAGGATACCTTTTTTAGTTCCTTCAACTTACGTGCAACTTTGGTTGACTAGATTATGTCTCATCCTTGCGCCAGACAATTTAATTCAATCAATACAATGCCTTTTTCATTAAAGTCACTAATTAATTTTTGCTTGATAACAATTGTCAGTGGTAACTTTACTGCTTTTGATAACGTTTGCGTTAATTCAATTACTGGATTTTTTTTTGTTACATGTGTTACTGTGAGACGACAGGAAATTTCCGAACGTACAAACCATTTTGTATTTTGAAATATTTAAGATCAATTGATGAAATACTTTAACTTTAACGTTAACGTTTTATTTGTTGCTACAAGCCGTAAATTGATTTTATTCTGTTGTTGAATTGTTTTCTTGGACACATTCCGTCTTTTTAAAACTGGAGTTAATTTTGGGTTGGAGTTATGGTCGATACCGTGATCTGTATCCTCCAGTTGGCGCCTTCCGGTTAATTATTGTTAAATATATTGTTTTTTGTGGATTTCCTTTTGTACTCCACGCCCTCTCCGACTATAAAAAGCTGCCGTTGATATCACGCTGTGCCCTTGGTGTCGACAACAAATCAACTACTGGAAATCCCATGTGCGGAGATAAGAACAACCCTGCCTATTACGATTGTTTATTTATTTGATGCAACAAGTTGAATCCCAACGTGTAACAAATGTTGGCACCCAACGTAACAATGTGTATACTTCTTGGAGATCTAAATTGGGTTATTACAGGTCTGTTATCATGCATTACTGTACACTCAAAGTATCTTTATCTCGTATTAATGTATGAGGTTAGAACAAGACACAAATACTTTAGTATACACTGGTGCAGGATAACAAGCACACTTTTTAAGTAAAATAGTTTACATAAACAGATGCCTAGTCTTTTATTAATGCATTATGAGATAAATATTGAAATATTGAACTTTTTTGCTGCATACATGCAACTTGTAATGTCCAAGGAAAACCAGAAGATACTAACGGTAAATACACACAGGGGATTATTTAAAATAAATAGATTACCATTTGGGGTCTCATCCGCCCCAGGAATTTCCCACTCCGTAATGGATTCCATTGCAGGGTGATAAGAAGGCGTTTGTTGCTACTTAGACGACCCGATTATTTGTAGTTAAGATGGAAAGAATGTAAAGAAAGATTGTACGGGATACTCTCTAACTCTCTAAACTAAATGATCTTAATGTAAGAGTAAATTTAGCGAGGTTTATATTTTTTTGAAACCTCAGTTGCATTGCAGAAGGCATTAGACCCGCAGACAATTGTAAATTGTCCAATACCACAAAATATTACTCAGCTTAAGTCATTCTTAGGGATGGTAAATTTCTCTCGTAAATTTGTACCAGACCTCAGTACTCTACTGAGCCTACTATATGACATACTCAAAAGAAATGTTCAGTTTGTGTGGTCTGAGAAATGTGAGAAAGCATTTATTAAATGCAAGTAGGCTTTAAAAAGCAATCAGCTCTTCACTCATCTAACTAATTATGATGTCAATGCTGAAATATACGTAGTCTGATGCAGGCCTCTATGGATTAGGAGCAGTTTTGTACCATAAAATTGATGGCGAGCAAAGCTACTCGACTTTATTAGCAGCAGAGAGGAAATGTAGGCAAATAGAGCGGGAAGCATTGGGGCTTATATTCACACTAAGAAAATTTCGTAAATACATTTATGGATGCAAATTTGTATTAATAACAGATAAATCAACCATTGAAAAAAATTCTAGGGACTAAAGCTGGCATCTCACTGTTGGCTGCAAGTCGAATGCAACGTTGGGCAATAATTCTTGTAAATTACGATTATGACTTAATGGTAAAATCGAATTTAAAGGGAGCGGAGAAGTGGCGATTGCCATGAAAAAAATAATGATAAAGTATTACAGATTACGGTAACTGAAGGACTTTCAATTTCGATATAGGCCGAGAAACAAGTAGTAGGAAATACAAAAAGGGTTGGTCGAACCTTGAGACGTGAAACCGTATTTTGCTAAAAGATATCAATTATCATTACACGGATATTGTTTGTACTTCGCGGACAAAATAATCGTTCCGAAAATATTACGCGAGAAGTTAGGGGAACTATTGCACGAAGGTCACCCTGGAATCGTGCGAATGTAAATGTTGGCATATCTCATGTATTCTGGCCGGAATAAATGAGGATATTGAAAATTTTGTAAAACGTTGCGAGATCTGTTAGCTTATTCTAAATGTGCCTCAGTAAAGAAACATTATACAATGGACAGATACCAACCGAAATTGGGAACGAATTCTTATAAATTTCTAGATGTAGCGGGAACAAAAATAGTTATGTTAGTGGATTCGTTCTCTAAATGGAGTGATGCTCATGTCATGTCGGGCACGAATTATGACTAGACTGGCAATAAATTGCTGCTATCATTTGGTTTATTAGGGTTTCCGCAAGAGATTGTATGTGATAATGGGCCCGCCTTTCAACTCTCAAGATTTTAAACAATTTTGCGCAAACCGTGGTATCAGACTTACACAACAGTCCTGCGTACCATCCAAGAAGTAATGGTATGATAAAAAAAATCGTGCAAACCATTATAAATAATCTAAAAAACAGTTATTTAACTGTAAATCAAGTGAGAGTATGAAGCGAAAGGTTGTCAGTTTTTTAATGTTTGTAAGGAATACACCTTGTACGAAAATAGGTTTGGCTCCAGAAATATTACCACGAACAAAATTCAGAAATATTACCACGAAAAAAATTGGCTATACTGAGACCAGAATATAATAATTGGAAAAATAAGAATGTAGCAAATACAAAACTTATTAGAGTTTTCGAAGTTGGTCGGTCAGTGTTAGTAAAGGTAATACATGAGAGACAAGTAAAATGGTGGCCAGGAAAAATTGTGGCAAAGAAAAGTTCTGTAGTGTATATTGTAGAAGCAAATGGTAGAGAACATTGGTGTGACATTAAAGAGAAATGGACAAAACTACGAATTCGAGAAGCAGAACCAAGGAAAAACATACAACCTTTCAACTCGCCAATGCCATTGACGGAAGCACTTTTATAAAATAATAATCGAGAGGCGTTAGCGAAAGAAGATAAGGAAAAAAAATCAAATCAATTTATGTCTGAATTTTCTGCGCTTTTTATCTTAGAAACTAAGCATACTAAACCCATTATGTATAGAGACTTTTTGTTTTGTTTTTCGACGTACTACCTGTGGTTAACGGGTCAGAAACTTATTTTGAATCACCCAATACATACATCCCGTTCAGACGGTTTTCTCGTCAAAATAGGCCATGTTAGGGTGTTAGGGAAGAATTTCATGAATATTGTCTCTCTGAGATCGGTTTTACACGTAAATGTTACGGACTATTTAATTTTCTTTAATATTTGTTACGGAGTCATTTGGATTTAGATGTCTTACTCCATTCCAACACAACTGGCCGTAATGTGTCATCTAAACCAGGCCATTATCGATAATTTCTGTGCTAACTTGGAAGAACAGAATTTTTACTTTTTTGAAACTGTTCGCTCTCCGGTTATTTAGTTATTTATCAGTTTCTGTATAATTCACTGAGCAAGTGACAATCTTCAATTTACCAGTTTCATCGAGTTATTCGCCAAAGCGTTGTTGCAATTATTTTTTTCCCTAGCCGCCATTGTAAGTCATCATGGTCGCCAATACGATTCGATATTTTGATGATCGAATTTGCTAATAGCTTTTCGTGAATTTTTCGCTGGAAGGAAGACATCACCTCTCTCCAGTCAGCCCCGCGACGTAAGCAGCCCTAAATCTCAGTGTACTTTAAGCAGTTACTCAAATCGCAGCGTCATTCTGTCGCCCCAATTTTAAAGAGCTATTGGGTTTTATAACATAATCTCTTACGGACGCTAGCTGAATCTCGAGTGAAGTTTATGTCTGCATAACACTTCTGGTGTGTCAAATTTAATTGTTTTGCCGTACAAAACCCGTGCTGGTGTCTTCTTAAGCTTCCTAATTTTTTTTTCTGTTAAATTTTATTTAGGATTTTTATTCCATTGTAGACAATTTGTGCTCCGCTGCCATTTACGCACTTCGAGGTGTTCCTTTTTGTTCGATTGGGAACTTGTACCCACTGTTTGACCATGTAAGTTTGGTGCTTGTCGAGTTCCTAGTCGCCGTTACCACCAGTAGCTTTTGCTGTCCGTTTCGAAACATCTTTGCGGTTGCCAAAGAGGACTACAGAACCTGACTCAATATCTGTACGACCCTCGCACCGTGGACACCTGCACCACGAGGTAAACCTTTATCGCTTTACACCTTCATCGGCGATGATCATTACGAGTTGTACACATCGAAACGTTATTCACATTTGATTTCGATAGTTCATTTCACGTCTATGTATTTTTCGTCAAATACTTTAGTTATAGAAAAATTTTGTGCAAATCGTTCTTGATTGCAGTGAAAACCTCGAGCAGCTTCTGGACAGCTGTTTCAGCCCTGCTTGGGGCTTCTTCAGCAGAGACGTAGCTCGACATTCCCACCGCAGACCAAAAACGACTTGCCCAATTTATTCGCAATTGCGATGTAGGAATGATGAAGAAGCCCCAAGCAGGGCTGAAACAGCTGTCCAGAGGCTGCTCGAGGTTTTCACTGCAATCAAGAACGATTTGCACAAAATTGTTCTAAAACTTTCATTATGCTTTGATAGCAAGCATGGCCGCCTTGCATGGGGGACTCATTAGGAGCAAATCCCGCTTCAATTTGTCTATCCTACTGCAATGTCAGGTCAAAAAGCGATAGTAAGATGTCGCTATTTTAACTTTAGTTATACTTTGCCAATGACAATAATTCATTTTGTTAACGTTTGAGTCAATTTATTTTTTTGTACTCTTAATGATCACTATGAGACAAAAGGAAATTTGCCTATTACGTACGTACCAGGTTATATTCATGAAACAATTTAAGACATTTTTGGAATTTTGAATTTAAACCAAATCAAACTTGACGTTAACGTGTTTTCTTTTCTTGATATTTTTGCCATTTCTTGTTGTGCTTATTGAATTGTTGTTTTGAGCACCTCCACCTTTTTAAAGCTTGAACTAAGTTAATTTATGGTTGGATATATTAGATACCGTTATTTCCTTTCTCTTGGTCCACGACGTATCTCTCCGAAACCCTTGAGATTACCGCTGGTAACACGTCGTGGCCATCCGTGACGACCACAATTCATCGTCAGGGAATCCAGAGTACACAAGTAAGAACTGCCTTGTTATATGTACCTACACAATTCGCACTCTAACGTGGTTAGTTGTAACAATTGGCGCTCATAACGCATAACAATTCCTACATTTTTTTGGGAACATAACACCTTACCATTACCTACCATAATAAGTATTCATTGATATCATTAATTCAAAATAGGAAACTCCGGTATTTTTGACAAGCCGAACTTTGATTATATACAGGTAGGGTCCCTAGATTTGATTGACATTTAACATGTCGGACAGGGTTCGGAAGTACAACGTCATTTCGTTAGTAATGTCAAATTTTATAGTTGACTGACGTAACTTGATATGATTTTGTTTGTCAGAAAGAATAAAACATAGTATTGCTATTTCGTAAACGATATAGAGTTTGGTAAAATGGCGGATCTAACGTTGTGCTTCCGAACACTGTCCGACATGTTAATGTCAATCAAATCTAGGGACCCTACATGCAGGTAACCCAACGAAAATAAAACATGGTCTACTAGAGTACAAAAAAGTCGTGAACTGCAAATAAGTAAAATAATCATTTGTCTTAGCTTTCTGAAATCGGTATTTTTCTCAATGATGCAGACCATTTATTCTGGCGTCCGTTTCTGGCGTCCGTTCACATAACTAAACTATTTCAAGCGCCAAATGCAAATGAATTTTTAGCCCGTCAGCGTTTCTTTGAGTGTACAAAGCAAGAGCGGCCTGTCCACTTTCAAAACAAGTTCCATACGATTAGAACGAGCGTCTTAATTGGCAATTTAGAAATATATTTACGGTCACTAAAACTTAATTGTTACTAACTATTAGACGTTCGAATTACTGGAAAAGCCACAATCTGTGGCACCGTCTCTTTCGAGAGGCGTTTTTCCAACCGAGTTAATTTGCCTAATTTGCGTACATTTGACGTATATTAATTACATTTTGCATAAATAGTGCAATTTGCGAAGAATTTAATTAAATACATGTTTAATAATGTATCTGAAGTCTGAAGTAATAATGTATAGGTATAAGTATCTCGTATCATGAGGAACTTCGTTTTAATTCTGCTATTATACAATTTTCAAGTCTCAGTATAATGCAGATTAGTGGAACCGTACAACCCAAAAATTCGTCCGGATGTTAATAGGAACAACTATATGATAAAACCCCTCGCTGGTTCTTACATTCCCGCGAAAATTTATTTATAATTCTAATTTATGACTGGCGTGCGTTTGCTTGCTTCTACCTCGGTCCGTTTTACTGCCGCTATCTCAAGGTTTGTTGAACAATACGGAGAGTTATTTTTAACCGCATCCACAATACACTCAAACATCACCTTATGTGTTTCATTTCATTTTTTAACCATAACGTTTTATGAGGCGCGCTCTGAGAAATTAATTAAGTTCGTTTCTGAGCCGCAAAAAAGTTTTCTTTACTTGAAAAACTTTATGATACTGAAACTAATGTCATCTACTGTAAGTCCGTTCATTTCAATTGATATGTAACGCCACCAGTACACTCTCGCCAAGGCAAGGCAAGGCAAGAGCAGGCGAGACTGTACTTGAAGCGCCTGGTTCGCCTCGCCTACGAGTCGGTTTTTGAACGCGAGTCAAAGGACACGAGACCGAGCGTGAGAGTATCGAGTACATCTTGCCTGTTCTTGATTGGTTCTTTCTTTGTTTCTCTCTATGATTATTTGCGTTTTCTCGTCTCATTGGAGCTTTATTCTCGAATTGAGGGAACAAACTCTCAGGAGAGCGTGACGCCAAAATTACGTAATTCTCTTACGATTTGCATGCTACATAGTTTTGTAGGAGAGTCCACGTCATTTTGACGTTACGTTCCCTTGAGATGGAGTTTGTTCCCTCGATTCGAGAATATGGACAAGGCGCGCTACATTTCGTTGCACATCGTTAATTAATGATGACGTCACACGCACGCCGTGTTGATAAATACTTAAAATGCAAAGGAATTTTTATATTGTACGTTCAGTTTTATAAAAAAAATCGCACGATATGTATATTACTTTTAAGTAAATAAGTGTATTTATCAATACAGCATGCATCCGATGCTGCAACGACGTGCAACGGAATGTAGCACGCCTTGCCTATAAGGCCCCTGGAGCTTTATTCTCAAGTCGAGGGAACAGATTCGCACGCCAAGAGAACGTGACGTCAAAATGACGCATTTCTCCTGCGATTTAAACAGGTTTACACAAGAATGTACGTCATTTTGACGTCACGTTCTCTTGCGAATATGTTCCCTCGATTCAAGAATAAGGCCCCTGGGGCGAGATTGTATTGCCGGCATAACAATAACTGAAGAGAAGTTAAAAAGAATTATTCACTTCAAAAAGTGTCTTTACTTTTAACAACGAGAGGTGAAGTATATCAAGGGGAAAATAAAGTTTCAATACAATTTCCCCTCAGATGATCAGTTGAAAGTCGTTGGAGCGTCGTTTTTTGAGGCTCAAGCAGAATATTTTCTGTTTTTCATGGAATGAGCAAATATATCCAGCTTCGATGTAAACACGGTGGAATCTGGATCAATCAAATATCAAATTAAATTATACACGACTGTTCAACAACATCTTGATTATGTATAACAGAAGTCGTTTATACAGGGCGCTACCAAACCTTAATCGTTTATTAGTGCGTGTCAAAAATAAGTAAATAATTAACAGTGCGTTTTCTTGATAAATTCAAATTTTTCTTTGCGTTTGGAATTCACGGTTTTCATTATTTTGTGGATACGAATTTCGGATTCGTACATTTTGAACAACTTTCACGACTTTTTCGAACCTATCAGCTTGTAACCGAATTTACGGCGTTTTAAGAAAATAGCTTTGGCTATTCGATCAAAGCTCGATTGAAGAGTGTTTTGGATTATTTTGAAAAGTTTGCCAGGCATCGATCGTGACGTTTCGGCCCCGTGAATACTATGTGAGCTTCAGGTGACGATGTCTATAAAATATGAGCGAAACGAAAATACCTAATGCGTAAAAAATACTTTTATTTAATGTAAAATTTAACATCGAAGCTTTATGGAACTTGCATCTTTAGTCAAACAAAAGGTGATCGAGTTTAAAACACTGCTATTTTAAAATTCCTATAAAAATATTCTTTTTGTAAATACGAGAAATCTTCTAGAAAAGTGTAAATACTCAGCGAATTATTTTATATCTATTGTTTTTATTCCTAATTTTGTTTCTGCTCTTTGCTTTTTTTAATCGATTGTCTTTTGTTTTTTAAGCGTCCTTCAACAAATCACTTTTATTTTAATTAATAATAATAATTAAAATTAGGTATTTTTTCTTTCAGTTATTTGTTTCAAAGAAGAAATTAGTAATATTTATGAGCAAAAATAAAAAATGCAGAAACTGAAAAACAATATAGCGAAATTTATTTGTTTTCTTCTTTTAACTATTATTTTCCTCTTTTGTTGTAGTATTAAAAAATGCAGAAACTGAATAAGAGTAGAGTGAAATTAATTTTTTTTTCCTCTTTTAACTCTTTTAAATTTCCTCTTTTGTTTTAGTACTTTCATAGATTTTCATAGTATTCATTTCTTTTCGTTAGTCTTTTGATATCTCAGCTCCTTTAGTTATTTAACAAGTAATCGCTACAATGTTAAAAATCGTCTTTTGTTTTACTTTAATTGATCGATTTAATTCTCCGCTTTAATCCATTGTTGTTTATTTCTTTATGTTAATCTCTTAGGAGTATTACTTACTTTGTTTCATTAGTTGACTTTTATTTTGTTTCTTTTTCAGCATTTCTATTATTTTATCAATTTTTGCTTTTTTGATTTGTAAGTCGACTCTCTTTTGGTTTTTGTCATTGTTATTTTCCCCATTGTCTGGTTGTCATTTATTTTCCTGCATCGATCAACTGTTATTCATTTTCCTTCACAGTCGTTTTTTTTCGTTTTCCTATTTTTTTTATTTTTTAGCATTTATTGGGACCGTGCTTAATCGATTCTTTTCTGTTTCTAATCATGATTTGACTAAAATTTGCTGATCATCTATATTTTATTTTTCTTTAGCATTCGATTGTTATTCATTTTTCTGCATGATCGAATTTTCTTCTCAGTACTTTCTATTTTCTAGCTTTTTACTTATACAAATCGATTCTCTTTTGTTTTTGTTCGTTATTATCAGTTGGTACTTTTATTTATTTATCTTTATCTGTATATTTTTCTCGTTAACAATCGATTGTTTTTCATTTCCCTGGATTTGTTGCTTACCTGTTGTGTTGATTTAAAAAAAATCTATTATCTTTTCTTCTTCTACACATTAGTCGATTTTTCTTTTGTTTTCAACAATTGATTGAGAATTGATACGTAATCAATCATAGCCACAGAAGTCGACCAATGAGGTTTAAATATGTCGTAATAATCATTTGAAGAGAGTATTTTTTAGGAAATCAATTCTTACGCTTATTATACAGTGACCGGCAGAAAGTAGAAAACATACGGAGAAATTCTTTATTATATACGTATTTCTTAGAAAAATTTATTCTTTATGAAATCTTTCCCAATCTTTCCAAACTCAAGATGCACGTACCAAAATTTGAAAATCTTTTACCATATACCGAGAAAATCAAAATATTTGAAATCGACGTAAGGGTAAAGTACCTTTATTTTCCACGGTACGCGGTTTACTTGGAAAAGTTACTCATAATTATTATGAGATCTCAAATTTGAAATCATAGCTATCTACGATGGAAAAAAAATGGCTACAATCTTATTAATCATAATTTCTAGTTGATAGTTGAGCAAAAGACAAATCTCAGAATATGTTCATGTGACACATAATGAAACGTCCGGCTCTACGCATTCAAAATTCTAAGACACACGTTAGTACGAGGAAAAATGAAAAATACGTGACATTATTCTTTTCATCGTAGATAGTCATGATTTCATATTTGAGATCTCATGATAACACTCCGAATAACTTTTCCAAATAAAATTTCCGTGTAGCGTGCGAAATAAAGGTACTTTACTGTTTTGTTGATTTCAAATGTTTTGATTTCCTCGGTATATCACAGGAGGTATTCAAACTTTGATACGTGCATCTTGAGTTTGGAAAAATGCACGAGCCTTCATGAAGAATAAATTTTTCTCAGAAATCAATAATAAAGAAATGAAACGAAATGCTTACAGGATGACCATAATTGGATTGTACTGGGTGTTTCATAATACAGAGGATATTAAGAGAAGAACAAGAGATCAAATTACAACTTTCTAGCAAACTTCAGATTTTAGCGGGTTTTTTAAATTAGTACATCTTTTGCAAGAAAAACAAGTGAACCTATTTCTGCTTATTTAAAAAATAACTAACCTCAAAGTTGCATTTTTTATTGTGTTTGGATAGTGTTTGGTGCACGCTTGTAATGGAGGAGGAATTTATTCGTAGAGTTTTGCAACATCCTTATCTATCTGATATGAACAAAAACTTGACTTGAAATGAAGTTGGGGAAATGTCCAAATAGCAGACCAAGTTTCATTGATGATCATACAAGCAGTTGATTTGCCAATTATATAACTAAATGCTAAACTGGGAATGTTGTCTCCAGATGCTAAATGTCTACAGAACAAAATACATTAATTTCACAAAAAGTTCATTATTAAATTTTACGGTAATGTAAGTTTTAGTCTGGCACTTGGAGCGATAATCTCTCTGCAGGTGCTTTTGCCAATACTAGGTGCTACTAATGATAACAATTCGTCGAACTGCGGCAGAGTCAACCTGGTATAATTAAAAACATACCTTGACCATTTAGAGGCATTTCTTTCACAAGATTATCATGGGGCCCTTTCCGTTTCATATTAATAGGTCTGACCCGCTTCTCCTACAGCAATTTAATTCACTAACGTTATTATAATAATTAAGCCTAAGCTGCACAAATGCCGCTTTCTTTTTTTGTTCTTTAATCAATTCTTCATGATTGCCATTGTGATGTAACCTGCTAACCAATCTCAACTGACAGATATTTAAATTTCAGCATGAGCGCATGCGTATATTCTAAGTTACGTACTAATTTAACGAATGAATTTGAAGTTTGCAAACTTTTGCTGCTACGCTTAATTACTAATTACGAATTTTTCAGTTGTGAATGCTTACATTGAATAACTTTGAACATAATTGTGCGTAATGTAAATCAACTAATTGAAATTACTAATTACGAAGTTGTGGATGCAGCTAAAAACATTCTGCAAATTAAAAGGTCTCTGTGGTTGCAAATACGTTTTAAATACAAACTTTCGTGAAACACCAGATATGTGAAGTCTAGTTTTTCTGTATCGATATTACTGATAATATTGATAATTGCGGATATTTATCGATAATATATATACAGGGTGTAATCAAATTAGTTTCACATATTAATACCGCAAGTTCCTTATGGTGTAAGAGAATTAATGCCGCAACTACCAAAAGTCTAGATCAAAAATAAAAAAAATTACCTATTGGAGGAGTATTGACTCTTTTGCTTGAGAACTTTTGGTCGGCCGTGCATAAAAACAACATTGTAAAACAAAATTCCAGCAAAATTCAAGGTAAATTGCTTGATCGCATTTTAAAAGCTTTATGGGAACACAATAAATTAGAATCACCCACCCATTAAAGACGAGCGTTCAAATTCTCAACCTCTCGGTCGTGGCCCTGTGTGCATTATGGTTAAAGGAGAACAATTTAAATCTGCTTGCATTGATCAGAATTAAATCTGTTTCATTAGATAATCGACAATAATTAGATTTCGACATCCTGGTCTTTGCAAACCAATAGTACACATGATTTACAGTGCTAATTTTGCGTATTAAAATGATTTAAAAAAATTATTAGTCGCTTTGATTGATTGTCACTTTGTTAATTATTTCAATTATTTCCACTAAGGAATACGTTTCTTCGTAGTTCGAGTTCGATGACGTTTTATTGTTTAGGTTCCACAAAATAATAAAACCGACGACTGCATTCAATAACGATTTTCCGAAATGCAGAAAGAAAAGACATTCTTAAACATTCTGCGCAATAAAGAAATAACAATGCAGTTTATTGACGAGCAGCAAATAAAGTACACGATGAATACGTAAGAAATAGTAAAATAATTTTAGAAAATGGAATTTCTAATTTTTATTTATTTTTATAGTTTTGTGAGCAGAATACTATTAACAATTACGTGAAAATTGAGAAAAATTGATTAATTTAATAAGCAATGCGATGGATATTTATAATTCTATTCCGTTATGGAATTACATAAGCGAAGATTTTGACCCAGTCTCCTGCAGTTCGATGATGCTTTGTTTTACAACGTTTCATGATGCGCTTGTAGAAACTGATACACGGCCAGTCAGAGGTTTTCAAACAGAAAGTCTCCGGGCTCTGGGGGGGTTTTAATTTCTTTAATTTTTCACCAATAAAATTCATATTTGCAGAAATCACTTTCTTAAGTGATAAAAAACTTGCAGTTTTAATATGTGAAACTTATTTGATTATACGTTGTATACTACACTCGTTAAGATCATATTTATCAGTAGAAATCAAAAAGCACTTATGTGAAACATACGTGCTCTCACAATTTAATTTTTGTGTACCAATTTACCATCCATCAATAGATAAGTTCACTGCTAAATGCATACAAAAACTTCAAAATGCTTGGTTGAGATCCGTGTACGGTATTCGTAAATATGACAGGATTTCATTTAAATTAAAACACATTGGCTGGCTTTCAATGGAGAAGTTCAGGCAACTGCAGACACTGTATATGTATCACAAAATTTTAAAAACTTGTAAACCTACTTATGTACTTATATGATAAAATTTAGATAACTTGTCAAAAAATGTAACACATTTATTTCTCTTCAAAAACACAGGACCTCTCTTTCTCTTATCACATCTATAAATCTTATAATACATTTCAGAGATATAGACACATGCGAAGTAAATTATTTAAAAACACATATTTCAAGAAAATTTTCGTAATGTATTCACGTGACGCCAAATATTAACTCTTTTAGGATTAGTTTGCGATCCTTCTATATTACAATTATATATTTTTTTTTTATTGGAGTGACTTCACAAATTTCATTTGTCTTATTTCTTATCTTTCATAAATTTTCGGACGGTATAGTGGACGGAGGGCACTCATAGTAAACTGTAGTTAGCCATCATAGTAGGTTTAAGCAATTAAAATTTTTGTATTATGCTTATTTTTCAAGGTTAGATTTAAAAGCAGAGGCATTTCCACCATCTGAATCTCACCTTGTGGTTTGGTTATGTATGTATTTAATTGAGTTGTTTCTATTTTTCTTCTTTATGTTGTATTGCGTAGTAAGCAAATAAAGCCATTATTATTATTTACATTGACTTCCCTAATTATTTCACAGCATGATTCCATTTAGGTTTTTTAAAATGCTCTTTAAGATGAATCTGTCTGTGCGGTTTGAGAATTTTTCATTTGCTCAGTTTCAAGATGTTTATACCAAACTATCATCATGGCCTTGATCAATGGTTGTGAAAACTGGGCAGACGATTAATAAATCTAGTCATTTCTGAAAAAGATTCATAGTAAAAACTTCTCCAGTAATTAATTTTTACATTCACTGCTCAAAGTCGTGCTGATAATTTGGCATAAATTAAAGTTCGCTGTTGAATCTTTCTTTAAATATCTTGAAACGAAAGAAATGAAAAATCCTTAAATTACACAGACAGATTCATCTTAAAGAACACTTTGAAAAACCTCCATGTAATTTTGCTGCAAAATAATTAGGAAAGGTAATATTGGAACACATTAAAATTTACATGTGCTGAGTTGCTCACTGAAGGTTTAAACTACGTTTAACGTTAACTAAAATTTTATTATTTTTGTGGATGTAAAACGTAGTTTAACTATAAGTTAAGATGTAAAACGTAATTTAACTATGAAAGAAAATTGGTTTGATACTTAACTAGCCATTAATAAATTGCTGGATTAATCGCACGGAGAAAAATATTCTGTAAAATCTATTGCAATTGCAATAGATTCTACAGCACACGCAAGTTCGTATTGTGACAGCATATGTCTCATGTACTATATATAATTATTTTAGTGTAATGTAACCTGATGTAGAGATTGCAATAAAAATTGTAAATTGACGATAGCACATACCTGTACATTTAGGAATTTGAATATATATCGTAAAAATAACAATTGTCTAATGTAAAATTACCATCACAAACTGTAATATATACAGTTTATCACGTTAGAAATATCTCAATTATTTACTTCAAAATAATGTAAAAATTTACTCGCGCGCCTCTATAAATTACATTATTTTAAAATAAGATTTACCACAATTGCAGTAAAAATAACAATATACTTTCTACAATAATTCTAATGTACAGTGTGGTCCATTTTTGGTGGTTTTACAGAATTTCTCAGTTATTTATAGGAATAGAAGAAAATAGTTTTCGCGACGCAATACTACTTTTTCGAGAAAAACACAGTGGGAAAAGCAAAAGTTAGCTATCTTGATTCGTTCGGAAAATATCGGTCGAAAACGAATTTTTCCGAAAAATTATTTTTCACAATATCTGAGTTGTTTGACAAGATATTTTGAAAATTCAAAAACCATTTTATTCAGCAATTAACGTAGATTTCACTGACGTGACGACATTACCTTCTGTAGAAATTGCATCAGTTCTGCGAAACAGACTATAACTTTCTAATTTTAAATGGGAACCGCAGTTGGCTATGACACAAATAAATAGCTTGTTTAATGAGGTTTTCAAAAAATATAAAGTTTGATACAATTATTTTTGCAAATAATAAAGGTACTAATTATTTTTTTGTATTTCGGTAGCTAACAAGTCACCCATGGCAACAAAAACAAAAAAATAGTGCAGCTTTTTCCACAAAAAGTTAATTATTATTATTAAGTAAAACAGTTAACTTAATTCAATAAATAAATAGCTTCATATATCTATTAGATGCTGACATAAAACCACAAGTATGTAAAAATAAATTAAATCCATTTAAACAGTTCTGTAATCATTAAAATGAACAGCTAAGATTTTTATATATTTTAAATTGTATTAATTAGTATGTTTCTTTGAGAAATTATTGAAGGGTCAGATATTTCTTAAGTTTAAAAATGCTTTCAAGAACTTTTGTATATTAATAAATTTTATCACGGGTAAAAGAGAGACATATCTAAGAATTTTTGGTAATTCAAAATTTAAGATTTAATAATTTCAAAGGAGCATATAACATATAATTCTTCAAAACTGCATTGATAATTAATTCACATTTTTATTACTCCTAGTTTGATGAGTTCTCTAATAGCATTATGCATTTCCAGTTATTTATTTATTTATTTATTTGATTGCCTGTATTATTTATTCTAAGAATGGATTTTTGAGGAAAACAACTGAATTTTCTTTTGTTTCTAATGTCATAGATAGCTTGACAGGTAGTGGAAAGTAATGAAAGTTAGTATCTTTGTTATTTAAAAAAATAATTATATCAAACTTTATATTTTTGAAAACTTCATTGAACAAGCTATTTATTTGTGTTGTAGCCAACTGTGGTTTCCATTTAAAATTAAAAAGTTATAGTCTGTTTCTCAGAATTGGTGCAGTTTCAACAAAAGATAATAACGTCAGTAAAATCTACATTAATTTCTAAATAAAATAGTTTTTAAATTTTCAAAATATCTTGTCAAACAACTGAGATATTGTGAAAAAGAATTTTTCGGAAAAATTCGTTTTCGACCGATATTTCCCGAAAGAATCGAGATAGCTAACTTTTGTTTTGCCCACTGTGTTTTTCTCGAAAAAGTAGCATTGGCTCGCGAAAACGATCTTCTTCTATTCCTATAAATAACTGAGAAACCCTGTAAAACCATCAAAAATGGTCCACTCTGTATATCTGACATTAGAATTTTTCTCCGTGCGGACACTGGCAAACTTAGCCATGGAATTTCCTATGTTGCGTTCATCAATGCAGCACCCTGTATATATAGTATTCAGTAAAATGTCTAGTTCCTTGGTAGAGAGAAAACGTGAGAAAAAAAAGGAATCAGAAATCTCCGCGCATAATTGTAAAATCGTAAATTGTGCCAACTCAATTTAGATTGCAAATTTCTATACGTCGAACGCTAACCTGAAAATTTACGGCACTTCCTTAATTACAACGCGCATTACGGACCCAATTCAAATCTTAATTGGCAGCGAGCTAAAACGCTTTTAAAAACCAGTAGTCATATTTTAAGCGCATTTCAGATAAATTAATGCCGGCGTTTTTTTTTTCCGCTGCTTCGTCTTCTTTTTTCCGCAATCAACTCTGTATGCAAATTGGCGCTGCTCTCTCGCTAAGCGGCCGTTTCCTCCTCTGCCTGCCGTGCGAATGTGTTAGATAACTTTCACAATAAAACGCTAAATTTAGACGTTACGCATCGACGTGTACATGTATGTGCGAGAGTAGGTGGGAAACTAAACTGCCTGGCAATCTTATCTGAATGCAATAAATATCAATAAACTCAGATGAGAGACGGTTTTGTGGACACAACTTTAGAGTTTCCCAACAAATTCCACTTAAGTACCAGGCAGACCTGGTATATACTTTCCCTCATTTGCATTGCACGTTTCTTCCAATGCAAAATTTTTCCAGCTTTCGAGTTGTTTACCTTCTTCAATTAATGTATGGAACACGCAACAACCGCTCAATAGCATGAATAAAATTAACAGAGGATTTTTTTTTAAATTTGTTTTCAAAAATATACAGGGTGCGTCATTGGTATTGATTTCTTCAATAGCGACTTACCTACTCATTAATACAGAAAATGTCTTCTATAAAAGTTATCGCCTGGAATAAGTTTTGTATTAGCAAATTATTTTCACATATACAGCATGTTCCATAAGTGAGTTATCCAACAAACTTATACTTTTTTTAATGGAATGTACACTCTGTTTTAAAGTAAGTCGACACCATAGCTAACTTTCTTATTTTTAGGGCTACAAAGTCGTTCAAATTAGCAAATTTGTTTGACCTTTCCGCTCATTACAAATATGGAAACAGAAGAATAATTGAATGTGAAGCTTTTTCTTTTAATGGAAAACCCTGGATATTATCGTCGTAAACGAAAGAAAATCGAATTCTAGTAATGAGCCTTATGTACGCCATATTTGAAAAATGTCATATAACTGAGATATATCAACCTAAAATTAACAAGAAGCGTCTCCGCTTTTACTTTAATAATAATGATTTCATTCATTAGCCAGCTCTAATGATTTAACACTACACTGTATTATTAGTTATTTTGGCACCCCCACGTCTATTGCACTGCTTTTTATCACAACTTAACTTTATTAGACAAAGGTAGTAGTAATGTAGTAGACAACGTAGTACAACTAACACTGTAAAGTTTTATCATATGCATTCCAATTGTTAAAATGATATAAAGTTATCTTATACGCATTCTAAAATATCATTTTAACCATTACAGAACGAGTATAATACAATGTTATACTAGCTGCACTAAGTTGTTTACTACTGCTGAATAATAAAGTTGGATTAGGATAAAATACGATACACACAAAATTGCACAAAATCATTCGAATTACCTTATTATACCTTATACCTTATACCTGACGTAAAGTTGCGTTTTATACGCACCTTAATATGCGTATAATACCACAACATGTGACTAGCTATATTAAGTTACTCTGTACTACAGGCTAATAAAGTTAGGTTATGATATAGTACGCTACAATACACGTAGGAATGTACAAAATAATCTAAAATACCATATTTTTATATTACTAGAGGTGACCAATGAATTAAAACATTATTATTAAAGTAAAAAAGGAGAGGCTTCTTGTCAGTTTTTATTTAATATATTTCAGTTATATGACATTTTTTAAATATGGCATACATAAGAACTCATTACTAGAATTCGATTTTCTTTCGTTTACGATGATAATATAATACAGCGTATTCCGTTAAAAGAAAACATGTAACAAAAGATATTTCGAGAACTTTACAATGAATTGTTTTTCTGTTTTCATATATAGGGTTAGTTAAAAGTATGGAGACGGCCATTTATGGCCGTTAATATCCATTTTAGGAAATTATGTCCTGTATGAAAGTTTCTTGGGAAATTTTCTTCTACAGTTGGGAATACTTGAATAATTTTCTTCTTTAATTGTTTTTGAGTTGCGCCTATTTGTATAATTTTTTTAAATGGAAACTTCTTAATTTTACTCTACCATTCGATAGAGTATTCTTTTCTCTTTCCAATAGCAATCTTGTTTCTTTTTCAGAATTGAGGGGTTTCCGAAAAAAAAACAACGGTTCAAGTATTCATTTCTCGCCGTGCATACTTATTAACGCCAGGTCAGATATATGTACAGTTGGAAGCAAAAAAAAAGTAAACAGACTACAGTTTCCTGTAATCATTCTTTCTGAAAATGGTAGTGATTAAAGAGAAAACATTTAAAAAAAATTTTTAAGTTTTCAAAACTAATAAGTTTAAAACTTTGGTAAAATCTGTGAATTCGCCTTTATAACATGACATTTTGAGAAAGAATAATTACAGGAAACTGTAGTTTGTCTACTATTTTTTGCTTTCAACTGTAAGTAAGCGGTAAACAAATTCGAGCGAGTAACTTTACCAGTGGTTATTGTTTATGGCAAATTCAATTGTTCAATTTACTACAGCGCATTGTATGGCGCTAATACACATGCACTAAATGGTAAATTAAAATTAGTTTCCATTTAAAAAAATTGCACAGATAGGCGTAACTCAAAAACAATTGAAGAAAAAAAATCAAGTGCACTCCAATTGTAGATAAAAATTTCCTAAAAAACTTTCATACAGGACATACTTTCCTAAAATGAATATTAACGGCAATAAATAGCCGTCTCATACTTTTAACTAACCCTGTATATGTGTAATGAGCGGAACCGGTCAAACAAATTTGCTGATTAGAATGACCCTGTAGCTCTAAAAATAAGAAAGTTAGCAATGGTGCCGACTTACTTTGAAGCAGGGCGTACACATTTCGATAGAACTTTATTCTGGAACATAGTCCTAAATCGAAGCGTTCAATTGGATTAAAGAACTGAAATGTAGAGGTATTTTACTCGTAATAAACGGCCAAAAATAAATATTTTTATGGCCGTTTTCATAATCAGACTTTAAGGAAGCTTTAATTTAAAGCCACTTTAATAGGGAAACAAATATATTTTCTTGTGTCAAAGTGACTTTAAATTTAAAGTCCTATTATGAAATCGGCCCTTAGTGTATCTAACTAATTATAAACAACGTGTAGAGTAATCTCTATGAGTAAAAGTAACATTTTTATGTGCGTTTGTACAGAAACGAATAAAAATTAAAAGTACAAATTTCTCAAAATATTTAAATGGTACAGCCTGTACATTTCGAGACATTTGAATAGCTCGTTAAATTCTATTTCTGAGAAATGTAGAACATGTCGTTTTAAAGCTTACGGTTTACGAGATATCTGCACTAACACTTACAACTTCTGTAAAGAACCGTATTTTAACAAAATAGAAAAAGGGAACACCTACGTTTATCTATTAAATCTGAAGGAAGTACTCCGAGAACATACGAGATATTACGGTGCTCTGCTTATGAGGATACGTAACGTTACATGATTATGGCGATGCATTCAGTACATACGTAACGTTACATGATTATGGCGATGCATTCAGTACAGCTAGAATACAATACAATACAGCCAGTGTCGGCTCATGATGATTTACTACGGGTAAGCAACAACAAAAAAAGGGAAAAATGGATGCATTTTGAAGAAAATTCGCTTTGCGGGGCTGTGCCTACATGAAACTAGGACGTGCAGATTTAAATATTGGAATGGTTCCTTCACAGAGTTCAATATAACTTCAATAGGACAGGATGGGCACTGCCCACCTTGTCTACTTTGTCGAACCGCCACTGAATACATCTTCTGAAAATACTGATAAAAGAAATAAAGTTTCAACCATCCCTCTATAATATGAGATGTTTTCCGAGCAGAATTAAAAAGTGCATTAAAGATTGTCATCATTTAGAGCACGAACTCACACATTTGAACGCTTATTTCTTCTAGGAGTATAATTTATTTTATTAAGCAGTTATTTTCGCATAAAAAAATGTACCTACAATTTAAAATTGTAAAGAAAACATAGATAAGGACTGTTCATTTTATTAAACGGACAGCTTTAATATTTTAAACAGCGACATCCTACAGTCGCTTTTTGACGTAACATTGCAGTAGGAATGACAAATCGAAGCCACTTTGCTACATAATAAGTCATCCCATGTCATGAGCGCCGAATACGGAACGGATAAGGGAATTTACTTTTTGTTATACGATTTTTTTTTGTATTTTCTCCGTGTTGTTGGTGCTGTCGGCGTACTGTGGTTGAAAATTTTGCACGTATTTTGCAAACAGCCTGTATAATCTTAACTATTCAGGTTTCATTCGCTCTTCTACTATATGTATGTAAATGCTGTTGTAGTTAACCTACCGAGCACATAACTGTTTTCTCTGTTTCATCACTTATTATTTAAATTATTACAAACTAAACGAATTACGGTTGTCAAGATTTTAAAATAAGATTCGCGTTACGACCGACATAACAAATTCGTGCCGACGAAGCAACAAAATAAATCGTAGTTTCTCCTTTATGACGTCGTCTCCGGAATATTTGAGATTCACAGCGGAAAATTTAATTAAGAGAGAGAGTTGAAATCAACTCTAATTTCTAATGCACTGCAACAAAATATTTAAGCTGATTGGCTGGCTGGTCTTCCGGGTTTCGAAGACTCCGCGCTCCGGATTAAGACGTTATTTATTTTAGGACCAGAGAATACCGGCAAGTCATTCAAGAAGCGGAAACTGCGGGTAACTTTATTTCAAGGCTAATCACTAATGTTAAGATAACGCTTCCGAAATATGTTCTAGCTACATTATTGCAAGAAATAGGTCATATTATCGCTCATCGATAGTAATTTGTGTGGTTGCAACACTTGCCTGCGGCTCATGTCGTAAACTCACACTCACGCAAAATGTCAGATTCACGCAAATGTTGCGTGCACACATTGCTTTGTCTGATTTTAAATTTGAAAATTAAAAAATCACTTATTCATAACTTTTGACAGTTCTCACAAAACGATACATTTCGTTATACAAGAAAAAAAAATAACAGTCAAACAGCAATCAGTTTATAAAATATTCACCCGTACCGACGAGTTAGATGGCGATGCTTTATAAAATAAAAAAAATGTATCGATGCTATGGATCGATACGTATCCTTCTTAAATGTATCGATCAGTATATCGACACCTCACACTTAAAAATTAGGAGTACATGGTAATTTTAACTTTAATTTGTTTTGTTGTACTGTTTATGATTCCCGCAACTTACTTTTTAGTCAGAAACCTCAACGCCTATAAGAATCAAAATTTGTACAACATCTTGTACAAAGTGAGAGAGACACAGTTAACGTTCACTGGTTGAATCCATAGTGTATTGGTTCTTATAGCAGAAATGCTTAAAATTAACTCTGTTCCAAATACATTTGCACTTTGCGTACCACCAGTGAGTATATACTCACTGATATCACCATAAAAATAAAGCGTTTTCGATTCACTTGCATAAAAAAGGAGCATTTGCATCTTGTTTTAACCTCATGTGATAACACGGGATGAAAATATTCTGAGTACAACCAGTGCAAGTGAATCGAAAACGCTGTAAAACTTCAGATAATGCGATCAGTTTGTAAAATTATTAACCACTTCATGCATGGCCAGGCAGTGAAAATGAGAGCAGAAAAAATATTTTAGTGCAGGGTCCGATATCACATCAACGTCCTCAAGCTTAAAACTCGAATGATTGCAAAGTCACGGTTGATAACGTATATCAAGTTATTGTAGGGTTTGGATTATGTCATCCCATTATCGCATAATTCCTTCAATTTATTAAATTAAATTCAAGACAATTAATTTTATCAGAGTTAATGTATCTGATTACAGGTTATAATCGCGATCATATTAATTCAAAATTAAAATTACTCAATATACTACTATGTTGGATATAATTAAAGCAAAATTACGATTACAGAAAAGTAAAGGTCAGAAACGAAGTAGAATTACGTTACCGTTGGTTTTTGTGACATATCCGGTCCGCCACTCGAAAGAGCGACAATAATTCTCTGCTGAAAATGCTGTGCTTTTGTTTATCTAATTCTTTGTAATTTGTCGTTTATATCATTTATTCCTTTTTTGTACATCTTGTGTCTCTTTGCAGAGCAATGATCCATCGTATTTATTTTTTGAGCCATTTGTTGCACTGGCGTTTGCAACATCGTTACTGTCACCCATGATAGTTCATTTCCTCTTTCCTGTGAAGCCAACACTACTACTTCTTTACTCTAGGGATCGCACGTTCCTAACTCACGGGCATATTTTCCTATTTTACGAATATTTTTCTACTTTACGATTGGCTAGTTTTCGTACATGATATTTTCGTTTTCGCTCCAGCATCGTCTATTAGAGCATCCTCTATTACTTTGGGCAAACAGTTAAAGAATGCGGTTGTGTTTCCTTTCCTCTTGATAATTTGAGTTTGGAGAGTTATTTGCCTGTGTGGATTCAAATATGGGTTTGCCGGCTTTGGAAGACCACTGTATTGAGCTTAGTGCATTCTGAGGATCATTAAGAAGCCTTTGGAAGTTTCACACAGCTAAGCGCAATGTGTTAAAATTCGGCCATCGCTAATATCTCGTTATTTTCTCTCCATCAGGCTTTTTCCGCAGTCTCAGTTTTCAACCCCCTCAAGTTTTACCGCCCCTCAGTTTGTTAACATGCTTTCAAGCTGTCATCGTCTCTATTATTTTGCTCGGATTAACTACATTTATTGCCGACCCTTTCCGCCGACAAAGCTGTGCGCATCCTGATTTAAGTTACTGAGTACGTGTTTGGGCGTCGAACTAAAAATCATGATGTCCACCGTCTCAACATCGGACGACGAGCAAGAATCCACAACCTACATGCTTTCAAATTTATTTTGGGGTGACGCCATAGACACTGTCGCATAATGGTGTCGTAATCGACGTGTCCCAGAAACCCGTTTGCTTGCAATTTTTTAACGTTCGTGGATTTAATTTTAAATGCATTTGGAGCCTATTCTGCATTAAAGTTGTATCGTTCACGAACGAATCGTTCATATTATTAGTATGAACGACTCCAAAGATTCGTTCGTTCGTTTTTTAAGAACGAATCTTTTTGGTGAACGATATGAACGAAATGAACGATATGAACGAAATGAACGAGATGAACGATATGAACGAAATGAACGAGATGAACGAAATGAACGAGATGAATGAAAGCTCACCGTATTTGTTTTATCGATTCCCGCCGTACTCACTTCTTTCAAACAGTAATTACATTTTCCTTTATTTATATTAAAAAAAACACTAAATTATTTCCAACCAACACTTCTTTTACGCTCAGATATAATTTTCAAATAATCTGACTGAGATTTGATAGAAAATTGAAATTGTTTAAAAATCTTCACTCACAGCCTACCTGAACATTGTAAATGTAATTGAAAGCCGTGTATTTCACAAACTTCTTGATTAATATACTATGCTATGTTATTGATAAAGTAATTTTATTCTTTCTTCAAAATGTAAAAATATACAGGATGGTTCATATATAATATATTTTCATTATTAAAATACATGAAACAACAGGTGAAAAATGCAGGAATATAATTGGAAGTTACGGTGTAGCGTGATTCGTTCATATCGTTCATCTAAATCAAATCGTTCGAAAAGATTCGTTAGCGATACGTTCATTCCTAGAGATAAGCGTGTTTGATTGACAAATAATCCCGTCAGATAATTTATTCTGGCGCCCTTAAACAATTATCTTCAAAAATCGACCCACGACCCAAATCTCCGCTCGAGCTAGGTAATTCCGCGTATAACTGAGGTTGAAACATGTATGTCGGCAATTAGCTCCAATATATTTCTTCGTTTTACAGTCCCAGTGTAAAATTTAAATCGGGTTTAGTGTGAAAGTTCTTACATATTCACACGAAAATGTATTAATTTTAACTCAAAAACTCAACTCAAAACTCCGGTGTGGACCGCAAGTAACACAGGCCGGTGTTATTTTTTCCAACAGTGTAGGTCAATTGCTACCCATTGACACCATTCAACACCGCAGTGTCTGTGTATGTCTTTTGAAGTGACAGTTGACGGCGTTGCATTCTGTTAGAGCCTTTATTTTTTAACACTGACAAGAATGAATTAAACCAGAAGAGACTTTTCTTTACAACTACTACCAGATCAATAGTGGGACTCTGTAACTGATCTCTATCTCTATTTTCGCACTAACTCTGTTCTTGAGCACAGAATTATCGAGAAATAGCGATTGATATATTATTTACAAGGTTACGCCTCTGAACTGGAATATTTAATCAGTAGTTTTATTGTAGAAGTCAGCTTAATAGTCCTTGGCACTTTGATTTTATTTTAATTGCAATTAGTTCTTATAATTTTGTTAAAGTTTCTAATGATGTTTTTGCGGTATCGGTCGTTTCTGCGGTTTCTTTCAATTACTTCTGAGTTTCAGCGACCGCTTTTACAATTTTTATTATTTCTGCGGTTTATAATAACACTTATACCACAAGCAAATATAAACACATTGGCCTTGTAAAAATCGTCTCCATTTATTTCTAGTCGAGCGGATACCAAAATTGTACCGATAACCAATGCGCGGACGAAAGTTTACCGTTGGTTATCGCTTACGTGTAGCGTTGCGTCATTCATGCCGCGAGTCGATGACTATTGAAGTAGTCGACTTGACGATCTTCTGATATCGCCGAATCGCGAGATTGCAGTGGCAGGTGGCAAAATGTAAACAATAAAAAATCCCGTCAAAGTTTGCTTTCGTAGTCTAGGTAGATACAGAGTTTGAGCAAACACACCGTTACGTTATAAATGCAATTGTTATAAAATAGAACAGGCAATTATACTTGAAAACGAACAGGAGAAGCACGGTATTCAATTATCTACATTTAAGCGCATATTTTTCAAATTTTGTGCTTTTCGATTACGTTTTGAAATTTTATCTACGTTTTCTGATTTATAACGATGCATTAACGTAACGGTGTCGTTGCGCAAACTCTAAATTAACAATTAATTAGAACTTATATTTTAAAGGAGACCTGGGGATGAAAGTACGAATATAGCGAGTAAGTTCCCCCACTCTTCCGTTGATGAATAACAATGGTAAAGTCCAGCAACAATGAATCGATTAAGAAACGATTGTGAACTAACTCGGAAAGGAAAAGTTTCGTGTTATTATTGGTAGTTGAGATTAAGAGGCAACCGATATGCGGACAAGGCGGACTACCCTATCATGTTCCTCTAACATGCCCATGCGTCCTTTAAAGAGGAGAAGGAAGATTTGTTGCGCTATGCATAAAACCTACCAGTGTATGCGTTTGCGCCGCAAACTAACAAAACTTGGACAACAGTTTAGGCACGTCATCGTGCTACCAATTTTCTGACCTAAAATTGTATCAGATTGACAGATAGCAACACTTCTTGAAGACATCCGAAATACAGCCGAAATAGTTACACAGGGAATGCTCAGCAGGTCAACTGCAATCAAAACTGACTTGCAACTAATTTTTTTTTAATGAAACGTGGCTTTATTATTTTCTAAGTGAAAAAAAGATTATATGGTGTCAAGAAGATGCAGATTTATCTTGTTATATTCGTGGTCAATTCACTAAAGTTAGAGACTAGGGAATGACAGAGCATAACTTTAAAGCTGTGGATTGCACGATGTGTCCCAAAAATCTTCGTTTTTAAACTTATTTTTTAACATTTTTAATACTTGGTTGATTAAAATATTATACAGCAACATCTGATATTCTCCTAGCAGCAAAAGCAGACTTTTTTGAAAAAGAATATTTCTTTCTCGTTTTAGTATTGCTAAAGCTATAATAATAATAATCATGAGCTCAAATCCCAGACAGATTCAATTTATAAAAGGTTAAAAGCGTTCGTGTTTATTCAGACTGGCAATTTTCTTAACGTTCATGAAATAATCCACAACGACATTTTTTTTAATTTTCATTTTATACCTCTTGTTTAATTCAGATAGAACCTTTCTTTTCAGAAAATAATTAAAGTAATTTTATTACAATATTTCTCTCCTAGTTGTCCTGTCAAGCCGACCTGTGTGCGTATTTAGGAAGAATTTTGCTGTTTTTTTTTTAATACGAGCGCGGGTTACTTACGTCTCCTCTTCAAACTTCGAGTACTGGGTCTTTCTTCCTTTAGTCAACTTAATTAATTTATAAATGCTAAGCACAGTAAAGTATGCCCACGTCTGACAACAAACGGCAAGTTTTGAACACAAAGCTTTTCCGTCTGTAAGCCACGTAAATAATTAATCGGCTCGTTTATAATTGAACCGACGAGGCGAATTCACTGCTTGTTATATAAGTTCGAACTAGGCTCGAGGTGGTTTCTCATTCCAGAAGTAGAGTAAAGGAACTGAATTTAGTATTCACTAACCAGTATTAATAATGCGAAATGGAAGTATTTAAAGTAATTGGAAATAGTTATAATTGATGTCAAATTTTGCATTGGTTTTGGTCATATGGAAATTACGTAGAAAATAGAGCAGATCGACACAATTTTTAAAGTAAGCAATATTGCACGCAGTTTTCTGTTTGAAACTGCACAATTTAGATTGTTTCAAAAATAAATTAAAATAAATTATGTAATGTAAAACGGTCTTAAGGTTCTGAAAACTTGCCATTTGCGACAGAGTAAGCAAATACTTACTTCAAAAACAAAACGTTCTTTTATTGTGAACAATAGTTTCACAGTTTGGGTATCCGACTCTCAATTGTTTCTTGTGAATATCTGTAGCAGTACTGAAATAAATTCTAAAACTTCTGTTTTTTTTTCTAAAATCAAAAATAAAATAAAAAGTAGCAGGAATTATTTTATAGACATCTTCTACATTATTAGTTTTATTATCAATGTAGTCCCATTAGAATTTAATTAAAAAAAATTAAAAACGTAATAATATACAGGGTGTTCCATTAGAAAAAAAAACAACTTAAGTTTAGTTTATATTTCGTTTATCCGACCATCAATTGTTTTTTCTGTGAGCTCACAGAGAAACTTTGAATTAGTTCCTTTAAGTTTTGCATTAAGCATTTTGTCCTAAAATCAAAAATAAAAGAGTTAAACGGGGTAGGAATTCTCGCGGATTCACCCTGTACATAGTTTTGATATCATGAATCATAAAGGTTCGCTGATTGTTCGCTTCTTGACATTCATCATTCGTTCGCTCAACGGATACATACATACGTCGAAATTCGGAAAAGTAGAGAACAATATTCGCTCCTTGGCGCTCGTTCGCCATTCGCAAATAAACTCGCTCAGTCGACCGTCTTTAAATGAGTATACGCGATGTGTGCGATAAGCTTTATCTTCTGTGCTTATCGTTTTCTTATTATTCATAACTAGTGATGAAGGACCCAATCTACTCAATTTCTTGTTACGGACACTCTTAAATACATACTCATTTCAAATCGAAAATGAAACTCAATAATGAAAATTATATATCAAACTGAAATTCTTTTCGAGAACATACAGTTGTCATAAATATTTTTTTTTAAGTTTGGCATTAGCATTTAGCGTGACCGTTGCTTAGAACAACGTTTCTGAATTTTTTTAATCAACACAAAAAGTCAAAAATCCTGATTCTCCTCTGGAAGTAATTATAATCGCGTATCTCATGAAAGATAGGAAATATTGTATAAATGATTCAACAAATTAGTTGTAAGTCAGTTTAGATTGCAGTGATCCTCCTCAGGATCCCCTATACAGGGTGGGACAACAGTACGTGGGTGCAAGAGAATGGCATCACTATTGCAAATTTTTTAAATTAAATTTGTGTGCGCACTAACATACTTATCGGTTAGATGCACAATTTAAAATTACTCAGAGTGATACAGTGTGAGTGTTTCGTAAGAGTGTGACGACCCTAACATGTTTCTTTAAATGGAATACCCTATATATTATTACAGTATTAGATGGCTCATTATCAGTAGACGAAAATAATATAAGGTTTTATTACTTAAAGGTTACCGTTTTCGAGATATTGACAATTTACCGGTAAAAAATGGCAAAATTTGTTACTCCGTAAATTAGTTATTATTATTATTGTTATTTAACTATTAGGAAATAGAAATGTGTGATCAACTCAAAATTCCCCTGGGTACTTTACACAGGGTGATGCACAACGCAAATTACCATTTTTCTAAAAAAATTTAAATGGAACAACTTGCCCGGATTATCTGGAAATCGAGTGAAAAATATTGACAACAGTTTTATTTCGTTCATGATATAGGCCGAAAAGGTAAGGTGCGTTACTTGAAAAAATCTTTCCGGATTATATTTCCGGACGACCCCGATGTAATTCATCATTTACTCAAAAGTTTTCCGATCTTCTTGTTCACGTTTATATCGTATGTTGACGTTCTCCGCGTGCAAGCTGTTCTTGATACATCTGATCTTCTAAGAGTTTCCGTTCTTCTACATTAACATTTCAACAAAAAGTGAATCACCCGTGACCATGACGTTAATAAATTTTCATATCAGGTTGAAATCAACAGCGAAATACTCGTCGTCGTTGTTATGGCCGTCGTAAACTGGGTGTATCAAAAATACGTGTGTTAATTTTAAACCATAGAAGAACGATTTTATTTTATGGCATTTTGAAAATATCATCTATTTTTTCGTAATTTTTTTACCCCTATTTTTGAGCAAACGGGTCGTTTGATGTTTGAATTGAACCATCATTCGAAAACCATGGCAACCGCAGCGGATACGACTATTATGTATAATGTGTCAAAACAGTTGTCATTTTTATAAACGTACATAACTTTTCTAATCAAGAATTAACAGATACTCTCACGGTGTATCATAAAGCTTGTGGAAATGCTGAATGGAAGCACGAAGACTGCGGTTCGTTCGTTTTCCCAATCGTACAACAACAGGCATACATTTCAATTAACTGTCCAAATTCGTAGCTCATTTCAACTTCTAACCCAAGACCGTGGCAGACCTCGTACTGAATATTGAAGAAAACATTTTGGATGCTGTAATATAATAATGAACAATTGCTTGTTTCCGATAAGTTATAAACGCAATTTCTGTTCAAATTTAGTAAATGTGACCTTACAATAACAATTCACTTTTTATGTGACTTTTCTCCTTTCTATAACAAAAGAATTTTCCGGTCTTAACAAGAGGCGGGTATAGATTTTAATAGGTATTATGTTTCAATTTTTAAATCAGTTTAGAAAGCTTTAAATAAAAAATGTCAAATAGAAAAAATATTTCATTTAGCTAACTGCACTCCGTGTTAAAATTAACACACGTATTTCTGATACACCCAGTATAATACGCTGCACGCGGAGCAGCAAATAATTCAATCACTTATTTATAACAAGGGCTAGGGTACCGAGTGCCGATGTGTGGCTGTCAGACCTTCAAGCACTGGCCACTTATTGTAGAATACAGTGCAGTATGTTCTGAAAGGCACGCTATCCGTACGGAGTATTCCAGAGAGGACGCGAACAGTTCCATACATTTCTGGGGCGTACGAAGTAACTTTATAAACGGGGTCAGGCACGGCTCTGAGAGTTTTCATTTTAGCAAGCGATACGTACGAGCACTTAAGGGAATAAGGTGAAATTTAACCGCGTTAAAAATAAATAGAGTAATATTAGAAATGCGAAGTATGATCACGACAGATCAATTAAGGAATCAGTTCTATAACTGGGCTGCAGTCAAAAAAGGTTGATGGTAATACACTTTACGATAGAAAAAATTATTTATTCAATATTAGGTAATATGATGTAAATTCTGATTTCCAAGTGCTTGATTGTCTTTCTTTTTAGTTTTAAAGTTTAATAGGTAAGTATAAATACTAGTGATGCGACGAGTCGCTGTTTTTAAGAATCGAGTCGACTCGAATACTTTTATAAAAGAATCGAGTCTTGACTCGAGTCAAGAGACTCGAGTCCAGATCAAAAGACTCGAGTACTTGGCTGAAAATCGCCGTTTAAAAGAATCGAGTCGACTCGAGTCAATTGACTCGAGTTCAGATAAAAGTACTCGAGTACTCGAATTCAACTCGGGACTCGCCGTTTTAAAGAATGTAATAAACTTGAACTTTTTTATAAAAAAATGCGAGTTTTGACTCGAGTCCACATTAAAAGTTTCGAACATTTAACTGAACCCGGAAATATGAGTACTCATGACGTTACTTTTTTACTGCTAGTAGAATCGATAGATTAAAGGTGCAGTGTTTTTGTTTACATTTTTAACGTTATCAACACTCTATTTTAGATACGTATATGAAAATATGTAAAATGTAACTTTTAGGAATTTGTTTGAATCAAGAAATTATTAAGAAAAAATTAAACAAGTGCGGATCGGAAACCCAAATTACTGAATCCGTTTGGAACCTCATCAAGATATTTCCTACGCCGACGTTTTGCTTTTCATTGCAGAAGAAATTCCTCAGAGCTGCTAATGGTGTTCTATTGCTTCCCGTCAGTTTCAACTACTAAGAAAAAGCTTCAGCCAGCAATATCAGTCCTGAGGAGGTTCTTCTGCAATGAAGGGCGAAATGATGGCAGTGGAAGAAATAGTAATGACGTGTTTTCAACCGGTAGCCAATTCAATCATGGATGACGCCCGTAGAAGCATTCATGTTAAACTCGCAACATATTTTTTTTAATTAAGAAAGATTCAAAATTCCAACAATTTGTAGTTTGTCTTTATTTGGTTTCATACTTTTCATGATATTTGAGCTTGAAATTATTAGGGTTTGATTTATTTTTATTAATTTATTTTATAACGTACGGAGGAGATTGATAGGGCAGCTGTAGCAGATCAAGATAAAGCTTTTCTCTTAATTCGTTTTTGACCAAAACCTTAAAAAAGTTACAGTTAAGTTTCTTAATTTCTTCTCTAATCGACACAAAAATGAAATATCCGTAACTTTTACGCGACTAGATTTTTTTTTAAATGGTTGTAAATACTAAAATTTAAAACGTAAAATATTACTACAGGTAGTAACTTTTACTTGTTAATTAATTTCACATTAAACTCTTGTAACTTTCTAGTTACCGATTTTTACCTAAAGTTTATTAAGAAAAAGTCTTTAATTTGATCTTCTCTATAACGTTAATTTGTTCTAACTGTTAACGTTTTGTCTGTTAATTACAATTAGCTCCTGTTACGCATTAAAAGCTCTTGTTAATGCAAAGGTCTACTAAAATAAATACACATTTTTTTTTAACTTAAATATCGTAAAAAAATGAAAACGCAAATAAACAAAACAACATAAACATGTACCTATATTTTGAATTAGGAATTAAGTATTTTTCTTAATCCAAGAAAATATGTAGAGTAAAGTCAGCATACATACATATATGGAATAGACCGGCTAATATGGAATACCTAGTATTTTTGAAATAAGAAGCGCCATCTGTTAAACGACTCTGGCATTAACATGAGCTTGAGTGTTATAGGTCATTACTACAGAGGTTCTTAGCTGGTAAGACTGCATAACTTTACAGTACATGATTTTGTGAATTTATCGTTTTGGAAGTTTTCGCGCGGTACGAGAAAAATGTATTTTGGCGTATTTTTTAAAATAAAAGTGTTTTTTTTTACACCAAAGTTAGTTTGTTATAGTGTAGATTAGTACAACAGTTGATATTTTAACGTATTAATTCAAAGTATTGCACATTTTCACAAAAATATGTATTTTTTAAATTTATTATATACAACCGCTGGAAAACAACATAAAGTATTTTTAATTAAAATATCTGAGTATTTAGTATCTTAGTTCAGAATTTATGATGGCCCAAAGAATGGATATTCCATATATGCCGACTTTACAGTTGAAAGCAAAAAAAGTAGACAAATTACAGTTTCCTATAATTATTCTTTCTGAAAATGGAAGTGATTAAAGACGACTTCATAAATAACTTTAAAAAAATTTAAAATCTTTCAGAATTAACAAGTATAAAACTGTGGTAAAATCTGTGAATTCGGCTTTACTCTACAGAATTTTGAGGAAGAATAATTACAGGAAACAGTAATTTGTCCACTTTTTTTGTTTTCAACTGTATATTGAACGTTCCGTTTAAAATAACAAAGTTCATTCTATATTTTACTTGATTTCCGATCGTCACGTGTTTTCTTTTTTAATATATTCTGGCGGTTTAGATAAATTTAGAATTTTGTAACTATGTAATATTATTTGATATGTCTCATAATAAAGTGTGCAGGCACTGTGTAAAATAAAAAGAAAAACTTATTTACTATGTAATTGCATGTTTAGTTGAATTAAAATTATTTTCTTTAAAAGAAAACAAAATGTAGAATATGAAGCCAAAGATTATTCACACATTCACTCGTTACCAACTGATGAAAAGTTCTATAAAGAGAATCCAATAAAATCCAGTCTGACATCGAGTCTACTCAACTCGTTGCAGCGCTATTTAATTCTAAAGTCGGTACTCGAATTACTTGAATCGAACTCGAGTAGAACGAATACCTTTGGGACTCGAGTCTGATGACGAGTCTACAAATTCTAAAGTCGATACTCGAGTACTTGTATCGTACTCGAGTCGACTCGAGTACCGCTGACTCGGGTTCACAGAATTAGTTACTCGAGTACAATGAGTACCTTTGAGAATCGAGTCTGATAGCGAGTCTACTCGACTCGTCGCATCACTAATAAATACAACTAAACTTCTCAATATCAGTTCTTTTATACTGATACTTTTTTATTACAAAAAATACGGCACATTTCAATAAAAAGTCTTTGACTCAAAATTGGTTCAATATCTAAAATTTTTGCATCTTCAAAATTAATGGTCTTCATTATAAATTATTATTATTATTCTTGATAAAGGAAATAAATTTTCCGAAAGCTCGGATGAACTTTAAAAGAGTATTACTATCAACCTTTTTTGACTGCTGCCCAGTTATAGAATTGATTGAGTAATATTAGTATATTCTGTGTGTCAACGATTCCTTTTATTTTTATATTTGTATTATTATTATATAAGTATTTGAAATTAGTCAACGAGTATTATTTGCGAACCCCGAAGTTGTAACAATAGGCTGTATTCTCATCTCATGATTAGAGTCGTCTCTAACTAAAGCCGTGATTAAAATACATATAAACGATATAACTTTATGCGAATTTCATGTATAAGAGAGTGAGAGAGAATTTACTCACGACGTTGTTAAATGAAAGTCGAGGTGAAAATACGGGCCAATATATTAAAAGGAAAATGAACATTTGCTGCTAATTAATAATATTGTATCCATGCCTCATGTCATCTGTCAGTTTACAATTTTTGTCTTCTACAATCATGTTTATACTTCTTACGTTTGTTGTCGTCGATTTAAACTAATAAAAACAGCATTTCTTAAAACCGCACCACTGGGGTAATATCAACAATTTACGAAACAAGTTATAAACTTTGCATTTAATCATGTCGAGTTACGCAACTCTCATTTTAATAATAATAAAGCGGCATTCGCACGAGCGTTTTCTAAAATTTTCAAGCGCTCGGTTTTCTAACGTTGTGAATATAACTTATCGGTTTAAATACAGGGAGATTCAGGCAACCCTTTCATTAAAAGTTTACGGACTTCTCCTTTGAATTTCTGTTCCATATTTTGCAGTTGTAAGTTAACGATATGGATCTATCAAAATATAATATTTTCAAATTTCGGACACTTCCGCTTATACCGGAAGTTGCTGTCAACTTTCTTATTTTAAATGGAATACCCCAATTTTTAATGCATTTTGGAAATCTTCATAAAATTCTAAAAATATTTTATGCAACATGTGATACAAGAAAAATTAACCGTTTCCGAGATATTTTCAGTTTTGAAAAATAATTCAGACTTGAAGAACATTGGTTATGATTCTGCCATCTTTGTGCAACAAAAACCATGAAATCCATTTTTGGCCTGTAGTAGGCTACAGTAACATTCTTTCAGATCATGTCCAGTTTTGCACTTGATTGCTTATAGGCTGGCTGAAAAGTAACTTCTGTTCGAACTAATTTCAACTGTCGAAAAGTCATGTTTTTTAAATGGAACGCCTAGTATATTTTTATACCATGTGACTCAGGATTAAATGTTCTTTCGTCCTATATTAGCATTCCCTATACCTATCTCTTATAGCTCACTCGTTATCGATGATTTCTTTTTAACACGTAATTCTTTTCCATTTTTCGGTATTATTTTTAAACAGTGGGCTATGAAAACTACAGAAATTATAATTTTTGAAATCATCTGTCTAGTAGGAATTAAAAAAAATAATTTAATCGTTACGAAGAACCAAAAAGTGAATAATCAAACACAGACATATTAAAGGTATTTGATGATAAAAAAATCGAAATTCAAAAAGTTAATAAAAAAGTTGTTATACCGAGGAAAATGAGTTATTACTTAGATACAGTAGAAAGTTATTACTAATAAATAATAGCCGAGAACAACTTAGAGCCAATATTATGACCAACAATTTGTGTATTATTTTTAATGTTTCTGATTTATTTATTACTTTTCATAAAATTTTATATTGTAAGTGTAACTTTCTCCTTGTAAATGTGTAAATAGTCATACCAAGAATTCTAATACATGCGGCATATGTAAACAAAAAGTTCAGATGATAATGTGTATTTAAATATTATTTGTCGGTTTTTAAAATGAAATTGAAATTACAGTCAGAAATTAATTAAAAAAACCTCAGTTTGTTAAATGTTCATAGCACGCTATTCAGAAATAATACTGAAAAATGAAAAAATTGATGTGTCAAAGAGAAAATCATGAATAGAAAGAGAAAGGTGAGAGATGGGTATAGGGAAAGATAATACAGCTCGAAAGAACATTTAATTCTGATTCTTATGGTATAAAAATATACTGGGTGTTCTATTTAAAAAACATGACTTTTCGACAGTTGAAATCAGCTCGAATAGAAGTTACTGTTCAACCAGCCCGTAAACAATTTTGTGTAAAATTAGGTATGACCTGAAAGCTTATGAGCATAGCCTACTACAGTCCAAAAATTGAAATTATGGCTTTTGTTACACAAAGATGGCAGCATCATAAACAAGGTACTGCAACTTTGAACTTTTTTTAAAAAATGGAAATATCTCTAAAACGGCTAATTTTTCTTGTATCATATGTTCACAAAATATTTTTACAATTTCATGAAGATTTCAGAAAAGCAATAAAAACTGGAGTATTCCATTTAAAATAAGAAAGTTGACAGTAACTTCCGGTACAAGCGGAAGTGTCCGAAAGTTGGAAATACTATATTTTAATAGATCATTATCGCTAACTTATAACCGCAAAATATGAAATAGAAATTCAAAGAATAAGTCCGTAAACTTTTAACGAATGGGTTGCCTGAATCTCCCTGTATATACGTTCATACTAAAGCGCTTTTTTCAGTGTGAACGTAACTATTAAATCTGATATGTTCTATTCATGGCGTTAGAAGAAGCGAGCGATTGAATGCTTCAGAAAACGCTCGTGCGAACGAGGCCTTATGGTCTATATCACGCGTGGGCAAACTTTTCTGGCCGCGTGCTTCGTGCACGTATAAAACCACATGGCCCTGCGGGCCGCAGAGTGGCTGGCCTGGTCTATACATACATTAGAGCGAGACACATTGATGGATTGATCGCAATGGAATGATGGTGAATGGACCTACTTAATGCTAGCTTGTAAAAATAAGTACCTTGAAAATTTTCCTGATGTCAAAATTCAACAAGAATCTTTGTTAAATTACATTCGGGATTTGATTAATATGTAGATTTCTAAGGATTGACAGAGTAAAGAAAAGTAAATCAACTGGAAGACTTTCAGTTTCAAATGATAATATTGACGATGACTTGAGAGGACGGCTTGAAGAAAAGCCCCAAGCATAATTATCTTAATAATAACAATAATAATCAACTAACCACCCGATGCCTTGATGATTCTTCAAGAAGTTAGTCAATCCATAGTAATATCCTTGGTGTATATCTTGGTTCTGTCGCAATTATGATAGGAATGGGGTGAAAGTGACGGTCAAGGTATTTACACGACGCGATGCAATGATACTTGCTTTCATGATGGTAAACGTCATAGAAATTATCACCGAGAAAACGAGGTCTTACGAAACCGCTGATAGTCAAACCCTTCTAATAACAAAAGGTAAACTCACATATCCTATATCTAACAATCATTAGTTTAAATTTATTATTATTGATGGTATTTGCCAGCAGTATCACTGCCATCTTGACGTTACTCCTGGCCATCACACAGAAATTAATATAGGTATAACTACAGACCCTCTAGTTAAAGTCTGGCTGTATCAGCCATCTTTCAGCAAAGAGAGTTCCCTCAGTGTCAAATTGACAATATTACTTAACTTTTGGCTGAAGCACAGGCTTTGCTGGGAAGAGTCTGGCGTTCATTTTTAATTGGTTCCGCAATATTTCAGCATAAATGTGTTTCAGCCAATCCTCAGAAAGAATGGAGGTGCACTTTGGCATCAACACTTGAATTTGACATTAAAAATAAGAAAGCAAGGTTAGGTAATATTGTCAACTTGATATTAACGAGACATTTTTGCTGAAATTTGACTTTCAAAGAGCAAGCGAGGTTAGAAAGTATTGTCAAATTTTTCATTGACGGAACTTCTTTTGCTGAAAGGTAACTGATTTTGCCAAACTCTAACTAGAGGGGCTCTAGTCTTCGGGTATGACTAGAGACCCTTTCAGTAGAGTCTGGACAATACAGTCATGTCATATCATGGCAATTATAACGTTAATATTGTCTTTTTTCTTTTTTTAATATATTTGTAAACAAATTTTCTTTATATCGTGCATCGTATTATTTCATTTCATTGGTTGTCCAATAATTTTTTTTTTCTCTTTTACCTTTTAATCTTAGGTTTCCGTACCGTCATGAATTCATCTCCTACTTTGTTTTCCTTTTCTTGATACTTTCATACTAACTCTTATATTTCCAACTTTTACATTGATCTTTATTTTGAATTATGGGATTTCTTTTATCAGCTACTAGGTTGTGGCCGGAGCTTTGTTGTGTTTACACTGGGTGCTGCATTTTGAAATGCAACTTAGGTAATTTAAATGTGCTCAAATATTGGGTTCCCTAATTATTTTAAAGCAAAATTCCATTTAGGTTTTTCAAAGTGCTCTTCAAGATTAATCTGTCTGTGAAGTTTGAGAATTTTTCATTCGCTCAGTTTCAAGATATTTAAAAAAGATTCTGTAACTATACTCGATTTATAGCAAACAATCAGCACAGCCTTGATCCATGGTAATGAAAACTGATTAGAAAATTAATAAATCTGATTCATTTTTGAAAAGATTGAGTGAAAAGGCTTTTTTCCAGTAATTTAGTTTAACATTTGCTGAACAAGGCCGTGCTGATGATAATTTGGTATAAATCGAATTTCGTTGCTGATCTTTTTTAAATATCTTGAAACTGAGCGAATGAAAAATTCTAAAACTTCACAGACGGATTCATCTTGAAGAGCACTTTAAGAAACCTAAATGGAATTTTGCTGTAAAATAATTAGGGAAGCCAATATTCGAGCACCATTAAATTAATTAATATGTTGCGTTTCAAAACGCACAACCCTGTATACATTTATGAGTTTTGTTCGTTTGCTTGTACTCTACATGATTCACTTAATTCGTTTGACAATTTAGCAAAAAAAAGGTTTTTTTTTTCAGTATTTTTCTTTGTTTTTATGCAATTTATCTATTATCCAGTTGCATTTTTTTAATTTTGGGAAGAAGTTTTATAAAATTTTTCGTTTTTCCGGTGTTTTTCAAAATCGATATTTCCATCCGATGTATCGAAGATCAATGCTATTTTTGCTATTTCAATTTTGAGCTTAACATACATATTTTTTATTGCATATTTCCACTACCAGTTCTCCTCCCTCCCGATTTCGTAATATTTTATTTATTTTTTTTCATTTTTCTGCCACTTTCCGGCTCTTTCTTTTCTAGGCTCTTAATTGTTTTAGTGGGGACACAAGGAAAAATTAAGAGAATTAAGTCGACTTTTCGCTGTATGTCTAACAGCTTCCTCAATTTGCATGCAATCTAGTTACATCTCTTGTAATATTTTTGTGAGACGGTGTATTAACAATATAAATACTTTGAAGTCTCGTACAATTTGATTTAAATCATATTTACATTACAAAATCACTTGATTTAAATCGTGATTTAAATTATTATGATTTAAATCAACTCAACCTTGCTTTGAATAGTATATTTGGTACTTTTTTCCTTTATTTTCCTTTGTGTGCACATTTCGTATGACTTTTAGAACAGAGGGTTGATTTAAATCGGATTTAAATTATAATTTAAATCAGCTGATTTAAATCGTCTCAACCCTGCTTTGAAAAGTATATTTGATACTTTTCCCTTTATTTTCCTTTATGTGCACATTTCGTGTGACTTTTGGAACAGAGGGAGGATATCCTGGATATTGAAAAATTGACGTGATAGACAAAAACCGGGTTCATTTTTATATTGACATGATAAAGTTAGTCAAAATCAAGTGTCAAGTCTAAGGCCCAATTTTACCATCGGTTAATATTCTTGGAAACTATTGTTCCGACAATGGTTTCCTAGGATATTAACAGAGGGTTAAATTTAAGCCTATGGCCCGATCTTCCCAGCTCTAGATAAATTTATCTGTTAGATAAGATCCTAGGAAATTATTATCGACACAATGGTTTCCAAGAATATTACCTATCAGATAATTTTATCAAGAGGTGGAAAGGCCGAGCATAAGTCAACAAAACTTGTGTTCCCCAGTGTAATCTGTTATCCGTCAACCGACTTTCAACGTCGCAAATCATCAACTTGCACCGACTTGACTTTTCCGTCGGCGAATAGACTGTGTACTATCGGGATATATAAGCGACCTATAATTTCTCAACGCATAAACAGAAGCATATCAACCTCTGAACTTACCTTTAATATTTAGATTAGATGGCAATGGCAATATGTATCTCAAAACCAACTGATCAGGCTTAAAACAGTTTGGGGGGCCTTTATTAGTCCCGATGTATGCGTTTGCAACTCGTGTGTCAATCGAACGCGAAATAAAGATTAATTGCCTGAACCGAGAACCGAGCCAACGATAAAATCGACTATAATTATGGCACGATAAAAAAAATCCTGATTATGATATGATATGAGGTGACGAGGTGATTAATCTTAAGCATACACGACGAATTAAATATAATATTCCTTAAAAACGCACACGTAAAGCGGACCGATGTTAATTGGAATGTTTGGAAAGAAGTAGTAAAATGAGGATTAAATAAAACAACAGCTTTATTGAACCTTCTTTTTTTTTAGTTTTAGGTAGGTAATGCGGGCCGGTAGAAATTAAAGGTAATCTTTCGTATTTATTAATAGAAAGCTTAGAAGTAATAGTGTCCTGTATCGTAAATGAATTATTTTTTTCTCTTGGAGTATAATTTTCTAAAAAGTAGGAGTAGGTCAGCTAGACTTGCTGAATATGTATTAGATATGTTCTCCATAATATATATTCAGTAAATGAATTACATACCTTAGTCAGCGGAAATAAAAGAGGAAAATGATTTATTTAAAAAAAAAAGTTGAATTAAAAAATGTACGACTTAATAGAATTGTAGATTATTTATACCTTTTATAGTTGTTTGGAAAATTAATTTTCACAAATGAAAATCGCGCTAAACGTCAACCTACTACACTAATAATACCGAAAGAAATTTACATTTAACTCCCAATTTTTTTTTCCTTTGTTGTGTATGTAAATACCGGCCGGTATATTATTCCAGATTTCAAAAAACAAAATGATTATTAAGTATAAAATAGAAAATAACTACTACTACTGCTACTAATGACTTACCCCAACCAAAAATTCTATTTCGAAGCTTTCCAGAGGTACTACTAGTAATTAATTATCGCAGACGAAAATCACTTTTGGTCGGCTAAAAAAACATTAGCCGGGAGTAAAATACGAAAACGCGGTCGCACTTAAAACGGTAGCTTAAAAGTAATATCTTTTTTTTTTTCTTTGTACGAGTATATATCACAATTTGCTGCAACTTATTGCAAGAGTTCCCGCAAGCTCCTCCTAACCGACTTCCATCCGAACCGGCTTTAGACTGCCGGTGTCGCCTACCAGTCTATCAGCCGGTGAACAAAGAACGACGAGAACCGCACGTAACCGAGTCATTCCGAACAGCTGATTGTCAGCTGATTGCTACCTGTAATATCCGACGCTGACTCATTTTTTTCATGCCTCTTGATTTTTTTGCACATAAGACAGGTAGCCCGCGTAAGAGGTAATTATTACTGTTGCTAAGGTTGTTTTGTTATCCGACGTTGCTATATTTCGTTGTAGTTTCGAATTCTATTCTAAAACGCGCACAGTGGAAACACGACGAAATGCACTTTTTCGTGGCAGAAATCCGTAACTTGAAAATTGTTTCATGAAATTTAAATTTGGCAAAAATGATAAGAGAAGTAGGTACGGAATACACCGGGAGATTCCGGCAACTCATTCATTCAAAGTTTACAGACTTCCTCTTTGAATTTCTGCTTCATATTTTGCAATTATAAGTTAGCGATAACGATCTATCAAAATGTAATATTTCCAATTTTCGGACACTTCCGCTTCTTAAAATAGATCCAGGGCCCCCGTAACCATGTGTGCAAAGCGTGCAGTGCACGCGGGCGCCATGTTCAAGGGGCGGCAATTAGCTTCTTGGTCACTGGACATATTTTGTTATTTTTTTCGCCCAAGAAAAGAAAATAATAATGGGAAACGGTTTCTTGTCTGTTATAAATTATTCGAAAAACTAGCCACAAGTTTTGATGAAGCCGTCAACCTCACGGCAAAACGTCGACTAAAACAGAACAGTTAACTGCGGCAATTAAAAGTAGAAAAGTCTAATTTTTGTAATTTTCGTTTGCTAAATTTAATAATTTTATTAGGTAAAAAAATAAATTATGTAAGCTGTTAGCGTTTGGTTAACAAAAAAACAAATTATATTTCACTTTTTAAGTTTTTATAAATTTATATTTTTTTTCCTTTTGTGATTTTGTTTCTTTTTTTTTCTAATATTAGTAACTATACTGCATTCTGGGGGGGGGGGGGGCGTCTAAACAGAGTTCTTCTCGGTCAGATGAGAAGAAAGCCCTTCCCTTCGATTTTGGGGGCTTGCGGCAGATAGGAACTACTTGAAAAAATGAAGGAAAATGTTTAAATAAAAGTGAAGGAGAATGCTTAAATAAAGCGAAGCAGAATGTTTAAAAGAAGTGAAGGTGAATGTTTAGAAAAAGTGAAGGAGAATGTTTAAAAAATTTCTTAATTTCTTTTAATTTCTAATAATTTTGATAATTGACCATTTTTGTTTGCCCCAACTCATCTGTCAGAGGGCGCCAAAATATGGATTGGCACGCGGGCGGCTTTTGGCCTCGCGGGGGCCCTGAATAGATCTTTACTATTTGATATTCCGGAAAAATTGCAATAAATTATTTAACAAATCTCAAGTTTTTATTATGACATGAAAACAAGTATACCGGGTGTCTCAAGGTGAGCGGTGACCGGCGCACAGTGGGGCCGAGGTGGAAAAAAAACGATTTCACAAGAGGATTAATTCATTGATCTAACTGACTTTTCTTACATTACTTTTTAGTCGTAGATTATGACTGTGATAATGGTTTTGCGGTAAAAATTAGCTTTCATCTAATATAAGGGCTTAAATCCAATTTAGTAAGCCATAAAGCATTAAAAAGAGTATTTTTGTATAATTCCGTCAGCTTCGTGGATTATTTCTAAAAGTTACTCCATTATACAGGGTGTCCCAAGAGTGCGTTCTCGGGCTATATCTCGATAACTGGCGCAGATACAAAAAAAAGTTTCAGGACATTTTTGTTTTAAAATTGAGAGGTCTACAACATAAAATTATTTTCACCTATACAGTGTGAATCAAAACAGCGGTACTGAATGCAACGTTTTTTTTTTTTTCAAATGGCATACCCTATGTATGATGTCAAATTTGGATTGCACATAAAATTCTGCACATTTTTTGTGCACCTATCTAACCGTTTTGAAGAAATTTAACATTTTATCTAAAAACTGTCGCTCGCAGCCATTATTTTATTTATTTATATTTTGTTTATTTTTAACTTTAGGGAAAAGATTTTCCGTACAGATGTAGTTGATACAAGTGACAAAGAGAAATTCAAAAAAATATTTTTAATTATCTGAGTTGGCCGCAAGGGGACGCAATCAATTAGCTCAACAATAGAAATTAATTTTACTAACAAAAGTCTTAGAATAAGATACAGCTTTGATAGCGCCATTAGAAAACCAAATTAGTTCTGCACAACTTTGATTTTAGACTTATTATCGTATCACCGTTAATAAAGGTGGAGAAAACAGTTGAATTATTTACTTTAAAAGATATCATAACTTCTGTAGTCTTTATCAGAAATTAACGCTCATTTGAAAGAGAATTTTAAGCTGATTTAAAACTAAGTAATACTCAACGACTCCGGCCAATTTGTTATAAAGTAGATACGTAGCTAGAGGGCGCTACTGGAAAAAGTAATAGTTTTCTCCAGCTTCCCAAAAAATTTAAATGGAAAGGCGTTTTTCTCCAATCAGGAGAATATTTTGGTGAAAATCCGAAATTGATAACTTTTTTCGTTCTAGAGTTATTACCAAATGAGTCTATTAACTGAAGATAAAGACGAATCTAAGAGCTTTAACAAATGCCACCAAGTAACACTTTTCATTTTGAGATAAATAGAAACATCTTAATCTGTTCAAACGTATATAGTTATTTTCGAGAGCTAAAATTTAAATAAAAGAACAATAGAGCACTGTTAACTGAGAAAAACACAGGGACTAAATAAAAGTAATGAACAATAAAATGTTAAACGATGAAAAGTAATTTGACCACTTATGAAATCCATTGTTATCAACAATGTTTGAAGGTCTGCACGTAAAATACAGGATGATTAGGAAGTCGATGTATTCCTTTGAGGGCGTGTTAGTAGAGCTCATTTGCAATTAATTTGACCACATTATGCGTTACAAAAAGCAATAGTTAATGATATATCTGAATTTTTGTGTTTTCCTTAGAAATACGGTCATTACCAAGCTTAAGAATTGGACCCACCTAGTACCTACACTTTTCACGCCGTATATACTGTTCACTCCTTCCACCTTTGCGCGGCTGCGATGCCTCTAATTGTCATTGAATAGAGAGGGAAGATATGCGAGTTAGTTCAGGTTTTTTCTTCGACGACTAAGCGATTTAAATATATTTAATCGTCAAAACGCATCCTAGAGAGATAATAGAAGAAAGTTTCTATTTGAAAATATAAAAATGCATGTAATAGTCGCTGCAAATCACCACATACTTTAAATATTTAATTGCAAACAATAAAAACGCCTACAAGTCGAAAGTATTGTGCTCGATGCAGCCACATGAGATATACTGCGGGCGGAGCTAGTACAGTCCGAGTATTAAATTTTCGGACTGCGCGGAACAAGTGGCCCGATTTTTTTTCCCTGGTTATCATTAGTAGCACCTAGTATTAGCAAAAGCAGCTACAGAGAGATAATCTTACATTACTGATTTCTTTTCCTTGTTCATTACTAAAGTTTATTTAACATTACTCAGAAAATATAAATGGCTTTCTTAATATTTATGTTTTCCTGACTAAATAATAATACATGCTAGCAACAAACATTAAGTTAAAAACTTTAATAAGTTTCATTCTGACTTTTTTCCATAATTTGGTAATACAATCAACTTGCAAATTATTCTAAAAACTTCTCTGATTTATTGCCTTTCGAATGAAGGTATTAAGTTTTAGTAAGAATCTGTATACATCATATTTCCATCAAATAATAATTATTAAATGCAGGATAGAATATTCATTGTTTTCAATTTAAGAGGATAGCAGCTTCTGTTAAACATTAGTTTTCTATAAACTTCAGTTGAGAAATCCCTTAATAACTCCCGCGACTTCACTAAATTGGAAATTAAAGTAAATTGTTCCAGTGTAAGCTTAAAATATGAATTTTTCATTTTTCGACCGAAGCCGATTCTTCAGGGCCACACAGAATTCACTGGAAAGTGATTTTTCCTTCAAAAAGTTAAATGATATTTGTATTAAACTTAATTCCAACCAGAAACTTACGTAAATATTTCTCAAATTCAATTATTAAGTTGGACTTTGTCTGTTCAGATACGTATTAACTCTAGATTAACGATAAGATATATTTAACAATAATTGTCGATATCAAAAACTGCAGTCGTTAATTGTAATTTTCTGAATTCTGTTTAAATAATCTGTGCAACTCTTTTCCTGTCATTAAAATTGGTTGATATTGGGGTCTATTCTGTAACATTGATATGGACTAGATATTGCTATGTTTCAAGTGACCTTGCAAAATTGACGTTCTGTAAATTGTTTCGTAACAACTTGCAATCCGTTTGAAGTGTGATCTCGAGTTGATATGTATCTCTCTTCAATTTGCAGTCGGCAATCGACGAGAAATGTTATGAAATCATAACAAATTCTCTTGAGTTATTGAAGACCATATCAATTGATATGCATATCAATGTTACAGAATAGCCCTGATTGTCAAGTACTTGTTCCTGTTCTTTAGTTTTTCCTATTGTCCTTTTCTGACAGTTAGTAAAACGAAAGTACGAAAAAGAACAAGATTTTGCATACGAGCCAGAGGGAACTATTTCGAAAATCAAACATAATTAAAAATGTGGACTATAAATTTATGGAATTTTATTTATTAGTCTCTATTTGCTGTGTAATAAAGACGAGATTGAAATCTATACTTTCGTCTAGTATTGTTATACTATTAATGGAAGTAAAATACTTTTACTAAAACTTAGTGCCTCACTGGAAAGGCAATAAATCAAGGAAGTTTTTGGAATAATTTGCAAGCTGACTGAATTATAAAACTTAGGAAACAAATCACAATGAATATTCAAGAGAATCACCTTCCAGTTAATTTTCCTTGGCCCTGAGGAATCGGCTTCAGTTAAAAACCGAAAAATTCAAACTTTGAGCTTATACTGGAACAATTTTCTTTAAATTCCAATTTAGTGAAATCACGGGACTTTTTAAGATATTTCTGATCTGAAGTTAATAGAAAACTAATACCTAACAGAAGCTGTTATCCTCTTAAATTGAAAACAATGAATATGCTATCCTGCATTTAATAATTATTATTTGATGGAAATATCATGTATACAGATTCTTACTAAAACTTAATACCTTAATTCGAAAGGCAATAAATCAGAGAAGTGTTTAGAATAATTTGCAAGTTGATTGTATTACCAAATTATGGAAAAAAGTCAGAATGAAACTTATTAAAGTTTTTAACTTAATGTTTGTTGCGTAGCATGTATTATTATTTAGTCAGGAAAACATAAATATTAAGAAAGCCATTTATATTTTCTGAGTAATGTTAAATAAACTTTAGTAATGAACAAGGAAAAGAAATCAGTAATGTAAGATTATCTCTCTGTAGCTGCTTTTGCTAATACTAGGTGCTAGTTGAAGAAATATTAGTAGGGAGCGTATATCTAAGGAAAACACAAAAACTCTATGCGGACAAAAAAAAAATTTGTACAGCGGCACAGTGAAACTTTCTTGATCACAGAGCATGATTATTGTTCATTGCTTTTATTTAGTGTTTGAATTGTTCTTGTTTCTTTATTTATTGTTGAATTTTTGTGCTTAAAATTCTCTGTTCCCAAAAACATTTAAATGCTTCTAAATAATGTTCTGACATTATTAAAAACTTTTAGAGGCATTATTTAACCTTAGAATTAAAAGTATTACTCGATTAAAACTAAAATAATCGATAGCATTTGTTTGAACTTTCTCCTTCCGCTAATATCATCAATTAATGGACATAATTGATAATAACTCGAGAGCGAAACAAGATAATCATTTCGGGTTTCCACCATAATATTCACCATTTTGTAGGCTTTGCAACTGCTATAAAGAATACACCTTTCTATTTAATTTTTTTTTGGAAAACTGTGAAAATCTATTACTTTTGCAAATAGCGCCCTCTACGTACTTTATAACAAAGTAGCCGAAGACGTTGAATAGAAATTTCATATCATCTTAAAATTCAAAATAATAATAATAATTCAACAGTTTTCTCCAGCCTTATTAACGCTGATACGATAAAAGTCTAATGCTGCAATTCTGAACACTATTGTAACCATCGTAACATATTTACTATCTATGTATTTAAATGGCTCTGTAACAAGCTTCACAGGCTTAAGATCGGGCTCAGAATTGTAGCATAAATAAGATTTGTGCAGAATTAATTCAACTTTCCATTGACGCTGTCAAAGCTGCAGCTTATTCTGAGATTTTTGCTAGTAAAATTAATTTTTATTGATCACCCTCTCGATTGCATCCCCTTGCGGTCAACTATAATTTTTTTTCTCCCGAAGCTGTAGGTATTAAGGTTAGCCATGTACCGCCGGTCGCCACCCATCTTGAGACACCCGGTATATTGTCTTATACACATTTTAATAGTTGGCGCTGTACTGCTTGTAGAAATTAACCAACTCGACACCCCCAACAATTTAAATACTTCTCAACAAGTTTTAAATTGCAAGTATACCATACCTAAACAAGTTATCGAGATAACTAAACAATTTTAAATTAAAATGATTTTACATTTAACTTGTTTGGGAGGTATTCAAATGTCTCTTTAATTAGTTGCTTAGTTAATATATCAGCAACAGTGTCATTTGTTGACAAATAAGTAGCTCTAATAAATCCTTTTACAACAACATGATGTGCTTTAGTGTCTATTTGTTTGGACCTTTTACTGCTCTCAAAACTTTCAACATAGTATAAAGCACTGTGATTATTATCTATCATTAAATTAGTTTTTACATTTTTGATACAAAAATCATTACAAATACCTCGTAAATAAATTAGCTCAGAAGCTGCTCACCATGGGGATCTCCTAAACTATCTTGTTTATTTATTAGCATAGTATTATAAAATTCGGTAATTTTATATTAAATTCGATGGACAAAGCAATACCGTTGGCGTCGGCGGAAGTAGGTTATAAATGACAGATACGCACAGTATACGGCTGCCAACTGTATTTGTACGGACTTAGATGCTTATACCAAGTGAAATAAAAAATGATAGTCTGAATACCACAATGTCATACACTTATCTTTTTGTTTTAAAACAAAACACTAAGTTACTAAAAGTATTTTCAAAAAATGTTTAGTCTAGTCGGCGGGTCGAGCATTATACTGCATGAAAGTAAAGTTATTGCCTATAAATGGCGCAAAATGCATGGCATAGTCGAAAATAATATTCTCTAGGCAAGACTGAGCGTTTCCCTTTACTGAATGGGAACAAAGTCGGCGCCATACTCGTTCGTACCATCTGGTGATATTAAGTTCAGTCTTGTTTCATCGGTAAACAAGATTCGCTTCCAATTGTCTATGGCCCAATGTTCATGCTCTCTCGCAAATCTTAATCTGGCCATTATGTGTCCTGTGGTGAGCAGCGGTGCAACTGCAGGCCTTCTGCTGGCTAGCCCTGAATCTCTTAGCATTGTCCTAACAGCTACAGTTGAGATCCTAACAATTCTGTTTGTTACAAATACATTACTAGGCTCCGAACTTGTACTTATCTCCTGTTTCTTAAAACCACTTTCCGAAGAGAAAGCTCATCCTTTAAAGTTGTAGACCTCTTCCTACCCTGTTTACGTCTTCTGGCATATGCTCCAGTTTCTCAGTACCCTCTAATCATTCGACTAACTGATGAACGGTCAACACCTCGCAAATTTGTTACATATCCCCTCCTTCGTCTCTCGTTTAACGAAGTTGATGCTCTTATATCTATAAGTTTTAAAAATTTATTACGTGAGGAAACCAAGAATTGTTTATGTTAAACTTGAATTTAAATTTAAACTTAATCGTATCTTAGGCCCGATCTTTCCACTTCCTAATAAAGTTCTCAATATCTATTCGTCAAATAAATATATTAGGAACATTTATTTATCGAATAAGTAAGTGTCTTTCCGTGCTTATTTATTTGACGAATAGCAATTTAGTGGATGGATCTACTCTAAAATAGTAGGTCATTTGCCTGTAATAGAAAAAGAGAAGTTGACATTAGTAACACGGCAGATGAAGTGAGACAGTAAATTGTTGATGTTTAAAGGTTATGTGTGCTTGAGTGCTTGTCCACGTGCGAGGTACGGGTGCAATCAACCATGAATAACCTACTGTGTTCAAATAATACAATAATTAAACAAAAACGAGATAGAACAGCAAATTATTCTGAGTCGGAGATCAGAATACTAATTAATATTGTTCTGAAATTTATAAATGTTATCGAAAACAAAAAGACTGATGCCGTTACCTGGAAGGAAAAAAAACGATATTTGGAAAAATGTTGCAACTGAATACAATAGTACGACAGGAGTTTTGCACAGAACCGGAGAAGTACTTCGCTTAAAGTATGATTGTGTCAAAAGAACTTTGAAGAAGAAAGTATCAAAAAATAAGCAAGAAATATTTAAGACAGGCGGAGGTACGATAACAATAGAGCCATTATCCGATTACGAAGTAAAATTATATCAAGTAATTTGTCCTAGTGTTGAAGGCCTGGCTCCAATAAATGATAGTGACGAAATGTTATATTTAACAGGTGAGTATTTAAATGAAGAATTTCCATTCCATAAATAAAACAAATTTTTTCAGGTAGAGATCCAATAAGAAATACATGTTCAATGGAAAATCAGTGTGTAAATTCAGAAACAAATCAAATTAATGAAATTCCAATTGAATTAATCAATATTGAAGTTTCTGAACAACAGCAGTTGAATGATGCAGCTGTAGTAAATAGCGATACAAATGCAGTGGATGTCAGCTTACAGTCTAGAACGTACACAGACAATATAATGTTGTGTCTTTTTAGATGAACTTAATTCCAGAGGAGACTCCATCTACAAGAACTGCAAAAACACATTTTATTGAAGTGGTGAGCAATCATTAGGAATTGACACGTTTCACATACCTGACACTTTTACAAACCATAATGCCATACTTAATTTGAATCATGCAATCCTAAATCGATTGTGTCCATTGAATGCCTCTATGTTTCAGTTAGAACATAAAACTAAAAAGTTGTTTTGTTTACTCGCTCATACCAGCTCAGTGTTACAAATCACAACCCGTTCTAATTATAATTTTTTTTGATATGGTAATTACAATAAGTTGTTTTTTTTTTTTAGCAGAAAAGCTGGAAACATTGGACTCCAAAGAAAATTAAACAAAATACATCCCAACCTTTGTCAGTTGACACTACAAAAAAAAAAACAGGCAGTACTTAAATAAAAAAATTGAATTAGTCACGGATTCCCGGAATGAATTAATCAAATTACAAATTGAGGTTGCCAAACAAGAATTACAAAAAGTAGAGGAAGAAATGGTATATGCGGGAAAGAAGAATCAGCTAGAAATGGAAATTTTAGAATTGAAGAAGCTGCACATGTTAGAAGAAACAAAAAGAAAAGATACTGAGCTTGCGAGTAGAATGCAACTTTTGCAGCTACAAATAGACGAGAAAACGTTAAACAATCTGCCTATGAAAACACAAACTATGTAGATATGCATGTGTAAAGTATATGATCCATTAGGGATATAGAATTATTTTTTCGTTTCACCTTTTCTTAATAAATCAGTTTTCATTAATTTAATTTAGTAACAAAGTTCATTTACCTATTTTCGCGTTATGTTTATGAATAAATTTCAGATGTGTGTCTGTAATCAATTTATTTTTCTGTTAATATAAAATAACCATAATTTTTGAAGTTATTTATTTTTTAACTCATTTTCAAATTACATCAAATTAATCCAATATTCCAAATAATTTTGTAATATCTCTTTAACAATGTTGCAAGATAGTCAATTAGTTCTCGACGAGTTCCTTGATCCCCCATCACAGCATCATTTTCAGCTTCATCATTTTGTTGAAATACTTCATCTACGAAAGGTACGTCATCCCGATTTTGATAGGCAATGTTATCCAAAATTACGCAGGCTGTTACAATACTTTGTGCAAACGGTATGAAGTGCGAATACTAAAAGACAATACAGGAAATCTTTTCTCAAAATTCCAAATGTGCATTCAATCACATTTCTTGTACGAATGTGAGATTCATTGTAAAGATTCTCTGCATTAGTTTGTGGGTTTATAAGAGGAGTCATCAAATACCTTCTTTGTGGATATCCATTGTCATCAAGTAATAACCCATTGCCCATTTGTCCAGCTTCAAACTGCATCTTCAGAGCAGAATTATCAAAAATATGTGTGTCGTGGGAAGAACCTGGCCATCGAGCAACGACATTTGTAATCTGATAATCAGGATGACATACACAATGAACATTTAATGAAAAAAAACCTTTTCTGTTCCTGAATAGCTCAGGATTCTCACCTTCTATAATAGACAAACAAAATTATAATATACCGCATGCAATGAATTAGATGTAGCTTGCACCAAGTCATCACGTCACTAAAACTTTTTAATTTAGACATAGCATTTTGGAGTAATAATAATTATTGTAAAGTAAATCCTAATGATGCATACTCAGTATTTTAGAATAATTATTCACAACGAATACTATTAATGTGTAAAGTAGGACAAAAAAATTTCTGATTTCATTTGTACGTCAATAGTCAATTTTTTTTAATAATTATTATTCTAAAAATATACTGAGTATGCATCATTAGAACTTGTTTTAATATTTGTTATTATTTCAAAATGCTATTTATGCATACCTAACGAGGTGCAAATGTATAATTTACCTGGAGACTGCAGTTTTATGTGAGTACAATCTAATGCACCTAATATTCTTGGGAAATGAGCAATTTCATAAAACTTTTGCATTATTGTGGAAGATTCTACTTCAGTTTCTGGAAATTTTATGTAAATCGGATGCAATTGTGCAACTGCTGCTATTACTCGATGAATTATTTTACAAGCAGTTGACTTATGTGCCACCAAAATCTGCCACACTTATGTAAAAGCTCCCTGTTGCGCAAAAACCTAAAGTAATAAGTAATTGTTGAATCGGTGGTACAGCCTTATTCCTTAAAAATAAAATATATGAATTGAATTACATGGGAAATTGATCTCATTACAGCATGATGTATATATGTAATTACCTCTCTGTTCTATGTTGTAGATGATTTTCAATTCTCTCGAGAATCATTAATGCAGTTAACTTGGAAATTCGAAATCTTTGAAAAAATTCACCGTCATTCCACTTATCAAAATTATTGTTACGTTCGCGAACGTGGTAACCTACTCTTAGTGGATCTACGATATTAACTATTTCTTCTATATCGTGATTAAACAAAATGTCATCCAAATCTTCAAAAATATTCTTTTTTGCCAAGGTTATGGCGACACTTTGAGGTTAAAAGCTACTTATGAGACGCTTATGAGCTACTTTTTCCTCAAGTAATTTATCTTTCAAATAAAGCATTTTCATTTGTTAAATAAATTTATTCGATACTGGAAAAACGCCCAAAATTATTATTTGGTTAATAAATTTATTTGATACTTATTAGGAGGTGGAAAGATCGGGCCTTAGTGAAATAATTTCATCTTACGAACAGTTTGATGGATTAACATGACGTAATAATTGTTAAAATTTATTTACTTTGGAGTAAGTCCTATATGATTAAAGTATAAAACATCAATAACTTCGCCAATTGAAAAAATGAAATAAAAAACGTAAGTAGTGCGTTAATTTTGAAGTTTATTTCAATTTTCGAACGCTCACGTCACAAGTTTATGTTTTAGCAGATTCAATAATTTCTAATCTAATCCTTGTCAAACTTCCATCATGTACAGTATTAATTTCTGCATCTGGTCAGCGGTTACATCTGCTAGCAACAATGTACGATAATATACGGCCATCAGGTTTAATTGGGGACCTGGGTCTTTAAAATCCGAAATTTGAGAACTTGCATATCGGCATCAGTTCGCTTTTACGTCCAGCAATAAAAGTTTATAACGGCCATAAACCGTACGCGAATTTTACAACCCCGTCTTGGAAACGTCTCGCGAATTCAATAGGTCAAATTACCAGGCCAAAAAGCAAATATGGCCTCATATGGGATATAAAAACTTAACATTATGCACTTAACAAACTAGAAACATTACGGACTTTAGTAGTAATTTTTTTTTTAATTTTTCGTTAAATCTTAAGCGAAAGAGAAATACTGTTCCATAAAAGATTGTTAAAACTAATTGTCATATCTCGATAAATGTAGCTAAAAATTGTTCACGCTAAAAACAAAATAGGAGTATCGTACACACTCCCTCCCCTCGTTGACGTTGGTGCGTTGCCTAGACTATTTAATTCCTCACAACGCTGACTCGGCGGGCGATTGGAGGGAGAGTACACGATATTCCTATATGTTCATTTGAATTGGTGGTCTAGTGAGCTTTGACAGCTGTGTACGTATGTCGTAGCGTATGTCAAGAGACATTTTCACGTCAGTCTGTTTATTGGCGTGTGTCTATCGTGTTTGTTTCTAGTCTACAAGTATTCCATAAAATCGTACTTAAAACGAACGTGCACTCGTATTATTTTCGGCAAATGTCAAATTAAAAGTTAAAGCATATGATTTAATTCACGACGTGAGTTTAACATTTTCAATGGTCACTAGATCACAAATTCAGATGAACATCTGTTACTATGATTTTAGTATGATGTATCTGCAAAACTAGACGTTATATTAAACAGAAAAGTCGTAACTGTCTTTTGTTAAACGATTTTTACTGTATCTAACATTATTTAGTGTGTAGATATGAAAATTTAACATAACATGACCAACTACTTTATAATACTTGAGTAAGTAAATATAATGTAAAAAATCCTATGTTAAATCTAAGAAATATCATGTCAATATACGTTGTTCACAAATTAAAAAACCACCACTTGTTGCATTATGTTGGTATAAAACATAAGTCCCCTATAAAACATTATTAAAATACTAAGTTGGCAAGGTATTTTAGAAGTTTCATGTCAAAGTCATTTATCAAATCAGTTTTACTGTTATGGCATTTATAAACATTTTAACAAGCCATTTTAATTTCTGTAGAGCAGAGAAATATTTTAAATGTTGAAATGAAAGAGACACCCGTCAAATGTTGTGTTGAAATATTCGATTCTGATGGTTCGTACCTACTTCTTCCGGGTTCTGGAGATTGTTTATATACAGGATGTTCATGGGAAGCCGCTACAATAGCTAACTTTCTTATTTGTATTTTTACGAAGTAACTTAAATTAGAAAAGTTTTAGGACCTTTCCTCCTCGTTTTTATGGTACTTTCCGAAAAACAAGTGACAATCAGGTTTTCGAGATTTTCAATTGTCCTGGTTGTTCTCGACCATTTCTCTCTGTAAATGCAAAAATGTAACTACATATCTGCCTGCGTATTTCTACGAAAAATTCGTACGTTCCTGACACAATGGATAATTACAGATTATCTGTTATAAAATTCTTTACGAACGATAAGGTAAGAAACATGAATATACTTCTCAGAATTATTAAATTTAGAACCGTGAATGTGTTCAAAAACTTATCATTTATTTCAAACATTAATCACACTAATAATTGTCAGTTTTGTTACCAAATTTCTAACTAGAACACTGTTGCCTTTTAATTTGTGAACAGATAATACATTATAGGATATGTAAGTATTAATTTTGTTGATGACATGCCTTGCCTTCATACTTCACAATAAATACATCTGTTTCCTAACGACAAATATTTCTTCAAGCCAAGTAAAGCAGCTCATCGTACATCGCACGAAACGTTTCAGCAAATTCGTGACTGTGATTCCATTTTCTCAGTATACTTCTTTGTATTTAAGTAATTTTATGCTTTGTGTAAGGGACGTGAATGACGGCCGTGTTCTATTTTCAACCAAACACATGACATCCTATGAATGACTAGTTTAAACAGGCGTACCTGCCGGCATAAGAAATACGCTCAGGTAAAAAGTCCGCCAGGAAGTTGGCTATTTAAAAATGGTCGAAATTCCTAGACACATGGGACTTTAAATTTTAAAAGACGCCAGATGTTCCCGCTGTCTATCCAAAAGCCCAAAGAAACGCATCACGATACATTAGCACAAGCTTCGTTCTTTGCAATGTCATGATAAATGACTAGCTTTAATTTGTTACAGTTTTGAATAAATTTACGATTTCTGTTTCTGCAATTCTCAGGAAGGGTAATAAAATATACAAATTTAATTTAATAAGGAATTCATTACGAATTAACGCAACACGAAAAAAAAACACCTTTGATTTGCGAGGGTGTTTTTTTCTTATTACGTTAATTTATAACATTTTACAAGGGCTCAAGAAATAACTGTTAGTGTTAACTCATTACATACATATATCATTTTATCAATTTATAATTTTTTATGCCCAATAATTGGATTATATGTATTATACAGGGTAATTCAGGCAACCCATTCATTAAAAGTTTACGGACTTCCTCTTTGAATTTTTATTTCATATTTTGCGGCTATAAGTTAGCGATAATGATGTATTAAAATATAATATTTCCACTTATCGCGCACTTCCGCTTGTACCGGAAATTGCTGTCAACTTTCTTATTTTAAATGGAATACCTCATTTTTTATTGCACTTTCGAAATGCTCATGAAATTCTTAAAATATTTTGTGTAACATATCATACAAGAAAAATTAGCCGTTTTAGAGGTGTTTCCATTTTTTAAAAGAAGTTCAACGTTGCAGTACCTTGTTTACGATACTGCCATCTTTGTGTAACAAAATCCATTATTTCAATTTTTGGCCTGTAGTAGGCTATAATCATAGGCACAGATGATACCTAATTTTACACAAAATTATTTACGGGTTGGTTGAAAAGTAAACTGAATTCAACTGTCGAAAAGCCGTGTTTTTTTAAATAGAACACCCAGTATTTTTTTATACCATAAGAATCAGAATTAAATGTTCTTTCGAACTGTATTAGCATTCCCTATACCCATCTCTTACTTTTCTCTTTCTGTTCATAATTTTCTCTTTGACACATCAATTTCTTCACTTTTCAGTATTATTCCTGAATGGTGTGCTATGAAAATTTAACAAACTGAGGTTTTTTAAATTAATTTCTGACTGTAACTTCAATTTCATTTTAAAAACCGACAAATAATATTTAAATACACATCTATCATCTGAACTGCTTTTTGTCCTGTCTTGGGTATCGCCTGTTTTGATTCATGCATTTAAAGATCAAAATGCAGACAGTAATCTTATCTTTTCATTTACTTCCTTCTTTCCTAAAGCTGCGTATATAAGGCATAATAATTTTCTGTAACTTTTTTCACTCTATTAGTATTCTCAGTATGATTTCTAGATAACCGCAGGCAATTACTTCTTTCAATCAATGGCGTATCTAAAAGTCAAGCCGCCGAATTGCTACATTTTTACGAACGCCTTACAATTACTCTTATGATTAAGAAGTCATCTACTTAACATGGCAGCATAGCTGCCGAAATACGTAAAAAAATTTTGTGGTTAGCAGGTTCAATCCAATTTCAAAGTAAAACTAAAAAATATTATTTAACGTTTTCATTTAAATGTTATTTTTTTTTAGCTGCTTGTGGATTATCCTACTTCTAAAAAGCGCAGATTTTAAAAAATGTAAACAATAATTCAACAAAGAACAAAAACAAGTGATTTGGTTACTGGAACTATAAAGTGACAATAGAAACAAAAGAGAATCGACAACAAAGTGTGAGGCCAGTCTACAGACAAGAAAACATCTGTAAACATCATATCTGTTTGATATTTATGTTAGTTGTAATACGTACATGTACAAAAAATAGATTTTTTAATTATAGGAAGTCAAACAAGAAATCGAATAAAGAACGGCGAAACACGAACAAGAAGAATGAACACGAAACAAAAGAAGATTGGACTCTGCGTAAATCAAGGTTGTTGAGAAAACAAAAGAAGAAAAACCGTAATAGTTCAACATAGAACCGACACAAAAGACGTACTAACACGTGCCACATGGAAATAAAATCGTGTGTCTTTGATTAGTGCATTATTTCATTAAATTAACTGACAGTTATAAATAATTGAAATTTTTAAATTTCTCTTTCTGGATCACTTGATTAGAAAAGGTTATAATGTGGCAAAATAAACAAAGGAAGATCGACAATATTTTGGTGGATTGTGACAGTCCGATCGTCAACGGAACAAAAAAAAACAAGAATAATCTGTACGTCACGGGTAATAAAAAAAATTATTTGAAGATAACTATAAGAAATCAAAATAAAATCAAATAAAGAAGATACAAAGAAAAAGTTGAACAAAACAGAATAGAAGAACGTCAGTTCAAAAATCAAGATTGTTAATAAAACAAAAGAAAAACCCGTAATTGTCAAGGAAGAACTCAAACGAATAACGAAGACGTACGAAAGAAAAGGTAAACAATTAATCGATTTTTGCTTTGAAAAAAAATGGATCAAAGACTCTTGCATTATATTTTGTGTGAAACATATTAAGTGCTCCAACGCACTTAAAATGTTGACTGTGGCATTTGGTGAGTCTACTTTGAGCAAAAAATATGTTCAGAAGTGGTACAAGCTCTTCTCAGAAGGCCGAGCAGATGTTAATGAAGATGCATGATCATCAACCGATGAAAAAGTTGAAGCAGTGAATAAAATTGTTATGGAGAATCGTCGAATCACTATTAGAGAAGTTGAGCTGAAGATGTCGGCATATCGGGTGCCTCATGTCATGCAATTTTTTCGGATGTTTTGAGCATGCAACGTGTGGCAGCGAAGTTTGTTCAGAAATTGCTAAATTGTGACCAAAACAACCGTTGCATGAGTATCGCTCAGGAGCTGTTGAATGACGTCAACGACGATCCAGATTTGCTCAAAAGGGTCGTAACTAGTGACGAAACATGAGTATATGGTTATAACGTCGAAACTAAAACCCAATGGAAGCGAGCAGAACAGCTGAGACCGAAAAAAGCACGCCAAGTTCGGTTAAATGTGAAGGTTTTTCTCACTGTTTTCTTCGGTTACAATGGCGTGGTGTATCGTGAGTTCTTGCCAGAATATCGTACGGTCAACAAGGAATATTACCTTAGCTTAGATTATATAAGACAGAGGATATCTTTACGTCGTATCTAGCGCATGAGCGACCGTTGGTACCTGAAAAGACCACATCAATGACACTTCGCATTGCACAAACGCATGAATTTAGGTGTTCTTATTATAATAGTGAATGAAACAGATATTGACAGTTTATAGAAACAATATGCAATGTACAGCAATGTTTACATATGCCGCATGTATTAGAATTCTTGGTATGACTATTTACACATTTACAAGGAGAAATTTACACTTACAATACAAAATTATATGAAAACTAAGAAATAAATCAGAAATATTAGAAATAATACACAAATTGTTGGTTATAATATTGGCTCTAAATTGTCCTCGCCTATTATTTATTAGTAATAACTTTCTACTGTATCTAAGTAATAACGTATTTCCTTGATATAACAACTTCTTTTATTAACTTCTTGAATTGTCAATTCTTTTTATCATCAAATACATTTAATATGTCTGTGTTTGATTATTCATTTTTTGGTTCTTCGTAGCGATTAAATTGTTCTTTTATACTCCTACTAAACGGATAATTTCAAAAATTATAATTTCTCTAGTTTTCATAGCCCACTATTTAAAAACAATACCGAAAAGTGCAAAAAAATACGTGCTAAAAAGAAATCATCGATAACGAGTGAACTATAAGAGATAGGTATAGGGAATGCTAATACAGGACGAAAGAATATTTAATCCTGAGTCACATGGTATAAAAATATACTAGGCGTTTCCATTTAAAAAACATGACTTTTCTATAGTCGAAATTAGTTCGAATATAAGTTACTTTTCAATCAGCCTGTTGAACTACAGGCAAAAATGGGCATCATGGTTTTTGATGCACAAAGATGGCAGTATTATAACCAAGGTTCTGCAAGTCTGAGTTATTTTTAAAGAATGAAAATATCTCGGAAATGGTTAATTTTTCTTGTATAATTTCTTATTTTGCCTCTATCTTCTTTATTTAAAGAGAAGAAATAGAAATACGTTCTTAAGGCTCTTTTTAATTCTCTACGCAGTGGTAAACACTATTTTTCTATAACAAGTTTCGTCAAATTGATACCATCATCGAGTTCATTTTTTCTTATGGCGCCCATATTGAAATTTGGAGACAAAAGAATCTACCCATTATGGCGATTACGGTAATACAGTACATGTTATAAAAATTCTTTAAAATAAGGCCAGAATAAAAATGTTTAAAGTGAGATAAGAAAAATTCTAGTCAACAAAAGATAGTTGAGGATTTAAATTAAAAACAATGTGTTCGTTATACAGTAATTTACTAAATACTTTTTGTTGTACAACAGAAACGCAGACGCAGCAAGAAACGATACTTTTGAACCTATTTAGAGAGCAAAGTTTAATATTGATTATTGAAATGTATTGATTCAACGAAAAAAATAAATCATTCACTAGCAAAAATGACCGATGTGAGTGGGTGTATTACTTATACAGAGTAATTTTTAAAAAATTTTATCAACCCTTGCCACGAAATTTCAACGTCATGCCTTAGCTTAGTGTTACGTATCCTCCAGATCTGTAATGAGTTATTTTTGCATTGACAATTGATTATACTACCCAAATTTCATAAGAAGCTGGATTTAACTTCACACATAGCAGTAATTTTTTTTCTTGTATTATTGTAATCGATTCTCATTTTTCAAAATTACGTCTAATTGTAATATTATTGAATAGTTTAAACAGCGACATCCTTCAAACGCTTTTTGACCCAACATTGCATTAGGAGTGACAAGTTGAACCCAGTTTGCTACATAATAAGTCATCCCATGCAAGGCGGTCGTCCATGTCTGTTGTCAAAGCATAATCAAAGTTTTAAAAGAAATTGTTGCAAATCGTTTTTGATGAAGCCCCAAATAGAGCTGAAACAGCTTTACAGAGGCTGATCGAGGGATTCACTCCAAAAAAAAAATTACTTGCAACAAAATTATGTAATATTATTCTAAGCTATTGTTTGTTGTCCGGATATGTTCTGAAGTACCGTTCACTTACTGTTTTAGTGTTTCTATTGTACACACAAACAATATTTAGTAAACTAGTGTCTAACGAACACGTTTTTAATTTAAACCCTCAACTGTCTTCTGTTAACCAGAATTTTTCTTATCTCACATTAAACATTTTTATTCCGGCCTTGTTTTAAAGCATTTTTATAATGTTGCCGTAATCGGCATAATGGATAGACTCTTTTGCCACTAAATTTCAATATGGGCGTCATAAGGAAAAATGAACTTGATGATGGTATCAACTTGACGAAACGTGTTATAGAAAAATAGTGTTTACCACTACGTAAAGAATTGAAAAGTGCCTTAAGAAAGTACTTTTATTTTTTTGATATCTCTTTAAATAAAGAAGATAGAGGCAAAATAAGAAAATGACAATTTTTCTTTTTTTACAATTATTTCGAATAAGAGTTAACATCGAAACTTTTTCTTTCCGGATTATTAATACTCATCAAATTTAGCAACTTTGCCAAATTTAAACCTACTTTATATCTCTTCAAATAAGCGAGATATATGGTGAGAGTCGAAAGGGCTAAAACAGCCTGTACAGTGACCGCCAAAAAGTGCGCACCATCTTGAGCAAATCTTAGAAAGTGAAAAATTTTGTCTGAGTACCAAGCGATACATTTTATGAAAACTTATCGAAACCTACTAAAATTTGTCTGATTTGTCTAACAATTCCAAATTAAGACAATTTTTTAATATTCACATTTTAAAAAGACGAAATACTATTTTTAGTCACACTAAAAGTTGCTCACTGGATCTGTTCTGTTTGCATTTGGTTATCGAACGTGCACAAACTATTGGCGCAAGAATTTTCTAAAAAAATAAATAATAAAACATTTTTGGCGGTCACTGTAATACAAACAAATTGCAGTGTATTTATTATTTTACGTTTACGTTTAAACGACATTCTAAAACAATAATAAAACCATAATACTGTTTTCTAAAGACTTTATTATGTCCTCTTAAGAAGAACGTATAACTTTTTTTTATAAATGCGAAAAGCGATCACGGACGCCATTCTACTTATAACGAGTGTATATTTTGAGGAAAGAAGATGGAACGATAAAGGAATTACTTCAAAACAGATGAAAGTCTGACCGACGGTGGTTGTCAAGATGTAGTGCTTTGCATACAAGCTTAACGTGTTTATTGTTTGGTTTCAATTTTCAAGTTACCCTACCGTAGTAATGGCTTTCATTATGGAACATGATTTTTTTTAATGGAAATGGTACTAAACTTGACGGTGTTTAAGGTTTACTCGGTACAGAATTCTATGAGAGTCACAGGGCAAACTCTCCAGATTTTGCTTCCGTTTATACGCAGTTAAAAAAACATTAGACGAAGTTGTAAGTCTGTTTCAATTTTAAACAAATTAGAGTACATACTTACTTACCTTTTTTGAAAAAAAACGTCAAATAATTACACAAAGCGTTATGAATAAGAGATAACGTAATTACAGTTTTGATAAGCCGAAGAGCCAACAAACCCAGAGGTAAAGTAAGGAAATACTTAGAAATGATAGGCGGCGCTATGTTTTATGAAGTTGCAAATGAAATTTAAAAAGTCATTTTGTAAAAGTGACGTTTTACGTTCATCTATTTAATTCACGACCTGCTTCACAATATTATCAAAAATTCAAAAGCCACTTGATGAACTTTTCAATTGTACAGTCGTTAGAAGGTGAAAATGCAATATTTATTATTAACACTGATACAAATATTTTATTTATTATTAACACTGATACAAATATTTTATTACTTAGAGTTATAAATACTTTTCCAGCTTGTTCTTGAAATTGAATTTTAGTCGTCAGTAGTAAAAGCTTATAACATATTAGATTGCACTTTTATGTTTCTTCGGTTTCCATAATAAATGAATAATTTATTCCACAGTTTAATTAATCATTGGTCTCACAATTGTTACACGAAATGACAAATAAAACCACTTTACTGTTAAGTTAATTTAACAGTGAACGCAGCCTCTTGACGATCCTGCAGTAAAGATTTATTAGGTCCGGTAATATAAACGTAAAACGAATTTACTATACAATTTAATGCCTTAGTAACCATTGTGAAAACAATGGTTTCGAAGGCATTAAACTGCAAATTAAATTTATCTTGCGTTTATAATACCGAGCCTTAGGCTCAATTCTCACACGGCAGCGCGTCGCGTCGTGTTATTTTGGTTCCTATGCTTTTACATGTAATTTTTTTACATAAAATGCTACCGAGTGAGAATTGCTTTATTTAAAACCACGGTGAAAATTTCATTAGACGATTGTGTAGAAGATATAAAGTTTTAACAATTTTTAAGCATAAATTCTTTACGTGTGATTACGACTCACCAGACACAACTGGTCAGTTCGGCATTTTGCAACAATATTATGTTTTATATTGTATGTAAAATGTCGAGAATTACTGAAAATAAGTTAATATACTGTTATATCGTTTTCATCAACTCCTTAAGTACCATCTGTGAAGTTACATAAAGTTTCTCTTCGTTAAAGTTTATTTTCTTTTGTTTACATTGAGTATTTTGTGTGTTGGGATTATTCAATCAAAAATAACTGTTCAGTACATTCGTTGTGTAATTAGAGCGACATTATCCCTGTCTTAAAATGATTCACTGCTCAAGAAAATTTAGCCCAAACTCGTTAAAAACTGTCAGTTATGTAAGTGGCCATATAAAGGAAAATAAAAGTAAGAGATGTATATCAGTGTAATGTTAGCATCGTGCAGTTAAAATCCAGGTTAGTGCGGAGTTTATTATTTACACATTGTTTAACGATTTTAAAATGTTAATATCGCTGAATGAACAGTTGGTAACAATTTATCAATTAGATGGTTGAAAAGTCAGTGCAGTCGTTGACTAATACCGGTTAATTGTTTGCTAGTCCATGTTATGCGGGCGGGTCGTTGCGTGGCATTCCTGAAACCTACTGGGTGCGTTTTCCCCCAGTAGACTGTGAGGAGGGAACCTCGTGCGTTTTCCCTTGGTTCCCATTACACTACCTACAGCGGGCTAAATGTTATCCTAGCCGGGGAATGCTAATGATTACTGATGGGAAGTTTCGTTACTTTAAAGTAATCGGTACTACTCGTTACTTCAGAAATCGTTACTTGGTACTCGTATTCATTCGATACTCGATATTGGTGCGGGTATTTTGATAACCGGTATTGGTAGTATTTGTTTGAGTATTCGTTACTTGGTACTCGTACCCGTTCAATACTCGATACTTGTTCAATACTTAATACTTGTTCGATTCACAATACGCGTTCGAGACTTGAACCCGGTAATCATTCGTTACTTTTATTAAAAGCAAAGGGGTGGGTCACGAGTAAAATTACATAACTTTGAGGAAGTTAAAAGTAATAGGAATGGTAAATTACGTTAACATTTACCTTTTTTATAAAAAAGATTTTTTTGTAAATTAAAATTTCATAATTTTATTTTGACTTCAGCTGTATTTTTTCAAATTTAGTAACTTTTATATCAAGCCATTTTTCATATTTCTTATAATTACGAAGTTATTAGACATGAAAGAAAACAGCTATTTTCAGTTTTTCTGCAATAATATCGGAATTATTCAGAATTTTCAAATTTTCTCTAGGTCATCCAAGTAAGCGCATAAAACTGCAAAATTTTGCCCATTTAACCAGACCTCTATCTTCACTAATAAGAAAGTTACCCATGGTAGCCTACACAATTTGGGACAGACTGTATACATACATATTACAGTACATTTTTTGTAATGTCTTTATAAATTAAGGTTTCTCAGATTGTTTTGTTCATGTTAACTATAATCTTAGTTTGTTAGTCAAAAAATATACATATTAAATTTACATGTATACGTCAATTCAATTTATAATAAATTCGTTGTTCAATTCTTGAATTGATTGAAGTTATAATTTACAAAAAAAAATCTTTTTTATAAAAAAGGTAAATGTTAACATAATTTACCATTCCTATTATTTTTAACTTCCTCAAAGTTATGTAATTTTATTCGTAACCCACCCGTTTGCTTTTAATAAAAGTAACGAATGATTACCGGGTTCAAGTCACGAATGCGTATTGTGAATCGAACAAGTATCAAGTATCGAAGAAGTACCGAGTATTGAACGAGTACGAGTACCAAGTAACGAATACTAAAGCAACAAATACTACCAATACCAGTTACCAAAATACCCATCAGTACTATCGAGTATCGAATGAATATTAATGCCAAGCAACGATTTATACAGTAACGAGTAGTACAGATTACTTAAAAGTAACGAATTTCCCATCACTACTAATGATAGCTATTTTCTAAGTTGGCCCTGCAGAAGGTGGAGATCAACCTTAGGGGAGTACACTTATACAAAGAGCAGTGTTCATTAGCGATATTAGATGCAGTTGCAGTTCTATATAATGGTTGGACTAGTACGTTTTATTATTGATGGCCAGAACATGATATAATTGTTAAAGTAATCGCTCTATGGAATTTTGATGTCAGAAGAATATTTCAGTGGTTCATTTACATAATTCAGCGAGGCAGTCACATAACGTCACTATCATATTAAAAAAAAGAAAAAGTAACTTAGTAAAGTATAATTCAAAATGTGCAGAATACTTTGACAACTATTTTTTAATGAAGTTTCTCGGAACGTTGGAACTAGTGGTGTGCCAACTCGATTATTTTAAAAGTCCAGTAGACTCGTACTCGCTAAGAAAAGAATCGATTCTGAATTTGATTCTGGGACACGAGTCCAGTACTTGAGCCCCATACTCGAGTCCAGCACTTGGAATCCAGTACCCGGAGCTAGTACTCGGACACTGAACCCGTGTCTCAGACTCGAGTCCAGTATTCGAGTCCAGTACCGGTGTACAGTACTCGACTCCAATACTCGAATTTGGAATTCTCTTAGTTTTCGAGTTTTGTAGTAAAGTCATGAACTGGAGTCAGTAGTCAGCCGAAAACCACTGCTCGATTTACATCAATTGATATTCGTTCTCGACTCGATTAAGTATTGCTAAGAATCGAATTTCACGAATCCACAATTTAACTCGTCGCGGCACTTTATAAGTACTCGAGTAAGAAAATACTCGATTTCGGTAGCCGAGTAAGAAAATATCCGATCCCAGTATTCGAGTAAGAAAATACTCGATTCCAGTACTTGTATCGTGAAAAAATTAAAAACGAAAATCAGAAATTTTGTTCTTTTTGCGATATTTTTAAAACTATTAAAGATATTTCAAATTTCTTTTCAGATTATTATTCAGCACGAAAATGCGCAACTTTGCCCTAATTTAACCAACTTCGTATCTCTTAAGATAACCGAGATCTCCATAGTGGCACTCGAAAAACGGACGGCCTGTATAAGACACGAAATTTCATAATCAAGATTTAAAGGAAATTAGCAACGAAATTAGTTTGTTTGGATTGCAGTGGACTTCCAGAGCATTCCCTGGACTACTGTTTCTAGGGAATAGCTCAAGAACTCCAACTGCAATCAAACTGTTGATGAAATTTCATTCACAATCTGCGGTATATGTCCTAGGGCATGCAGTCACATTAATTTAAATACGATACTTGCACGGCAGGCAACAATAAACGAACATATTTTCTTTGAATTTGTACCTGTTTTGCATAAAGTATACATACTGACCGCGATAATAACAGGTAGAAGTTATTAATTTATCAGATAGTTTTGTTTACGGCTCCATAAAAGTTACACTGCTGAAGAACGGTGTAATTTGCGATCCATGTGAAACCTAGATTATACAGCGTGTTCCGTAATCATTACTAAAGTTTCAGGTAAACTTTTTCGTTTGTGAAAAATGAACACAAAATTGAAGAAAAAATCTTCTACATAGCTCAGTTTTCTTGTATGAGCTGATTAAAGTTGGTATCTTTCCACTGAATTATTGTCAAACCAGAATGAATACGTTAAACAAAACCATCATTATCTACTGTCTGCAATGAAGTAGCAGCTAGGCAACAATTTCAAATTTGCATTTTCCCTGCATACAAGTATGCAGTTTATGTACATACAGCATAGTAACAGTGTCGTTAATTAATTTCTTTTACCTAAATATGACCTAAGAAAAAGTAAACTTAGACATATATATTTTTTGGGATTATCAGATTGTTGTTAGTTTTTATATTTTTATGATTTTATTAGGATGATTATGTTGTTTTTAGATCTTTTTAAGTGCTTTTAAGTTGGTAGCGTACTGAAGATGGCAGCTTAGGTGCCGAAATGAGAGATCAAGTGAAACTACTGATTAACGTGGTTATTTAATTTATCGGTTATGGAGTTATAGGATTGTGGGGTTAGGAGTTTCGTTAGGAGTAAGTAGATAGAGTTATAGGGTTAATGTGGGTACACAGCTCCCTTTACAGGATCTTGTGTGTAATAGGACTTGACAGCTTGGGTTATAGGGTTATATGTGGTTATTGGTAAAACCTGATGTAATGGAGTTAAACGGATTTGGATTCAGTGACCTGATTCTGACCTCCAGATCTGAATTTTTATTTTATGGGTCGAAAATCGGGAAGGATGATTTACTCCTAGAATGTTAAGTAGAAGCTTCTGGACATTGTTTGGTCGTAAACGGCGAATTAGTATTTAATGTAGTACCTACATATTAAAAAAAAAAAACATTTCTCAATAGGAATTATGTTTGACGTTTTTAGTTATTTTTTTCATAAAAGATTTTAAAAATTAGGAATGTTTTGTCAACTAGAACTTTGAAATTGAAAAATTGCATTGTAATTCGCAGGGTGAACCCAGTATAGAGAAATTGATTTTTGATATATGATATATTTCTCAGTTATTTAAATACCTAACCAACGGGTCATTACTGCAAAATTTTTAATTTAAGTTGGACCCTTTGCTAAAAGAAAAGATCGTAACATCTGCAATAAACTAAACGTTGATATTATTTTTTTTTAACTTTTCCACAAACGGTTTGCGGTTTTGCAACACAATATATTTGTGCAAATAATGATTTTGTCCAAGCAAGAAAAAATGTACATTTATCTACCTTCGCACCGTATCGCATCTTTGAATATTTGTTAAATTTTATCTTGACGTCATCTCAACAATCACCATCAAAAATACTGACACCAAATTATAAGAAATATGAATTAGATAATACAATAATTTAAAATACAAGGAATAATATGTAATAACGATCTTAATTAATGGAACACTAAAACATGTCTTTCTTATCTGAACGATAACGAATCAAAGGAATTATTCACATCTGAAATTTTCAAATAATTTCCTGGCTGACAGTTCGATAGTGATAATTCACATAATTCATTCGTCATTATTAAAGCGAGGATTAAAAAATACCAGCTTTAATTTATCTTTTGTCATTTTGCCACACAACCTAAGCGATGCAGTAATTACAACGGTCTATTGCACCGAGTCAAGGCAATTTCCCAGAGGTTTTTCCGTGCGGCTAATAATATTTCTCATGACTAATGCCCGAGGAAACGTAAGTAATGAAAAAGCGATCGGAATCGGATCATGCGAGCCTCCCTTACGAACGTTGCTGCTATTTTTTCGTCCTCGCTTTGGTCATAATGCACAGAATTGATTAGATAATAACGAACATCAGGTCAACGAATATAGAAGGATCTCGAATTTTCTCTCGAGGATTTAGTTGCACTTAGCAACCAACGATCAATTAAGCTGACAGTCAAGGCTTCGTAATTATGAACTTTTCTAATTGCAAGAGATTATCGCACAAAAAGCGTGGGCCCTGAGCTGGAAAATATAATTTCTTTCTTTTGTCACCGATAATTATTATCATTAGCGGCGGCATAAATTTACTTTTGTGCACTTGCCCGCTTCATTGCCGCACAGAAAAACTAGGTAATTAATGGTGAACACTTATCAATTAACTGTAAGGTCACTCGATGTTAATTGTAACTGGGTCGTTGGCCGATAATGATCTGTCGCCGATAACTTACTGTCGGTCTATAATTCATGAAAAAAAAAAACATATTTCCGTTGATTGCTGTTTTCTATCGCTGTGTTTGTTTAAGGACGGCTGCGATTTATTCCAGTTATAACCGAGTTAATTAATTATGATGTTAAACAGATTGAGTTTCCCCATAATTATGTGAGGCCTTAGCGCGGCTTCACATACACCGGTATTACCGGTATCGGTATGTTATATGCATTAGAAAATAGATATATTATTTTAATTGGAAGTGGTTCACACAATCACTGGTCCGATATAAAAGTAGGTAATACGTATGGTTTATAAGGGCTTCAATTAAAGTATCTAGTACAACGACGGGACTGCGGGAACAGGAGCGTTGCGGAATTGATGCTAAATTTGGGGCAGGATATGGATGAGAACTGTTTAAATCGCATTTATTCTTATTTGCACAAGGTCGTGATTTCTAAGAAAATCTTGGAAGTACTCGATGGAGTGCCGCCAGTTCGAGGTGGAGTTACTTTCCAGTACTGTTGCGGAGGATCGTCTTACGAGCCTCATTCTCGAACCGAGGGAACAAGCTTGCAAGAGAACATGACGTCAAAATGACGTAGACTCTCATACAATCCTATATGATTTCTAAGAAAATGACGTCAATTAACACCCCCGGGAAGGTGCCAACATCCATCGACAACGATTTCTTGATTTGCAAGTTCCAGAAAACACTTTATGGACTTAAACAACCTTCACGATGCTGGAACCACAAGTTTACTCAGTTCATGATTGTTCAGGGTTTCAAGCACGGATTTGCAAAAAAATACAGGGTGTGAATAAAGTATGGAACAAAATTCATATTTCTGTTATCTTGGGTTTGATTAAAAAATCCTGAAACAGGTCGATTTTAGTTTTGTCCCATGCACTTTATGACATAGTGAATTTTATTCTGTGGCCATCTGATTCCACCCAGGTGTGACGTCATCAGTTTTTTCAAATGGTAACATCCGACTTTTATTATCTCTTGTCGTTAACTATTCCATTGTGCATACAACGGTATAAAAAGCTTGGTATCTTACATAACAATTTTTTGGAGAAAAATACTTTCGAATTTAAAAAAATTAAAATTTTATTCCTATGATAAACTAATCAAAAATTATCAACAAATTAGATACGTCTGAGGTGTACCTCGGATTGTCTTCAATCGAGACATCGACCAGTCGACATAAGGGAAACAGAAAAACCCTATGCAAGCCTTACCGTTTGTTCCTAGAACCGAATGATTTTTTAAATTTCCGGTTGATGATGTTTTTTACAATTGAAAAACGCAAGTAACTATGGCGTAGACGAAAGTAATGTCAAAGTACTGTCAATTAGCTTATAACCGTATATCAAGTACTGCACCTGAGTATTCGTTTTGACTAGAACGGAAATTTGGTAGTGTTGAAAGTGAATCACGAAAATGGCTTATTTGAGCGAACAAGACAGAATTCAAATTCTAATTATGGTTGGCTTTGGTGATAAAATACGTAGCCATGAAGAAGCCTGTCAATTGTTCAATGCAGAAAATGCAAACCGAACACCGATTTCGCGATCAACGGTGAGCAAAATTGTGGCAAAATTCGCAGAAACTGGCAGTGTGAAAGACAGACCCAAACAAGGTCGTCCAAGAACTGAAGAAGGTACTAGGCTGAACATTCTCTTGGAAGTTCAAAACAACCCCCATACTTCAACAAGAAACATTGCCAGAGATAATGCAGTCGACTTTTCCACAGTCACAAAGTACTTGAAGAATGAAAAACTTCATCCATATAAAGTCCAACTCGTTCAGGAACTGAATGAAGATGACTTCGACCGTCGAAACGAGTTCTGTGAACAATTGATGCTACGATGCGATGAGAATCCCGAATTTCTCAGTAATGTGCTTTTTAGCGACGAAGCAACTTTTAAAATAAACGGTCAGGTGAATCGCCATAATTGTAGATATTGGTCGGGCGAAAATCCTCGATGGGTTCGGGAGGGTCACACCCAAACCCAACAAAAAGTTAATGTGTGGGCGGGAATAATAGGAGATCGCATTGTGGGACCTGTCTTTCTCGAGGAAAAGTTAAACGCTGAAAGATATTTAGATTTTCTAAGATTTGACCTCGTGCCAGCATTGGTAATACTGTTTCCGGACAAAGCCAATCCTGGTGCGCCTCATCCCAGAATCTGGTTCCAACAAGATGGAGCACCTCCACATTTTGGCCAGCATGTTCGCAGGTATTCCGACGAAATTTTCCCAGGGAGATGGATAGGACGAAGGGGAACATATGACTGGCCTGCCCGCTCACCAGATCTCACCCCACTTGATTTTTTTCTATGGACTTGGATGACCTGAAAACTCGCATTTACGAGGAAATTCGCAATATTGACCCAGAGACAATACGACGTTCCGTAGAAAGTGTGTACGTCCGTCTTGGCCAATGTCAAATGGCCAACGGTGGACAGTTTGAACACCTCCGTTGATATTTTATCTAATTTGTTCATAATTTTTGATTAGTTTATCATTTTTTGATTAGTTTATTATAGGAATAAAATTTTAATTTTTTTAAATTCGAAAGTGTTTTTCTCCAAAATATTGTTATGTAAGATACCAAACTTTTTATACCGTTGTATGCACAATGGAATACTTAACTACAAGGGATAATAAAAGTCTAATGTTACCATTTGAAAAAACTGATGACGTCACACCTGAAAGCAATCGGATGGCTACAAAATGAAATTCACTATGTCATAAAATGCACGGGACAGAACTCTAATCGACCTGTATCAGGATTTTTTCATCAAACCCAAGATAACAGAAATATGAATTTTGTTCCATATTTTATCCACACCCTGTATATCTACTACGGGTTCAGCTAATATTGGTCTTGTATGTCAACTCTCTTCAAGAGTTTCTGCAGCAACTCGAAAATGAATTTGAAATCATCTCTTCAAAACCTGGAAATTTTGTTGGGATGGAGTTTGACCACAATGAGTTAAATGGACACATACACATCCGCATTCGTCAAACAGAATATATTCATAAGATGATTCATAAATTTCGACTTCAGGACGCTGCTTCTACCAGCATTCCAGCAGATTAAAACAATAAACTAACGAAACCGATCAATACTACAATAAATAAAAAAAATATACGTTACCACGAAGCCGTTGGTTCACTCATGTTTGCAGTTATTGTGACACGACCAGATTTTGGTGTCTTTTCTGTAACATTGATATGGACTTCATACGTAACAATTATTGCAATGAACCAAGTGAACTTGCAAAATCGGTATTCTGTAAACAGTTTCAGCATGATATCAAGTTAACATGTATCTCTCTTTAATTGGCGCTCGGAAATCGACTTCAATTGTTATGAAATCATATCAAGATCTCTTCAATTATTGAACACCATATCAGTTGACGTGAATATCAATGTTACAGAATAGCCTTGATTATTTTTGCCGCAAATCAAGTCAGCAGATATAAGTACATCGAATTACAGTTCATCACATTGGATTGCTGTAAAACGGATATTAAAATATTTGTCAGCCAAACTGCTAAACTTGGCATTGGATAACGTAAAAGTTCTTTGTCGTATTACCCAATTGAATACTCAGATTCTGACTTTGGAAATGATCTTGATACACGTCGTTTTACTTCAGGTTACGTTTTTATTTTATCAGATGGAGCAGTAACTTAGTCCAGTCGTCTACAAAAGACAGTTTCTTTGTGTGTAACAGAAGCTGAACATATTGCAGCCTCTAAAACAGCGAAAGAAGCAACATACATACGTCAATTTCTGGTGGGTATTGGAGAAAAAATTGAAAATCCAACGCCGTTGCTAATGGACAATCAGAGAGCGCTTAGTCTAGTGAAGAATCCAGTTTTTTACAAGAGGGCAAAACATGCTGACATTAAGTATCATTACATCTGTAAAAATTAAAAGACGAAACTATGACTGTTGAGTTCATACCTACTATGAAGGAACTCGCTGACATATTCACTCAACCTATACCTCATGATCAATTTAATAAATTGGTATTTGAGCTGGGAATGAGAAACTAAAGTGGCAAATTATGCAATCAAGCATTCAAATGGATGGAGTATTAGAATATCTGATTTATCGTGCTTCATTTTGGGATAAATAGTGTTCTCTAGGAAGTCGTAATTTTAAGTGTTGAAGTTTTAAAGCAGTGAAAACGATAAAATTGAAAAGTGATCGTCTATTAAATGTGACATTTACTTTTTTATATAAAATTTACTTAGCGTCTCTTGATGACATTTTTTGCCTTAGGTAGCAGGATTCTCAATCTTTTGAAACATATACACAATATTCTCGACAAGACAATAAGAAGAAAACGTAATAATAATCTTATTTGTGTCGTATTACTTTGAAATGGCAAACGGATATTTCTTTTCTCGGCATATTCCAACGGTCATACTGAGATGCGCGCCGAGGAATAAGGACCCAATATAATAACGAAATTCGCGAAGGCGTGAACAAACACGCGCAAACTTCGACGCTCTTTTCCACTCTGGTTAATTCCATTAGACAAAGGAATATTTAAAAGACCGGCGCGGCGCAAAAGAGAAAACGAAGTTTAACCGCAAGGAACAAGTTTCCGCAGTGTATTATAATTAATTAATCAGTCGATTATGAAGTGTATTATGAAAAGCTGTAGGATATTTTCGGTCATTTGTTAATGTCGCCGGCAATTTGAACGCTAATCAATCAAATGCGTTTAATGGCCGACGGACCAGACGTTTCTTCGACTTTTGTGTACGTACCACTCTTCGAATTTGCTCTAATTTCTTAAAGCGACTCGATGAGAAATAAAATCTTTCTATTACGTAGTTTGCCTGTTTAATCATTACAGATATACTCATTAATCAAGATAATAGTTGTTCTTAACAAATCGACCGCACTCCGATTAATTGGTGTATAATTACAACAAAAAAATCAACTGCAATTACACAAGGAAAATTCATTATATCAAATGTATTGAAAATATTCAAGGATTTTCTGTGTAATTATTACATTAAACATATCAACGCAAGTAAAGGATAATTTTCCTTCTAATTAAACTATGATTTAATTTAATGTTATCAGGTTTAGATATTCAACTACGTGCAATTTAATAATTATCTTCTTCTGTTATGTTTCAGCAACTAAACGTTTTCCTCTATAAATCATATTAGAAGTATCTCCAGATTCATCGTTGTCGTTTATTTATTATGGATTTATGATGGACGGTTTAAGACGGTCGTTGCTTTGGGATTGATCTCTCTCGGACTTGCGTCTGGTATTCGTCTTTATAGTTCATTATTTTGTGTCGAGATTGTACATACAAACTGGAACTACAAAACGGTGTTGTATGAAAAACATACCTGCTTCCATATTTCTTGTGGCGGATTGTACTCATAGTTTACTAGACAAACTAGTATGTTTACAGGGTAAAAATAAAAATATCTCGCTGTGTACATTAAATACTGAGTAAACACTCTTCATGCGCAAACTTTTTCGTCAATCCACGGATGACAACTTGACAAAACTGATAATTACCAGAAAAATCTAGCATCTGTGATAATAGTTAAACTTAAACTTCACATTTCTCCACGAACCAATAATTAATTAACAGACATTAGTAATTAAATTACGACAACGACATTTAAAAATGTGCAATACGTACGCTCGGACTTATGTGTGATGCAGAAGGTTACTCACCTGAAAAGAAAATAAATTGTTAATACTGTCCAGACAGGAAGCTGACAACTAAGGAATAAATATTAATATGATATTAGAGGACATAAACTAAGCGTGTATATGTGAATTTATGAATTCATATACGATATGAATAAAAAAAGCAGTTTTGCTGCAGCAGGTAGCTGAAGACGTGCTCGTAATGCACTGCTTCTTATTATTTCTTTTTTATGCTTTATCTGATTTGTAGAACTGCGAAGTAAATAGGTGTTTGAAATTCCTGAAGTGCCTTCAGAAGTAAAAAATCGCAGTATTATTTTACAAGGAATTAAATCTACATTTTTTCTGATTGAATGATATTATCACTTTAACTGTGTTCATAGGCATAACGTTGAGTCCTCAGTGTCATCACTACAGGACGGAATTATATATTTTGTTCGGGTTTATTTCGAACGAGGCGGCAAAGAGAGTGTGTGCATTCACGCGTCGCTGCAGCGTTACACGTTTGCCGCCTCGTTTGTATTTAATCGAACAAAATATATAATTCCGTTCCCTAGTCATCACTAAGGATCAAATTTTAGGTCAAATGCCTTTTTTTATTAGTTTTTAAGGTTTTAAAGACATTTTTGCATATCTTTTCTTTTCATTAAATTTCATGTAATTTGGTCAAATTTTATTTCACCTAAATTAACAAATCCTAAAAAAATCTTCTACCTAATTTGCCCTTTTTCACCTTAGTTGCACCTTTCTCGTGAAACAATAAAACTTTTTATACATAAATTGGATTTTCTCTCGGAACCTCCGAACGTAAATAATTTAGAAAAATTTTGTGCAAATCGTTTTTGATTGCAGTGAGAACCTCGAGCAGCCTCTGGACAGCTGTTTCAGCCCTGCTTGGGACTTCTTCAGCAGAAACGTAGCTCGACATTCCCACTGCAGACCAAAAACGACTTGCCCAATTTATTCGCAAATGACAGCAAGCATGACCGCCTTGCATGGGGGACTCATTAGGAGCAAATCCCGCTTGAATTTGTCTATCCTACTGCAATGTTAGGTCAAAAAGCGATAGTAAGATGTCGCTATTTTATATGTTCGTAAATAATTTAGGTAAAATTATCAATAAATCGTTTTCAAAGTTTAACCAGACAGTATTAAAATTGGAAATAGCACAGTGAATGTGACCGAGCTCAGAAAACCAAAGTAGTTGAGTTTAATAATAAATAATAAAGTAAAACAAGCGAAGAAATGAGTTTTTAGTTAATTCTTATCTGTAAAAAATATATTTCAATTCTTTACCTCGTAAGTGAAATAAAGAAACAAAAACAAGACGATTTTCTTCATGAGCCGGCGAAAAATAAAAACGAAAGGTTGTCGATTTCAAGATTAACTTCGTATTATTTTTTCATAAAAAGACCTAAAATCAAAACAAAAGCCTTCGAACTGGCTTCGTGAATTTGGCCCCCACAATATTAGTTTATGAACTTACAATTTCGTAGCAATTAGTAATCGATTAGTAATTACTTATGACCGATAGGCAATAATTTGTAAGATCTTTGTTCGGGAGAAAATCACAGTTGACTATTTTGTTGCTAAGTTCTCGGAAGCCTCCAACTATTTTAATTATAATATTTTTTCGTTACCAATAATTAGTAAGTTTTTTGTAATCTCGAAAGTGTAATTTGTAAGTGATCCTTTTACGCTATTTTCATTAATTAATTTTCTGCGTGCTAACTTCTCGGGAGCACCTTACTTAATAAACTTTAAATATTTATTCAACTTAATATTTAGTAAGCCTTTAGTAAGTATTTGTAAGTGAAAAATTATAATTTGTAACTGAAACTACACCTGAAACAATTAAGTTAAAAATGTAAAAATGACAACAAAACAAGTACGTATTAGGTATGGTCCGGGGGTTTGGTTGACATTTACCTTAGTTGATGAGGTTTGGAGAGAAACTGTCATATTCTTTATCTTTTCAATCACATACCACTTATGAAATAGCAATAGTATGTTTTATTCTTTCGGCTAATAGCGAAACGTTGAGTGTTTTTCCAATCATATTTCTGTCCAGTTCAAAATTAAAAAAAAACATTTACTTACAATTTTCATCGGACAAGAATCAACTTCATTCATATAATAATAATAAACTATGACTCGCGTACTCACGCGTGTTGCCATTTATTTAAATGGTACTGGTTTCCCTTTATGAAAATCCTTACCCGATATTCGGAGAATACCCATGGGATAACTTATTATGTAGCAAATTGGCTTCAATTTGTCAATTCTAGTGCAATATTAGTTCATAAGCAATCGTAGGATATCGCTGTTTAAACGAAATCTTATGTGAAAAGGGCCTTGGCTAGAAAGCTGAAATATCGTTTAAAATTTTCTTGTGCATACATCAGTTTAGAACTCAAGAATAAATTTTATTCTATAGTGAGTTCCTTTCAGTTGTGATAAAAGGTGTTTCTATCTGAGTATTGTAAAAATATTTTAAGAACAAGAATTTTCATAAGACAATGTTAATTTCATTTGATTAAAGATTTATTAAACGTTATAAGTAGTGTCCAAACATAAACTACTGCTACTGTCATTAAGTTTCTTGTCAAATTTTTACGATGCACTTCGAGATATGCCAAAACTATAGTTTCTGGTTCTTCATCAATTGAAACACAGCAATCTTAATGAATTTGTAAAAATCAAAATATCTTCTTTATTTATTAATTTCCGATAAAATGATAAAGGATAATTTTAATTCAGAATTTTATTCTTTATCGATTGGTCAAATAATATACAGCGTGTTCCATTAAAAAAAAACTCTTCTTTTCCCTTTATTTCGTAAGCTCAATGTACAATTGTTTTTTTTTAAATGCATCGTTGCAATCAGGCCAAAAAGTACTACTAGTTTGCTAATTTAACCATATCTGTAACTTTAATAATAAAGTTAGCATTAGTGCCGAGTTATTTTTGAACAGTCTGTATACTATATACATTTACTCTTTGTTACATTGAGGTTTTTTCAATAAATATACAAATTTTGTTACTTTTCCTTCAATTACCTCAATATACCACAAAAAAAACTTCAAACTTAAGTATCTTCAAGGCGTACCGATACTCATAATTTTGCTACCAGGGTACCCGTTACTGATACCCGCGTAGTTACCCATTACCCATTACCCGATAAGAACTATTATTTGTATAGTTACTATTTCATAAGTAGTTTTATGTTTTTATGTTTTATGTGGTTGAAAAGATAGAGAACATGACAGTTTTTTTCAAACCTCATCAAGTAAGGTAAATGTCAACCAAACCCACGGACCCTATGATACGTACTTGTTTTGTTGTCATTTTTAACTTAATTGTTTCAGTTGTAGTTTCTGTTACAAATTATAATTTTTCACTTACAAATACATACTAAAGGCTTACTAAATATTAAGCAGAATAAATATTTAAAGTTTATTAAGTAAGGTGCTCCCGAGAAGTTAGCACGCAAAAAATTAATTAATGAAAATAGCGTAAAAGGATCACTTACAAATTACACTTTCGAGATTACAAAAACTTACTATTAACTTACTAATTATTGGTAACGCAAAAATATTATAATTAAAATAGTTGGGGGCTCCCGAGAAATTAGCATCAAAATAGTCAACTGTGTTCGAACTTGATAAAAAGGTGAAAAACAAAACCAAAGGTCATTGAATTTATACTTAGTTTAATAGAAAATTACGAAAAGCATGGTTATAATGACCAAGCCCGAGACATAGTTGGGCAAATACCCCTCATTCTGCAGAGCGGACAATGTTTTGTATTAGCAGGCGCGTATGCTAAAGCGTACTTCACCCGACCGCCAGCATTGTCCGCTCTATAGAATGGGGAGCATTTGCCCAAGTATGTCTCGGTTTTGATCATAACAGAATTCATTTAGAATTGACTTAACATATTTTTTATAGTCAGTAATTCGGTTTCAGTTCAGTGCTAACCGCTGTTATTACCATACTCAACATGTTGAGAGTACTTTATGTAAGCATTATCGGAACGAGTGAAGAATTTAATGGACGGATCTGACTTAAAATAAGTAAGAAACACGGCTAATAATTTTAGAAATTTAATTTTGTGCAAAATGTTGAACGATGACTTTAATTTTAATTATTTATTTGATTTCAGTGGACCTCTTTAGCAACCTACCGTCAGAAAATATATAAAAACCTAAATTATGTAGCTTTCTCTGACCTAAAAGCCCGGTCGTTAGTCATCACTGATCACCCCTTCATTTCTGAGGTTCCACTCTCAGCAGCTTTGCATAAGTGTGTGGATTTATTTGTCTAATGCCTGCGTACAGAAATTAAGCTGCAGTAAATTACGAGATCACGGCTGGTCCACAGTGAACAGTGAACAGTAAACCCGGGTCATCATCACTCATGACAAAAAGTGTTCTGGCGATGTATGGATTACCATAAATAGTAAGAAAGCTGTTTTAATGTAATCATACACTGGTTTCGCTTCACAACTACTCACTCTTGCACATTTTTAAATTTATTAATATATCGATTTTAAATTTTCGTCTTTTCATTTTTAAAACCTTTTTCTTTTGCTGCAAGTCATGGCCTTCCATGATAGAACACAAATTGCTAAAAGTTAAGAAAACACTGCTGTGTATTGTTGGGGCCTTGACTTTTCTGTCAATCTTGTGATATCTATTATATCTTCTTCTTCTTCTATTGATTTCTCCTTTTCTTCTTCCTCTTCTGAGTTTTCCGTTGCCCTTCTTTCTGTTACGTCCTGTCTGTTCTTTGTGTTCCTTTCTGTTTCTTGTCCATTTTCTCGTTTTACCTCCGAGCTTACTTCTCTAATTAAACGTAAAATTTTATTCTGCCAATTTTCTTGTCCTTTGGTTTTTCTTTCGGGAAGGTCTCATGTTGAGCGTCATAAATTATTGTCGTGTATTGCTGTGGCCTCTCAAGGAATGGGTCCATGATTATATTAATCCTTTATTCTCTCTCAAAGGAAAGCCAAAATTTTTCTCATTTAAATATGAGATCCAGTTTGCACACAAACGCCGATGTGACACCATCAGTTTGCAGGCTGCTGAGTCACCCCCACCGTTGTTTGCACACAACCCAAAATCTCATTTAATCAGTTGTTTTAAAATCTTGTATAGTTTTGTATTGTTTTAAAACGGACGACCAATTCGTATCCTAGCACGCTCATGAAGATGAATCACCACCTAGCACTTGCTATGTAAAATAATACCTATTTTGTTCGTAAAAACGCGGGCTTCTACTTTGGAATTTACCTGAAAAACAAATGATAGCTTAGAATAATATTATTACAATTAGAAATATTGAAAAACAGGAACCAATTACTATAACACCGAAGGACCTCCGGATGCAGCCTGCACCCTGTACCGAGTAGTGGAAACCGCGGTGCATTCGTCTCCTTCCTTCGTACTTGCTGTCTTTCGCCGGCCTCCCGGGATCTTGGCGGCAGTTGTTTTGCGACCCCTTTTCGAGTTCGCCGCCTGACCACCCCATCAGTTTCGCCTATTCCCCTTGCGATTACATGCAACCTCCGGAGAAAGTGGCTGTACCACCGGGTACACCCCCGAAACGAAGGAAGCGAGCCTCCTCCAACTCTCTTCTTTGGGGAACCCGGTGTCGGACACTCCGACGGAACTGCTGAATTCCCCGCAATCCCTGGTTCAAGACAATCCTTGTGGTCAATTATGTGGACATAAACAATACCGCACCTGCGAAGACCAACGAATCTTGCACCCGGCGACACAAAAATTGATTTCCGACGATCAACCAAATAACACACCACAGCGAAAATTATTTCCACTGGTATGGTGCCCGGGAGAATGATTTTCCGGAAGAAGGCAGAAAGAGAAAACCAAAGACTAGAAAACATGAGACGATGTACGCAACCAAATTGGGTACTGAGTCGACCGATTCACACTACACTAACCCTTTCAAGCTCCATGTATGCCTTAATTGCAAATTTATTTCCAACAAGACAATTGTTTATCTAAAAACACTTCTAAACAATATTTCGTTTGTACCATGCATTCCGCTCCATATCAAATTACCACGACTTCGCCTTTTCGCCATGAAGAGAAAGTGTAACAGAAAATATAATTACATATATACAAACGGTTACATAATTACAGCTCCCAGCAAAGTAAAATGAGTCATCGGGATTATTCAAGGCCAAAGCCGTACCCAAAGCTTATGTAAACTGGAAATTAGATCAACTATTTTTATATAAATAAAGGGTTTTCCAATAGGGTCGGGTCGACGTTGAAATTTAATAAAACAAGCTGTGTGTGAGGATATTAGCGAAATTCTTTTTTTTATTTGAAAGGCCCTTGTATACCGTTATGTATGGAATATGACATCGTTTAAATGTCCGTCGCGGCTTCGCAAGGTGGCACGGATCCGAGCGGTCCAACTTTCAATAACTCTGTCGTATAGATCCGGCTGAATTTGAGTGGTGGCCTGGGTTATGCTGACTTTGAAGGCATCGATCGATTGCGGCATATTGGCATAGACCTGCGCCTTCAGGAAACTCGACAAGAAAAAGTCTAGCGGGATCAAATCGCACGACCTTGGCGGCTAATTGACCTTACCTCCACGAGAGATTACCATACACTCAAATCGTTCAAGCAGAATGTCCATCGTGGCGTTCGCTGTGTGGCAGGTAGCGCTGTCCTGCTGGAACCACGTGTTGTCCAGGTCCATATCGTTCAACCCGGGCCAAAAGAAATTGGTTATCATCGATCTGAAGCGCTCGCCGTTGACGGTGTTGGCCCCATCAACGTCGTTTTAAAGAAATAAAGACCAATGTTATCTTCGGTCCAAAATCCGCATCAAACGGTAACCTTTTGTGGATGCTTTACTATGTGGTTGCTGTTGTCCCACATACGGCAATTTTGCTTGCTAACATAGTCATTCATCCAAAAATGCGCCTCGTTTCTAGAGATGATTTTTCGACCAAAATTGGGGTTCTCTTCCAAACGCTCCAAAACCCATTCAGCGAGCAAACGGCGTTGTACGTGGTAATTAACTTTGAGCTCCTGGTTGGATCTTGTACGGGTAAATTTTCTTAATCCAAATATGTATCTTAAACAAGAGTTTTGAGTTCTTTGAGTGCGGTTTTGGTCATTGACACCAATGGTTGGATCATATGCAGAAATAAAATAAGTAAAGTGGGATAGTACTAACGTATTACACAACAGTTTTTATTTTTCTGGACAAGTAGTGGCGATGAGGATAAATAACTTTCAAGTTACTATATGCCTTGCCAATGTATTTTGAGACCTGTGATTTAAATCTGAATTCATTATCCATTATTACTCCTAAGTTCTTTGTACTTTCGACGAAAGGCATGGTTTCAGCACCAATGTGTAAACTTAAATGTTGATGAACGTTGCTGCAATCGTTTTTATACTGAAGAGTATGACTGCAAATTTAAAAGCGTTTTGAGCAAGCAGAAGCGACTCTGTTTAAGTCTTTGTTGATGTTTACCAGGGTCTCATGAATTAGTTGTTTGTTGAAGGCATATAAGAGCTGCGTGTCATCTACGTACATACAGATTTTGCAATGTTCAGCAGACGAAAATAAATCCGAAGTATATATTACGAACACGAGGGGTCCCAAAACTGAACCTTGCGTAACGCCTGTTAATACATTTATAGCAGATGATAATTGATCTTTCAATCTCACACGCTGAGTTCTATCAGTAATGTAACTTTTTAATAAGGTGACTGCATTTCTTGTTAAACCAACGTAATGTAATGTGGATAGCATAATATTATAATAGATCATGTCAAACGCCTTACTAAATCAAGAAGAATTATTAAGGATAGCCTCTGTTTATCGGTAGCATTTATTATACCATCAGTAACGTTCATCAGTACAGTAGCACAACTGTGACCCGGGCGGAATCCAGACTGAAATACCAGTAATATGTTTTTAAATGTTTTCTAAGCTGCATATCAATAACTTTTTCAAAAACTTTTGATAAAACTGTTACTAAGCTGATAGGTCTTAGATCATTATAAAGTGTCGGAGTAGATTTCTTTCGTGTAGAAATAATGATTGTTTTTTTCCAAGAATTAGGAAATTTATTATCTAAGATACAACTGTTGATAATATTCGTGATTAACGGAAGGATAAGTGGACAACTTAATTTAATCATATGTGTACTTAGATTATCACAACCACATGAAGCAACGGTAATTTTATGAACAATTCTTCTAACTGTGGCTAAAATCGACTAAATGAAATTCGAAGACCAAGCCAATGTCGTTCTTTACGCGACTGCTGTAAAAATCAAGTAAACCATCGTCAGATGCGTTTACAATCACGATGCTATTGATAAAAAAGTCATTGATTCCGTTAACATTTTGAAGATGAGAGGGGATAAAATTTGTAACTTTATATCATTTTAACCATTACAGGGCGAGTATAATACTCACTCAAAGTGTAATGCTCACTATTAAAATTGGGTTAGAATAAGATACTATGTAACACACATAAAATTGTACAAAATCTTTCGAAATACCGTATTTTATGTATGTACATAATGTAAAGTTGCGTTTTATACGCATTCAAAAATGCGGATAATACTACCTTACGTGGGCTGCTGGAAAAATGTCTGGAATCTAGTAGGTTTAGAATTGTTAGCGTTCATCAACTGTCATATTTGAAAAATTTGACGTTTTTCGCCTATAATTCTATTGACAGTTCCAATCCAAGTGAACTAGTTTTGTTTGTACAGCATTTGAGAAAAAGTAATTTTGTGGAAACATGGAAATCTCGCGTGAAAATTTTCGTGCATAATTTTTTACGATTTCAAATGTGGTCTAACGCCGAAATAATGCCTCCCTCGATCGGCTTCATTCGGCTTTTGGAGATGAAGCATCATCAAAGAGCAGTGTTTATAATTGGTTTGTCGAATTCCAGCGTGGACGTACCTCTCTCAGTGATGAATTTCGTGAAGGTCGTCCATCAACATCTATTGTTGCCACTAATGTAAATGCTGTGCGTGAAATGGTTGAGCGAGATCGACATGTGACATACCGTGAGATTCAAGCATCCTTACGCATTGACATGAAAGCAATATACCAGATCTTGCATGATTATTTGACCGTACGAAAGCTTTGCAGTCGTTGGATCCTACACAATTTAACAGAAGCGCAAAAGCAGGGTCGTGTCAAATGGCGCGAAGAAATGCTCAATAAATTCAATGGAGGTCGTTCAAATTTAGTTTATAACACGTGACGAAACGTGGATCTATTCGTATGAGCCAGAAAGTAAACAACTATCTAACGTTTGGATATTTTAAAATGAACCAAAACCAACAAAAGTTGTCCGTTCACGCAGTGCTGCGAAGCAAATGATTGCTTGTTTCATTGGTTTAACTGGACATGTAGCAACCGTGGCTTTAGAGGATCGAAAAACCGTGAGTGCTGATTGGTATACTACAATTTGTTTGCCGGAAGTTATCGATCAAATAAGAAGAAACAATCGAAATTGACGAATTATTCTCCAGCATGACAACGCCAGCTCTCACTCAGCCCGTCAAACAGTTGATTTTTTGTCCAATAAGAATGTTGAATTAATGACTCATTGTCGATATTCCCCTGATTTTGCGGTTGAAACATTCCGGACACTGGTTTCTGAGGTACCATCTTTAGAGTGGAAAACGTGCTTTAGAAATTGGTTCGAGCGTATGCAAGAGTGTATTGACGTCAAAGGCGAATACTTCGAAAAACAATGATACCGTTTATCAAATTTCATATGCGTTTTTTCATACCGTTTCCAGAAACTTTTCCAGCAGCCCACGTATTAGGTTATTCTGTACCATAGACTAATAACGCTAGATTATGATAAAATACGGTACAATACACGTAGGTACGTAAAAATAATCTAAAATTCCATTTCTTTTTACATCATTAGTGTTAACCAATGAGTTAAATCATAATTATTAAAAAAAGAGGAGAGACTTCTTGACAATTTTAAGTTGATATACCTCAGTTATAAGACATTTTTCAAATATGGCGTACATAAGAACTTCCAACGAACTTTCGTTTACAATGATAATATACAAGGTGTTCCATTAAAAGGAAACATGTAACGAAAGATATCTCGAAAATTTTACATTTAATTGTTTTTCTGTTTTCGTATTTGTAATGAGCGGAACAGGCCAAACAAATTTGCTAATTTGAACGACTCTGTATCTCTAAAAATAAAAAAATTAGCAATAGTGCCGAGTTATTTTTGAACAGTCTGTATTGCAGGCAGCAATAGAGGATTCCAGCTCGTCTACAAATACTTTATATTTGCTTTGTATGTATGTATTTTCTTTTGTGTGAACGTTACAATACGTACGAAGTTGGAGCTTAGTTAACCAAGTGATATTTTACACACACGCGTAGTCGTCCCGTTCAAAATTAACCAAACAAAGTTAGAGTTATAATTAAATTTATTTAAATTATAATTATATCTTATAAATTTTATCAGCTTTTCATATTTTTTCCCCTTAAAAATATCACAGGTTAATAACAAGAGACGTGAAGAACATTTCAGTAAAAAAAATATAATTACGATAAAAAGAATAAAAGAAACTCAACGAATTATTTTCCCATTTTAATTTTTAAAAACAAAGAAAAACATACCGGCAGATTTAATCTCATTTTACCGAAATATTTTTCACGGTTGGGTAACCGCGCCGCGGGAGGATAAATAATTTCGTTTATTAAATTCAAACTACATAATGATCTTGTACGTCGTTACAAAGAGCCTAAAAAACTAGAAGAGCATTAAATAGATAATTTCGGCGTAAAATAAACGCTTCAGCGAGACCATTCTTAGCTATTATGTGCCACAAGTTTCGAGGTTGCATTACGTAAAGACAGATTTACATTATACTAATTTATGTTAGGAGAAAAATAGTATCAAAAAAATGGCAAGGAAATATTATGAATCGGACACAAATACTTCTGCTTCTGTACAGGTGTCCCAAACTTCTGGAAAAGTCCAAGAATGCCCCTTTAAATTCATTTTATCAAGAAAAACAAACGTAACAAAAGTTGCGTAGATTTTCATTCGGCATAATCTAAAATTATTTTCAAATATACAGGTTGTTCATTCAATAAGTTACAAACCTAACTTATTATTTTTTAAATGGAACACTATATATTTTATTGCAGTTTCGGTTAGACCTTGAAGAGACGATCAAAATGATATAACATTATACTTATCGTCTACCAAACTGTCAATTTTAATGATACACAATCAACCTTGGACCAAAATATTTCTAGATCTCTATACTTTTACAATATTCATCATTTTTAAAAACCTGACGACTGTCAATAAAACTATTATTCAGTTCACGTATTGTAAAATTAGTTACTTTTTCAAATGGAACATCCTGTATATTATAGTATATATTGATAGTGCTTTCTACGAGCTTTCCAACCATATCTTATTCTAAGGGCTTGAGATTTATAATTTGTGAGTTATCACTTCTCTATAATCAACTTAAGGAACGTGCTAGAAAATATTTTCACTCGTCTCAGAATCATTTAAGATATTCATCCATACAATTTAACGTACTTTTAGTGATTTAAATAAAAATAAATAAATAAGTTCAGAAACTGAACGATTTTTTTCAGGTAATTCCTGTCAGGTAAGAACATATTACGAATCGGTTGGATAATCGCTGGATAGGAAGTGATAATGCTTTGAAGTGATCTCTCTCCATGGTTATCAGATTTGTCTCTGGACTTCTTTTATAGAGATGTGAGTAACCAAATGAAAAAAAAAATGTTCTCTTATCACAATGAGAATATCCTCTGGCTCATACCAACTAAAGAGTTTGCATGCGTGGATGATTGAAAATGGCAGCATACCTGTTGAAATACGAATAAAAAGATAATCTATTATTAAATTTAAAAAAAGAACTATTACTGAACTGCTTTCACCTGTACTATTCTTAGTTTATAGGGATATGTAAAGAAACATGGGCATAAAGATGTACTCGGCAAAGAGAATAAAATGCGTGTTTAGCAATAAGCCAAAATTTCTTTTAAATTTTTTTTAATAGTTTGAATTTTTATGTTTTTTTAAACCTATTTGTGACTGGAGACATTTCGCTTTTTTTTGCTTTTCAATGTGTAAAGAATGTTAAGATTCAATTTGTTTCTGTGACATATAGCTTCAAAGTCATAGAACCTTTCACCGTGTAAAGAAGTCCTTTCCATTTGTTTTCTTAGTGTAATTGGTATCACTTAGTGAAAATCGTTCAGTTCCTATATTTATTCCATATTTTTATTGCAACCGCTAAAACAATGACAAAGAAATTGTTAATTTGAACAAAAATAAAGTGTTTGGATAAATGTCTTGAATGATACAGCAGATAAAATATTTCTAAGACGAATGAAAATATTTTACAGCATGTTCCTTAAGTTGATTATAGAGCAGTGATAATAACTCACAAGTTATAAATCTTAAGACTATAGAATCTGGTATGGTTAGAAAGCTCGTAGAAAGCACTATCCAAATACAGTATAATATACAGGTTGCTCCATTTGAAAAAAATGACTAATTTTACAATACGCGAACTGAATCGTAGTGTTGTTGAGAGCCGCTAGGTTTTTAAAAATGATAAATATTGTAAAAGTAAAGAGATTTAGAAATATCCAATGTCCAAGGTTGATTGTCGTTTCATTAAAATTGACAATTTGGCAGACGATCAAACATTTTTTGCATAAAATTCAAAATAACTCGGTAAATACTAAAACTAAATAAGTATAATGTTACATCATTTTTCTCGCCTCTTCAAGATCTAACCGAAACTGCAATAAAATATAAAAGATGGCGATTGAATGTGTTGTGTGTAACAAAAATATCGGGCGTCATGATGACTACATAGGGTGCCGTGGTAAATGTAATAAGAATTTCCAAATCGGTTGCGTAAATCTCACTATTGACAAATTTACTGAGTTAAAAGAAAGCGGCTCAATCAAGGAATGGTCCTGTAACGGTTGCAAGAAGGATTTAACCTGCTCCACTCCTGCCGGGATGTGTGATGAACCCAGTATGGTATCATTAATGGAATTTATTGATGACAGAGTTGGTAAGGCTATACAAGAGATTACAGGTACGGTAATTAAGGTATTGAACTCCAAAATTGAAAAACTACGATGCGATAACAAGAACCTTTCAGAAGAAGTAAACAGCTTAAGAAACCAAATTAATAAACAGGTATCTGTATATAATTTCACCGCAAAGCCTACAGAGATCGCTTCACGCAATGTTTTGGAAACAACTCAACAAGACATCTCACAAAAAGCTGTCCAGGTCGTGGTAAACAAAACAGATATCCAAAACAATACTGACCTCTCACAACTCAAGAACCTTGAAAATAAAAACCAACTCTTGAAAGAAAAACGGAAAACACCGGACCAAAATATTAGCCGAGATAATAGGAACATTAGGACTACTAACTCAGAAGCAGTGACCAACAATGAGGATGATGAATTTATGCCGAAAAAACGCAGGCAAAATGCTCTACATGGCACTGCTACATTGAGTACATCTTTTGCTGGTAGAGCGTGGTTATTCGTCGGTAGAGCTAAACAAGATGTAAGAGCAGATGATGTTATTGAATTTCTGCATAATAAATGTCCGGGCCATTCGTTTGACGTGGAACTGCTTACGAAGAATGATCAAGCAACTACTCGTTCTTTCAAAATCGGTTTGGCCTTTCAGTTGCTTCAAGAGCTAAATAAGCCTGAATTCTGTCCATGTAATATTGTAGTCAGGCGCTTCAATTTTTTTCGAGCCAACACAAAAGCAAATTCCAATTAGTATCGAGATTAGCGAAAAATTCAATTTTTTTCTAATGTCACTGAATATCCAAAGCTTGAGAAACAAATGTGTTTTACTAGAGTCTTTCATTGATAGTTACGACCTGCAGTTTCTTTGTTTATGTGAAACATGGTGCAAAAGTAACGAAATTTGCGGTCTATCTATAAATAACTACAAACTAATTTCGTCCTATTCACGTGTTAATCGTGGAGGTGGTACTGGTATCTGGTGTAAAAACAATGTTACTGCCGAACATGTAGACTTAGAAGTTCAGTATGTAGAAAAAGACTTTGAAGTCTGCTGCTGTAAATTATTGATTCCTTCAGCTAACATCTTTATTATAAATGTATATCGTGCACCTAGTGGTGATCTCGCTTTGTTCATTGATAAACTAGTGGATACTTTAGACTTTCTTTGTAATATAGGCAACATAATTATACTAACCGGAGATTTTAATGTTGACTTTGGAGTGCAAACCAGTGCTGCGTCTGAGCTTTTAGATATTTTAAAAACCTACAACCTAACGTCTTCTTTGAACCAGCCAACTCGCTTGAATAAAACTGGAGGTTCTCAAATTGATAACATATTTTCCAACATTAGTGATACTATTGTTAATATTGCTGACACTTTCATCTCTGATCACCGTGCTCTTTTCCTTAGTGCTATTAATCCTTCAATATTTTCGGGCAAAATCATCAAACCACCGAATACAGCTAGTAGAAATTTCAGTACTCATAATAAAACTCTTTTCAGGCAATCACTACTGAGCGAAACTTGGGACCATATGTACAACGGCCGTGATCTCAAAAATCAGGTTGATGCTTTTGTTAAAACTTTGCATTTTCATTATAATAATTGTTTTCCACTGGTAACTACAGCAACATGCATAGTACGTAATCCTTGGATGTCTGACGAAATTAAAACTGCTTGCACCAATTTGAATGATTTATTTGTGCTTAAGAACCAGTATCCTGTTTTATGTGATGCGTATAACTATCAGATGGAAGCCTATCGACAGTTATGCAATATTTCGAAGAAAGAGTACTACAATAATCTTTTAGCTAGCTCCTCAAATATCCAAAACTACCTGGCACATTATCAATCAACTTGCAAACAGATATACTAGTCGTCGCGACGTTATGCCTAGCATACATGTCAACGATCAGGTCGTTCGTGATCCCGTTCTTATCGCTAATAAATTCAATGAACATTTTGAATCCACCCCCAATGATATCGTCAATGGGATTCCTAAAGTATCGGTTGACACTTCCAAGTGCATTCAGGCTAATCCACACAGTATGGCTCTGGTCGAATTTTCCGAAACTGAACTATTGGATATCTGTTCCAAAATTAAAAGCAAATTCTCTTCTGGCATTGACGGTATACCCTCTATCATAATAAAACAATTTAGATATGAGCTTATAAAGCCTATTACCTAGTAAATCTATCCCTTCGAACTGGCGTTTTCCCAAACTGCTTCAAAACCGCTATTGTGAAACCCATACATAAGAAAGGTAGTGCCGCAAATTTGACTAATTACCGCCCAATATCTCTCATCTCCAGCATATCTAAAATATTTGAGTATGCGATGTTTGTCGGATTTGAATCATTTCTAAATAAATACAATATTATCTATCCTTCACAACATGGTTTTAGGAATGGTCAGTCTACCACGACGGCCATCTTCGAGTTCTATAATGAAGTACTTAATTTAATTAATGATAAACAGCACCCTGTTGGTATCTTTTGCGACCTTTCTAAGGCATTTGATTGTGTATCTCATGTTCGTCTTCTGGAGAAACTTAATCTTTATGGCATCAGAGGACATCATCCTACTTAAGTGATAGGTTCCAGTTGGTGGAAGTTAGTTTTACACAACGCAATTCTCGACTTAAATTTAGATCTGGGCCGTTACCAGTTACCATTGGAGTACCCCAGAGCTCTATCTTGGCTCCTCTCCTTTTCAGTATTTATGTTAATGACATTATAAATTTTTTAGTGATTTTGTTGTTGTAATGTATGCTGACGACACCTCTTTCTTTGTTTCAAGCAACTCGGAAACAGCTGCCCGTCAACTTGCAAATTCTTTAGCTCAGCGTATGTATTTCTGGTTTTGTGCTAACAAACTTTTCTTGAATCTTTCCAAAACAAAAGCTATGTTTTTCCATACACGGCAAAGACGCATTAACGAATCTGGTGGACCCAAGGTCGGAGATAATTCTGTGCATTTCGCAAATACTACATCCTTTCTGGGTCTTCAACTGTCAGATATTCTCACTTGGGATGACCATGCGAGACAATTAGTTTCTAAATTGAGCACTTTTGCCTTCTAATTCCGTATGCTGCGTAGTGTAACTGATATCTCCGTGCTAAGGACAACATACTTTTCAGACGTACAGTCAAGACTTTCCTACGGTCTTATGTTTTGGGGTAGTTCCTCTGCCTTTAACACGGTCTTTCTTGCTCAAAAAAGAGTATTACGTTGCATGACTGGCACTTCGCTTAGAGATTCCTGTCGTCCAATCTTCGCTAAACTTAACATTCTGCCTTTGGCTTGTTTATATATTCTGCAGCTTGTGTGTTACGTCCATTCTAATCGAAATAATCTGGATAACAGAACTGTTCATCCTTATAGTACCCGTCATAACGAAATTCTTCCCAAACTGTATAATATGGCTATAACCTACAACGAACCTGTCAATACTGGTATAAAGCTCTATAATGCTCTTCCAACAGATTTAAAAGATTTAAACAATGTGCATTTTAAATCTCAAGTTAAAAACATTTTGTTAAGGGATAAGTTCTATAGTATAAGTGAATTTTTAGATCGGCTTAAGTAATTATGTTATGAATTTTATTGGACTTATTCTACTTGTAAAACTAATAAATATTATTATTATTATTATTATATAGTGTTCCATTAACAAAATAATAAGTTAGGTTTGTAACTTACTGAATGAACAACCTGTATATTTGAAAATAATTTTAGATTACGCGGAATGAAAACCTATACCCATTTTGTTAATACCCTTCCTTGATAAAATGAATGTAAAGAGGCATTTTTGGACTTTTCCAGAGGTTTGGGACACCCTGTACAATTTTGTAGTATACTGTTTTACACTATCCTAAAACTTGATACATCTGGTTCTGGCATCATTTTAGATGATAATGTAAAACAGGCTTAAATAATAAGTAGTAAAAAAATATAAAAAAATAGATTGTTTAAATCCTCTTAGAAGAAAAGTAATGGAACTTCGATTGTATCCGTACATAGAAAGGACAGGAAGCAATTGAATAAAAAAGTCCCACTTCTCGGTACACATAAAAGACACGGCTCGAAATGAGTCGTAATAATACACCGGAGAAAATCGCCCGTTGATAATAAAAAGCAATTCCTTTGTATGTCGTGTGATTAAAATAATATGTCGGAGCCATTCTGGAATCGTTCAACGGCAAACAGCTATTAGAGTTGAGTTATTGATTACGGATGTCAAACGACGGTCGCCCGACGTTCACCCCAAAATCCAGGGCACACAAGGGTGACACTCGCGCGGATCCTTTGTTTGGATACAATGGATAGAAGGGTTTTAGTGCCGCTTCGCTTTTTAAAAGCTGAAAAAGAGGTACAAAGCCGCCATCCCGTCATTTTTCCTCATAATTCCAATTATTTGTTGCGCCAAGTCGTACACGCACTCGGGATAATGCATTTTCGTTAAAATGAATACGCCTCGTTTGAGGTGAACAATGCGAACAAAAGCGGATTTAACCAAGAGAAAAATATTTAACTTCGGCCATCAAAGGAAATATGAATATGAAATAAGTATAAAAGCACGACTTATACCCATGTATAATTTCATCGAAAGTTATTATTCACAATACATTTCTATTTCATTTCAGTACAAACTTTCCCACTAGATAAGAATTGGATAGGAAACTTTATAGTCTAAGTAATTTCAGATCGCATTATCCCCAGAAACCGTGTGAATACATCTCCGTTCCCCGCCGGACTAAATTAATTTTAAAACTTGTTAAAATTGCCAGCGAGTTTAGACAACCTTTGTAACGTCTGTAAGTTAAGCGTGGAAAGATGGAAGTTTTTAATATAAGCAATTAGAAATCCCGACTTGAAAAATACTAAATTAAAAAAAGTGTTCACTCATCTCATCCATTCTGATGCGGTTGTTTTTGCCGTACCAGTTTAACCGCATAGAAAACCCTTTCAGATAGCCTTAAAGGTGGCATAAATGTGTGTGTGTGTGTATGTTTGTACACAAAGAGAAACCCAGCCTCGATGCCCTCGAAGACCCTCAGGGCATCCCAGGTCTCTGTTACTATGTTCTGCCTGAAAAGGTACAGTAATTGTTACCTTACGTACACTTGTGTACAATGAAATTAAGTACACATCTTATGACCGTTTTCTGCATTTTTTTAGATTTGTAAATCGTATTTAATAAATAGCGACGAACATCCAAGATGGCAGCACGTACTTCGTAAAACTTTTGAACCTCTCTACATTTAAATTAATAAAGATTTAATGCAAAGAATATCAGGGATTGTTTATGTTTCTTCAGATAATACTATTTTCTTAGTGCAAGCATGCCGGTTGAATTTTCACAGGTGATCAACAGCCAGGAAAATTAATCACAATTTTTACGTTTCTTGCGTTGTGGGAGGGGTGTTTTTTTACAATTCAGTTCAAATCGTCATTACCTGGAAACATGGAGTCGACCAGATCCTACTTTTCTTTTAAAGCTCACGTGTTTCACACTTTTTTAAATCTAAATGCCCGTGCCTTCGCCGATATTCATGTCTTGTGAATTTCTTTCGTACTGAGAAAATGTTTCCTATTTTTGTGAAGGTAAAGAAACTGAGTAATTACATGAGAGTAGAATTTCTAATCTAATTTTTGTCTTTCTTTAAATGGGTCCGATGCCTCTTGTATTGTTAATGCGTCGATGGTGGCAGCGTACCTATTCGCGTAATCAAGAAATACTTTCCCTAATTGTTTAAATTTTAAAAGAAAAACTTCGTGTAATTTAACATGGCTTTTTTGCCTAAAAAGCCACGCTTACTAAATGGTGGTAGCCCGTAGTAGAAATCCAGTTTTCTTTTTCAATTAACAGCATCAACTTTTTACAACTGTTGGCAGCAGCTCTTACACCCTAAAAGTACAAACATGCCGAAGTTGTTTCGCAGTTCACTCTCGATGTTTAGGTCGCACTCGATACCGCGATATAAAAGAAACGTCTAATTTTAAATGGAGTTATGCATATCGAAGATATGCGCTGCTATTCATCTTCAAGAGTGCAGAAAATACTAAACTATTGTCTACGATTTATATATGAAATGTTCTTAAAAGGGTCTCGTGGTTAAATATGTTCAATCGACGCAAACTCTATGCTGCAACCTTATATTATAAATATCTATAAATATCAATAAATCACCGCCATATTTATATAACAAAATTAGTTATGGGATGGATATACATAATGCAAACATTAGATTTAAAAATCCACCCCACAAATACGAATTCTTTACGAGCAGTTTTTCTCACAGTATTGCCAGATTATTAAACAGTATTCCGCCTCATATCAATCTTGGTAATGTAACTGTTTTCGAACGTAATTTCAAAAATTATCTGGTCAGACAGCAGAACTTTCAAGGAAGTTGATGCACTGGCACTAATGTAATTTTCAATGTGCTCTTATTTCTTATATTATGCAGCCATCAAGGCCTGAAGGAAGAGCAGGAATTTTGTCCTTTAGACCGACTAATATGTACAGTATTCTTGTAACCTCATTCACACAAATTGTAATGTTTAAGTCAATACCACATCATTATTATTATTATTATTATATGCGCGGTTCCATTTAAAACTGTACGTTTGTTTTACATCGAGGTGATATTGTGGTATCGAACGCGACCTAAACATTGAGAGTGAACAGCGAGACATCTTCGGCATGTTCGTACCTTTAGAGTGGTTAAAGATTAGCCGTCAAGATGCATAGCCGTGGGTGCGCACTGTCATCGAAAACTCATCTCTGCGCACGCATGGTCGTGCCTTAAACTTATAATATTTTTTTACACTTACAAGGAAGCTGTTAAAGTAAAGCGAAACGTTGGCTTTTAAAATTTATAATTACATACTTTATGAAAATTTTCAAATGCTACGTATAAATGCCTCAATTATTTTATTTGACTTTGGCTTTCATAATGTGAATTATGATCACGACTGATCAGTTAAGGAATAGATTCTACAACTGCCCAGTTACAGAATGTTTTCATAATGTCAATCCAAACATTAGAGGAAAATGAATGATTACTCAAAATATCCAGAAATATGTTTCAAAACGTGACAGACATTTGATAAATGCAGTTTGCGTTGTTCTTATTGACCTGTGCTAAGAGTGAACCTTCATATTTCACCAGGTTATCCGAAGGTTAAGAAATGTAACTCATAATAATATTCAAACCGAAATATTCTATTTGCTTCTGTTGTAAATTAGTGAAAATTACTTTTCTGATAACAAATAAAGAAAGAGTCAGAATAGTATGTTCCGTAATAGATCGAATTTTCAATTTAACCAAGTAACACACTGTATTTTTCCACGTTCAGAAAGTATAGAAGTATAGAATCAAAAACGAAATCCAAGTAAGACGCCGCATTTACATCTGATACTGACAATTTTGAAATCCATGACAATCTATGTGTTTCGTTCTGTTACTAGTTATAAAATGAAAATACGAGCAAAGTACATAAGAAGCAAGTGTTTTAAAATAAATATTCTATCTCAAGAGTGAGAATTTTTACTTTCTATCATTAAAAATGATTTCGGAATTATTACATTCACTAATAGTCGTGGAGAAATAAGTTTAGAAATAATAAAGTATATCTCGCCGTTTCTTTAATATTCCAGAACTTTCAATCAGGCCTGTGGAGTCGGAATCGGAGTAGTGGATCGGAGTCAGAAGTAATTATTACGTTGCCTGAGTCGGAGTTGGAGTCGATGAAACTATACCGACTCCGGTTGCGACTTCTGTGATTGTTTTTGTAACTTAAAAATGGACTGTCTTTTTTTCATGATTACGTTTATCTGTGCGCTCCTTAACTTTTAGAACTTGATAAGTATTTCTGTAAATCTTCAGCCCAAGGTCTTAAGGGCGAGGTTTGCGTGTAGATGGCGTCTATTTAGTTGCGGATGAGTATACATGTATTTTGATAGAAGTAAAAATGTTAATAATTATCAGATAAAATTGCAACTTCTTACGACCTGACATTGCAGTAGGATAATAAGTCCCCTATGCAAGGCGGCCATGCTTGCTGTAAAAGCATAACGAAAAATTTAAAAAAAAATTGTGCAAATCGTTTTTGATTGCAGTAGCTCGACATTCCCACTGCAAACAGAAACGACTTGTCCAATCTTACATCGCAATTGCGAATAAATTGGACAAGTCATTTTTGTTTGCAGTGGGAGGATTGCAGTCGAACTACGTCTCTGCTGACGAAGCCCCAAGCAGGGCTGAAACAGTTGTACAGAGGCTGCTCGAGGTTTTCACTGCAATCAAAAACGATTTGCGCAAAATTTGTTCATAATTATGTAATGTAATAAAGATTGTGTTACGATAAAAGAAAACACGTACAGATCTACGGTATCTATTTGTGCGAGCCTTTTGTTTTAAAAGCCCTTCCCAGGCAAAACTGGGGCCTAGACAAATTAAAAATCTGGAAGGTCGTAAATCTTCGTCGAGGATAATTAGATTTGTCTTCTCACCACACGTCACTAGTTTACGGGTGAAATTAAAAGTCGCGAATAAACAATTAACAAATTTAATACATCTATCACACCAATAAAACCAATAAAACAGAACACAAAGAAATTTGGGATTATTGAAGTTTGTGGTAACACCTTCCTGTAAGGCGTAACCGGACAGAACTCGTGCTGAATTTTAGGACAGCGCTTAATATAAGAAAAATTCCGTTTATCCTACAGGTCGAATTACAATGTACAAATATTTTTTCGCGAGAACAGAAGGCTACAAATTTCTTTACACGTACAAAACGGATCTTTGTGAATCTGGTGACTGCTGGAAATTTAAACAAGGGAGCAGCAACAACCGGGAATTTCGCGGAAGGTCCCGGGGTGATGAAATTTCCTCTGAGGCTAGTTATGCATTCCAATGCATTTTCGGAACTAGCATAGACTTAAAATTAAAAGACGTCCTAAAATCAGTATTACAAACTAGGCTAGATTACTTATAATTAACTGTCTTTCACTAAATTGTCTAAAACCGAACATACCGCCCGCCTTGAAAGAACTCACTTTCAACAACCTCGATATCACTCTCACATGCACTTATTCAATTGGAAGTTTGTACAATTTGGCAACTGCTCGGCGTAGAAGCCCTCTGGAGGTCCTTACGTCCGCTACTCGGACCACTCCATCACTGCCAGGGAATGTTTCCTGGACTCTTCCCATTGCCCATTGTAGCGGAGGCAAGTTGTCTTCTCGTAGCAGTACCATGTCTCCACTCTTCAGTTGCTCGTTGGAGGACGATTTCCAATGAGTCCGGGGTTGCAATTGGTTCAGATACTCCTTGGACCATCTTTTCCAAAAGTGGTCTCTAACCTGTTGAACATACTGCCAGCGCGACAATGAGTTTAATTTTAGGTGTGTTAAACTAGGCTCGGGAATAGATGTTATAGAGTCTCCAATTAAGAAATGAGATGGAGTTAAAAAGGATAAATCGAGGGGATCATTGGACATGGGTGTCAAAGGCCTAGAGTTTAGAATAGACTCTATTTGAATTAGTATACTGTTCATTTCCTCGTAATTTAGTGAACTCTTACCTAAAACTCTAGCAAGGTGGTGCTTAGTCGATTTGAGAGCCGCTTCCCATATCCCTCCGAAGTGAGGTGACCTAGCAGGTATGAAATGCCATCTTATGCTCTCCTGACTAGAAAATGCTTGAATTCTGCTGAGGTTGTCTGGAGAGTTGTTCAAACGTTTCAAATCGTTCAATTCTCTGCGGGCGCCGGTGAATTGAGTTCCGTTATCGGAGTAAATGTTTGACACCCGTCCTCGACGAGACATGAAGCGCTTCAACGCTGCTAAAAATGCTTCCGTGGACAGGTTTCCTACTAATTCCAAGTGAACAGCCTTGGTAGCAAAGCATACGAATACGGCCCCATAAGCCTTTACAGTAGGACTATTTCTTCTTCTTCCTTCTCTTACGTGCAAGGGCCCAAAATAATCGACGCCTACGTTTTCGAATGGACGAGCAGGTGTCGTTCTTGTAGCCGGTAAGTCTCCCATCATCTGTTGAGTATTGAGGGGTCGTGCCTTGAAGCAAGTAACACAGGTTTTCAGTACCCTTTTCACTGAGTTACGAGCATTCAGAAGCCAATATTTGTTTCTAATGATGGCAATAGTGGTTTGTACGCCTGAATGAAATTGTTTAAGATGTTCACTTCTTATGACCAAGTCAGTAAATGGATGCTTGTAGGGTAAGAGTATTTGGTGTTTTTGGTCGTATGGCACATTCGAGTGACGCAGTCGTCCTCCAACCCTTAATAAACCGTGATCATCGATGAATGGACTTAAAGGCAGAAGTTTGCTTTTCGTATCCAGACGACCATGCTTCTGTAGATGAAGTACGTCCGTGCCAAACGCTTGATGTTGAACGATTTTTAGTAAGGTCGTGGTCGCTCCTTGAAGATTATCAGTGGTCAAATATCCTATTTGAATATCCTCTCTTTTCCGTGATGCTCGAGCCTCCAAATTAGTTTTAAATCGCAAGCAATAAGCGGTAATTCGAATCAAACGATCAAGATTGGAAAATTTTGAGAATATTTCGATATCTTGTAGTATATGTGCTGCAGATATTTGCACGTTTCTTCTTTCTAGAGTTTCCTCGGAAGAATCAAAAGTTTTTTCTCGACTGGGCCATTTTGACGTGTCTTTTTGCAGCCACGTTGGACCTCTCCACCATAAGGTGGATTCTTGCAACACACTGGGTCTTGCACCACGTGACAAAATGTCTGCTGGGTTGTCCTTGGTACTCACATGCCGCCAATCGAAAACATTGGTGAGTTCCTGAATTTCGCTAATGCGATTGGCAACAAACGTCTTCCATGTCCTTGATGATGAATTAAGCCATGAAAGTACTATAGAAGAATCCGTCCAATAACTGGTTTTGCTGATTGGTAGATCGATAGAACTCTTTATCTTATCTGCTAATTGCGCCAACAGTAAGGCTCCACATAATTCCAGCCTGGGCAATGAGATGGCCTTTAAAGGCGCTACTCGCGACCTTGATGCGAGCAAGTTGGTGTTTACCTCTCCCTTGGCATTCAACACACGTATGTATATACAGGCCCCGTAAGCTTGCTCGCTAGCGTCACAGAAACCATGCATTTCAATCAGTGTTGGGTTTTCAGTACCCATGACGTTCCTTGGTATTTTGATACGATTAATATCCTCCAATTCCCTCTCATATTGAATCCATTTTGCTTGAAGATTGCAAGGCAATGACTCATCCCAATTTAGCTTTAACTCCCATAACGTCTGCATGAATAATTTAGCTACGATTATGACTGGTGCAATGAGGCCTAAGGGATCGAAGATTTAGGCTGTTTTCGCAAGCACGAGTCTTTTATTTGTTTTCTGGCGTGGCTCAGAGGTTCGAACACAATATTGTAAAATATCCTTACTTACGTTCCATTGAAGACCCAACGTACTTGTGCCTTCACCTTTATCGAAATTGATTATATGACCTTGGCTTGGCGAAACGGGAATATCCTCTAAAAGAGATTGACAGTTCGATGACCATTTTCTTAACTCGAAGCCACCTTTAGAGAGTACAGCATTGACTTCGTCTCGAATGTTTTTCACCTCTTCTACCGTGTTAGCTCCGGTTAATAAGTCATCGACATAAAAGTCTCGCGTTATTATTTTTGAACCCAAAGCGTATACCCCTTGCTCTTCAAGGGCTAGTTGATGTAGAGCTTTAATGGCCAGATATGAAGCAGATGAAGTTCCATAGGTGACCGTGGTTAATTCGAATGTTTCCACTTCATCTTGTACATTTTCTCTCCATAAAATTCGTTGCAATGAAGTTTGTGATGGCGTTATTTGAACCTGGCGGTACATCTTTGCGATGTCGGCTGTAATTACTATCTGATGAGTCCTAAATCTCGCGACTATATCGAATAAATCTTGTTGAAGTTTAGGACCCACCAGCAATGTATCGTTTAAAGAATGCCCCGTGGAGGACTTGGCGGACCCATCGAAAACAACCCTGACCTTGGTGGTGCTGCTGCTTTCTTTAAACACGGCGTGATGAGGCAAGTAAAAGTGATTAATGTCAGTACGAGCCGCTTCCTTTTGGCTCAACCTTTTCATGTGACCCATTTCCAGATATTCTCGTAAGAAATTTGCATACTCAATTTTTAATGATGGTTGTTTTTCTAATTTCTTCTCCAAAGAATACAATCTCCTGAGGGCTTGATCTCGCGAATTACCTAGTTGTGGTGCGTTTGGTTTTATCGGAAGTGTAACAACAAACCGTCCTTCTAAGTTTCTGGTAAGCGTTTCCTTGAAATTCTCCTCACAGATCCTTTCATTAGGCGTTAAAATGGGTCTGCTTGATATCGTTTCCAGTTCCCAGAATTTGCTTAACTGAAGATCGATACGTCCGATTGTGGAGAGATTGCAAGAACCTTGCGCACATGGTTGCGCAACTGGAGACAAGCCTGCCACGATCCAACCTAGTAAGGTCTTTTGTTGGACGGGTTGGCCTTTACCCATATTGATCGAACCAACACAAAGAAGATGGAAGAATGCTTCAGCTCCGATTAACAAATCCACACTTCGTGATACATGAAATTCTGGATCGGCCAATCTCAGATTTCTTGGGATATGGAAGTTTGATTTCGAAAATGTTATTTGTGGTAAACGCTCAGAAATTGTGTTCATGATCAAACAATTCATCTTAGATTGAAATCCACTGTTCAATGATTTTACGGTGACTTGTATACCTTGAGTAATTTGAGAAGCCGTTTGATTGATTCCGGAAACGGAAACTGATGTAGAGTAAAGGGGTAGACCTAATTTAGTTGCAAATTCCTTTGTGATTAGGTGACATTGAGAACCGGAATCTAACAACGCGCGACAACGATGAAAACGTCCCAATTTGTCGCTGATCATAACAATTGCGGTTGATAAGAGAGTTTGAGTTGATAAATTGATGCTAACACTATGATTTGCAATGCTTGTAGAAGGAGTACATTTAGGAGTTGATTCAATTTGTTGTTTTTCCGCATGTAATAAGGTATGGTGCTTTTTGGAGCAGTTTTTACAAGTTCCCGCCCTGCATTGCGCTGCCGAATGATTTGGCTGCAAACAATTAAAACATAAATTTTTCATTCTGATCTGCTGTGCTCGCTGATTTACAGTATGTTCCAAAAATTTGTTGCAACGATATATTCGGTGATTTTCGCCACAAATCACACATTTGGATTCGTTAGTTATAGCATAAGATGACACTTTATTTGGCTGACGAAATTTCGACAGTGACGATGAATTATGATGTGTGAATGCTCTAGAAGCAGTTTCTAGTGTGTTACATTTTTTTGCTAAGAAATCCGTAAGCGTCTTAAAATTTGGAAATTCATTAATTGATATCTGAGATTCCCACTCCTTTATTGTGACGTGATCTAATTTCGTGGTAGCTAAATATATTAGAAGGTCGTCCCAATATTCTGTAGGTCTTTTTAATGCTGCTAAGGCCCTAACATGTTTCAGCATACCGTCGAGAAGAGATCGGATGTGCGAAAGACTTTCCTTTGTTGAAGGAGGCAGTTCATGTAACGCTTGAATATGTTTATGAACTATTAGCCGTTTGTTATCGTATCGTTCTATTAACATCTGCCAAGCATCCTTATAATTGCTTGCAGATATTTCTAATGATTGCAAAATATTCGCTGCCTCCCCTTTCAAGGAACCTTTTAGATACTGAAATTTTTGCACGTCTGAAATATTGTCATTAACATGAATCAATGTTTGAAACGTATCGAAAAACGGAAACCACTGATCATAATCTCCCGTAAAGGTAGGCAAATTGATCGTTGGCAATTTCACTTGACCTATATTTTCATTTGAATCTATTTTACTTAAATTGGTACTGTTGTTTAAATTACATTTCAATGTCGCGTTGCTTATCAAGCCCATCAAGTCATGATATTCGATTTCAAAACGAAGCCGTTTCTCCTCTTGAGTATTGAATTCCTCCGCAATTTCAATTTGAGTTTGAATTTCTTCAAATTGCTCGAACGTTTGTTCTAATTTTACCTTGCGTGATTGTAATTGCGCAAGATCAATTGTTTCATGCGTTTCCAGATACTGACGCAACCTGTTCAATGATGTGAATAAATTGCGGCGCTTGAGTTTTAGAGTTCTTAATTCTGTTTCGGACATGATTCAAATGCAATGAGGATAGACAGGATATAATTGGAGACTCACCTGTTGAATTCTCCGAATGACCGTTGCCTTCTGATGCCTGCTTGGCCGCTTCCTCGAATTCCGGGTTTATTTGGCGGATGTTGGATAACGCGATGGCGCGACACACACGACAATTAACTTCACACTTAATATCCGGCTCGAAGGACCATATTTGCGAGCCTTTTGTTTTAAAAGCCCTTCCCAGGCAAAACTGGGGCCTAGACAAATTAAAAATCTGGAAGGTCGTAAATCTTCGTCGAGGATAATTAGATTTGTCTTCTCACCACACGTCACTAGTTTACGGGTGAAATTAAAAGTCGCGAATAAACAATTAACAAATTTAATACATCTATCACACCAATAAAACCAATAAAACAGAACACAAAGAAATTTGGGATTATTGAAGTTTGTGGTAACACCTTCCTGTAAGGCGTAACCGGACAGAACTCGTGCTGAATTTTAGGACAGCGCTTAATATAAGAAAAATTCCGTTTATCCTACAGGTCGAATTACAATGTACAAATATTTTTTCGCGAGAACAGAAGGCTACAAATTTCTTTACACGTACAAAACGGATCTTTGTGAATCTGGTGACTGCTGGAAATTTAAACAAGGGAGCAGCAACAACCGGGAATTTCGCGGAAGGTCCCGGGGTGATGAAATTTCCTCTGAGGCTAGTTATGCATTCCAATGCATTTTCGGAACTAGCATAGACTTAAAATTAAAAGACGTCCTAAAATCAGTATTACAAACTAGGCTAGATTACTTATAATTAACTGTCTTTCACTAAATTGTCTAAAACCGAACACTATTGGTACATTAAAAACATGAAATCATTCAAGCAGTACCCGTTTTCAGGAATTGGAACCTTCTTAACCTATTTTTAACGCCAGCAGTTTTAAATAAAAATGAGTACCGGTAAAAAAAACTGCAACACTACTTACAATACAAAAATCAACTTTATTATTAAATAAACTCTAAATTGATCAAAACCACCATTCATAAAACGTCTATGTTAATCTGTTTCCTAGTTTTGTTTTAATTAGTAGGCGGTGCATAATGAGATGAAAACCCGTTTTTGGGCATTAAAAGAAAAAATGAAATAGCCGTTACTTTAACATGACTACATTTTTTAAAATAGTTGTTTATTGTAAAACAATGGTCAATTAACTCATAAATGTCTCAAATTTGAATTTAAAACGTAAAATATTATTACAGGGAGTAACTTTTGCTTGTTAATTAATTTCACTTTAAACTCTTGCAACTATTTAATAATTGCTTTTTACCAGAAATTTAATATGAAAAAGTTTTAATTTAACCTCCCCTAGCTACCTTTTTAATTTCCTCCGTAGGTTATGAGACACCTAGTACAGTAAATTTACTTTGCGTTTATAATACCGGACCAACAAAATGTAACAACTATTATTATCAGAGCATACTTTTAAAACTGTAGAGAATGTTACAATAATTTTGGTAATTAATGTTATTATCCAGAAAAATACCTTTTGACGGACACTGTCAAATTATTCAGTGCTGAAAATTAAATGTGAAAAATAAACATTGGAATATTGTAATGACGAAAAAATTGAGAGGCTGTCAGAAAAATAATAAATAAAATTTTACAAAGTTAAAAAGTCATCTGTACATTTATAATGTAAACCGCTATTTAGTACTCCTATTATTACAAAGATGAGAGAATCTCGGAAAATTCAAGGACCACAATTGACTTGTAAAGATAACATGTGAGTTTTCATGCTAGATTTAAAATTAGTTATAGGCAGAGATTTCAGGTAATTCGGCAAATTATTAAAAGTGTATGCAATATTAAAAGAGAAAGATTTACGGAAGAGAGCCATGCAATGAGTTCGGGTGGTAAGTAATCCCCTGCTCCTAATATTAATGTTATGGACATCTGCTCTGAAAGATAATCTGTTGTAAAGGTAACCTGGGGTTTTATTAAGCAGATTTTTAAGATATAACACACTAGAATGCAAGTACCGTCTACTATACATGTTAAGCCACTTAGCCCAATTTATAGTATGAGCAACATGGTCTGTGCGGCGAATTCGTGGCACCAGTAGGGAACGCTAGGGGAACGAAACGCGTATTGGCTTAATAATTCACCACACTCTCTCCAGACAAAAACGGTTTCATCCGAACTCACTTATATTATTCAGTTTGACGATTCGCTCTGTATAAGAAAAATTAACTTTTTGAAAAAAAAATTAATACCCTGTATAATATATTACCGGACAAATATTCATATTTTCATAAAGAATCTGCAAGAAAGTAAGATTTTTTAAATTTAATTGTATAACTGATGAATAATAATATAGTTCGTCTAAAAAGTATCCGGAAAAAAGCAAACAACTCTGCAACTTCCAATTTTTGAAATTATGAATGAAACAATTCAAATGGAGAGAAAAGACTTTTTTGATTGAAGCATTTTCATCAACCCTTTTTCTTTAATTATAAATCCCTCTGTTGCTCCATATTCTTTCTCTTTTCTTAAATTTGCCATATTTGCTGAAATCTCCTTGTTTACTTAAAATTTTTAGAATTCAATGCCCGTTGTCACATTTTTTTTTTTATTCTTTGGAAAATTTATTTAGACCAAAGTATTATGTTCCTTAAGTTTTCAACTTTTTTTAATAGAACATTAAGTTTTTTTATCATCGCATCGCATTCAAGATGTCAAATAAATTATGTCTCTAAAATATCATCTCCCAAAGTCTACTATTTTACAAATTATTTAGGAACAAAAGCTTGGTATTCATGAAAAATGGCTACAATAGCTAACTTTATTATTTGACATTGCACGAAGTAGCTTAAATTAGAAAAGTTTACTCGATTTTATGGTACCTTCGGAAAAACAAATGAGTTTTCGAGATTTTCAATTGTTTTCAACTTTTTTAGATGGAACATTATGTTTTTTTTATCATGGTATCGCGTTCAGGATGTCAAATTAAGTATGTCTCTGAAGTATTATCTCTTAAAACAGAATGTTTCATAAATAATTCAGTCTTGACATTCGCGGGAAGAAGTGTCTCTTTGTAATAGTATTTTTATTCACGAAAACAATATGGTGCGCGTTGAAACAGGAGAATATAGGAAGTATATTCAAACTGTCAGACCTGTGTGGAGTGTCTTCATTAAAAATTTCTTTAAATTTAGTTCATATTAAAAACTTTTGCGCATAATATTGAAAGCATGGTATGTTAAAATGTCTAATACAATTATTTACTGAATAATTTATAAAATAGTATACGATTGTAAACAATTGAAAATCTCGGAAACCTGATAGTCATTTGTTTCTCTCAACATCGAGCAGGAAAAGTCCTAAAACTTTTCTAATTTAAGCTACCTCCTGAAATGTCAAATAATAAAGTTAGCTATTGTAGCCATTTTCCGTGAACACCAATATTTTGTTACTAAATAATTTATAAAATAGTAGGCTTTGGAAGATGATATTTTACAGACATAATTAAATTGACATCCTGAATACGGTGCGATGATAAAAAACAAAGGTTCTATTTAGAAATGTTAAAAGCAATTAAGAATCTCGAAGATCTGATTGTCATTTGTTTTTTCAAAGGCAGCATAAAATCGAGGAGAAAAGGTCTTAAAACTTTTCTATTTTCTATTTCCAGTTACTTCATAAAAATACAAATAAGAAAGTTAGCTGTTGTAGTGGCTTCCCATGAACACCCAGTAGGTAAGTTTACATGAACTTTTTTACTTAAAAACGTTTCTCCTACACACTGGTAAAATTTGTTCCGCACACTATGACTCATCCCGTATAACGTTGCTTGCATTTTTACTTTTCACAGTTCATTTCGAGCACATTAAAACTTAATTATCTATTAATTTAATTTGCTATCGTCACAAAGCGAAAACGTTTTTCTTATGTAGTTCTCTCTTTAGGTCCGGTTTTTTCCATCTCTATCTTTAAGCTTCAGTTTATTCTCGTGGTGACAATAGTATAGACAATTGTTTCCATAGGAATAAAACGGAGCTAGTCAGGAGATTAACGTCCAGTTGCACCGACAATGATTAAAGTTGATCTCGAATTTAAGCATAGAAAATCCTATGTTTAATCAAGGATTAGTTAACAAGGACGTCGGTGCAACTCAGTTTAAACGCAGTCATAAACATTTTCGAAATACTAATTATCCAAATAAAATAGTTATAAACCACCAAATCTGACGCTGTTCATCAAAAGAAACCGCTGAACATCTACCTTTATATTTCGTTTGTTTACGTCTCAGGAAAAAGCGCCGCACAGTGGTCCAGAATGGAATTCTAGCGCGACAAAAAGAAAAAACATTTGAATAAACATGAAAATAAAAAAAATATTTTTATTAATGTCTTCCATGTTTGCTTTATTTGTTTCGCAAAATTTTCTTTTATTTACGCTTCTGTAGCGCTGTCAAATCACGCATGAACATTTCAAGTATGAAACGTGATTGAAAATGTAATAAGTTAAACATAAGTCCGACAATATTTTAGAAGGTTTTATTGGGTAAGTTTGGTGAGATCTTGTTACTTTACTTTTTCTTATACAGCGTGGAAACTAAGTAGCGGATAAAATCCATAACTCCGTTAATATTTGTAATAAAGCAAAAATCTAAGAAGAAGTATATTTTGAGATATTTTCATGATTTTTTTTTAAGTTATGACGTCATCAAGATTTTTTTTTAAATAACAACCTATATTTTTTATTTTTGATTTCGGTGGGTTTTTTTAACCTACTTTCAACAGTATAAAATTTTGAATCGATTACATAACAAAAAATTCAAGAAAAACGGCCATAAAAGTTTAATTGTAAAGTTGAAGAAATTAACAGAATGTCTAGTTAGCTAGGTGTAAAACAAACAAAATTTGTTTGATTGACAAGAACTTGTAAATACCTATTACAATAAAGTGAGTATTTTTATTCCCTGTGGATAGTAGGAGTTACACTAATTATTAAAAACCTTTTACCAAAATGGTGTTGCTGACTGAAAAACAAAGAATTGAAGTTCTAATGATGATTGGGTATGGCGATCGAATTAGAACTCATCAAGAGGTGTGTCGACTTTTTATAGACAAATATCCTGATCAGCAAATAAGTCAATCCACAGTCAGCAGAATAGAAAATAAATTTCGAAATTACGGTATTGTGAAAGATCTTCCAAAATCTGGCCACCCTAAGACAAAATTAATTGACGATGTGCAGCTTGATATTTTACTAGAAATAGAAAGTAATCCGCATTCGACTAGTCGAGACATTGCTTTAGAGCACAACCTGAGCCATACTTCGGTACTGAAACTTTTAAAAATGCAAAAGTTTCATCCGTATAATGTAAAATTAGTCCAGGAGTTAGCAGAAACTGACTATGATCATAGACAAGAATTTTGTGAAGAAATGTTGGAAATTTGCAATCGTGATCCAATGTTCTCGCAGCGTATAATTTTTTCTGATGAGGCAAGTTTTACTTTACATGGAACTGTTAACAGACATAATTGTCGATATTGGTCTAGGGAAAATCCCCACTGGATGCAAGAAGGTCATACTCAACATCCCCAGAAGCTCAACGTATGGACAGGAATTGTCGGTGACAGAATTTTAGGTCCATTCTTTATCGAAGGTAATTTAACTGGTGAGAAATATCTACACTTCTTACAATTCGAATTAGTACCTGCATTGGCGATATTATTTCCTAATGAAAATGACTGTGACGTACCAAACAATAACATTTGGATGCAACACGATGGTGCTCCGCCACACTACGCAGTTGATGTGCGACGTTATTTGGACGAGATGTTCCCAGGTAGATGGATAGGAAGAAGAGGTCCAATGGAATGGCCAGCTAGATCCCCTGATCTAACGCCATTAGATTTTTTCTATGGGGGTACTTAAAAAGCAAGGTGTATAAAAATAGACCTAACAACTTAGACGATCTTAAAGAAAGAATTCGACAGGAGTATAGGTTAATAACACCCCAAACTATTCAAAATGTAATAAATGAATTTTATGAGCATCTTGGGTATTGTCAGTTGGTGCATGGCAGTCAGTTTGAACATTTATTGTGATTTCAATGACTGTCAAAATCAAATTTTGTTTATTTACACCTTAATTTTGTTTCGTTTTAAACCTAGCTAACTAGATGTTCTGTTTATTTCTTCAACTTTACAATTAAACTTTTATGGCCGTTTTTCTTGAATTTTTTGTTATGTAATCGATCCAAAATTTTATACTGTTGAAAGCAGGTTAAAGAATCCCACCGAAATAAAAAATAAAAAATATAGGTTGTCATTTAAAAAAACTTTATGACGTCATAACTTAAAAAAAATTCATGAAAATATCTCAAGATATACTTCTTCTTATGCGCTGTAATTTGAATCGCTATATCCCTTTTAGATTTTTGCTTTATTACAAATATTATGAAGAGTTATGAATTTTATCCGCTACTTAGTTTCCACGCTGTATAATTACATTTATGATAGATCGGATCTGAAGGTTTATTTATATATTTTTTTTAATTCAAATAAAAGTATATTAAATATCTGCATTTTAAACTTTGAAAGACAAGAATTAAAAAGAGATCAAATGAGATGTTTTTGCGAGTTATGTAATTGTAGTTAGTAGTTTATTTTAAAATAATTTTGTCCAACCAAGTGCTACTTTTTGCTACTTTGTAAGATTTCTTCAAAATTCGCTCTTGATTTGGTTCTGAATATGAGTTAATATGAAAATGTCTTAAGCAGTGTGTCCATGGATTGAGTTGACAAGAGGAAAGACATATTTTATAGAATTCTATTTGCCTAGAAAAACTAAAACTTTTTTAGATTTCCTTAAAAAGGATTAGAATTTAAAAGAATGGGGTATTAGCAAAAACATGCGAATAATATGATTTTAGTGAAATAATTCAAATTCCTTGATCAATTTAAGATTTTTCAAAACAATTCGTATTTTATGTTAATAAACTAAATTAATCGTTTTTATCTAATTACTTTTTAATGCGTATACAGGGTGAGCCAATACTTCGTATTCCATGGATAACGTCTTTGTTAATGCAGATTTTCAAAATCTGTTTTTGCTATTACTTGCGTGTGATATACAAATATGCATGATTTAAAAATTAGTTACAATTGCACAGGGTGTTTCGTATAATATAAAATTTATATACCAAATTTTGATAAACATCTAGTGTGGAAAACACCAAAACATTTTTTACTCTTAAAGGCGAATCGAAATAAACTATAATGTACAGGATATGCTATTGGCTGTCTCACACGAAACAATTCAATTGTAACTAATTTTAAATCATGTACTATAGCCGCCAAAAAAATCTGGGACAACTCTCTACATGCATTTTTCACTTATTTTATTAGTTTTCTTTTTAATAGCAGTGCAGGTTTCTGAGGATTTTGCCTAATTTTAGGACGATTATGTTACCTCACAAGAAAACCTAAATTTTTCTACAGGGTGTTAATAAAAAAAAACCTGAACAACGTTTGGCAGGTGACAGTAGAGATCAAAACAAGAAAAACATTCTAATAAACCCATGTCCATTACTCAATACAGGTGTACACGTTGTGTTCACTTTCTAGAATTTTTAGGTTTACGTAAAATTCGGGATCGATAAATAAAATACATTTAATGTATAATAATTTTTCGACGCAACGCCAGCCACCCCACCACTTTCGGTGAAACTTATTTTTTCAAATGGAACATTTTACCACCTAATGAAAATTTCATGTGCTGTAAAAATCTTAAACATCAAAATGCTATCAAAGGAGTGGCTTCCTAGATTTATTTGTTCGCATTACAACGAAAGTACACGATTTATAGCTTCGGAAATTTAAAAAAAAAAACAAAAAAAAAATTTCGTTGTCATGAAAATCAAAATTACTAAGTTATACATATTCGGACTCACAATGATCTGCAGATTTCAAATATGTAAAAATATACAGGCCGTTATATTTAAAATAAGAAAGTTGATGTCATTTCCGGTGAAACCGGAAGTCGTACGGCGACCTGTGCAACGTCAGAAAATATAACTTTTTATTTAATTTATCGATCCAGAATTTTATACCAAGCGTGGACACCCTGTATTGAGTATTGAACATGGGTTTATTAGAATTGTTTTCTTGTCTTCATCTCCACTATCATCTGCCAAACGTTATACAGGTTTTTTATTAACACCCTGCAGAGAAATTTAGGTTTTCTTGTAAAGTATAATCGCTCTAAAGTTAGGCAAAAATCCTTATAGAAGTAATTGTATTGTGATACTATCAAACGATTTCTATAGAGAATGTAGTTAAAAAGATACTGTTTTGTTATTTTCATCATTTTGGAAACTTAGATATAAAAAAATAATTTTGTCTCGCTAAAATTCCATTGTGGACCACTGTGCGTCGTAGTGTTTTCAAAAACAAAGGCTACCGACATGACAAGAAAAAACTCTCGACTAAAAAAATTGAAAAATGACTTACTTTGGTAAGTTTTTCTCTAGCTCCAAAAATAAAACCTCTAGATATGGTACTATACTATAAAAACTGTCCACACATCATTTATCTGAAGACGCTTTTTTTTAATGATGATCCTGACGGAACTGGAACTCTTTAATTTATGTTGTTATTAAATTAATAAAGTTAAAGTGCCCGCGCGTGAATTTTTTCCGAACAAAACCTAATATTGTGATTACATAAGCATACCTAATTCGGTTCGAAAAAATGTTCTAGTGACCTACAACGCTGAAATTAAACTGGTTATAAAATCGGTGTGGCATTGAGAGAATCTAGTAATCATAAAAAGACTACACACTCGAGTGCCCTTGAAAAGTCCGCACACTAAAGCGAGCCCATGCGACTTTGTTTGATAAAGACGCGCACAGCTGTTCGCCTTTGCATTTTAAGAGGACTTCCCTTTTTCTCGCCAAGGACTAGACGTCCTTAGTCGTATATACGCATAGCTCGTTTTCAATTTCCGACAGCATTTTATTATATTTTATTATTTTATTACTTTGACCTACGTTGCAAATGCAGTTGCAGTACATGTTCATATTTTCGATAATGTTTCGTCTTATACCGCTCGAAGGAAAAAATTGAATGTGCGGAACTTTATGCAAATTATTGTTCTAAAAACTCTGCTTTTTCTTGCTAATCAAAAAGTAATTTCATACCCATATTGATTAATCATTTAGGCTCTGTATTTCAGCTTTAGTTTATTCCCGTCGAGGGAACTGAAGAGTATAACTTTTAAATGGTCTAAGACGTCTAAGTGAAAATTATTTTAAAGAAATAGAACCTCAAATTTGTATAATAGGGAAACTAACAAACCAATTTATGTATAAATTTTATATTTAAATACAAGACCCAAGCAAATCACACATTAATATGGCAAAGTTAAAGTTAATATATGACTGAAATACATACCGGGCATTAGTCATTATCTAATTTACAACCGATCGATGCGACGATGTGAAATTAATGTGAATCAGTGAATTGTATTATCAAGTTTGCTCTAAGTTAACTAGATTGTATTGAGGTTCCCAAGCGACCTCTGTATAGCTACTTTGTGTCTAATTGGAGTCTCATCAGCACAAAAGTAACTCCACAACAAAGGTTCATTTGGGTATAATTATTTTACAAAAATTAATATAAAAATATGGCGGCAGCTGAGTAGGTGTGCTTCATTCCGCTGCTTCATTTTCTGCAATTTATTTTGTTTACTGTGTGAAGATTTACGGCAACTCGTAATAACTACAAGTGCATACTACCAATAACTTGATTTTGGGTGTATTTTGAAAAAAAGCGTTTGTTCTTTAGTTGTAAAAGCGTGTTTCAAAATGACTTTAACACGTGCTGAGAAAAGTGAATTGTGTGACTTTATTAAAGAAACTCGAACGGTGTTAATCAGTGTTTGGAAACATTGTAAATAATATTATGTTGTGTATAAATACGAAATTAGATGCGCTGATAACTAGCAAAACACCAGAAATTCAAGACCTAAAAACTACTAATGTCGAGTTGGGTCAAAGGTTGGATACTTTGGAGCAATATACCAGGCGCAATTCAATCCGCATTTACGGAGTTCCCGAGACTCCTGGTGAAAATATTAATGAAGCAATTACTACGGTTTTTACAAAATTAGGAGCCGAAATGAACCTTGATAAAATCGCCCATCGGATTGGTAAAATAGGTGGCAGTAGGAGCAACGTTAAGTCAGCTTCACCTCCACAGATTATTGTGAAATTTATTTCCTATGAACATAAAATTGAAATAATGAACAGTAAGAAAAACTTAAAGGGTCCTGGTTGGTATATTACCGAGGATCTTACTAGAATCCGACACGCGTTGTTTGAAGCTGCAAAAAAGAAAATCGGTGTACGACGCGTTTGGACCTATGTCGGTCGTATCTATTACAATCTCAATGGGAAATGAACTGAAGTCACTTCCATGGAAGCTGTAATTAATGTTAATGATGCGGGAAATGTTGCAGTGGAGTAACTAAGCAATAAATTGAAGAAGAGATTCGTGAATAGAATTTTCTTTTTTTTTGTTTATTAAATTTCCTTTGTTAATATTTAATATTTGTGTTCTTACATTACAAACTTAAATTGTCGTAATCGTATTATTATATCGTTAGGTATCGACATTCCTTGATCATGTTTGTAAAGCGCATATATTATTAATTAATATAATATTTGTTTTCATTTATAAATATGCTTTTTTTAGCTCATCTGAATGTTCGATCCATATTGAGGAATTTCGATATTTTGAAAGATCACATCTTGAATATGAAATATGATATCATTGCAGTTACAGAAACCTGGTTGTCACCCTGTGTATCAGACAATCTTCTTTATATCCAGGACTATAACTTTATAAAAAAAGATAGAGCGGACGGGAGACGTGGTGGTGGAGTGGGAGTTTATATTAAGGTAAAATTTAAGTATAATATAGATACAGTCGAGCAAAAGTCGATGGAAAATTTACAACTTGAATTATTTTTCTCTAATTTGAAGTTGAATGTTGTTGTGATTTACAGACCACCTTTTACTGATGTTTCTGAATTTATTTCAAATCTTAATATTATGTTATATCATATGGTCTGTACATCACATGAAGTTGTATGTATGGGGGATTTAAACATTATTAATTTACTCGATCTCGGCAACAGGGGCAGTTCTCTTTTTCATGATCTCTTGGATTCTTTGGCTTTAAAACAGGTTTTTGACGAGCCTACAAGAGTTAATACTACTGGCGGATCTTTTTCTCTGTTGGATATCGTAGTAACTGGTACTGAGGTATCTGTAATAGATAGCGAGGTCGTGGATCTACATATCAGTGACCATTTTCTAACTAATGTTTCATTTTTATTAGAAAGTAATAATTTTTCACCAACTGTGCGAATTATCCGAGATTTTTGCAATTATTACGATTTATTTTTAAATGATCTTCGGAAAATTCCATGGTTTTTTATATATGACATGAATGATGTAGATGCGATGCTTAATTTTTTCAATCAAAATATTATTGATTTATTCAATCTGCATGCGCCTTTCAAAAACATACTTTTAAAAAGCCTAAGGCCCCATGGATAACAGATAATATTCGTGTAATGATGTCCATCAGACATAAAGCATTGTCCAGAGCTAGAAGGCTCAAAACTAGTGGGGCAATGGATTACTATAAAGAAATCAGAAATTTTACTACGTCTTCGATACGCAGTGAAAAGAAGGCCTACTTAGTTCACTCTTTAAATAACAAAAACAATATCTGGAAAGATTTACAGCACATGAATATCTATCACAAAAATAAAAACATTACCATTCCTGCGAATATTGCAGATGTTAATCTAATTAATAATCATTTTGTAAATTCAGTTGCTAAACTATCAGTTAATAAAGAGTTATTAGACTTTTATGTTAATAATCAATTTTGTCACTTTGATCAAAAATTAATATTTTCTGCTGTTACAGAAAGTGATATATCTTCAATACTACATTCCTTTAAAACCAAGTCTGTTGGTTGTGATGGAATTAATGTGAAAATGCTCACCTTGTGTTGTCCGTCCCTATTGCCCTACATTACTTTTATAATAAATTTCTGTGTGTTACATAATGTTTATCCAACATGTCGGAAAAGAGCTTTGGTAATACCTTTACCAAAAAATAAAAATCCAATTGCTTTTAAAGACCTAAGACCCATAAGTTTACTTTCAATTTTTTCAAAAATATTAGAAAAAGTTATAGATACACAGTTGCGTAAGCATTTGCATAAGTATGACATACTTCCTGTCACACAATCGGGCTTTAGGCCTGGACATAGTTGTGAAACCGCACTTACTGCTGTGTTAGATGATGTTTTTAATGCCCTCGATCACAATGATATTAGTATTCTCATTTTGCTTGATTTCACTAAAGCGTTTGATTCTATTCATCATGATTTGCTTTTAGCTATTTTGGGTTTTATTGGACTTAGTGAAACAGGTGTACAATTTTTTAGAGCTTATCTTTCCAGTCGTACTCAGCAAGTTAAATTACATGACAATTTGTCAACTGAATTATCCTTAAATGTGGGAGTCCCCCAGGGAAGTATCTTGGGTCCTTTGCTTTTTATTATTTATACTTGCAACCTCTTTAATAATTTAAGAGTGTGTAAATTTCATTTGTATGCTGATGATACTCAGCTGTATCACTCCTTTTCTAAGTATAATCTTACTCATGGGATTTCTGATATTAATGCCGACCTAGATATTGTTCACACTGTATGCACTAATCATTGCTTATCTCTTAATCCTTCAAAATCATCAGTTTTAATTTTTGGGAAGAATAAAGAATGGCTAAGATTGAGGGATGAGGTTAAGCTAAGTGTTGGTGGGGCAGCTATCCACGTGGTTGAACACGGCAAAAGTTTAGGCATGCATATAGACAGACGTTTACGTTTTAAGTTACATGTCACAAAAATTATTCAGAATACCATCAGTCATCTTAAAGTTTTATATGGTTGTAAAGGCTGTTTAAACGTGAAACTCAAAAAAATGTTATGTGACATCCTGGTTCTGAGTCACTTTAATTACTGTGACTCTGTTTATGGTCCGTGCTTAGATAAAAATGATATACGAAGAGTTCAACAGGTGCAAAACTCCTGTCTTCGCTTCATGTACGGCAGAAAACGCAGAGATCATATTTCTCATACCTTAAATTGGGCCAACTGCCTTAATATGAGTAAGAGGCGATATTTACATTCTAGCGTTTTATCCTATAAAATTTTAAACAGCAAAATTCCACATTATCTCTATTATAGATTAAACTTTCGGACACATGTACATAATATCAATGTTAGGAGTAAGGGTTTGCTAACACCACCACTTCACCGCACTGCTCTATTTACAACGTCATTTTCTTACAACGTTGTGTATGTCCTTAATAATATTCCTGTTGAGATGAAAAAAATATCGCTTATGAACTTCAACCGACTTATGAGAGTTCTTTAGTTGTCGTTCTAAAACGAATGTGGTCTTAAGAAATGTTTCGAAATCAGAACAATACAAGTTTGTACTTTACATTAATTGAGTTACATTATTACTAGTAAAATCATACAGATGCCTCTCAGACTTTCGCCTTTTTATTTTAATTTGATTTCATTACTTATAAAAGGCTCGGAAATAATAGCAGCATTTATTGCTGACTCCGTGCCTTTTGGCTGTATTGCATTTCTTTTCTCTCTTTTTTTCTCTCGTTTTATTTTATTTCTCTTTTTTCTCACTTTCAAGCATTTGTTGGCACAATTTTAGTTTATGTTTCTTCTTAAACATAGTTTAATTAGTGCTAGCAGTTCTTGTATATTTTGTATGTAATGCAGTCAATAAACATTATTATTATTAAACAGATAAAATAGCGACATCTTACTATCGCTTTTTGACCTGACATTGCAGTAGGATAGACAAATTGAAGCGGGATTTGCTCCTAATAAGTCCCCCATGCAAGGCGGCCATGCTTGCTGTCAAAGCATAATGAAAATTTTAGAAAAATTTTGTGCAAATCGTTTTTCTTTTTTTTTTTTTTTCTAAAATTTTCATTATGCTTTGACAGCAAGCATGGCCGCCTTGCATGGGGGACTTATTAGGAGCAAATCCCGCTTCAATTTGTCTATCCTACTGCAATGTCAGGTCAAAAAGCGATAGTAAGATGTCGCTATTTTATCTGTTCATCAGTCTTATATCGCAATTGCGAATAAATTGGGCAAATCGTTTTTGTTTGCAGTGGGAATGTCGGGCTACGTCTCTGCTGAAGAAGCCCCAAGCAGGGCTGAAACAGCTGTCCAGAGGCTGCTCGAGATTTTCACTGCAATCAAAAACGATTTGCACAAAATTTTTCTAAAATTTTCATTATGCTTTGACAGCAAGCATGGCCGCCTTGCATGGGGGACTTATTAGGAGCAAATCCCGCTTCAATTTGTCTATCCTACTGCAATGTCAGGTCAAAAAGCGATAGTAAGATGTCGCTATTTTATCTGTTCATCAGTCTTATATCGCATTTGCGAATAAATTGGGCAAGTCGTTTTTGTTTGCAGTGGGAATGTTGGCCTACGTCTCTGCTGAAGAAGCCCCAAGCAGGGCTGAAACAGCTGTCCAGAGGCTGCTCGAGATTTTCACTGCAATCAAAAACGATTTGCACAAAATTTTTCTAAAATTATTATTATTATTATTAATAAACTGAAATGACTTTTCTCACAGTAAACAATGTTATGATAGGTTGCGCCCTCTGTAATATTAAGTTTTATGTCTAGTTAAGTACTTAGTGTGCTAATAGCAATATACATATGTAGTGGGGGCACTGTGCGCCATGGTATAATCGTGAGCACGCAACGCAGCATGGTTGCCAACCCTACCGATTTTTCTGTAAATCTACTGATTTTTAACATTTTTTACCGACCTACCGTTTGACACTTTTATTCTACCGAAAAGCTGCAAGACTTTTGATTTCTGTTTGTTCTTTATATTACAGCTTTTTCTCTTTTTCTCTAGGTTGAATGAAAGAGCAATCGAATGATTTTCAATCTGATAGAACTTTTCTTTTTTGATGTACGCCTGAATTTTAACGTATGTCCTACATTTAAACTGATTTAATCTAAAGTCAAATTGATTTGATTTTGAATTGAGCTAATTTTAAAGCAGAAAGAGCAGAAAGTTTCTTAATGGAACAATATTTTGAAAATAAATGGACATAACCTCCCAATATTTTCTTAACTTTCTTTAACTGGTATATGAAACATTTGAATTTCAATCGCAATCAAGAAGCAACTACACAGTTTTTCAATTAAAAACCCAGTTTAAATGTTGCCATTATCATATGAAGTATATAAACGTAAAGAGTCAATTTTAACATTTTTTTGCATTGAATGTACTCATATATGATTTGTCAAAGTTAACACTAACATCAAAGGCTTGATTTACATATTACAAAATTACGATTTCTGACATTAGCAATATACATATTCCCATTCTCTTTATTTATGATTTCTAACTAACTAACTAATCTAACACGTTCCCTTTAATACCGTAGAAAGATAATTTTTGTAGTAGAATGTTATGATCCACAAGATCAAATGCTTTAAAAAGGTCGCAGTTCAGGCTAGCTACCAACATTTTTTTTATTAACAAGAGAATATATATTTGACAAGATATTATTTAAAGCCGTGACAGTGGATCTTCCCGAGCGAAAACCATGCTGTGTATTATCTATAAGCTTATATTTTTCAAAGAAAATAACAAGACGGTTTTTTATTGCAATTTCGTATATTTCTGAAAGAGCAGGAAGAATAGCTATTGGTCCATAATTCGTAATATCCGTTTTATTTCGTTTTTGTGTACTGGTAGTATTTTAGATGTTTTAAAGTACGTAGGATATATACCCGTTTCAAAACAGAAATTAATCATATTTACAAGAACATCAACTATTAAATCAACTGTACATTTATTTACTATTACGGGAATGTCGTCGATCCCAGAAGCCTTCGTATTTTTCAATGATTTAACAATATGCTTGGTTTCATAGTCATCCACAGGAGATAGAAATAGTGACTTACTGCAACTAGTTTTGAAATTACATAATTTTTTATTACAATAATCTGTGTTTAACTTATTGTGAGGTATAATATTCTGAGGTGAGACAAAGCAGTTATTAAAACGATTACTGATAGTTTCAGGGTAGATACGATTTGATCGTCGATCATGAGCTCTGTTGGTGAACCCATATTATCCGTTTGACCCAAATCGTTTTTAATAACGTTCCACGAAGTTTTGATAACGTTGTCAGAATTTTGAATTAGCTGATCATTACGCGTCTTTTTGGCGGCTTTTACTACTCGATTAAAAATTATTGAATATTTATTGTAATATTCTTGAAGAGAAAAGAAGCGAAGAGTACGGAAAAGGGTTCTCTTCGTTCTTGATGATATAACAATGTCTTTAGTTAACCGACTTTTCGAAATTGTTCGGGTTTTATTATTTTATTTATATTGAACTATTTTTGAAAAATGGAGTCAAATTGTGTCAATTTATGTTCCGAATCTGCTGCTTCAAATATAGGTTCCCAATTCACGCTGTAGCTCTTCAGCAAACTTCATTAAATTTCTAGTTGAAAAATTTAGTCCTATTCTCAATGCAGTTAACGTCTTCAATTTTAATAGTCTACAGGTTGTGACCTGAGAAATCTATTATGAGATTATCTACTGAAAATTTATTTGAGATTATAATTTAGTAAAAAATTGTGAATGCATGTTGATGTGGGCCCATCTATTACAGGTACGAAGTTATTATTTTAACAACGAGAGAAACGCGTGTGTCTTACGTGGGCTGCTGGAAAATTTTCTGGAATCTACTAGGTCTAGAATTGTTAGCGTTTATCAACTGTCATATTTGAAAAATTTGACGTTTTTCGCCTAGAATTCTATTGACAGTTCCTATCCAAGTGAACTAGTTTTGTTTCTACAGCATTTGAGAAAAAGTAATTTTGTGGAAACATGGAAATCTGGGGTGAAAACTTTCGTGCCATGATTTTTTACGATATCAAATGTGGTCTAACGCCGAAACAATGCCTCGATCGGCTTCATTTGGCTTTGGGAGATGAAGCACCATCAAAGAGCAGTGTTTATAATTGGTTTGCCGAATTCCAGCGTGGACGTACCTATCTCAGTCACGAATTTCGTGAAGGTCGTCCATCAACATCTGTTGTTGCCACTAATGTAGATGCAGTGCGTGAATGCTTGAGCGAGATCGACATGTGACATACCATGAGATTCAAGCATCCTTACGCGTTGACATGAAAGCAATACACCAGATTTTACATGATCATTTGAACGTACGAAAGCTTTGCAGTCGTTGGATCCCACACAATTTAACAGAAGGGCAAAAGCAGGGTCGTGTCAAATGGTGCGAAGAAATGCTCAAGAAATTTAATGGAGGTCGTTCAAATTTAGTCTATAACATCATTACTGGTGACGAAACGTGGATCTATTCGTACGAGCCAGAAAGTAAACAACAATCTACCGTTTGGGTATTTCAAAATGAACCTAAACCAACAAAAGTTGTCCGTTCACGCAGTGCTGCGAAACAAATGATTGCTTGTTTCTTTGGTTTAACTGGACTTGTAGCAACCGTGGCTTTAGAGGATCGAAAAACCGTGAATGCTGATTGGTATACTACAATTTGTTTGCCGGAAGTCATCGATCAAATAAGAAAAAACAATCGAAATCGACGAATTATTCTCTATCATGACAACGCCAGCTCTCACTCAGCCCGTCAAACAGTTGATTTTTTGTCCAACAAAAATGTTGAATTAATGACTCATTGTCCATATTCACCTGATTTATCACCTAATGATTTCTTTTTGTTCCCAAATATCAAAAATAAAATGCGTGGTGAGCGATTTTCGTCGGCTGAAGCAGCGGTTGAAACATTCCGGACACTGGTATCTGAGGTACTATCTTTAGAGTGGAAAATGTACTTTAGAAATTGGTTCGAGCGTATTCAAAAGTGTATTGACGTCAAAGGCGTATACTTCGAAAAACAATGATACCGTTTACCAAATTTCATAGGCGTTTTTTCATACCGTTTCCAGAAACTTTACCAGCAGCTCACGTACACAAAGTTCTTGTGATGAACTGACAGTACAGAGCCACATTACCGCAATAGAAAATTTACAGTTGTACAATCAACTCTTCTTGTTTCTTGTTTCGATATGGAAAGATTTTCAATGTAATTAGTTGACCTCGACCTCCGGAATATTTCGTCACGTTGCGTCATACAGCAAGAGCGCCGTAAATTATTTTAATAATCCCAATGCACAATGTGCCGGATCGGTGCGTTTTTACGGCACTACTGAAACGATGGCGTGAACATACGCCAGTCCCTTCCTTAGTTATAATATACGGGTGTTCCATTACTAAGTAACTGAGCCACCCTCAGTTGACGCATGTTTTACATAATGTCTTAACAGGTATGCGGTGATTTTATTGTAATGTAGTTTCTGTCTTTTGTAATTGCTATCATTAAACTGAAAATAAAATATTAACTATCACCAACAAATTTAACAAGATATCTATATGGCCTTCCCGTCGTTGGTGAGGCAGACGTCTCATCGTCAACAGCATGTCAAAGCGTATTAAGAATTATAATTTAAACCATTTGTTTCTTTTACATTTGCAAATGTAGGGCGGAAATTTTCAAATTGTAGCAAGAAGTTTTAAATAATTCTTGCGTTTTCAGAAAACGTGAATGTAGTATCTCCAATCCCTAGTGAATACATACGCGTCGAAACGTGTACAAAAAGCATCCAAGAACGCTCAAAGTTAACAGACGGGAAAGTAAACTGGCGTCAGTTGTCACATTTTAAAACTTGGTCGTAAACCTCGGATACATTTTTTTGTGTTTTATTGCAGTTTTTTTTCTGTTTCTTTTATGGAAGTCCGAGAGCACACCATAAACCGGAATTTTATTTGCAATATGTCGGGCGAGCGCGCGCGCGCGTGTGCGAAACACAAAAGCCAACGTTCGAACGAACGCAAATATTTGTCGTCGAGGACGTCTTTTCCTCGTCGAAAGTTTCCAAAGTAATATACGACGCAATATAAGTCGCAGTTATGAAAACCGTTTAATTTTTGCGTGCGGAAAAGTTGCCGCTTTACGACTTGTATTACACCCCAAAAACCTGCTAGATTTTATGAAATACCAAGAGGGTGCGTTCTCATAAATTTCACATTGAGTGCCAAGGAGTTGCGACATCGCTTTCTGTGATTTGGCTTCTATTGAAAATGACGATGTCTTTTACACTCTCGTAATTTTCTTGACGTGAAATGAAATTTTGGTAAGATTCTCTGAGATATTCTTAGTAAATGATTATGAGGTTTCCCTGTCCAAGGTAAATCCCCTAAGTTTAAGAGATTCTGCTTGGAAAAGGCGCAGCATCTTTTGAATGACGTTCAGGTCTGTTTAAACCAAAGTCTTACAAAACTGTAGTAGGGTTACTTTATAACATTGGCCACGAAGCAGTAATTGGCGAACGCACTCAAATAATGACTACATATACTACGCCCGCCAACAAAATCTGGGACCACTCTCTACATGCAATTTTGAATTTATTAATTTGAATGCAGCTTTAAACCATTCATCTTGCAATTTAGAACTTGTTTCTATGGTAATGCAAAAACACGTCGTTAGATTTACAGTAGGACATATTACATGTCTCAGATTTTTTTGGCGGACATAGTATATACATATGCATCAAATTTGGCGACATGACTCTAACGTAATGTTAACGTATAATAAAAGAACCAATTTAAAAATGGGTTTTCTTCCTATTGTCCACTATTGACACATCGCACATACGTGGGCTGCTGGAAAAGTTTCTGGAAACGGTATGAAAAACGCATATGAAATTTGGTAAACGGTATCATTGTTTTTCGAAGTATTGGCTTTTAACGTCAATACATTTTTGCATACGCTCGAACCAATTTCTAAAGCACGTTTTCCACTCTAAAGAAACTCAGAAACCAGTGTCCGGAATGTTTCAATCGCGGCTTCAGCCGACGAAAATCGCTCACCACGCATTTTATTTTTGATATTTGGCAACAAAAAGAAATCGTTAGGTGATAAATCAGGTGAATATCGACAATGAGTCATTAATTCAACATTTTTGTTGGACAAAAAATCAACTGTTTGACGGGCTGAGTGAGAGCTGGCGTTGTCATGATCGAAAATAATTCGTCGATTTCGATTATTTCTTCTTATTTGATCGATGACTTCGGCTGACTTCTGAACTTGAGCACTAGACTCCAGTTTCAGACTTTACTACAAGACTCGAAAACTAAGAGAATTCCAAATTCGAGTATTGGAGTCGAGTACTGTACACGAATACTGGACTCGAGTCTGAGACAAGAGTTCAGTATTCGAGTACTAGCTCCGAGTGCTAGATTCCGAGTGCTGGACTCGAGTACGGGTCTCAAGTACTGGACTCATGTCCCAGAATCAAATTCAGAATCGATTCTTTTCTTAACGAGTTGGCACACCGCTAGTTCCAATGTTCCGAGAAAGAACGAAAATGGCATTTAATGCACATTCTGTCGAAAAACTTTTTAAAAAATAGTTGTGAAAGTATTCTGCACATTTTGAATTATACTTTACTAAGTTACACACCAAATTTGTTTTTCTTTCTTTTGGTGGAATAGCGACGTTATGTGACTGCTTCGCTGAATTATATAAATGAACCACTGAAATATTCTTCTGATATCAAAATTCCACAGAGCGATTACTTTAACAATTATGTCGTGTTCTGGCCATCAATAATAAAACGTACTGGTCCAACCATTATATAGAACTACAACTGCATCTAATATCGCTAATGAACACTGCTCTTTGTATAAGGGTACCCCCTAAGGTTGATCTCTACCTTCTGCAGGGCCAACTTAGAAAATAGCTATCACTAGTATTCCCCTGCTAGGATAACCTTTAGCCCGCTGTAGGTAGTGTAATGGGAACCAAGGGAAAACACACGAGGTTCCCTCCTCACAGTCCACTGGGGGAAAACGCACCCAGTAGGTTTCAGGAATGCTGCAACGACCCGCCCGCATAACATGGACTAGCAAACAATTAACTGGTACGTGGGCTGCTGGAAAAGTTTCTGGAAACGGTATGAAGAAACGCATATCAAATTTGGTAAACGGTATCATTGTTTTTTCGAAGTATTCGCCTTTGACGTCAATACACTTTTATATACGCTCGAACCAATTTCTAAAGCACGTTTTCCACTCTAAAGATGCTACCTCAGAAACCGGTGTCCGAAATGTTTCAACCGCTGCTTCAGCCTACGAAAATCGCTCACCACACATTTTATTTTTGATATTTGGGAACAAAAAGAAATCATTAGGTGATAAATCAGGGGAATATCGACAATGAGTCATTAATTCAACATTCTTATTGGACAAAAAAATTAACTATTTGACGGGTTGAGTGAGAGCTGGCGTTGTCATGATGGAGAATAATTCGTCGATTTCGATTGTTTCTTCTTATTTGATCCATGACTTCCGGCAAACAAATTGTAGTATACCAATCAGCATTCACGGTTTTTCGATCCTCTAAAGCCACAGTTGCTACACGCCCAGTTAAACCAAATAAACAAGCAATCATTTGCTTCGCAGCACTGCGTGAACGGACAACTTTTGTTGGTTTTGGTTCATTTTGAAATACCCAAACGGTAGATTGTTGTTTACCTTCTGGCTCGTACGAATAGAACCACATTTCGTCACCAGCAACGATGTTATAAACTAAATTTGAACGATTTCCATTGAATTTCTTGAGCATTTCTTCGCACCATTTGACACGACCCTGCTTTTGTGCTTCTGTTAAATTGTGTGGGATCCAACGACTGCAAAGCTTTCGTACGTTAAAATGATCTTGCAAAATCTGGTGTATTGCTTTCATGTTAATGCGTAAGGATGTTGGAATCTCATGGTATGTCACATGTCGATCTCGCTCAAGCATTTAACGCGCAGCATCTACATTAGTGACAACAACAGATGTTGATGGACGACCTTTACGAAATTCGTGACTGAGAGAGGTACGTCCACGCTGGAATTCGGCAAACCAATTATAAACACTGCTCTTTGATGGTGCTTCATCTCCAAAAGCCAAATGAAGTCGATCGAGGCATTGTTTCGGCGTTAGACCACATTTGAAATCGTAAAAAATCACAGCACGAAAATTTTCACGCGAGATTTCCATGTTTACACAAAATTACTTTTTCTCAAATGCTGTACGAACAAAACTAGTTAATTTGGATAGGAACTGTCAATAGAATTATAGGCGAAAAACGTCAAATTTTTCAAATATGACGGTTGATAAACGCTAACAATTCTAGACCTACTAGATTCCAGAAATTTTTTCAGCACCCCACGTACAACAAAAACTTTTACAACAGTTGCCTGTTGAAGAAGATAGAAAGCATTTTATATCAATTCTGCAACAGACGTGTATAGAAACATGCTCACAAAGATTCCAACAATTTGTACTGCTCTGTCTTTTCCGACCAGCTGTAATCGAAGCGTACCTTTTTGCCGGATTGCGATTTGTGGGTCCGTGACAATTCTGTGTACAACAATTTGGTGCATAACAATTCGGTGTACGCCAATTGGGTGTATGCGACAAACGGGTGTATGCGACAGTTTGATGTATGACAGTTTGATGTATAACAATTTGGTGTATAACAATTGGGTGTACGACAATTCGGTGTACGACAATTGGGCCTACGACAATTGAGTGTACGACAGTTGGGTATATGATAGTTGGGTGTATGACATGAGTACGACAGTTGGGTGTATGATAGTTGAGTGTATGACAATTGGGTGTACTTCAACAGTTCGATGTACGACAATTTAATGTATGACTAGTCGGTGTACAGGACACTTAACTTTTTCATTTGGCGCTACTTGATTCCTGAACTTGAACTGATGTTTAAAATTCAGCGATTCTCATTTTTCCAATTGATCATTCCTGAAAATAGTAATAGATCTCTTCAGTTCAACCCCTCAAATAATTACCGCCAATATGTTTTTTCTTTTCGCATTTATAGAGAAATAAATCGTTATGATTCAAAAATTCAACTATTTAAATATGATTTAAAAATTAATCTTCTTGCAAAATTAAATATGAATAATTTTACAAAAAGACCAATTTTACAATAAAATTTAAGTGGTATAAAATTTGGAGTATCAAGGAAAAATTTTATCTTTTCGCATTTATAGAGAAATATAAAATTTTTCCTTGATACTCCAAATTTTATACCACTTAAATTTTAATGTAAAATTGGTCTTTTTGTAAAATTATTCATATTTAATTTTGCAAGAAGATTAATTTTTAAATCATATTTAAATAGTTGAATTTTTGAGTCATAACGATTAAAAACTGTCGTACAACGAATTGTCATACACCCAACTGTCGTACACCGAATTATCGCGTACACCCAATTGTCGCACGCACCCTCCGGAATACTATTATTTTTCGAATCTCGATCGTTCATTTCATATTTATATACTTTTTGGCAAAAAAAATTCCATTACATACTGTCACTGACAATTCAATTCAAGTTAATTAATTTCAATTTCATTATCACAACTTAATTCAGTTAATTTTAATTTAACCGGTAGTTTTCGCTAGTTTTAATATTTCGTTAACGTCTGAGTCACTTTATTCGATTATTTTTTAATACTGTTTATGATAAATGTGTGATACGTGGTACGTACGTATCAGTTAATGTTGATGATGAAATATTTTAAGGTATTTTTGAATTATGAATTTAAATCACATCAAAGTTTGACATTACCATAATTTAGTTTAAAAACTACTTTTGGCATTACCGTTTATGACCTGCTTTCTTGTCATTTCTTGTTGCACTTTTTGAATTTTTGTCTTAGACACCTCCACCTTTTTTAAAACTGAAGTTAATTAATGGTTGGATGTAGCATATACCGTAGGTATTTGTGCTTCGGTGGGCACCTACCGGTAATTTATTTTAAAATATGTCGCTTTATTAGTTTTCCTTCTTTTCTTCCACGACCTATGTCTTCAAAATTTTTGAGCTTACCGCCGTCGTGTCCAACCGTGACGACAACAATTCATCTACCGGGAACCAGTATACGCAGATAAGAACCGCCTTGTTATATGTACACAACTCGACTTCCATCCAACATGGGTATCTTTGTTGAACATAACTATTAGCGTCCAACCCATAACAAATTTTTTGGAGGCATAATGGATGTCTCTTTTTTAACGAGACTGTTACTGGCGAAAGGTATCGAAATCAAATGCAATACCCTTCTTTGAACAACTGCATGATGATGAAATATGACACAGGTATTTCCAACAAGATAGTACAACCACGCATACAGTACATGCAACATTAGTTTATAATCAAGAATTTTTTGATTATCGCGTGATAAGTGTAGGAAGGACCTAGCAAAGATTCAATTTATTAAAATCGTTTACGCACAATAAATTTTGTCCTAAATCTACTGATTACAATAAATCATGTACGGATTCAATAACAAACGTTGTTTGTCTTCGAGCAGATTAATAAACCAGGCACATCATCTGCAAAGGGTAATAACGCAGTCGCAAATTCCGTCTACAAAGCCGCCCAGTTAATGTTAATTATGTATTAGGAGGGCCGGAGGGAGGTAATAACACAAAGACCGACTATCACGGGATGTATCGATTTAGTGGTTCTCCGGAGGAAACGAGGGGATGCAGCTTGTTTTGCTAGAAACAAAGTAGTAATCGTTCTTATTTCCTTTACGATGTGTCATTTCTAACATTTCTTTTTGCGTAGTGCTTATAGTACATATCTGTAAATGAATTTTTGAAATCATCGCCCTCTAGTTAACACATGAAATAGTCAACCGGGAAACACTGTTTCCCAGTCGAGTAGACCAGGAAATTACGTCAAAAACACTGGCCCTTTGGAGTATTCTTAAATAAACTAGTGTTGAAAAGGGAGAAATCGTCAAAAAATTTTGTCATTTGACGCAATGTCAAAACTGAAGCATGTCTTGCCTAATTTAACACTTTTGGTTTGCCATGACATGAAATTATATGAAAGTATTTGCAATAAAATTTTTATATTCGTTTCAAAAAATATAATACTAAACTCTTGCAGGATTTATTATCCCGAGATAATGATTCTGCACTCTGTTCATAAATAACTGTTGAGTCTAACATTAAGTGTGTTCTTTTTACCGCAAATCTCACTTCAACTCAAACGTCGTTTCCGTTAGCGCGAACAAGTAAGTTTGAACGTGTTTCAACCTGGCAACCAATGGGAGTGCACGAGTGACAAAGTAAGAGATCGAAATCACAGTTCATACTTGTTCATGCCAACGGATATGACGTTGTATCTGAGTTGAGATGAGATTTGTGGCAAAAAGAACACGCCTATTGTTATAAATTTAATTTAAGTTACTAACAAATAAGACATTTCAACCACGTTTAGAACAGAATTACCTCGACAGCCACCTGGTATAGCGCTGGGGGCCGTCCTTACTGGGACACCTGGTATACGTGTAATTTAAAAATTTGCCTAAAATTAATAATTATGCAAATGACTCCCAAATTTATTATTCGTTCGCTTCCGAAGAAACCACTTCTGCAAATGAGTACAAATATTAACACCGACTTGGAAAGTCTTTCAAAAGATTCTATTCCCTGCAGTTAAATCCGAAAAAAACTGGAAATTCTGTCTGGGAGGCGACTTTGTCGGAGGTAAAATGAGAACTATCTGTCTCTTTTTATTAACAATGAACCAATCACTTTTACTAGTCATGCTAGAAACGTGGAGCTGATCATTAATTAAGATTTAACAAACATATTGAGCAATGTGTTGAAAAAGCTTTTCGAAATTTGAAATTGCATTACGGCCGCAAAACAATTCCAAATAAAATATCTTTGGTTCTTTCAACATTTTTGTTTGCTGATCATACGGTCTAGGTCTAAATGCTGATACCCTTAAAGCGTATACAACGTGCACAAAACTCCTGTGTGAGATTTATTTGTGGATGACGGGGACGAGACCATGTTAGTCAACATTTCAATGGAATTGATTATTTAAACATGTCAAATCGACTAAAATTATATATGAATCTTTTTATTTAAATATAACAAGACATGCAAAGTTTATACAATAAAATGAGTTTTACAACGGACATTCATAATATCGACATAGAGACATAAACACGTAATTACTCCTCCTTCATATAAAACAGCTTCATTTAAACGATCACTTACGTTCAACGTTTCATCGTACTTTAACTGTTTACCTTGGGCAGGCGGGTGGCTCAGCTGTTAGACTAGCTTACTTATAAAGTCATGTCACTCGTCGGCGTGGGTTCGAATCCCACAAGGGTCAGCATTGAATCACCGAATTCGTTAAAATAAAAAGAAAATAGGATTATAGAAACAAGTATTATTATTACTATTACGCCCAAGTCCAAAACTGTGGTTTGATACTTAACCAGCAGTTAATAAATTGCTGGTTTAATCCCCTAGGAAACCATTGTGGCGACAATGGTTTCCTAGGATATTAACCGACAGTTAAATTTATCAGGAGGTGGTAAGATCGGGTCTTAATCGGACACTGAGCAACTCAGTCTTTAGTGAATGGCATTTTACGGGTTAATTTTGTTGTTTATAATAACCAAGTAAACGATAAATTATGGATGAAGTTGATTCTTGTCCGATGAAAATTGTAAGTAAAGTTTTTTTAAACTTGAAACGGACAAACTTATGAAGGGAAAACACTCAACGTTTCGCTATTATCAACAGCGAAACGTTGAGTGTTCTCCCTTCATAATTTTCTTTGCTTCAAGTTAAAAAAAACTTTTTACTGATAAATTATGGGAACAGACAGTGCGGATTTAGCACTTAAGAAGCCCCAGGTGGATTTCAGTCTTGTGGCCCTCCTCCAATTATTTTCAGTACTACTTTTTTTTCATCTAGTGTCTTTTAAAAAGTCTGCAACGAATGAAAGTTTGTTTAAAGCTTTTCTTGTTTGAAACTTCAAAAAGTATTGTAATTTAAGATAAAATTTTACTTTGCCATAACAATTTCTACAATTTTATTTTAAATGCGTTACATTTTTTTCAATATGAATGAACATGCAATAAGAAAACAAAAATTTTCGTAACGTACTGAAATAATTGTTCCGAAAAACCAAATTAATCAATTAAATAATTGAGGAACAACAATATGTTCAGTCTTTCTCAATTCCTGTTATGTCTTTATTTATTTGGCGCAGTTCGGCTAAGCTGCTCTTCCAGTCACCCAGGTTACAAATAAAACTATAATATAATATACTGTGTGTCCCAGATAATATTTCCAGCATGGGGACCTCGCTTATAAAGTATTTTTTACGCAAAAAAATTATTATGGAAAAAAGAAATTGGAAATTTTAGTTTTTTTTTGATCCCAATGGAATTTTCGCAAATTCAAAGCAGTTCGTCATGGTGTGTCATCGTTCAGAATCTTTTATTGGATGCCAATGAAACCTATGCCACGGGTTAACTAAACATATACAGTGCGTCCACGACTCGAGTTGACAAGAGAAGCTTTTTTAAAGTATCTACAGAAAGAGAAACAATGGTTAACTTTAAAATTTGAACTACAGTTCATCTATAAAATAAATTAAATTTCTTAATTTTAGGTTGCAGAAACTAAAGAATTTTTTTTATTGCATATTGATTTTAAACGAAAAAAATTCTACTGTTCGAGCGACTCAGAAAACAATGACAAATTGATTTTTTTTTGCTACAAGGTATCTGAAATCTTCGAGTTTGTTGTAATAACCAAAAAATATCGATTATTGTTTTAAGCAATTGCATTTTCTCGAGAAACTTCAGAAACTACACTCAGATTTGAATCACGAAGCACACAGTAACTAAAAATTTCAAATTTTTTAAATTTAAGGCTGTAATAGAAAACAAAGCAAGCAACTTCTTCAAATAAAGAAACTTTTTACAGTTAAGTTTATTTTTATGCAAAAAAATATTTTCATTATAAATTCTAAAAATTTAGAACGAATTTATAAAAAAAATGTATTTTTTTGTACAAAATTAAGAACGAAAAGTTTTTTCCTTGTTTGAAAGGCTTACTTATTTTTTACAACATCAAATTTAATTCAGTTTTGAATTAATGTTGTAAGAAAACAAAGTAAGCGCAACTCTTTAAAGCAGTATTTTTATTTTATGTTTTTATCTACGCATATTAAATTATTATCCAGCAACGATATTAAAGACAGGTGTAGAAAATTATAAATTAAATAATTTATTTTATTTGTTACTCTTTTTTTAATCTGTTTGAGGCCCCCTCATGCGCCTGTGCGGAAATCCGCCACTGAGAACAGACCTGTAATATGTTACGGGCTCGTATAAAGGACCTGTAAAATTTTACAGGCTTGTAGAAAAGCAAATTGTCCGTTTACACCACCATGACTGCTTACACCACCATGACGGCGTCTAGCTAGAAATAAACTCTTCGATAAAAAAATTTTCACCAAAAAATTAAAGTAAATTAATTTAAAATGGCCATGTGAAGGTAAAAATAAAAGTTTGTACGCGATAGGCTTTGCAATTAATCTTCACTAGGTTCATTGGGTATAAACTTCTAGCTAGCCCGAAAAGTTTAATTTACAAAGCTTGACACGTAAATAACTGTAACAATTCTATTACCCAATACGCATGTTCGGTGCATTTTTACAGCGCTACTGAAACGATGCACAGTGGTTAAAACGCCTAATCTAGCTGTGCAAAATTCAGTGCATAAAAGTTTTTTGATTTTAACGATTTGAAAAATAGTTTTTAAATAAAATTTATCCATTTTCACTATCAGATTCGGTTTTCCTCGTCCCAGATTGACTCCAAGAAAAAAATTCTAATTATTCGAGTTACTAAGGACAGGGCTTTGAAATTCAGATGTAAAAAGCAATAAACGAAATTATTAGCCTAAACATGTGTTATTTTTAAGATTTTGTTGCAATTTCTGTTTTCCAAAGCTTTCCTCTACAGGTAATATGAACATTGAAGATATGATGTTTCTTCTTTTAAATCAACTGGCACGCTGTTGAAGTTTATTACATAGTAACCACTCATATCCATTTTCGGCATTTTCGAGTTTACAAAATTACGAATGACGTCACAGTTCCAGATTATGACGTCATAGTCCAAGATTATGACGTCACAATTGAAGATTATAACGTCGCAAGAAAAATGAAAAACGCCAGTTTGTGGTAAATAAGTAGCCATTTAATTTTTATTTAAAACATTTTTTGTAATACCTATAATAGCGGCTCTATCATCGCATCAATCTTCCTTACTGTTTATTCACACTGTATATTTGTTTGCAATTTCTTGCACATACTTTCTTATTAATTAAATAAAAATATTTGTTGTGCTTGTTCGTAAATACATTTCAACTCGAATATAAGCGGATTTGAGTGATTACTACATAATAAATTTCAACAGCGTGTTAGTTGACATAAAAGATTCATTTAAATTCATTTAAATTTTAAAATAATGGCTATTCAATGTTCATATTACCTACAGGAGAATTATTCACAGTTCTGGAAAACACAAGTCCCAATAGAATCTTAAAAACAAGGCGCAAACTTTCAGGCTTAAGAAAAAACGAACATGAGCGTTTCGTTTACGGTTTTGTGTATTTGGGTTTGAAATTCCCGCTCTAAAGTTACTTAAATAACTACAAATTTTATGATGTCGTCTTAGTAACTTCCAAAGTATATTACATAAAAAAACTTCAACGTTTTGAAATCGGTACTGTTTACTTTTATATTTTTGCACAGCTAGATTAAGCATTTCGACCACTGTGCGATGGCGTGGTATGTCAATATTACGTTTAGTCATAATGAACCAGTTTGTGTAATAGTAATAATATTTAACGGGGAGTCGATTAGGCCCAGCTCACTAGGCCGAGCTACTTGACTAATATAAACTGGTCTTTAAACTGTGTGACAGCGTCTGCAAGCACCAAAAACGTTATATATACTTTCCTGTATCTCCGGCTAAAATATTTTACTAACAAAAACGCGCTAAATCCACATTGATCGCGGTTCAGAAATTTTTGGCAGGGGCCTGCGCCTAAAAATACCATGCTCAGAAGTTTTAATTAATTTTCGGTAACGGACCGTAACAATTTACACCATAAATTAAATACGATAGCGATTTTAATTAATGGAATCTGCGTCGGCGTTAGGAGGAGCCCTCGCGTAAAGACGTAAACAATTTTGGCGTTAAACCGCATTGTAATAAAAAGTAAACTAAAAATGAACAAACGTCTAGCTTTACCTGCAATTACGCTGCTTATCACTGGTAAACAAATGCTGCCTTTTTTATTCAAGTTGTGGAAATCAGAGATTTTACTCACCCATTTACTTACCTGAAACAAATAAAACGAATTAAACAATTATTGCTTTTCCGACAGTTTTTTTATAATATACATAGGTACAAGGAAGTATATTATACAACGGGAGAACTTCTTTATTACTGATTTCGCAGAAAATTTTATTGTTTGACATATTTTTTCCCTTGATTAAAATATTAGCGAGTTTGAAGTTTGAACATTTGATAATCAATTTCTGTTGTCAAATTAATTTTCATATTTAAGGTCTCTAAAATACGGTGTCCAAAATTTGTTGCATACTCTCTTGGACACGTTGTATGTATACGAATTCTAATCAAAGTGTATACAGCGTGGCTCTAAACCTACGTCTTTAATTGAAACTACAAATAGTGGCCAAGAAAACAAGCAAAATTTGTTATACAACTATTGGTCAGATAGCAATAACAAAACAGATAAAAATTATTTTACTTTTTCATAGAAATTATTTTGAGGGTCGCTGAATGCAGCTTAAATATTCCGGTGGAGCTTGGTTTTCAACTATTCTCCGACGATCGGGGCCAAAAGAAGTCGTAAAAATGCAGACCATGACCTAATGCACAGATATTGTACTTAAGGCAGGTCAAGTATCGTGTTTTTTGTTAATTTTAAAAGCAGATAAATTTTGTAACTAAGTAAGTTCTTAATAGTTTAAAATATTCTGTGCGTGTTGCATTAATTGAAGATTAGTTTTGTGCTAATCCGTTCTTTAACAGTTAAATTTAGAAAAATCAATCTAAAGGCGATCAAAAAAGAAGAAATTCTTACATCATATTAGTTTGTAAATTGCTAATTTACAATGTTGATTACTACAGTTATTGTATATGTACAGCGAAAATAAATTCGTTTCTTTATTAAAACTTCGAATAAACGACGAAATAAACGTCTGCACTAGGCGAGAGCTTTTACGTCTTTATGGTTTAAGCCGACGCAGAAATTCAGATTCAATATTATCCTTATAAAAACATGTATTTTGTGTTGGAATGTAAACAAAAACACCGATGAGAAGTTAGCAATAAAATTATGAAATTTCAAAACGCTGCCACCGCTAAAATAACGATCACAGATCAATAACATTTAATCTATTACAAAGAGTATAATGTGTAGATTCCCCTCATATGAAGAAACTGAAAAAATATTTGATATTAAGTTAACTCTGACTATTTAAACCAGCATAAGTCATTATTCATATATTGCATCAAAACAATTGCTTTCACTGAAAATTTTCACACAGTCATAAAGCAAACATACATATCTATTTAATAATGCCTTTAGAAAGTTTTAGCCGGTTGATTTGAAGTAATTAGAAATTAATTAAAAGTGACGCTCAGACCAATGAAACAGTACCAACTTCAAATGTTCATAACTTTCCATTCCGCACTTGCATAAAAACTCTGTTTGCAGATAATGAAAGCACGGATCGAAATCTATCGTTTAAATCATCCTCTGAGTTTTAGCCGGATGATTTGAAGTAATTAGAAATTAATTAAAAGTGACGCTCGGACCAATGAAACAGAGTACCAATTATTACATAGTAATAAGTTGTGACATTGGCAAGAGTAAAACAATATTAACTTTACATTGTCCCTTCTGAATTATTTTGTACTTAAAAAATCGAGATTTGTACAAACAGTAAATATTTCATGGCTATTACGAAAAGTATTGATTTTATAAGTACGAATTTAAACGGGTCCAAACCAAAAAGTAGAAGTAATTCTTGCAATTTTCGATCTGCTTATTCTAAATTAGGGTTATGAGAAATGTATTATGAAGAAATCAAAAACAATAACACGATATCTTAAGTAAAAAAGGCCTGGCACAGAAACGTGAAAAATCGTTTCAAATTTTCTTGTGCATGCAACAGGTAAAAACACAAGAGCAAATTTTATTCTATTGAATATTTAAATGAATAAGCTAACCATTCGGATGAGTTAACTGACAAATGTCCATTAGCTGCTTCAGATCTTTAGCAAAACTGAGAAATCTTCTTTTTTTCTGAAGTATTAGGTCGAAGAGAATAATCTCTGGTAACCAAGAAACACATTTTGTAAATACTTATCGAATCCTACTACAATTTTGTCTAGTTTGCCCAACAATTCCAAATTACAATTTTTTTTTTTGTAATTTTCGTACCCTAAATAAGTGCTATTTTTAGCCACACAACAAATCAATAATAAAAAAGTTTCCCATATGGTGCGAACGTTTTAGCTGTCACTGTATACAGACTGTTCAAAAATAACTCGGCACTATTGCTAACTTTTTTATTATTAAAGTTACAGATCCAGTTAAATTAGCAAACTAATAGTATTTTTTGCGCTGATTGCAACGATGAATACAAACAAAAAAATGAACAACGCGTTTACGAAATAAAGAGAATAGAACACTTTCTTTTAAATGGAACACGCTGTATATTATTTGACCAATCGATAGAGAATAAAATTCTGAGTTAAAATTGATTTTTATCATTTTATCGGAAATTAATAAATAAAGAAGATATTTTGATTTTTTACAAATTCATTAAGATGGCTGTGTTTCAAGAACAAAACATTTGAAAACCGTGTATGTATTTGAAAACATTAATTTTGGTTTATTTGTTTATTATAAAAGATGGTTTTGTCTGAGTAAAAATCTTTTAATAAAACGAATTTTCATAAGATGCATGCTGTGGGCCAGAAAATGCATCTTATAAAAATTCTTGTTAAAGAATTGTTAAAGAATAATTTTAATTCAGAATTTTATTCTCTATCGATTGGTCAAATAATATACAGGTTGTTCTATTAAAAAAAAAGTGTTCTTTTCCCTTTATTTCATAATCGCGATGTTCTATTGTTTTTGTTGAATGCATCGTTGCAATCAGGACGAAAGATACTACTAGTTTGCTGATTTAATTATATCTGTAACTTTAATAATAAAATAGTTTGCAATAGTGCCGAGTTATTTGTAAACGGTCTGTATAGGGTGATCAGAGTTTCCAATATACAGTGAGTCCCAGTGATTCTCAGTAATCGCGAATGATTAAAGCTTAAATAAAAATACAAAGATGTACAAATAATATGTGGGAAGAAGAAAAATTTGCAAATAGAAAAGATGGTTGGAGATAGATGTCTAAAAATATCGATTCACGATTCGAATAATGCTCTTCTGAATTAAGAGAAAATCCAATATAAACCGCAAGTTTTAACAAATTTTCAGCATTAAATGTGTTATTTAACGAGGTATCCAAAGGGGTACTTTGCTACTTGAATTTTTATTTGAATTATCCATTACTTTTGGGAAACACTGTATACATACAATAACTTCATAATTATTAAGGTACGAAATCGTTTAAATCATCAGCAATAATGAACCCACAATTAAGCGGCGATACCAAAAAAACAATTACGCATCGCGTTCTCATAATATGAAATATTCCGTATTTTTTGTTGTGAAACAAAGGAATAGTAAATTTTAAATATAAAATACTCTTTACTACTTAACCTCAGAACAAATAATAAAGGAGTTATTGCGATATTTGTACTCATCATTAAAAAAATCATTAAAAATCTGCTACAATTTCGGCCCTAATTTAGGCCTCATCAGAAGAAGAACATATCGAGAATTCCAACGTAATTTGACTGATCCGGTCAGCTTACGCATGGACAATGCTTAATTACTAATCTTGAGTAAAAGCAGTATATTTTTGCAAATTTGAACGACTTCGTACCTTCCACAATAACGAAGTTGTTGTGTGCCTATAACAAAAACTTTGAACACCCTGTGTACTCAATGCGAACTTCAGACCTTGGTCATAATTCACAAAGCGCAAAGTAAAGTTTTTTTTTATTGTTGCAAACGTCACAATTTATTAATTTCTAAATACTTCAAACCAACTGGCTAAAACTCAGAGGGTGGTTTAAACGATAGATTTCGATCCGTGCTTTAATATTTTGCAAACAGAATTTTTATGCAAGTGCGGAATGGAAAGTTATGAACATTTGAAGTTGGTTCTGTTTCATTGTTCCGAGCGCCATCTTTAATTAATTTCTAATTACTTTAAATCAACCGGCTAAAGCTTTCTAAAGGCATTATTAAATAGATATGTATGTTTACTTTATGACTACGTGAAAATTTTCAGTGAAAGCAATTGTTTTGGTGCGATATATGAATAATGACTTATGCTGGTTTAAATAGTCATAGTTAACTTAATATCAAATATTTTTTCAGTTTCTTCATATGAGGGGAATCTACACATTATACTCTTTGTAACAGATTAAATATTATTGATCTGTGATCGTTATTTTAGCGGTGGCAGCGTTTTGAAATTTCATAATTTTATTGCTGGAATTTTATTGCTAACTTCTCATCGGTAACAAAAACATAGTTTATTGCATGTACAGGCAATCTAATTTATTTAAATTTTTCATCATACTCATACTCTAATTCTTGCTTTCCGTCTTTACAATAGGAATAGTGTCTGCTCTTGCAATACTTATTCTGCAGCTATTACTGCGATAATTAAAAAGCAATTTCACGCATTTTCAACGCAGTTACAAAACTAGCGTACGAAGATGTTTAATTACTTCAGCAAAAATCTAACGAAGATTAGTTACTCGTTTTTAACATAATTGTTATTGTCTATTACAAAGAGGTGCGTAAACAAACGTTCTTACTTATCGAATGTTGAAAATACAAATAAACATGCCGATGTCCGCAAGTGAGATTCATATTCGTACACAATAAGACCTTGACAGAGTTCTTCTAAACGTAAATAAAAAGTTTTAACGCGGTTTATTGCTTTTATCGGAATAAATTGCTAAAACAAGTCGTAAACCAAGCAGAGGTTTCCAAGCAAAGGGACTGCGGTCGCTTGTGATAGGTCAGTTTTTCATTTTTGGGCAAAAAAATTTGAGATTTGGAGAATTAGTCTCTTATGTAACAAGGAACTTACAGTTTGATTTGAAAACAGAGATTCTGAGATACCCTGTATAAATTCTAATCAAGTGTATATACCAGACTCAAATGCCAAATTCGTCAAATTGCCGAAGAAAATGAGCAATCCTAGGTCTCAGCAGAAAAGTATAAAAATTTTAGAAATAAGTGCCCATTTCGGCAACAGATCTTCAAAATCTAACCAGATCGCGGATTGATCATTCGGCTGTTGTTCAAATGACAGTTGTTTAAGATTTACGGTAATGGATCCATATGCATTTACAAAATTCCCGGATTATTAGAACTGCTACAAACGAATTTCAAGTGTGAATTTTTTTTAGGCCAATTCTCACTAGGCTGCCTGTCTACAAGTGAACGTCGACCTACTCACTCATCTAATTATTAATAGGATCAGTATATTTTTATGAATTTATTAAAAAAATTAAAATTCGATATATTTAATAAACTAATTTATTTGGAGAAACACATAAACACTAATTTATTTAACGCGAAATATAAACACTTAAAGACTGTTTCCATATCCATATCATTCCATATATGTTCCTAATTTCTCGCCTTTAGTTTCGTTAGATTCTCCAGTACTGCTCGAAACCATTTCCTCTTTGGTCCTCCTTTTACCCTTCTTCCGCCTGCCTGTCTTTTCAGTGCCACTCTCGTTGTCCTGCCCTGCTCCGGCATCCTGCTTACATATCCTAATCAGCGGATTCTTTGGGATTTAATGACTGCTACTACTGACGGGGCTTTGTACAGCTGCCTTATTTCCTGATTCGTCCGTCTTTCCCATATATCACCTGTATTTTTCCCTCCATATATTTATCTAAGGATTTTTCGCTCGTACACTTCCAATTTCTATTTCCTTTTATTCAAGATCCACACTTCACAACCGTCCTGTAAGGTTAGCCAAATTACCGCTTGGTATATTCTTACTTGTTTCTTGATACCGATTTGGAGTTAAACACTTTCCTTAATGCTGCAGTATTTCTGTTGGCTTTTGTTATTTTTGCCTTTATCTCTTCTCTCCCGAGTTATTATTGCTCATGTTAACTCCGAGATATCTCACACTGTAAACATTTTTAAATTTGTACACTTTGCTATCCACCAAGCTTTTGAGGAGTAATGGCCGGTTTCACAAAGCTTTGTTAAAGCGTTGATTAACTAATCAACCGTTAAGTTTAATCAGTGTTAAAAATTTGATGCTGTTTCACAAAACAAAAAACTATTATTTTAATCTCTGATTAACTAATTGGAGTTTACGTTTGGCAACATCGGAAAATCGCCACTTTAGTGCAGTTGAATTACTTGAACATATGTTAAATAATTTTAACATGGGATACAATCTGTGATGCTAATGACATGAGAAAAGCCTAATGTTAACTTGCGGAGCTTCTTCTATTGGCAATTTAATTAACTATTTGCTTTGTCTTGCAATAAGATGAGTGACACGATGAATTATTCTACGTATCGATGGTTTCTGAAAGTATCAGGAATCAGCTGTTGAAATATTTCAATGGATAATAACGTAAGTTTATCAGCAACTGATGTGCACCATAAAATAAATTTCTTTTTGCTTGTTGTAGGTTCTAGTGTGGGACCAAAGAGTTCCATAATTCCTTTGGAAAAGCGAAACGTTAAATTCATTATCATCCAAATCATTAAAAGGATTATTTCTGTCTCTTATAAAATGAATCCTACCTTAAGGAGGCATTTCTTTATCGTCAGAGAAGAAAGTGAGGTTTCAGACATTCTAAAATAATTTTGAATTATTTGTTGTTGAAAATAATTTCCGAAATAATGTCGTAAAAATTAATCAATAAACCAAGTGAGTAAAAAGTACAGAAATGTCATTATTTTTGATATTTGACGCACGTTACATTTTTAAATAAAATTATAATTATTTTTTATATATATCTGTGGAATTTTTATATCAAGAAAGCTTTATAATAACTATGGAAAATTCACTTTTTAATCGCTGAAATGCTATCGTTTAATCTAACGCCTGATTAGACAGAAGTAAACGAAGCGTTATCTCTTAATCGAGCTTTGTGAAACACTTAACGGGGCATTAAGACTATTTGACGACCGATTAGAGAGCGAGCCGTTTAGTAATCATCGTTAATTTAATCATCGTTAAGTGCAGTTGTTTTCCTATTTAATCATTCGTTACAGAGTTAATCGGAACTTAAATATTTAACGAAGCTTTGTGAAACCGGCCATGAGTCTTCATCAGTGTTGTTGTTTCCACATCTCACCACCATGTAGTTAGTCTTCTCCTCGTTTATTTTCGTACCACTTTCTTTAGCTACCTTTTCAATTCTTTGTACAATCTCGGTAAGTCCTTTTTTACTTCTGGTTAATAGCGAAATGTCGTCAGCAAAAGCCAAGCTGATGGTGTGATGATTGTAAATACTTCCTTGCATATGAATTTTGCTTTGTCGCAGTACATTTTCCAGCGTAATGTTGAAGAATGAGGTGAATCCCCTTGTCGTACGGCATTTTTTATGCTGAAACTGTCTGATTTATAACCGTTTATATTTACTTTATTTTGATTAGTGTCAATTTCCTCAGTCGAATTATTTTTTTTGTAATTCCCAGTATTTTCATACTTTTGAACACTTTCTCCCTATTGAGCCGTTAGCATGGCTGTCTGAAGTCAATGTAGCACTAGGTTATGCTCATGACTATCTGCCAACATCTGATTAATTACGAAAATTTGGTTCGTAACCGATCTTTCATACCTGTCATACCTATCCATATGCTTCTGTAATTTTCGCAATATGTTTCATCTCTCTTCTTTAAAACTGGTATTAAAACCGCTTCATTCCACTCTTTTGGCATGCTTTCTTCTACCCAAATTCTTTTAATTAGATGAAGTATTGTTTCGTTCAGTTTTCCCCACCTACTTTTAGCATCTTGTTTATGTCATTTATCTCCTCCGCCTTTATTATGTTTGAGTCTCTTCTATATCTTCCATTTCTGATTCGAGGATCTTTCCGTTCTCTTCCGTATACTCAAGTCAAACTTGTCCGCTGGTGTGTCTGTGTTTTCATGATTCAATATTTGACCGAAATATTCCATCCATCTGTTAAGACTTCCCTCTGATTAGCTCCTCACTTTCATTTCTGCAGAATAACATTCTTTTCTTATAGCCTTTATTTTCTGTTTTTATTGCTTGGTAAAAATTCCTTACTTCTTGATTTGCAAAGTTTTCTTCTATATTTTCTATTTTCTTATCCAGATGCAGTCTCTTTTGTCCTCTACATAGTCGTTTAATTGTTTTCCTCAGATCTTCGTATTCAAAGCCAAAAACGGATAACATCCGTTTTTGGCTTTAGTCCAATGATGTTGTTGATTCTTTAAATAACCATAAGTTTAAACATTTTTGTACGTACCAGTCTTAAACTGAACTTGGTTTTCTTTTTCCAGCTGAGGTTCGGTTAACTCAAACCTTACGGGTTGTATTATTAAAAACGTTGAATCAGAGGTAAAACCATTCCTAATTTTGTAATGTTAAGGTAAAACTAAATTGTAACATCTTCCAGGAAGGTTTAAAAATAAACCGAAACTAGTCAGCTGAATGGTTTAAATTTTTTTTTTCGTTGTCCTAAACCCGATCAAATTATCTGTTTGAAAAGTTTTTTAATACTCTACGTACTGAGTAACGTGGACGATGTACATTAAATGACTATAAAACAAATAGAAATCTTTAAAAACAACCCCCACAACAGTTTATGAGGACTCAAGATATCACAAAATTGTTTGAAAAAAATTGATTAAAGCTTCCTAAAATCACTTGAAACTCTCGAGCGATATTTCTTCCGCGCCATTCAGACGCGTGGTCAGGCGCACACATTACAAAACTATGACAATCAAGTACATATACTTTGTTACGATTTGGTGAAAAACGTTCAAATTATTCTCAGTAGAAGTTGTAGGAGCTTCAAGCAAAACGAGTTTTGTTAATTTCAGCGCTGTTTCAGACTACTTCAGTGTTAATTCGGCGCGAGCGAGAAGACAATTTCACAATCAAAGTCTCATCACATCGTAAACGTGTTTCATTCCAGAATAACGTTTCCTAACGAAGTTTACTGTTAGAAACGGTGGAGTGTTTGCATCCGTACGAAATCCTCCAGTATGGCTCTCGGTGATGGGGATTCAGTTGCTGCATTGCAGGTAGAGCTACTACATATTACAGTTTGGAATTTCATTTTGGTTCAAATTTAAAATAAATTTCCGAAGGAAATTTAATAAGAGCGAAATAACTTCGCAATTGTAAAAATAAATGATTATTCTATCCGTAAGTTGAAACTAAGGAAATTGTTCCAAATTCAAAGATGTAAAGATAAAAGGAGAAAAGTTTCTAAATTAGTAAATAAGGAAATGTATCAGAAAAGAGTAAAAGAAAGACTCATTAAAAAATTGCGCACCAATTAACATTTGGGCCAATTTTTCAAAAACTTAGAAATAAAAAGTATCACCAGGCTAAAGTAGAGGTAAAAGAATTCTTACCTTGACTATTTCTGGGTTTGCTTAACTTTCATTATTTTTTAAAAATTTAATAGTATAAATACCGGGTGTTTGTGATATAAGTGCAGAAATTTAAACATGTAATACATCACCATAAATAGGAACGATTGAACTTACGTGTCCTCTGCAGATTTCGAGAAAATCGCAGTTCAAAATTGGGCAGCAAATAATCGTACATCCATGTCTTTGAGGTAGGTTAAGAAAAGGAAATTTTATTTGAACAAAAAACAAAGTGCAATCCCTCAGTGACCTTTGCCGAAGTCGAGAGGCTAATAAAAGTTTTGTTTTTAACATTGCAAGTGGTATTACAGCTGAGAGAAAGAAAGTTATGACACACAATTTATTGCTCCGTACTCTTTGGGATCAACAGTTTAGTTTGTGAAAAGTGATTGAACGAGCTAAAACTGAATACGATTACTATCTATTTAGTATTAAACTTATTAAAATGCGCAGTTCACGACGGCGAGAGAACAGCATTTCAGAGGAGTGTATTTATAATGCCCTCGACAATAGTTGCGCTAATCCTGACATGCACACGAACACAAGAATTATTTTTTCAGCGAGCTCGTTTGTGTGTCGCTAATGATGTTCGCCACGTCGAGCAAGTTATAAATATTTCTGAATGTCTAATAGTAAACATTTGTTTGAATGTGATCCTCCACACAGATGATATTCGGTAAGTGTGGCTTGCGTATTAGTCATTCCCGCGATGTTTACAGACTACGATCAGAGAAGCAAGTTCCATAAGTTTTTGTTTTGTTATTTCATGCGCGCCAAATAAGGAACGGATAAAGGAATTTTATTTTTGTTATACGAATTTTTTTGTATTTTTTCGGGTTGTTAGTGCTCTCGGCAAAACGTGGTTAAAAATTTTGCACTCCCTTTTCTGTATTAGGGGCTTTTGAATTTAAATAATGAAAACGCTGATATTTTTTAAGAACTTAGTTCGATAGGTATTTATTTCTTGTAATTTGCTTAGATTTACATAATATGAACTCGTAAATCTTCTATCATTTTCTTGCCGCCCCATTTTTTTATTCATTTCCAAAAAGTACTGGATTTTATTCATAAACAAAAAAAAGAGAAGAGCATCAACCTTTTTTTGAACAGTTTTGACTATTCCGATTTTAGTTGGAAAAGTATTGACGGCACTAAATAATTATATATACAGGGTGAACTAACTGTGTTATATATACTGTGAAATAATTTAACTTGAAGGCTTCCACGATCATCGTCCATCGTCCATCGTTGAATTCCTGGCTTCCGGTTGGAACCGCGGCTCTCCTCGGATTTCTTCTACTGCCGACCTTCCGTTCTCCACTGCAAAAGAACTTCCTCTGAGGAAGAATGAAACGTCGGCAGTAAAAGACATCCGAGGAGAGTCGCGGTTCCAACCGGAAGCCAGGAATTACTGTGAAATAATTACTTATAATACTTGGGAGAAGATTAATCTTGTACATACTACTCTTGTTGGTATTATTTTTTTTTTACTTTACTATTATTTTCTATCCACAAACAACTATAACAATCTGCGGCATTGCAACAATTTATTGTACAAATAATCTCTGTGAAGTGATGATAAATCGCAATTTTTGCCCAAGTAAGAAAGAATTTGCTTTTATCTATCATAGCATCGTATCGCGTCTTTGTACAGGATGTCCCAAACTTCCGGAAACGTGCAAAAAATCCACTTTACATACATTTATCACAAAAATGTTAACAAAAGTTGTGTAAGTTTTCATTCCACGTAATTTAAAATTACTTTCAAATATAAAGGTTGTTCGTTTAATATGTTACAAACATAGCTAACTTATTGTTTTTTAAATGGAACATATTTTTTATTTCAGCCAATGAAGAGATGATAAAAATGTAATCACATTATATTTAAGTACTTATTTGTAGTATTTGCCGAGTACTTTCAATATTATACAAAAATGGGCCATCGGCTGTCAAATTGACAATTGTAACGATACTATTATTAATCTTAAACCAATGGAAGCGTGCTGGACCCATAACCTGTTGTTATAAGGTAGATAGACCGATTAGGAAGCACATACTTGGTCTGAACCTTTTTAATGGAACACAAAATTACATTAAGGAGCGGTCTCTTCACTTCTGAGTAACTTTATCCGTTGATTAATTCCTACAGAAACAATTGTCTCTATAATTGTAACTGTGGGAATAAATCAACGATTACGAGATAAGTTAATGAGAGATAAAAAGATGGGCCATAAACGTTATAGTATACCCCTGTAATACTATACCAAACTATTTTTTGTTTATTTTTTCAAAGCACACTCTCTAAGCAATTTAGATTGCATCTTCAACATGTCTCTTGACACTTTGCGTTCTTTGGTATCCACATACGGTATCCTTTGGAGTCTTTCGCATAACCTAGGAAAATTCCTTTTCTTGCCCTAGGATACAATTTTGCAGAAGGTTTTGCACTTTTGAAACAATAAACTGTGGAACCAAAATCTTTGAAATTACTGATATTAGGAAGTTTTCCTAATTGCGCCTTGTACAGCGTTCGTTCATCTAATTTACCAGTTGGACGGCGATTTCTTATAGTATAGTTCGGCGTGGATACGGCCTCTGCCCAAAGTGAAGAACTGAGTTTTGATTGAAACAGCAAGCACCAACGCACGATTTTTTCTTTCTGGGACGCCGTTCTGCTCAGAGTTGTTGGGTACAGTCAGGCGTCGTTGAATCCCGGAATTCTGAAGCACGAAACTGAATTCACGATTACCCTATTCCATTATTTGATTGAACAAATTTAATTTTTCTGTTATACAGCGTTTCAATCATTTTCTTGAAACAGAGGAATTCCTCGTAATTCATGTTGAATAAATCTTACTTGGCATCATCGTGTTGCATCATTTATGAATGTTACAAAATAACGAGCATTTCCATTTGAAAGGACTTTCATGGGCATACACACATCCGTGTGTATCAGTCCAGTTTGGTTATTCACTCAGATCTCTTTGGTTGCAGTGATATTTTCCCTGGTATACACATTTCGCAATTGACTATCCTCGATCGATGAGACCTAATATTGCCCCTTTTCTTGATGCTTCACGTAGATCTTTCATGTTTAAATACCCTAATTTCTGATGTCATTCCTCTAAGAATCCTTTCTCTTTCGAAAATACTACCTGAGCTGTTGTTTCACCTTCTAGTGACTCCGATTCGTTAACGTAAAAGAGTCCATTAACTTGACTCGCTCGCAATATCACTCTTCCATTAGAGCCTATAACTCGTGCCGATTCTTTTTCAAATTTTACCGTGTTCACAGGCTTACGGTACCTTTTGCATTAATTTTTGGAAAAGAAAAGTTCGCCAAGTTCAGATTTTCTGAAACATCTGAGTCTACACGCGAAACATTTTCTAGATATTTACATAGATGAGACATATACCCACTATCTAAGCACCATTTATTATTATCGTCCGCATCAATTTTCGTATGCATCACTTTACAAGCGTCAGATGACCGTGTAATATAGCGTTGAATGTTAATAATTTTAATATAATAATAATAATTTAATACATAATAATAAATTTGACAAGTAACTACAAAATAATAATTGGTACTGTTACCTGTACCGAATTACAATTTCAAATTCAAAAGCAAAACTTAAACAAGGAAGAAAAAACCTTAAACAATAAAAAAACTGAAAAATTAAGTTACAAGGATTTAGTGTCACTAAGTCAGAGACTTGTCAGTGGCACTAAAACAATTTTGGACAAAGCATATTACAAACCTGAAAAACAAAATCAATAAATTAACAGTAAGATGTAAAAATGTAGAAAAGAAAAAAAGAGAAAGAACAATTGACATAAGTCAAAAAATTAAATTGAAAGTAAAAACTAGGTTGGTGGTACAAACTGATCAAAAAGAACTGGCGTAAAGTTGAAAAATATAAATATAAACCTAACCTAAAAACTTCGTACAGATAATTGACCATATAATGAACAGATAGTAATGGAGTTTAATTCTAACACACCGAAATTATTACAAGTCTACTACCATTAAAACAAAATTAAATGTAATTACTGATTTGATAATAACCAATTTTTAATTACTTTTTTTACTTTATGTATGGAAGATAAGTTTGATAAATTCTCTGGAATTGAATTGAATACTGTTGGAGTTTGCCACTTCCCAAACTCTATCACCATATTTATTACTTGAAGTTGGCACTACTAATCTTCCCGCACTCCTGGCTCTAGTGTCATGAGAATCATCTACCGAGTTTTTAAGGTCAGCACTGTAATAGTTCTTCACTATAAAAGTATATAGAAATAAATTTTTAATAGTCAACAGTTCAGACTTTTTTAGTACACATTCACCATTGCCAAAATCTGTCGCGAAGGTACGAACAATTTTATTTAAGATTCTTTGGATTCTCATGAGATACCAGTTCGATGCAGTACCCCAAGAAAGAATAGCATATCTGCATATAGATACGACCAAGGATCAGTAAATAATCTTTAACGTGTGTGTAGGTAATATCGTGGCCGAATAGTAAAATTTAAAGGCAAGGTAATTTAATCGTTGACATAATAATAATAATAATAATAGTTTTATTAAATCAACAGCGAATTAAAGAAACAAAACAATAAACGTTACAAGAAAAAAAAAATGAAAGTACGCCACGATCTAAATGGAAGGCCATCAGTTGTGCTACACAAGTAGTATGAAGTATGAAGAAAAAAATGAAAGGAAAATAACAAGAAAATGACGGATGTTAATACTGTGAACATCAGTACGATTTCTAATTTTGGTGAGGAGATATGGAGGGGTTTTGAAAAAAAAGGATTTTTTGACAAAAGCATACGAGATGGAAATATCTTCTATTTACCATATTAAGCCAACTAACGTCAATTAACTTCTGTTTTGCTCGTTGATCCATGGGAATCTTTTCGGTTTAATCGACATTCCGCTGCCTTGTGACGTGGCTTTTTGCAACTGAATTTTTCGTTCTTCTTCCTTTTTATTTTCTCTATGACTATTACCTATTTTTTCTTGGTATTTTTCATTTTGACGTTTACGGTACTCTACTGTTCTAGCATTTTGAATAGCATTTCGATCACCGTGTCTTGCGTCATTCTCCTCAATAATTTTTACGTGTAAAACTTCGCACTTTGGCATTTCGTCGGGCGATTCTACTGCGCACCTGAAGTTTTGAAAATTAAGGTAAACTGTACAAAATAAGGGTTGATAGGAAATCATCGTTTGCTGTCACTTCCATATCCTTAAGTTTGTCGACGGCATCGAAGAATTTTCGAAGGTGATCACGTCTTCCCGCATTCTGTTAAGAAAAAATTCCCTTGGATTGGTAGATTGCTTCTAATGTCCGCCAAATTTCACATGATGTTGTACAGTATTTAATTTGCTTCAATCATCTTCAGTTCCGATGGATGGATTGCCAAAATAATATCGGACAATAGGTGTGTTCTTTTTACCGCAAAACTCAGAGTAACTCAGCGGCACTCAGTAACCACGTCAGTAACCTTGGAAATTTGTAGGTTTTTTTTTTAAACGCTTGTTGGTGAGATTGGGTATGTTCTTTATTTCAACGCAATTTTGTGGTTGAAAGCATCCATGTTAGAACTTGATGCCGTGACGTCATCTATTGGTGGATGCAACAGATTAGGAATAAAAGAACGCTTTGCGTTCAAATAAAATTATTTCTAACCTCAAAAATTAAACATTTTATTTATGTTCTTAAAATAATTGATCATCTCATCTAACTCTTGCATTGTCCTAAACACGATACACATACTAGTATAATTTCCAATTAATTTTAGGTTTGTTTTGCACTTTCTTGACTTTTAACTTGTTTGCACTCCTACTTAATTATAGACATCTCATTCTTACAGACGGTAGGTGCAAGCAATTTTAAAAAATACAGATAAAACGAATAAAATTTCACTTGACTTTCACTCGTTTAAAAAAGCGAGGTTAGGTTTGAGATTTCAACTTTCAAACAGTTCCATCATCTGAAGCGAATGATGGATTGGTGATGCCATCCGATGAAAGTCAACTAGAATAAAAGTACGATTATTGATGAATCTGAGTCATCCATCAAGCAATAAAAGAACGATTTTGATGGAACTGATGCCATTCAGCAGGCTTCTTGACGAAATAAAGAACTCGCCCATTATGTGAGCTACCTCCGAATCAATCAAATAGGGATTCAGGTTAGAATGCATTTGTATGTAATGGCCTAATGTCTCGTTTGACGTTTGCGTGATGTCAGTGGAATTAACTTGTTTTTTTTTTTTTTAGAACGTTTTAACTCAGCAAAACTCACCTCACTACTGATATTTACTGATCTGAGTTGAAAATAAAACGAAGACACCTATTGCCTTACTATCGCGATCTTCCCAATCTTGGATTGCTGTGATTGTTATCGCATCGTCCAAATTCGCTTCTGGTTTTACGTGCGCCCCATTAACATAGCGCCATGAATCAATTTTTATCAGTAACGCCTTCATATGGATTCACCATGTATCAAAATTGTTTTTGGATAACATTTTAATGCGCACTGTACCAACTGAAGTCATTTCCTCACGTTTCCTTCTTTTGTCAAACGTATAGAACTCTTTTTGTAGTTGAAAAAAAAATCATTCAAACACTTCTTTCGTATATAATTTAACACTTCTTATGTGATTCTGGGCCAGGAATGCCAAAAAAGTATACCAAATGGTCGATGATCGAATTGTAGAACGGGTCGATTTATCAGTTGAATCAGCCTACATAATCCTGATGCGGACGAATGGAGGCAGGCGATGGCAGTGGATAAAACACCTGAACACCCCGAACCATCGGAAGTAGAAGAGTTCTGCGAAATAAGCATAGAGCGGATGGCCGAATAATTAAGAGAACGGCCAGAGTCGTTGCCAAGGGATTTTCCCAACGTCCTAGAACGAATTATGGTGAAACTTTCGCGCCCGTAGCTAAATAGGCTCAGTTCAATACACCTTGCTGCTGATCTTACAGCGCGCTACGGATTGAATATACAACATTTGATGTGACCACCGATTCAAAATCACACAAAAGAAGCATTGAAATTTATAGTTCACAGGAGATGTGCGCCACCCAATAAAGTGGCCAAAGCGAAAGAAATGTTAAATAAATAAAGTGTGTAGGATTTAAGACAGCATTGTATGACTTAAAACAAGCCGAACGTTGCTGCTATCAAAGTTTAAATAAAGAATTAAAAGAGATTCGAAGCACGGAAGCAACCCACGGAAATAGTTGTGTTTACGTTAAGGGAAAATGTACAGATTTAATCATCACTATCGTATACGTGAATAATATTTTAATAATTTCACACGATTCAGAGAAAATAGACAATGTACTGTGCAATTCAGGAAAGAATACATGCACGTCATAAACGGAACTCGTCTATTTTAGGTAGTTGTACTGCGTTAATCAACACTATAATTGATTTCCTATTTGAGCTTGATTTAATGATGCATTCCCAATAAATAGAAATTCGCAGGATGTTGATTAATGTAGTGCAACCACCTGAAATCGACGTGTTCCGTATATGACGTGTAGGTATTCTTTCCTGAATTGAACTGTATACAAATTCCTTCGAATATCGTTTGAAATTAATGATATGAAATTAACTACCGATCGCTCGACTTATGTTTAAGTGAATTTAAATAAGCTGGTTTGTTAAGGATATCGAGTTTTTATTTTAAAATAAATTTAACGAACTCTAAATTCCTAACAATATGTATATTTCGTGTAATATAAGCAATCTGAATTAGAAAAAAAAGGACATTTTTTCAAAACAACCTAATAGTTTGGAACGTGGTTTGCGTTCAGTACCAAGCAAATCTTGGTTTTTACTTTTTCTTAAAACTCTCCACACTGCTCAGTGTTTCTCGTTTCTATCGTTCAGAGAGGAGACTTTTACAACATAATTTTTAATTACGCTACAGCGAGTCGTAAACAGAATATTCATTTCGACGTCCCCGTTCGATTCCACTCTCTCCATCCGCAAACATAATCTAAATAAGGTATGTAATGGGCTTTATATTGAATTCGCATGAGTTCATGGCGCCGGAACTTTTTACAAATGAAGCCGTAAAACTCGCAACACGAAACACGAAACGAAGTTCGACGTTCTTTTTTCGTTCGCAGCTCTGCACGCGCGTGTGAAATTTTCGGGGATTCCGAAGAGAAGCAGCCCGACAAGTGATACTGAAAATAACGGAGGAGCATTAAAATAATTCGCAATTTTTGCGAGGACGTCAGCCGCACACAAAACCTCTCCCGAACGTGAACGCTTTGTTAAAGCTTTGAATAGCTGTCAGACGCAGGATTTGTGAAAAGGATTCGGATGTTTCAGGTGCAATATAAAAAAAAAAAAAAAACTGAAAAGGTTTCGAATATTCTGCAAAAGTGATGAATAATTTTGAAATACATATTTTGCATAACTCAGAATAGACGGATTTTAGAATATTTTATAATATCGGCGCCACACGTGCTGCATTCGGCGAATTTATTAAGCCGGGGGGTCACTGCGAGCGAAGCTAAGCGAAGCGAAACTAAGTTTTTTTTTGAAAATTAGTTCCTATGTAACCTTAAGTAGACGCGGCAACTAAAAGCTAAGCGCAGCGAAGTTTTGCTGACGAATGTTTCCATAAGATTACATTGGAGAAAAACTAACTTAGCTTCGCTCGCAGTGACCTTAATCTTTTACTACTTTTTACAAAAATTACAAGAATTATCGCATGGTGACGTTTTGCCTATAGTAATCATGGTAATAAAAATATGCTTCGGTTAAGTGCAAGGAATAAAAGTAAAACCGTCAGAGGCCGAAGTACTAAGGGCGACTAATTGTACGCTTAATTACTTTTCAGCGAAATGCATGCGTTTCTGATTCGATTTGCGCTGCAAGGTTACCAACGTATTGCGGCCAATGTCACTTGCAATTGTTGGACTTTTTGCGGGCGACATGCATACGATTTTTTACCGCCAACTTATTAAGCATTTTGTAATTTGCGGAACGCTTAAAAAGATTTCTTGCGTGACAATTTTGCATTGCCGCAAAATTAATTAAACTGACCTTATGACAAAGGCCTTGTTAAATAAGCAGAGCATTCGATGGCAAAAATAATTTTGGCATTTGGATTTTTTCATTTTGAAAGTGAAGTCTTGAAGCCAAATTATTTCTACTTTTTTGACGAGAAATATTGAGCCCAGAGAAGGTATGTTGGTAGTTAAAACAAAAATACCTTTCGGTTTCATTAAAGTATATTGAAAGGTCTTGCATTAAATTCTGCAAATGAACACGATACACGTAAACCGGTACGTCACGTCGTAAAACAAATTGTTTACGTTTTTGCGTAAGTTTGAATAATTTTCTGGAAGATTCTTGATAATTTTAATGATAAGAATATACCCAACTGTGCCCTAAGAATTGTAGAAGTTATAACCGGAATTCATCAAAATTCACTTTGACAGGCAAGTTACATCTAAACTGACTAGAACCATGCGACCGGGGGCCCATTTAATTTGATCAAATGGAATTTTAATTGTGACTACAATTGGCGTGAATTATACTGATCGCGGAGGGTGAAATCTGAACATTTGCAAGATGTGAAAGTAGACAGTTACAAAAATTCTTCTACAAACGCAAATAGAATCTACTCAAAATATTTCCTTATTGGAAAAAAAATTGGAATGAACATTACAAAAGTGGTATCTAACCATAATTGATAAATCAAGCAATATCCTTCAATTATAGGCTCTTGAATGCTTTGTTAATTGCATCAGCTTCTTGGAGCTCCACGACTCCACGGACTTTTACTTTCGATATTTTCGATAAATATTGAAGTGAATTCTATTCAGTGAGGTCAAAATATCAAAACACTCGTACGTCCTTGGTGTCCGATTCAAGAAAAATGTTCTGAAGTGTACTGGCAATTTTTTTCCCTTTATTTTTGCTCTTCTCGAATTATTTTAAAATCCTCCGTCCTAAAAGGATATAAACAGAATTTAAATTATGGCTTCGACACGATCCGGCCTATCACGAAACAAACTGCAAGAGAAGCAACAACAAAGGACGGGTAAAAAAATTCTGGAAAAGGCCCGAAACAGTAGTTACTTATTTTTGACTTCCGAAGATTGTGATAATGATAAAAGTATGGAATCTCACGACACAACAATGCTACTTAGAAATAAACTCGCTGTATGCGACAATTTAAATATTACATTAAAGGAGGAAAATGATGCTTTGAAAGAGAAGATGCATAAACTACAAATGCAATTGGATAGTTGCAAGTTGATAATAGAAAATCTAACAAAAATTATCGAGAAAATAACTCCGTGCAATTCAATCCGTATAACAATAGCCACTCAAACAGATACACCGAAACTATCACATAATGAGTCGCAAACTCTGAAGAAAATCCGCCTGAAACTTTATTAAATCAAACACAGATAAAATCATACCACAGTTCGGCATCAACGGTACAGCATGCTCAAAAAGTGAAGAACGCACCTAACAGAATATTATTCCTAACCGACAGTCACGGCAGACATATGAGCTCTCTTATGCGCGAAACTATGCCAAATGTTTCAATTACCGGCCTAGTAAAACCAAACGCCAAACTAAATAACGTGGTTGAAAATCTAGTCAGATTAACTGAAGGTTTTGATAAATCCGATTTCATATACCTGGCAGCAGGTTCAAATGATGTATACGAATGCTATGACAGTGACACTATTGGAGCACTACTGAAAGGATTTGATTCTGTTATAAATAAAACGAACCACACCAATATCATAATATCTACTATTCCTTTTACGTGCAACAATAAGAAACTTAATAACATGATTGAACATATAAACTATGGCATTTATAATCTGGCATCTAAATTTGATCATGTGAAAGTCTTTTGTGTAAACACTGTGATCACGGTTAACGATTACGCTTTCGATGGTATTCATCTGAATTTACGAGCAAAGCGTAAGATTTGTGATCTTCTGTGCAACTTTACTGCCCTTGAAAACTTCCCCTCAAGTCTTAAAACATCCGAAATAGTGGAAAATCTAGAAGTAAACCCACAACTTGGATCAGTTGATAACAATCGTTTTTTAACAGTGGGAAAAATATTGGAAAAGTCAACGTAATTAACATACTTCACCAAAATATCCAATGTCTGGGAAATAAAATAGAAGAAATGGAGGTTTTTTTAAATGATTGTAATTTCGATATTTTATGTCTTTGTGAACACTGGTTTGTAAAAAATAACATAGATAATGTAGGTTTAATTGACTTTCATATTAGTGCTCATTATAGTAGAACAGTACATTCACATGGCGGTGTTGTAATACTAGCGAAAAGTTACATAGAAAATACTAGCATTGAATCTATTAAGGGTTTATCCACTGAATTGCATTTTGAATGCGCTGCCATAAAATTGTCCATGTACAATATTAATTTAATTATTCTAACGGTATATAGGAGTGGCAATGGAAATTTTGAGACATTTCTAGTTAAGTTGAATGCAGCATTAGAAATTGCTAGCAAGTTTAAAAATCATCATATAATACTCTGTGGCGATTTTAATGTTAATTTCTTAAATCCATCTTTAGAATTACATAAATTAAAGGATCTATTCAGTTGCTACAATATATTACCCACAATAAGTGAGCCCACTAGGGGTAAAAACTGTATAGATAATATTTGCACATCATATTTAGCACTTCTGTAATTCACAATGGTTTAAGTGATCATAGCGCCCAAACATTCTCTATGTATACTACTAATCACACACCTAACTTAACACCTAAAAAATTTCCGTGTCGCCAAATAAAAAATAAATACAACTTAAACATGTTTAAAGTTTTATTAAGAGACGTTGACTAGACCGAAGTTTTAAATTGTAATAAGGTAAATGATCAGTATGATAAATTTATATGTATATACGGTGCAGGAGAAGTACGATATAGCTTTCCCAATTACATATAAGAAAAGTAGAAATAATAACTCGTGTAAATGGATCACAAAAGGGATAAAAATATCATCTAATAGGCTTAAAGAACTGTATAAGCTATGCTTAACGGGTCAAGATTCAATTAAAGAATATTATAAACGCTACAAAACGGTTTACAAGAAAGTAATATCTCTGGCTAAAAGGCAATATAATAATTCTCTTATGTTACATTCGACTCAAAAGTCGAAAACTGCTTGGAATATTATTAAGTCTAACAAAAAACTAAATCCAGTTGATAATATAAAACTAACAATTAATGATCAATTAGTTGAAGACCCGAACTTAATAGCTTCACACTTTAATAAATATTTCAATAATGTAGCTGATACTCCGAGAAACGCCCATAAAGTAAATCATGAACCTGCTAGTATACCTAAAAATATTTCTTCATTTTTTCTTAGTCCAGTAATTGAAGAAGACATTCTGAAAGTTGTATCTTCACTTAAATCAACTTTTAGTGCAGGATATGATAACATAAGCTCATTTATTTTAAAACATTGCATATCAGAAATTGTAACACCACTTACTATGATAGTAAATAACTCATTTAGTCAGGGAGTATTTCCAGAAAAACTCAAGATAGCAGAAATTAAACCTATATATAAAAAGGGATCTAAACTGTTAATTGAAAACTACAGACCGATTTCTTTGTTAAGCTCATTTTCTAAAATAATCGAAAAAATTGTTAGCAAAAAACTATTATTCTTTCTTGAAAAGCAGAATTTATTGAACATTAATCAATTTGGTTTTCGTAAAGGGCGCTGCACTACATCTGCAATCTTAACATTTTTGGACGAGTTGTATTTGTACATGGATAAAGGTGAAACTTGCCAAGGCCTCTTTTTGGATCTCAGCAAAGCATTTGATTTGGTAAATCATAACACATTATTAGAAAAATTAGATGCATATGGCATTAGAGGTACAACTTGGGACTGGTTTTATAGCTATCTTCATAATAGAACTCAGTGTGTTGCATATAAAAGCTCTAAATCCGAAATGTCCAAACTAAATCGAGGTATCCCACAGGGATCTGTTTTAGGACCTCTTTTGTACATATTATACATAAATGACTTCCTTCTTACTAATGCTACAATTTTCGCCGACGACACGTCTCTATTGATTCATGGTAACGATACTAACCATGCTTTTTCAAACGCAAAATCTGACTTAATGCTTACTGGAACATATTATGCTACAAATGATTTAATTCTTAATACTAATAAATCTTTTTACATTAATTTTACTGTAACAAAAGAACCTGATCATAGTTTACTCATCCGTTATCAAAATAATACTATTAAACGAAGCGACGATACCAAATTTTTGGGTATTGTCGTCGATAGCAAATGTAAGTGGAAAAAACACATTGATACTTTATGTAACAAGTTAGCTTCAATTTGCTTTACACTGAAGCATCTGAGAAGGTCTGTAAATGCCGATGTATTGAGAATGTATTACTTTTCAAAATTTCATTCTTTGATTTCTTATGCCACAATTGTTTGGGGATCAAGTAGCGAATTTGAACGCGTTTTAATATTACAAAAGAGAGCGCTACGTTTCATGGAAGAAGTAAATTTTCGAACAAGTTGCCGAAATATTTTTAGAAAATGGAAAATAATGACAGTGACAGGAATTTTAATTTTTCAGTTGATAAATTATGCGAAAGAAAATGCACTTCGGTGGGAAACACTAAATTCATACCATAATTATAATACTCGAAATGGTTTTTCGCTAGAAATCCCCCGTCACAAATTAACATTTTACAGAAAATCACCAAAGTACCTAGCAATTACTAGTTACAATAAAATTCCACAAAGTTTTAAGAACTTAGGTGATAGAGCATTTAGAACAAAACTAACTAATTTATTAATTCAAAAGTGCTATTATACTTTTGGTGAGTTCTTGAATGACAATTCATTTCCTGAGTAACTTGCAATTTCTGTGATATTTTGTCTTTTACATCTAATCAATAACATTTAACAATTGTTAAGTAATTTTATTTTAAAGTGTTGTCTTGTCAAATATTACACCATTCAAATGTATTATGACGTGTCCAATATCATATTGTATGATCTACTGGATGTGAATAAATATTATTATTATTATTATTATTATTAATGTTAGACGTTCAATCTTTTCTTTTTTCTTGCAATCAGTTTCGATTGCTTCACTTGACGATTGCCCCCAACTCCATCTTTATCTCTGAATTTCGCCTTCTTATTGCTCTTCTTGTATCTTCCCTCTTTCTGTTGTTTGACACTTTCCAATATTCCCTTTTCTTCTTTCGGTTCAGGTTGAATAGAGAGTTTTGTGGCTCGGCAACTATCAGCAATTCATCCGAAATAATTTCAAACACCTTCTCAATTTCGGTCCGTTCGACAATTTTGCTTTTCTTGACCATTTGCTCGATCTCCAATCAATTGGACCTCAGTTTTCAGCGAAGCAGAAAAAAGGGTCTTCTTCATTCACATTTTTCTTGATCGTGCTTTTACCTTTCGTTGTTTTCATAGATGTAGCATTGATATTTGGTTCATCAGTCTCAAACTGTACGATATCTAACAATTGAGGATCGTTTTCCTTGGGGCTCCTGCTGTGCCTTGTTTCTTGTGCCTTTCTTTTCTTACTTTCAACTTTGCAAATTGCTTCAGGATCATCGACTGTTGCAAGCACATCGTTTTTTGCTTCATCAAGCTGAACCTCACTTTGTATAACGACAGTAAATTTTTCTTGGACGTCTTCTTCCACTGGAATGACATTTTCTGGGGGTAATGCCGCCGCCGCCACACCTTTCTTATGTTTGTTTTTGTTTCGCCTTCTTGTTTTACCGTTGTGTTCGTCGCTTGACGTAATGGGAGGTAGTTGACATCACATCTACGCTCCTCGACCCATCGCGAAGTCGCTTCTTCGCGAGAACGTCCACAACCGCTTCAACTTTTTTAATATCAACATCGACTATTGAATTTAATCTTAACATTGACTGGTCGACACCAGCAATGACATTCTTTGTGCTAGAATTGTCTACTTGATCTCACACGTGCATGGGTTGGTTTTGGGACCTTTTCTTTTGCTCGGACTTCTTCGTGTGAGATTGGGCTTCGCCCATGACATTAATCCCTGACCTATCTTGTACCGAACCGTACTGAGTGATACCCACGGCCGACAGGTAAGTTCTTGTTTAAAGAAAAAATTATCAGAATTTACAGAATTTACCTAATTGCTGGAACAAATGAATGTATCAGAACACTAATAAATCACTTCAAATATGTGACGAATAGTACAACTCACACTAGTACGATCATATTCACCATTCCCTTTAGATGTCGCAATAAATCGTCAAATAAAATCATCGAACATATAAACTAAAAATTGTATAATTTAGCCAACAATTATGACCTTGTCAGTGTGTTCTGAGTAAATAATTTTATTACCGTTAAAGACTATTCACAAGATGGTATCCATTTGCAAGCACAAGCAAAAAAATATATCAGTGGTCTCATAGTGATTTTTATGGACAACGCGTGCAATCGATGAGTTAAGGCCCCTTCAGAGCAATCCGTAAAATCAATTACAAATGGATATCCAAAGTGTACGGATAAAGACTGTTTCTTCCAACAGTTGCGTACGTGATTCATTAGGCTGACATTCACACGGAGCTTTTAAACACTCTTGGGTGGTAGCATACTTGGCACGCAGAGTTACTCGTGGAAAGAAGAAAAATCTTGCGCTTAAAGTGCGTGAATCAAAACGTGCATCCAGAAGTAATGGCAGTTTTAATAAGTTAAATTTGGCCGAATAAGCCAGCCCTAAGACGCTGTGTATGGCGGTCTATACATCAATCATGTGAATAGGCGCATAACAAGAAAATCACATCCAATATCTATTAAGAAAACCGTAAGTTACATCACATAACATTTTCTTTTTATTGACAAAATGACAAAGTTTCTAAAACATATGCAGTTAGTCAACCCGATTTTTAAAAACTCATTACGCATCGCACTTGAATAGTCATCGGTGCTACTCGAACGATTTCCATTTGGGGCACAAAAGACTTTGATTTTCGAAATGTCTCCGACAATTTTTTTCCTTGCAGTTTAGGACTTGTAAATATGCCCCTACTAGGTCGGACACTTATTATGAGTCACCCTGTATAGAACGGTCAAAACGGTAATTTTGATATTTTTTTAAATATATTGAATCAAGCATTACAAATTGCCAGCAAATGTTAATGACTGTATTATAATGTGCAGTGATTTTTACATAAATAAAACATTAAACAAATTTAAAGATTTTTTAGACCCGTACGACACTTTACCCTGATCCTTCTAGAGGTAAAAACTTACTTGACAATACTTTTACTTCATATCCTGTGGAACTCAGTAAGAGTACTTTAATTCGCAATGGTATATCAGACCATGCAGCAGGAATGTTAGTTTTATGTTCAGAGGTAACACCTACTGCAAATGAAACAATTCTGTATCGTCAGGCAAAAAACAATTTCAACTTAAAAAGCTTCAAAACATTGCTAGCTCAGACAAACTGGAAAAAGAGATAAATTGTATTTGTGTAAACGATCAGTATAACGAATTCGTAAATGTTGTAGTGGATGGTAATTTTTTCCCCTTGAAATATAAGTCTAACAAACGTAAAAGTAAATACTCCGAAATGGTTAACGAAAGGTATAAAAATATCTAAAAACTTAAAAAACGTATATTTTTTGTGATCAAATGGTAATGTAACAGTGAAAAATTATTACACAAAATACAAGAAAATTTACAAAAATATCATAAAAAAAGCAAAACGTTAAATAAATAGCGTGAAGCGCACAGGTCCAAAATCCCAGAAAGGTTTAAAAAAAACTATGGAGAAAAGCTCCCAACATTTACATGAACTTGCTTCCAACACGGAGCCAAAACCTACTAGTATAACATTTAGCGGGACAAGTAAATCTCAACAACATAAGTGACATCAACAATGTAAATATACTCGCAAAAAATTGTATAAATTCCTCTGACTATGTTGACAAACAAGCTAATAAACCTTTCCGCCGAATTCGTCGGTGAATAGTCAGAAAACCCCACCACTGGCTGAAAGCACGCTCGTGTAATGCATGACACGATTGCGAAGACGAAAAAAGAAATGTTGGAATTATCTCATTCAAATCCCTTCGACTAATCGTCGAAAAAGATGGCTGTGTCAGCACGGAAACGGAAACGGCTCATACTCTCTCTTTTACCTCCCATGGAACAATGTACGAGGAAAACGTACGTCTTTCGAAACTCAATCAAAGCTCAACGGTTAGCGGCGTGGCAGCCTTTCTGCACCGAATTGGCCGAGAATGCTTGCTACAATGAAGAAAATGTGCGCCAATTACAACGGCAAGCGGTAAACGCACGTGGAAATAATCAGATAGCAAAATGAAGGACCAACATGGCGCTTACTTTACTAATAGAAATAGAATCGTACGTCCCTCAAAGCCGAAAAGTGATTCCCACGACTAATGGGACACAACAACTTAGTGGCTGGAATCCACACATCGGCAGGTTTACAAATCCATCGTCAACGATACAGGAAAACCATTAGGACACCACGCGTTTAAAAACGTTCACTACGCCTAGGAAAGAAAAACAATCCGCACCCCGTAGTACCACCTGATATCAAGAGCGGCACCTGAAAAATGTTCAACACGCGTGCACAAAGGGAAGTCTACCCGACCGAAACGTCCTACGCGAAAAACAAATGTAACAAGATACATTCAAAGACCATTTATGATTGACAACCGTACAACTTATTAGAATTATTAGAACTTGTAATTTATTCGCGATTGCGATGTAGTAGTGATGAGCAGAAAAAACAGCTGAAAAACACGGCTAAAACAGCTGCACAGAGGCTGTTCGAGGTTTTCACTGCAATCAAACATGATTTGCAACAAAATTTTTATAACATTTAACAGAACAAGTAAATCTTAACAAAATAAGGGACATTAACAATGTAAATATACTCGCAAAAAAATTGTATAAATTCCCCTGACTATGTTGACAAACAAGCTACGCCGAATTCGTCGGTAAATAGTGAGGAAAATCCAAAAACTTGTTTTCTCTGTCTATCCATTTTCGCAATGTATTTTTCCTTTTGTGGGATCTACTCTCCGTGCTGTTCTTATTACACGTAATTTTTAATCACAACAAAGCTTCACGTCGATCAAGGTAAGTTGACCGCCTTCCAAGTCAGTTTGGATGTAATTTTCCCCTCAAAATGGACTTTGATGAATTGTTAATGAGATTGAAGCCGTGCACGCAGCATCTCAAAGTGTATTAACTAGATCCAAGTCTGGCAACTCAATTTTATACTCCTACGCAGGTCGTTCGTTTACAAAGGAGGTGCATAGGGATAATGGTCTAACTTGCGTTTGGTTTAAGTTATGTTCGTAGCACATTTGGATCGTGTCAACCCAATTTAAGGCCAACTCAGACTTGGCCGTGTCGTGACACAGACGAATTCCGTATATGTTGTGCATGTGTTTTTTCCTGAATTATACTGTATAAAATGATTGGAGGCGCATTTTTGCAATGCCTTGTGATGCGGCCTGACCGGTCTTAGTTTGCGTTGACCTTCAAAGGCATATGTAAGTGTTATGTGAAGCCTGGAAGTGACTCTTATTTGGGCTAGGAGATGTCGGTTTCAATCATAGTTCTTCCCTTTGATGTGCGAGGAGAGGAAAGGGCTTCAACTATAAGGTGTCTTTCTATTTAGACCAGCCGAGGAAGATGAAGCAAAAGGGTGGAGGAGGGTTTTAATCACGAACTTTTTTTTCACTTAGACTAGGCGAGAGCGGTCGAAGAGATTTTTGTTTGAGCTATAAGGCCAGTGGTTCAATCAAAAGTCCTCCGCTTGGTATTTGAGGAGAAGAGAAAAGTTGCAACAAGCAAGGGAATTAAGAGTTAAGGATTTGTTCTAAGAGGCAATGGTGACGGTTGCAACCCCTTGGAATATGCGAGGGATTCTGTCACGTGCCTTTTATTTGGGCTTAAAGGTCAGTGGTTCGATCAAAAGTCCTCCGCTTGGTAGGTATTTGAGGAGAAGGGAAAAGTTGCACCACGCGAGGGGATTAAGGATTAAGGACTCTATTTGTTCTAAAAGGGAAAGCCGATGGGTGCAACCATTTGGAACATGCGAGAGATTGTATCACATGCCTTTTATTTCGTTTTAAAGGGAACTGATTCAATCAAAAATCCTTGGCTTGGTAGGTATTTGAGCAGAAGGGAAAAGTTGCACCATGCGAGGGGATTAAGGACTCTATTTGTTCTAAAAAGGAAAGCCGATGGCTGCGACCCTTGGGAATATGTGAAGGATTCTGTCACGTGACTTTTATTTTCATTCCTTAATGGTCGGCAAATTATGGTACTTTATCAATATTTATGTTTAATAAATCGAGTAATCATTCCGTTTATATTAAAAATTATAACGAACAAATACTTCACACAAATTTAATAATTATTTTACTTTTACAATTGCTGCAACACAAAATAAAATGAAACAAAAATTACTGAATGCAAACGTTCGAGTGTTGATAATTCCATTAAAATTTCTAACAAATTTTACATCTACATTGATTTGATACACTATTTGATACAATGGTTGAAAATTTTCTCTCACAGTTTCGCTAGAATGACGATGCATACTTAAGAATTTAATTTTGATTAGATTTTAATAAAGCATTTGGCATGGTGCAGCAAGATCTTTTGTGCACTATTTTGAAATATTCGGGTATTAACTTCACCTCCATAAAATCGTATCTTGAAAACCGCAAGCAAAATGTCAGTATTGATAGTCGATTATCCTCTCCCATTTTGATTTATCAAGGAGTTCCATAGGGTTCTACAATGGGTCCCTTATTGTTTTGTTTATGTTCATCCGAACTTTTATCTAACGTCAACTAAAATAAACTTAAAATTTGGGTCTCAATGACATAACTGCTGAATTTTTCCACTTTCTCGTTACTGTCTCCCTGTTGTGTTAACTTGTACTTAAACGCCTGTTTATTTTTCCCTTCGCAAGATTATTCGCTTTGCGTACACAATTTCCTAGAACTTATATATTAGTTTTTTGGCTCTTTCTATATCTTAATTTAAACTTTTATTATGACTTAATTCTAGGCATACACTCGTATTATGTAATCTCTTATTTTATTTCAAGGTTAAGTTTAATGAACAGATAAAATAGCGACATCTTACGATCGCTTTTTGACCTGACATTGCAGTAGGATAGACAAATTGAAGCGGATTTGCTCCTAATAAGTCCTCCATGCAAGGCGGCCATACTTGCTGTCAAAGCATAATGAAAGTTTTTTAAAAAAATTGTGCAAATCGTTTTTGATTGCAGTGAAAACCTCGAGCAGCCTCTGTACAGCTGTTTCAGCCCTGCTTGCGATTTGGACAAAATTTTTTAAAAACTTTCATTATGCTTTGACAGCAAGCATGGCCGCCTTGCATGGAGGACTTATTAGGAGCAAATCCGCTTCAATTTGTCTATCCTACTGCAATGTCAGGTCAAAAAGCGATCGTAAGATGTCGCTATTTTATCTGTTCATCACTCTTACATCGCAATTGCGGATAAATTTGACAAGTCGTTTTTGTTTGCAGTGGGAATGTCGAGCTACGTCTCTGCTGAAGAACTCCCAAGCAGGGCTGAAACAGCTGTACAGAGGCTGCTCGTGGTTTTCACTGCAATCAAAAACGATTTGCACAAAATTTGTTAAGCTTAATAGCAGAAAGGCTAATCTTAACCTTCGTCTTGTGATTGTGATCCTTTTTGTTTTTGTTTCTACCTATTTTAAATTTAATGTACTTATTTACTTTGCACAATAAAGACATTTATTATTATTATTTGAAAAGTTATTTCTGACATTACTAATTTAACTATAAGGAACACGGGAACACGACTATGATCAAAGAAACTTAACAACATCGAAATAATACAAAGTTTCGTTATAAGATTTGACTCCGCAGCTGCACGTGCTCCGTTTGTTATTCACGTTAGTATCTAACGCCTTGAATGTATTATTGTGATGAGGTCTAATAAAACCGAAACGTACGTCGACTGTTACTTTTTTCCTGCCATCTGTGCTATTAACTCCGTTTCACTCACTTTAGTTTCCTCATTTCTGGCGTTAACTTTATTTTAACTTGAAAAGAAAAACATATTTTTGTTTATTCAGTTTTGCATCTGCCTTTGCTACTTGGATACTTTTGTATAAAAATTTTCTAATAATCAAATTAGGAAGTTGTTTTTTTACATATAGCCGAATCCGAAGATATTTCGAAAGAAAGGCATTTCTTTTGCCAAGAAAAAAATATCGTTAAAACAAACAGAAATATATCACTATTTCCGTCGCTAATCAAAGTGTTTTTAATGTGAGATCCTAAAAGTTGGAAATAAGCTTCGCCAGCTCCTGAAATTTGGGTTGGCCCTCTGTTCTCTGCAAGATGTTCAGGTATTATTCTCAGGCATCGAAAACATGTTATTCTCTGTCCGGGGGAAAATTTATGGAGCTCTCACGACATCGATTTTATAATCTGGGCTGTTTTTCTTCGCTGCTCGGGCATTCAGCGATCGTGTTTTTAATGTGTTAAATTAAGGATGAAATTGATATAGATGAGGCAGCGTCGCGGGTTCGGTATGTCTAATTTTTCTAATGCGCCCAATTAGGATGGTCTGGTTGCAGAAAACGAGTGGACTGGCAAAAGTGAAGACGTCGTAAATGACTGATTGGTGGAAGATTCGGCAAAACTCTCGGCGAAATGCGTTCCGCAAACTTAATTAAGCAATTAAGCGCATTTAATTGACACAGAAGAATGCATATTGTTCCCTTTTTACTCTTAATGATAGGCTGAAATTAATGTGTAATTAAATAATTATGTAATGAGGTAACCTTATAACGCGTTTTGTTTTCTTAACTGTGAGTATGGGGTGTTGAATCTGAAATATGTATACACAGACAGAACCATTCACAACACGCTAAACGTCAAAAAAAAAACCCACACGTTAGTCCCTATCAGACACGCATATTTCAGGTCTTAAATAAGACCAACGCATCTTAAGCTTCGTACCCCATTGTATTATATTAAAAATCAGTTTTCAAAACTTTTGTACATAGTGATCGACAACAGAATAGAGACGTATAGGAAATTACATACCGGGTGGAAAGTTTCAAACCCGAACATAGTAAACTTGTATTGAAAACTATGTTTCTGTGAATTGTTGCTCGCCGTTTGAAGATACGAAAATGGCAATGATATTAAAGAAAAGAGAAAATTATGGACAATATTATGGTGTCAAAATTATAATCAATACCGACACTAAATCAGTTTTAAATTCAATTATACTAAGAATTAAATAAGTTTCACACTGTTCAAGAATAAGTAACACACAACTGTAAAGAATATTAAAATAAAACATCAATTCCACAAATCCAGTTTCCATCAACATTGTATTGAAATTAACAAGAATAGTAGGGAAGTATTTTGTGAAGCAATGCAGGAGCAAAGAAATAAATTCTAACAGTTTTTCATCGTCAGTATGCTACACATATGAATGGAATTTTATTTTGAATAAGAAGCATATTGTACAAAATTGTTATTGAACTGCAAACTTCAAATCTGACATACTAAGGCGACTACATTTTTCATTTGAAATTAAAAAAATTGATTTCTATTTCAAAAGTATTAACACAATAGGAATAATTTTAACACGATAACATTGGCCTTAATTTTATCTTTAATTTAATACCATTACCATTTTTGTATCTTTAAATTGCGAGCAGTAATCTACAGGAACGTAGTTCTCAATGGAACTTTGCTTTGTTCGGGTTTGAAACTTTCCATCCGGTATATTTATTTTTGATTTCCCGAAAAATGTTAGTCTTTATGAAAGCTGCTGTAACTTCTCAAACTCAAGATGTACAAGGTGGCGCAAAAGTCATCACCCTATTGGAAGAAGCTCTCACTTTCGCAAATGACGTCTTATGTCATTGCGGGTTTGACATTTGCGAAGCAAACGGAAGCGGAATTCATATAGGCGAACCACGGTTCGCTACATTCCTCAAGAACAAAAACAATTCTGAAGCAAGCATTTCCCGGACCCCTTCTTTGGTTTTTTTTGAAGTCAGGGGTCAATACGAACAAGCCAGACACCTTGGGGGAACTAAAGGAGAACATTCGACTAGAAGTATACAATTTATCGCCGGAAGTTTGAGAAAAGTTATGGAAAATGCAACGAAACAAGCCCGAACGTGCATCAATCAATCAATGGCGGCGGCTATTTGACCGATATTATTTTGTCGACTTTACGGAAAAAAATTTAAAGGTCTAAACAAACATAATCGACAAACAGAACCACTTCTTCTTAATCACAAAGTTATCGCCTTGGAAAATCGAGTGAGGACCATTGCGCCACCTGTTACCTACCCCCTTTAGTCATATACGAGGACGGTTCGATAAATAACTAGTTCTCAAATTAGTACAGGAGGAAACGACATGTGTGTAGGTGATCCTGAAGCTTCCTTAGTACGCGAATGAATATTCTACAGTTACAAGTCGCTCTGGCAGTAACTTATTGGTTGATAGTTGGTTGAACATAAGCTTTTCGAGTGAAAGTGGTAAATGGATAATATTGGAATTTGTGGTGTTCTTTTTCTGTAAGGAAAAATAGCGAAGGAAATTCATGAGAAGATCGCTCCTACATTCAGCTATTCATGCCTTTCTCATGAGACCGTAAGATTTTGGGTAAATGAATTCAAGCATGGCATTGAGAAAAATACACTCCCCGAAAACAGATGCAACACCCAGTAAACGTGAAGGTATTGTAATGTATTTTTGTTAATAAATTGGATACATGTGGAGTATTAAATGATTAAAATTTGATGTAGTTTGGAGAAGGTGTTTGCCTTCTAATTCAATAATGAGTTGAAATGCCTCTTATGGTGCGGTCGTGGTCAAAGTTAAGCTCTGTAAGTAAAAATGATACACTCGTTTATTTGACTACGTTCGTTCTATTTATTCTTTTCGCGCTGCTTTAATTTCATTTTTACTTGTATCAAAAGCGAGACAAAAGTGGAAAAACAGCATATAGAGTAAGTGGTGTAGAATAAACGAGTATATCACTTCCACCTACAGAGCTCTACAGAGCTTAAATATTTAACTAACATGACCACAATCGCACCATTTAGTTCATGCATTCGCTTACTCTACGGTTACTTTGAATGAGGTGCTCGATATGTTCCTACGCTATGGTGTCCCAAGCAATTTGAATTTTATTTCCGAGGCGCTGCAGATCCCTCGGGGACGCAAGTAATCGCCCTAACCGTCTGCCAACCATATGCCAAACATGTTCAATGGGCGAGCAGGCCACGGAAGAATAGTGACATTGCCTTCACGAAGGAACCTCGCTGTGATAGCCGCAGTGTAAGGCCTAGCATTATACTGCTGGAAAATAGGGTTTTCTAGTCCTTGAAGATATGGCAAGTAACAAGTTTCCAGTCACGGTGAATATAGCCATCGGCGTTTAAGTTGCCCTGAAAGAAGACTAGAAGGGACTTGCTTTCATATGTTATGGCCCCCCAAACCATATGTCCTCGGGTAAGCGCGACTTCACGTTCCATGCAATACTGAAGCTCTCGCCTTTCTCCACGTCTTCGACGGACTCTTCTACGGTCATCATTGGACTAGAGATCAAAAATGGCATTCGTCACTGAATACAATCCAATTCCATTCCTGATTCCACTGGATGCGTTCTTAACACCATTGGTGTCTAACCTCCCTGTGCCTTTGGGACAATGACAAGCAAAATGAAGCGCGGTCGACAGAATTGCAGACCAAAAGTCCTTATTCATTCCCAATAGACCTGGTGGTACTAGATCTCTAAGGGTGTTGCTCTTGAACGGCGTTCTTCACAGCCATTATTAGCAATTTCCCGAATAACCATTCCTCTATTTCTCTTTCAAATTCGCTTAATTGGCGGAAATTCTTGCCTCTGCGTACTCTATATATCAGAAAACACTGTTTGTACAACAACCACAATCCCCAAAATTAACTTTGCACAGCTATGTGACACAAGCGCAGAGAAAACGAAAAGTTGTGTTGTTTTGAAGAAATTATTCGCAGCCACACGATTTCCTCTTTTAATCGTTCTCAAATTTTGATAATTTAATACACAACGTGTACCCAATTTACTAACAAAAAAATATTACAATACCCGTATATTGATTGCTGTTTACTGTGTGCACAAAATTGGTGCCGCGTTTACTGATTCCAGAGCAAAAACGAAATCGTATGCGAAAAACATACGATTGTTTCCAGCTGTTTAAGAAGAATCCAGCGGATTTTTGCAGCATTCTGTCACAACGGGCGAAACCTGGATTCAAAACCGAACTCTTGTATCGTACGCACGAATCGGTCCGAAGAAAGCAAATGTCTGCTTGGAAACGATGACTTCAGTCTTTCAGTTTTACCTCTAAAAGAAATAAACCATCACTGCCAAATACTATGCATTTAGTTGGAGAGATTGAAGCCAGCGATCGCACAGAAAGGTTAAGGGAAGGTCAAGAAAAAGATACCGTTTCATCACAGCAGTGAATCTCGTGCTCCCATTTAATCAGCATACACACATACCTTCAAATTAAGCGAATCTCTCAATTCATTGACAGAAGATGGTTAAAAAACACGTCAAAAGACACGTAGACATTAATTTATTCCATTGAAACTATTTAGATGAATCCTGTAACACAAATTTACACAGATGCACACATTCAACAAATACGTGTGTGAAAACGCTGCCGGAATGCAGTTTCATAGCAAACACGGTTGGCCAATCGAAAAACAGAACGCGAAACAACGTAGTTATATCAGACCAATGATAAGCTCCGATTTCAAACGTCATTTCTAGGAAATGTTGCCAAGTTTACAAACAAACCATACGCGCAGTTGCCGAAACGTACCAAAAGATTAAACTGTAACGAAGGTCTCAGGTTACAGCTTGCTGTAAAGTCGGCTAGATCAGAGGGTGGTAAGTGGTATACGAGTGGTACTATATAATTCCATTCGAATTTGTGGTCTAGTGAGCGTTGACACGTAAAATGCGTTCAATTAAATCCGTTACCGAGATGCCTTGGAACTTGCTTTTATTTTATACCGGCATGTCGTAGCTTAGTACGTATATTGAATAACTGCGAACTGTCAGCGGTGTTTACTGTCAAAGGTTTTGTTTACATTTTCGAAGTATTGTGTTCCGTTATTTGTGTTGTTGCTTTAATTCCTTTAAAAAAACAGTTCTTTTGGGAACTAAACTGCCGAGAAATGTTTACTACTGAACATAGAGTGTTTATGTTAGAATCGTATTTTCGAAATGGACGTAAAATTGACGGCAATTGGGTATATTCTAGACCAGATTGTTTAGAAGAGTTCAGAGCTAAATTTCCGGAGTTGATTATTGACTACAACCATTTTAATGCTACGCTGGATCGATGTGTTACGCTATTTCGTGAAACTGGAGGTGTCTTAAGAAAGGAAGGTTCTGGTCGTCCTCTTAAACGAAGTCAACAGGTTATCGATGATGGACGAGAAATCATGCAAAATAACCCAAAAACAACTGTTCGACAATTAGCGCAACAAATGGAAGTTTCAGTTGGAACATCTCATGCGATGTTAAGAAAGGATTTACATTTATATCCTTATCGACTAACAGCAGTTCACGAATTGAAAGACATTGATATACCGCAGAGGTTAGAATTTTGCCAATGGTTTATAAACACTTTAAATAATGATGACGATACCCTACCGATGACTTTGTTTACTGATGAATCGTGGTTCTACTTGTCTGGATATGTAAATTCGCAGAATATGAGATCTTGGAATTCAGATAATCCTCATATGTTTGTTGAACGTCCATTGCATCCTGAAAAAATTGGTGTATGGGCCGCTATAAGCGGCAGACGATTAATTGGACCAATTTTCTTTGAAGGTGTTTATAAATATATAAATCATAAAAATAATCTTTAAACTTATATTCGCATGTTAATTTTTAGGTACGCTTAATGCAACAAGATACCGAAATGAAATTTTAAATGAATTTTTGGAGAACGTTCACGATGATGAGTTAGAAGGTGGTTACTTTCAACAAGATGGTGCAACACCCCACTGTACAGCAGAAACATTGGCCATGCTTCATGAATTTTATGATGACCGAATTATAAGTCGCAACACTCCAACACCATTTCCTCCGAGGTCGTGCGATTTAACACCTTGTGATTATTTTTTATGGCCTTACCTTAAAAATTCAATATTTGCAACTCCTATGAACAATCTAGAAGAACTACAGCACCGAATAAGGCAAAAATTTGAAGAAATTAGTCAAAATCCTAACTTGTTAGGAAATGTAGTCGTGAGTTCCCTTAAACGTAGAGTTTTAAAATGTTATGAAGTAGGTGGTGGGCATTTTAAGCATCTTTTGTAAAAAATAAATGTTTTCGTTAATTGCATTCTCTTATTCAATTTATAGAAAATCATAAATGGGTATAAAAAGTTGGGTTATGTTTATTATAATCATGTGGCTTAAGTTAACGCGACTTCGTAAAATTTGCATTTGACATAAGCCAAAAGAACTGTTTTTTAATGGAATTAAAGCGACAACACAAATAACGGAACACAATACCTCGAAAATGTAAACAAAAGCTTTGACAGTAAACACCGTTGACAGTTCGCAGTTCTTCAATGTACGTACTAAGCTACGACGTGCCGGTATAAAATAAAAGCAAGTTCCAAGCCATCTCGATAACGGATTTAATTGAACGCATTTTACTTTCACGTCAGTCTGTTTACCGGCTTGTGTCAAACGTGATACCGTTATTTTCGCAATGTCAAATTAAAAGGTAAGCCGTATGATTTAATCCACGACTTGAGTTTAACAGTTCCAACGGTCACTAGACCACAAATTCAGATGAACACATGTTATTAATTAGCAACAAGTATAGTTGTATGCGGCAATCATAGATGTCGCTGTATCTGTATACTGATCATTCAAGGGTGGAAGAAGTGACACTAGTGGTTTTTATTTTTTAGTGCATTCAATTATTTGGGATTGTATTAGATAAAGGCATAATACGGAAGTAATTTTTCTGTACGGTTGGATAGGGGTTACGGGGCTTATACAGACTGTTCATGAAAAACCGTTGCAACAGCCAATGTTTTTATCTGCATTTCAACGAATTAACTTAAATCAGGGAGGCTTCAGGATATCTCTTGTTCGATTTTATGGTACCATTAGAAAAATGATTATCTTGAAATTTGAGAGTGTTGTAAATACATTTTCTTAAATGAAAGGTTATCGAAACAATTTTTTAAATAAATATGAAGATATCTCAAAATCTAAATATAAACTGCATCTTACTTCACGTACTTAATGTAGAGAGTTATTAAAACTTACCACCAGTGGACCTGACTGAAAGCAATAGAAGAAAGGTTACATGAAACTTAAAACTCTTAAAAAATCTTTTGTATTTATTGTGTTTCCAAATATTGCTATAATTCATAGTCATGACTTGAGATACGTTGGAAAAAAGCAAGGTTTCTAAAGTTGATATTTTTTTTCATTCTAAGATCATTTTTGTAAAAAAATTGCAAAAATTTGTTACAAAGTGACAGAGCCATATTACTTTGGTGAATGTGCTGTCAGATTTCGCAAATTTGATAGAAGAAATTTCACCGTGTCATACGAGCCTAAGAAGAAAATAAAATAACACAAAAAGCAAAATTTCTCAGGATACTGGGATTCCCAGATTCACGATTTTTATATTCTCGATTCCCGGGAAGTGAAAAAACCCGGGGCAACTGTCGACAAAATGTTTCTCTCTTTTTAACTTTGTCGGTACGATTTGTTTATCAAAAGAAATTTCGAGTAGAACCACGTCTCCGCGCAAAAAGCTTTTTCCTAGCAGTTGGAATGACCAAGATAAATCGTACCCCGCGCCCGGACATAATCGCCGATATCATCCGGGAGCGCTATTTTTATTATTTCCGGAAATGAAATATTGCGAGACACCAAATTTAATACCTAATATTTTCTCTGCTCATCCACCGATGAAAATAAAGTTCGGAAATTTCTGTTTACGCGCAGTAAAAATAATTCTTCGGGCTTGACACCTTTAACAAATTATCTTCGGTCGTAAAATGGCCGCGTTTTATCGGCGGATATGAGGAAAAAATAAATGCCGTGGTGATATTGTTTTTGGTGTGAAACCATAGTTTATTTGTTTACAGCAAAAGAAATTAGTTTCCCGAGAGGGTATGGTATAACTTTATTTTTTTTACATACAAAAGGGGTTATACCTAAGGTCACTAAATCAACACACTTACGTCTTCAGGTAACGCCAATACATTCCCATTCCGAGATTCTTGTGTAACAAAGACAGCAAATACAAATGTCGCAAGAGCAGCAAGGAAATCAACACTTTTAGGGAATTCTGTTTATTAATCATGGTGCAATGATGTAGAATTTGATAGATATACACAGCTCACAAAAAGAAAATAGCAACACAGATCATAAGTTACTTAAAAATATCAAAATGTACATAAATATCACAAACACGATCAGATCATAGCAAGTTATTTAAAAATATCACATGAAGAAAAGGTACATCGCGGGTATTTATAAATACATATCACAAACATAAGATTGCTTACGAATTAAAAATTAAATGTAATATAGAGGCGTAATGAAAGAAGAAACATTGATATCATTTAAACACTATTGACTAAAAAATTCGTTGACAGTATAAAACACATTATTTAGAAGATATACTTTTAGTTTTTTAACAAATAGTTTAACATTACTCACATCCGTGATTTCGGTGGGCAGTTTATTGAAAATCTTGAAACTGTTGTAGAGAAATGATTTTTCATAAAGACTTGTTTGTGGAATCTTTAATTTGATTTGGTTTTTATTGCGGATTAAGTAGTCGTGGGAATCAACTTTTTGTAAATCATTTCGACTGTTCGTAAATGCGTAGATTGAGTTTTCATATACGTAAAGATTGATGATCGTTAAAATACGGAGTGAAGCAAAGTGGTTTCTGCAAGATTCGCGGGGAGGCAGATTTAATATAATGCGTACGCATTGCTTTTGTAGTTTAAGAACTTTGTCTAAGTTATCTCTGTTTCCCCAAAACAGTACAGCATAGCGTGCAATTGACTCAAAATAGCCGTGATATGACGACAGTAAAGATACTTTATTACAGATCGGTCTTAAACGCCTCAAAGCAAAAACTGCCCTTGTCAACTTCGGACATAATTTATTGAAGTATTTGGACCAACGTAATTCGCAATCGACAAATAAGTCAAGAAATGTTGATGTAGAAGATGGTTTTATTAGCAGGTCTTTATAGTTAAAAGAAAGAGTCGATTCAAATTTTGTTGAAGGGAAAATTAAAATATTAGTCTTCTCGGTGTTTATTTTTAGATTATTGGCGGTAAACCAGTTAACAAGTTCATGAAGCGTACCTTCGATTTTGTTCTTTAATGAGATTTCATCCTCGCAATACACGCATACACTGGTATCGTTGGCGTAGAGTATAAGTCGGCCATCAATATTACACGGAAGGTCATTCATGAAAATTAGGAACAGAAGAGGACCTAAAATTAAGCCCTGAGGAATACTTTTATTTAGCTGGAGTAAATTCGAATTAAAGTTTTGACCAGATGTCTTGTCTGTAATCGCCGTATACTGTTTCCTGTTTTGTAAATATGAACTCAACAGTTTCAAAGGAGTACCTCTTATACCGTAAAATAACAGTTTGTTTATTAATATATTGTGGTCAACCAAGTCGAATGCTTTGGAGAGATCACAATTCAAACAGGCCACAAGTCTTTTCTCATTAATAAGATTGTATAAGTTAGATAAAAAAGATGTAAGGGTTCTATTAACGGATCTCCCGGCACGAAAGCCATGTTGAGCACTGTTAACAATGTTATTTTTCTCTAAGAAGCTGACAACTCGAGATTTAATAGCGGACTCAAAAATTTTTGATAAAGTCGGCAAAAGTGCTATTGGCCTATAGTTTGAGACAATAAATTTGTCTGATTTCTTGTGCGCAGGTAGAATTTTAGCGGTTTTAAAGCATTGCGGGTATTTACCTGTTTCAAAACTACAGTTGATAATATTACTTATGATATTTGCAAGAAGGTCAATATTATATTTCAAAAATTTTATAGGTATGTTATCTGTGCCGGTAGCATTCGTGTTTTTTAGTGCCTTTACGATGACCTTAATTTCTGATTCATCTACAGGTAATAGAAATAATGAATGTCGGGATGTAAAATTCGTTTTCTTCAGTTCTTCATAACACTCGCCATTGTTTACACGACTGACATCATTTTGTTTTGATCCGCAATACTCTTTAAATAGATTAGAAATGGTTTTTGGGGAGTCAACAATTTGATCATCCACCTGGAGACGTAAGGATTCATTATCACTATCCGAGAGTCCCAGTCCATCTTTTAAAATATTCCACACAGTTTTAGCAGTATTAGAGTTAAAAATCAGTTTATCATTATCCATTTTCTTCACAGTTTTTACTACTCGCTTTAAGATTTTTGCGTACTTTTTATAATAGAATAGTAAAGTCGGATTGTTAAAAAAACGGAGTGTGTGAAAAAGTGATCTCTTAGTTTTTTAAGAGATGATAATACCCTTGGTGATCTAGGTTTTCCGAAGTATTTTTTGTTTGCACTTGATTGGAAACGAATTCTCAAAAGGTTCCGAAAAAACTTTGTAGAAATTCCTCAACTTAATATCTACATCATTTGTGTTATATACTGTATCCCAATTAACGAACTGCAACTTTTCTGCAAATTTCTGTAGATTAGAGGTAGAGTAATTCCTATATTGTACATTAGGAGTAAGTTTAACACAATTTATATTATTAAAAACAACAGATTGAAAGTTGTGATCTGAAAAATCAACCGCCGAATTTTCAATTAATAGGTTATCATTGGCCATGAAAAAATTTAAAAAGAGATTGTCAATACACGTCGAGGAAGATTTCGCAATACGAGTGGGGTCTTTTACAAGAGGCGTGAAATTGTAAGAATGTAGAAGGGTAAGGAAGTTAGCTGATCTACCATCTGATTTTAACAAATTTATATTGAAGTCGCCACTAAGTATGATCTTTGTTTTTTTATGACTCGTTAAATCATGTAATAAGAGATCCAACACTTCTAAAAAAACTGTTTGTATCATACTGTGGGGTTCTGTATATATTAATTATGGTAATATTACCAAGACGAATGGCACAACATTCAAAACACGATTTCTTGTGATATTTAAACAATCGATGCAGCTAAACTGTAAATTATTCTTTAAATATATGGCAGATCCACCTCGCCTCATTACGTTACGACTAAAATGTGCCGCTAACTTAAACCCGTTGACAGTTGTTACGATGATAGTAGTTTATAGCCGTCTATCTAGTCAAAAATTGATTAGGTTATGTTATTCTCCACAGCCATGTCATAGTAAAATGCCATATGTGAAACGTCACTTTGATTAACAAACTTTCGATTTGTTTTTTTATCCCTAGATAAGATTATTGTGCGACAAGGATAGATACAGAAAAAATCACTAATGTCGTTACCTGAACACGAAGTGTGTCGATTTAGAACCTTAGTTATACCTATCCTGCGAAAGGCACTCGTATTTTTTTTTTTTTTTTTGAAGGAGCCAAGGGCTGTGGATTCAATTTAATTGATATTTTGAAAAGAAGCTGGACAGAACTTGTTTTATTATTTAACATAAATATTAATATATCACTCTCACCAATTTTCTTATTATTAATGGGAGTACTTGAAGAAAGAAAAGAAAATTTGGAAACCTATCCAAAAAATACAAAGATGCTAAGTTGAAATGAATTAAACAGAAATAGATGATCGTCCCAAAAATATAGATTTAACGGGTGTCTCAGGGTGGGCGGCATCTGGCGGTATATAGCTAACCGTAATACCTACAGTTTCGGGAGAAAAAAAAATACGGTAAAAGTGGCCAAAAGAAATTCAAAGAATAAATTTTTAATTATCTGAGTTGGCCGCAAGGGGGCGCAATCAATAAGCTCAACAATAAAAAATAATTTTTCTAACAAAAGTCTCAGAATAAGAAAGCTGAATTAATTAGAAAGCTGAATTAATTCTGCACAACTTTGATTCTAGACTTATTATCGTATCACGTTAATAAGGGTGGCGGAAACAGTTGAATCATTTACTTTAAAAAATAACATAACTTCTGTACTTTTTATCGGAAATTAACGAACTTCGGCTCATTTGCAAGGGAATTTTATGCTGATTTAAAGTTTCTATTGAACGGCTACGGTTATTTTGTTATAAAGTAGTTATAGGGCGCGAACTTAATTCAGTAAGTAAATTATTAAGCCAAAAAAATTGTTTTGTAAATAGTTATGATATTTATAACTGATGAAACTCCTCACGAATAGAGGATTAAATAAATTACCTTTCATAGAAAGAAGTTCTCTGGAGAACGCAAATAAATATATTTAAATTTATTAAAGAAAAGAAAGACTGTGCCCTTCTAGATATCGATTCCTTTTTACGTTATAAATTCTTATGTTTTCAGCCCACTAAAAAGTCAGATGGCGATCGGATTTGCTAATTTGAGGAAACGGTAGCGAGATGCAATTTCTTTACTGTTTCATGTTGGTGTGAAACAAACAATTAAAAATTTTCAGTACGCAGCCGACGGACGATCTCGGATAAATGAAGTTACTTACATCAGGAAAGATAAAACCTCTCTTGGATTTTCCAAAGAAAATTTGAATTAGGACCGTGGCATGAGCTTTTCTTGCAAACTACAATACTAAATAAGAAATTGGTATGGATGACCGAGAAAATTAAAATTACATGACTTTGTAAATAATTATTACTCTAGTAAAATGTCATTCCAGCTTGAGTTCAAACGAGAACTGACTCCTAATAATTTTGGACTAGCCGACCAATCCATTATTTCTAATCGAGCCAATCAGGTTTGAAAAGGAAAGTTCAGAAAAGCGAGGCGGTTGAAGAAGAACTATAAGAATGCACACCAATAAATCAGTACTGCCAAATGTGTAATCCAATGTGAAAGAAAATAAACGTACGGTTTAATTGACATATAATCAGCTACAATATTCCTTATTAAAATAGTAAAACACGAAATCAGAGTACAGAAAGACAAACAACAGGTAAACATTTAAATATTTCAAGTAAGCTCGTCGGAATAATATGCCTGAAATTAGCTACGCAAATGTAAATACAGGCTGTAGCAAATCATCGCCTAATCTCCTTCATATTTATAACCAATTATTTACCGTGAAGACGTGCAACAAACATTCTCCCGAGAAACCCCTTTGCCAGGTAAATAACTATTTTAAATGAATCCTATTTTAACGATATATAAACCAGATGCACATAAAAATTTCATCGAACGCAACCTAATAATCGATGGTGAACAGCGAAGCATCTTCATCATGTTCGTTCCCTAAAAATGAATCCATCAGCGAACTGATCTCAGAAAAGTTACAAAAAGTATCTTGTCTCATTGGCTGTTGTGATTAGCACGTAATTAATGTTGTCAAGAAAGTTAATATACCTTGTCATGTTCTCCTACCATACCATATTTGAAATAGACTAATTTTAGTGGTAAGAATAGTAACAATAACTTTAATAACAAGTGTATAAGAAGCTTTCCGATCTTGCTGTAATTTTGTGACATGTTCATGTATGTTTCTTATTTGATTTGTACCCTAAACAAACGAGTAAACAAACATAGCCAATTCTCTCCACACTCTGCAAAATGTTATTAATGGATGTCGCAGCAGAGTTAACATAAGTGAACATGCCAAAAAATTACAGAAACATGCCTATATGGGAAAACTTTTTGTACACTTGTTACTATTAATACTAATAATACTTAACAATAACAAAATAAAAACAAGAACTAACAGCTAATCGTCTTGGCGTTATTGTTAAAGAACTAAAACATGTTTCTATTATATAGCTATTGCCGCCTCAGCACATATAACATAAAACAAAGTTAGGAAACAAAAATTTCAAAGTATTTGCCTTCGTCACATTAAACCAAACCCTTTGGAATATGACAAATTGACAATTTTTCCTTTAATGTTTACGTGTCAAGTTTTATAAATTGATCTTTACGTGTCTCGCACAAACTTTACGTTATTTTTAACGAAGCAGTTATATCTAGCGAGACATAGTCAGGGTGATATAAACAGACAATCTGCTTTTCTACAAGACTGTAATATTTTACAGGTCTGTACTTAGTTACTATCTGCGGTTACCACAAACAACAAAATTAATGTGTAAGATGTCATTTACTAAGAAGGTGGAAACAAATACTTTTGCCGCATCTAAAATCTTTAAATTTAAATAAACACATTTTATTAAAGAGTCCCCCATGAGATTGTTCTGTGGCCTTCTAAAGAGTTGGATGGTTTAGGTCAGTTATCTTTGTATACAGAAGGTTACAAAGGAGAACAATTAGCATTCAAGCAAGGTGTCAGGAGGAGGCAGGGATATTTGAGAATGATTACTGCTACTTAGTAAACGACATTACGCGCTGAGATTCTGTGGTCTTAATTATCTCGTTTTGTTCAAATTCATTTTCATCCTTATTTGGTTGCCATGATGAACATCCTGAATACCGGTCTGCAGCGGCCAGAAGAAGGCCTGATATAATTTTATGCGATACATAAATACAAAACTATTCGAATTTCCACCACCTTTGGTTTGATTAAAATATAGTACAGAAGTCTTACATTTCAGATAGATCTCCTTGGTGTAGTTTTAGTAATGATGATTGCAATGCTTATTTATGCAATCTATGAAATATGAGAGCGATTTGGAAGGACGAAGAAAGAAATTCGATAAAAACTAAATGAACGGCTTGAAAAACTCCACAAAGAAAAAGAGGACATTCGTGGCCTAAATTTTAATAAAAACAAAGGAAAACAAAGGATTTTTAAGGCCTATTCTAAAATTCTACTTAGAATGTGCTGACGATGAAAACAGAAACAGAAATTTAGAAGAGATTCGGAAAGCCCATAATAAACAAGGTAAAACCTGGCATATTATCAAGAAAGGACTAAACCATAAAAACTGTAATGCAATTGAAATGTGAGAAGTGACAACTTAAATACCTTATTCTACAATGTTGGACCTGAAACAATCAAGACTATACCTAAAGCCAATCCCATCACTGGAAGGAAACATCAGATGCCCAAACCACCTTTAGCGTCATTATTTAAGTAAATCAATGTATGTATGATGTATACAGAATGAATGTTAGAACAATGAAAATCATTAAACAACATATTTCTGAACCACTAGTGAATATCACAACTCCTCCATGACGAAAGGAATTTTCCTTCAGAAAATGAAGACGGCTAGAGTCATACCTATTAAATAAAAAAGGGAAACCCTGCATCACCTGACAATTATAGACCTATTTCAATTATACCGGTCTTTTCTAAAGTTTTTGAAACAGTCCTCTCTAACCAACAATTAAAGTTTCTCGACAAACATGAACATATCTGTGGTAAGCAGTACGGTTTCCGAGCAAGAAAAAAACACCTCAACAGCTGCCATGGCGATAACAAATTTTGTGTATGAAGCTCTTGAAAATCATGAAACTTGCAAAGCTACCTTCTGTGATCTTACGAAAGCGTTCGATTCCATACAACATGACATCCTTCTAAACAAAATGAACAATTATGGTATTCGAGGCAGAGCATTAAAACTAATTACATCGTATTTGTATAACAGAGAACAGTTAGTTGTTTATGAAGATGAGAAATCCTCTTTATGCATGAATTCGGCTGGAGTTGCCAAAGGTTCACTACTGGGCCCTCTCTTCTTCACAACTTTTATCAATGATCTTTCTGTGAATGTTTCGGGCCGCACCATACACATACTTTATGCTATACTATTAGCGACAAAAACAAATGCGTATTGAAACAAAAAACAGACTCTGTACTCCAGGAAGCCAATAACTGGTTTCAAGATAATATATTGGTATTAAAACATTAAAAAAACTGTCACAATAAACTTTACAAGTGAAAAACGACTTAACATCGAGAAAACAGATAGCGCTCGGTATCTCGGCCTAACATTGGATAGTAAAATGACCTGGAAAGAACATGTGACAGTACTATCAGCCAATTCATTTATACTGAACCAGCCATAATTGCCTGCTATGCCATGTTCCACTCGAGGATGACGTACGGTCTACATATCTGGGGAAAATCTACTCATGCCTAAGACATTTTCATTCTGCAGAAAAAAGCTGTGAGGATAATCACCGGAGTCAGCATGGAAAAACATTGTCGACCCAATTTTAAACATTTTGGAATATAAACAAAAAAAAAACTGTGCGACACTGAGTAGAAGAGGGGACGTTGTGCATTATACGCTCCGGGACAATCTTGACGTAAATATACCAAAACATAGGATGGCGACCACTGAAGCCCAACACTTCCATCTGAAGCTTTTTAATAAAATTTCTCCAAATTAGAGAAATCCTACCTACGCCACTGTTCAAGAAGAAGATAAAGAATTTCCTGAACGAAGTGTGCTTTTACAGTATTAAAGAATTTCTGAACTATACATACACTTTGAAAAAAATTTTGTGCAAATCGTTTTTGATTGCAGTGAAAACCTCGAGCAGCCTTTGTACAGCTGTTTCAGCCCTGCTTGGGGCTTCTTCAACAGAGACCTTCAACAGAGACGTAGCTCGACATTCCGACTGCAAAAAAAATTACTCCAATTTATTCGCAATTGCGATGTAAGAGTAATGAACAGATAAAATAGCGACATCTTAAGATCGCTTTTTGACCTGACATTGCAGTAGGATAGACAAATTGAAGCGGGATTTGCTCCTAATAAGTCCCCCATGCAAGGCGGCCATGCTTGCTGTCAAAGCATAATGAAAGTTTTTTTCAAAACAATATTTGCTTTTACCTCACTTAATTATCAAGCAGGGCTGAAACAGCTGTACAGAGGCTGCTCGAGGTTCTCACTGCAATCAAAAACGATTTGCACAAAATTTTTCTAAAATCTTTCATTATGCTTTGACAGCAAGCATGGCCGCCTTGCATGGGGGACTCATTAGGAGCAAATCACGCTTCAATTTGTCTATCCTACTGCAATGTCAGGTCAAAAAGCGATCGCAAGATGTCGCTATTTTATCTGTTTATACATACACTAATTAATTATTTTTGTATCGCCTGTTACTCATGCTTATTAATGACGTTACTCTACCAGAAAATGACTTCTTTGTATAGAACAAAGAAATATTATTATTATTATTATTAATGAACATATATCTAGGCGTAAACTAAAGAACCACACAAGATTTTATACATTAACAAATATTTTATACAGTTTGATATCAACGGATCATACTATTGTAGAAAAGTTTTATACGGTATTATACACAACATTTTATACTTTGGCATTTTATATATTTTATACTGTTGAATTACACTCTTCTAGACAAAACGTACATTCCTTCTTCAGGATACTGTGAAAATTACATAAACATACTACCTATAATTATAATTTTGTTTACCTATTTTAATTTATATTTCGTTGAACTTGAGAAGCGATTTATTTTCATTCCATTTACATTCTTAGGGGTTCTCCGTGTTTGCTCTGGTTTACACGTGTTACCATTCTTTGAAGCCGAGGGGTAAGCACAAAAGGAAATCCGATATGACCTCCTAATTAAAATAAACACGTGGAATAGTTTGGATGCAGTTATCGACGCCAGATGCGCACGAAGTAAATAACAACCCCAAAAAGTTCATTCGCACGTGTTTGTGTGCAAATTAAAAAAGATAATGTCAATACTAACAGCAGATTTTACCGAAAAGAAGTTACTAAATTAAACCATATTGCACAAAAAATGCTTTCGTTTAGTATTATTAACGTAATGTTATTGTTTCTACCTAGAACATAAGTTGAATATTACAAACAAGTGAGTAAGCGGATAATAGTTATTTTCATTTACACAGAAAAAAAAAACTGTCATCTTACATACCCAGAAACTAAGAAACTACGAAATTAAAAAAAAAGCACTATACACACAGGGTGATTCAAAATAAATTTCCGACCCGTTAAGAGCGTGTTCACTAAGGTCATGCAAGTGTGAAATTGCAAGAAATAAACCTATCAGAGGCATTTCAAAACTCAACCTCCTTTGAATTCAAAATGGAAATCATGATTCATTTCTTACGTACACATGCACAAGTCCGAATTTCGAAGAATTAATTGCGCATAATACATTTTTTCCGCCATAAATTTTTATTTATGTAAAGCGTTTTTACGTTTTACAGTCTCATTTCAAGGTAAACGCTAGGGTTTCATTCTATTCCATCCGAGTTCATTGCTTTTGTGACGCAATACAGATGTACTAGTGCCCATCAACCAATTTATATCTGAATCTTCAATGCATTTTATATAAAAAAAAAAAAAACTCTGGATATTAGACCTGCTATGTATATAGACCTTTTTCTTTCTTTTCCTGTATACTACCTGTGGTTGACGGGTCGAACACATATTTTGAATCACCCAGTATAGAACAAATTCCAACTATTATCGGATCATAACACTTGTCGTCATCATATCCGCAAAACGAATCGCTTAACGAGCCGAACGAATCCTTAAAAAAACTAATTGAATCCCTTTTACAATCGGACGGTAGCGCTTGCATTTGCATATTATGTAAATCGAAGACGTGCAGTTAATGCATATAAATAGGAAACTTAGCGTTCTCGAGCCGCTGAACCATATTTCATGTTTTATCTGATGCGGAACGATGTTTTTTTTTTCTTAGCGGCTTTTTCTTGCACCAGAATTCGGTTAAGAGGGCATTCGTAGCTTTGTCAGATGACTTAACAGTCTCCAGTAATATTTGCTTTTGTCACACTTAATTATTTTAGTCCCTTCCAGTTGCATATGTACGTTTTTTCTAATTTGATATCACCATCACTTTTGTTTTGTTTTTGTTAATTTTCATTCCGTAGTCATTAAGACTGTCGTTCCAGACGCTTATATTGTGCCCTAGGTTTCTTTCGTTTCGCGCTAACTACATCATCCGCAAATGCACATTCTGTAACTTCTATATTGTCCAGGTTTTGGTAAACTATGTGTAAAGCTTCTGTACTTTTCTTCGTTTCTTTAATAGTTACAGTTAATTTTGCCTTCTCTATTTACATTTATTTTTTCCTCGTGATTGGTACCTATTTTGGTCAATTTATACTGTAAATATTGTTTTTATATATTTTCATTGTCATAACAAGTTCATTGTTATTATTTATTGTTTCCCAACTGGATGAATATTTTCTTTTATTGTAACTAAAATGCATTGACTATAATTATATATTATTGTTATTTGTAATCTATGTTCTCTGTTGCACATGTCAATGCTACATCATTGATGAGGAACTTTGATTTATTTAAACATCACGTGTTATTAAACAGTTATGATTTAATTGGAGTTTCAGAGTCCTGGCTAACGCCGGTCATTGAAGGCTTTTTGATATCAGATGAAGGCTATAATTTAATTGGGCGTGACAGAAACGATGGCAGACGGGGTGATGGTGTTTCAGATTCACTTTATTGCCTTCCTATTCAAGTTCTTTTTTTGAAAGTGTATGGATTAATCTTCGTACTTCTGGCGTTAACTTAGCATACGGTGTTATATACAGACCCCCTAACACAGATATTACTAGTTTTCTCGATACTCTCGATGACGTCCTGAGCAATTATATTTTCTCTTTTGACGATGTAATTTGTATGGGTGATTTTAATATTAACCTTTTAGATTGCAATGGCATATCAACTCAACATTTACATAATATGATCGATTCATTAAGCTTAACGCAAGTAATACAAGAACCTACTCATATTACTAATTCGAATTCTACGTTAATCGATCTCTTAATAACTACTTTTCAGAAAAATCAAGTTGATACTGGCGTTTATGACCTAAATGACTTCTCTGATCATTTTCTTATTTTTGGAAACTTTAATCTTATTAGAAAAATTTTGTGCAAATCGTTCTTGATTGCAGTGAAAACCTCGAGCAGCCTCTGGACAGCTGTTTGTCTATCCTACTGCAATGTCAGGTCAAAAAGCGATAGTAAGATGTCGCTATTTTATCTGTTCATTTAATCTTATTATTAATTGCCGTGATCCAATCATACGCACTTTTCGTAATTTTCGAGACTTCGATTACGATAACTTCTAAGCAGACTTAAGTTCTTTTCCGTGGCATCATATTTTTGAAATTAATAATATAAATCAAATTTTATATTTTTTTAACTCCAATATTTTAAGTACAAAGTTTTTTTAATCTCAAACCGGACAGAAAAGGGAAACACACTCAACGTTTCGCTATAGATTTATAGCTTCGTCAGGAGTGAAAAAAAGTAAATAAACAAGTTGTCAAGAGAAACAAGTCGTCAAGAGAAACGAAACGGTAACACGATTTTTAAACTAAAAATCGAGTTGTTTGGAATAAAAGTAACGAGAACTAATTAAAGCTAATTTATATATATATATATATATATATAAATTAGCTTTAATTAGTTCTCGTTACTTTTATTCCAAACTCCTATATATATATATATATATATAATTAATTAATTGAGACAGATCTATATCTTGTTTAAAGAGTCCAGAAAACTACAAAATATGTCATTTAAATTTTCAAAGTCCGTACGTTTATTAATAGAATTTCGAGACATTTTAATTTTACACATTTCTATGAAACGTCTTTTAAAAATATTAGATTCACTGTACAAAATGTCAGTATTATCAAAATCAAAATTATGATTATTTACTAATGAATGCTCTACAAGCATTGAATGATTTTGATTATTTTTTTGAATATGATATTTATGTTGGTCTAAACGTTTTTTTAAATTTTGGCTCGTTTCACCTATATAAACAGAATTACAATTTGAACATTTGATTTCATAAACCACGTTAGGTTGTTTTAATTTCGGTATTTTGGTTTTTAAATTCGAAAAAATTAAATTTAAATTATTCACAGAATTACTGGCTAAAATTAAATTATGTTTTTTGAAAATGTGTTTAAATGTATTGTGTAATGGTTCAATATAAGGCAAAGATATGTATTTATGATTCGAAGTTTGTCTAATGTTTTTAGAGACATTTGAATTTTGTAAGTATTTAATACGATTTTTAATTACTGATTCAATAAGATTTATTGGATAAGAATTTTGAATAAGAGTCTTCTTTATTAAATTTAAGTTATCATAAATGAAAACTTTATCAGAAAGTAAAATAGCTCGATCAGTTAATGAAATAATAGTTGCAATTTTATAATTTTTGGGTGTGTCAATATTTCTAATATAATTTAAAAAATTAGAACAAAATTTATTTCTTATTTGTATTTTTGAAGGTGAATCTAAAGATTTAATACCAAACTCTAAGCTACTAAGTATTAAAGGTAGGTACATAAATTTTCACTCGTACACACCCAAAAATTATAAAATTGCAACTATTATTTCATTAACTGATCGAGCTATTTTACTTTCTGATAAAGTTTTCATTTATGATAACTTAAATTTAATAAAGAAGACTCTTATTCAAAATTCTTATCCAATAAATCTTATTGAATCAGTAATTAAAAATATACGATTTTTGATAAAGTTTTCATTTATGATAACTTAAATTTAATAAAGAAGACTCTTATTCAAAATTCTTATCCAATAAATCTTATTGAATCAGTAATTAAAAATATACGATTTTTAATTACTGATTCAATAAGATTTATTGGATAAGAATTTTGAATAAGAATCTTCTTTATTAAATTTAAGTTATCATAAATGAAAACTTTATCAGAAAGTAAAATAGCTCGATCAGTTAATGAAATAATAGTTGCAATTTTATAATTTTTGGGTGTGTACGAGTGAAAATTTATGTACCTACCTGACCAGGTAGGTTTATGAAACCAATTAGTAATTAATTTATCATTCTGTCTGATAATATTTACATCAAGAAAACTCAATGAATTATTATTTTCTTTTTCTACTGTAAATTGTAATCTATTATGAAAAGAATTAAATTTATTGAAAACAAAATCTACCTTATCAGAAGGCAAAATCAATAAAATGTCATCTACATAACGAAAATATAACGTTAAATCGAATGATAAAGAGTTAATAACAGATTTTTCTAGTTCTTGCATAACAATTTCAGCTAAAGCCGGAGATAAAGGAGAACCCATTGCTGTACCAAAAATCTGTTTAAAAAATTTATCATTGAAAGCAAAATAAGATGTTTCAAAACATAAATCAACTATTTCTAAAAAGTTACCTTTGGAAATATCAGTAAAATCTTTAATCTCTAACCACCTATCATTTATACTTTGTAAAGCTAAATCTTTAGGAATGTTAGTAAATAAAGAAAGAACATCTAAAGAAATTATAATGCAATTATTTGGTACAGTTATTTGTTTTAATTTTTCTACGAGTTCAAAAGAATTTTTTATAAAATATTCTGATTTACTAGTAACCTGACTAATGATTTTTGAAATAAATTTAGATAAGAAATATGGAGAAGAACCAATAGTGGAAACTATAGGACGAAGAGGTGTATTAGGTTTATGAATTTTTGGAATGCAGTATAATTTAGGAAATATGGGATGTTGTACTTTAAGAGATTTAGCAACAATATTACTAATTTCAACGGATTTCTCTATCTTATTAATAATACTGAAAGTTTTACGTTGATAAGATTCGGTGGGATCGTTAGCTAATTCTACATATGTATTATTATCAGACAGCATAGTTTGAAGTTTTGAAAAATAATCAGTTTTATCAATTAAAACAGTTACATTGCTTTTATCAGCTGTAGTAACAATAATATTAGGATTATCTTTAAGAAATTTTTTACAAGACAAAAGATCTCTAATAAGAATCTTATACTTTGATTTTTCAAAAGTTTTATCAATATTTCTAATATAATTTAAAAAATTAGAACAAAATTTATTTCTTATTTGTATTTTTGAAGGTGAATCTAAAGATTTAATACTTAGTAGCTTAGAGTTTGGTATTAAATCTTTAGATTCACCTTCAAAAATACAAATAAGAAATAAATTTTGTTCTAATTTTTTAAATTATATTAGAAATATTGACACACCCAAAAATTATAAAATTGCAACTATTATTTCATTAACTGATCGAGCTATTTTACTTTCTGATAAAGTTTTCATTTATGATAACTTAAATTTAATAAAGAAGACTCTTATTCAAAATTCTTATCCAATAAATCTTATTGAATCAGTAATTAAAAATCGTATTAAATACTTACAAAATTCAAATGTCTCTAAAAACATTAGACAAACTTCGAATCATAAATACATATCTTTGCCTTATATTGAACCATTACACAATACATTTAAACACATTTTCAAAAAACATAATTTAATTTTAGCCAGTAATTCTGTGAATAATTTAAATTTAATTTTTTCGAATTTAAAAACCAAAATACCGAAATTAAAACAACCTAACGTGGTTTATGAAATCAAATGTTCAAATTGTAATTCTGTTTATATAGGTGAAACGAGCCAAAATTTAAAAAAACGTTTAGACCAACATAAATATCATATTCAAAAAAATAATCAAAATCATTCAATGCTTGTAGAGCATTCATTAGTAAATAATCATAATTTTGATTTTGATAATACTGACATTTTGTACAGTGAATCTAATATTTTTAAAAGACGTTTCACAGAAATGTGTAAAATTAAAATGTCTCGAAATTCTATTAATAAACGTACGGACTTTGAAAATTTAAATGACATATTTTGTAGTTTTCTGGACTCTTTAAACAAGATATAGATCTGTCTCAATTAATTAATTAATTATATATATATTTAATTATATATATATATATATATATATAAATTAGCTTTAATTAGTTCTCGTTACTTTTATTCCAAACAACTCGATTTTTAGTTTAAAAATCATGTTACCGTTTCGTTTCTCTTGACGACTTGTTTCTCTTGACAACTTGTTTATTTACTTTTTTTCACTCCTGACGAAGCTATAAATCTATAGCGAAACGTTGAGTGTGTTTCCCTTTTCTGTCCGGTTTGAGATTAAAAAAACTTTGTACTTACTATTTTCATCGGACAAGAACAAACTTCAATTCCAATATTTTACTTCTTTTTGATAGACATGCACCTTTCAAAACAAGTAAATTCTGCAAACCTCCTGCACCGTGGCTCACAGATAACATTAGACTTTTAATGTCTCTTCGTAATGCCCCGCTCAGAAAAGTTAAGCGATCCGGCAGTAATCTCGGCATTGAGTACTATAAGATGCTACGAAATTTAACTCTGCTATTCGCAGAGAGAAAAAAGCTTTTATAGAATTTAGTCACCGCAACCAAACTCCAAGCACATTTTGGAAAGTTCTAGAGAGCCTAAGTATCCACCGGAAAATGTCAATGTTGCCATACCATCTCACTTAGAAGATGCTAATGACATAAGCTCATACTTTCTAAACGCATTGCCAATAGTAGATCCCAAAGGAGATTTAATTGATTATTATGTGAATAATACTCTCACAAATTTTGATTGCCTTTTTTCGTTTAATGCCGTCACTGAAGAGGAGGTGCCATATGCACCGCATAAGTAGCAAGTCCTGCGGTTCGGATAATATCAGTATCCACATGCTAAATCTCTGTTGTCCTTACTTATTATCGTACATTACATATATTAACTTTTTCTTACTTCATGGAGAATATTCCGACTGCTGGAAGGCAGCATTGGTGCTACCTCTTCCTAAAGTAACTAAGCCCCAAACTTTTAAAGATCTGCGGCCTATAAGTATACTACCAGTACTCTCCAAAATTGTTGAGAAATGTGCAGAAAGCCAAATTCGTTCGCACTTATCTACTTATAACATTTTGCCTTCCTTCCAGTCAGGATTTAGGAAAGGTTTTAGTTGTGCCACCGCGCTATCGCTGATACTAGATGACATATTTGCTGCCATCGCCAACAATAAAATTGCTGTCCTAGTATTATTGGATTTTTCACGCGCTTTTGATGTTGTTAACCACAAACTTTTACTCTCCATTTTACATTTCATTGGTTTCAGCGAAGCTTCTTTGCGTTTTTTTTTAATTATTTGAATATTAGAACTCAATCTGTTACTTTGTGTTCAAATATTTCCGAACCCATTGATCTTAATTCTGGCGTTGCGCAAGGAAGCATTCTCGGTCCTCTCTTATTCAGTATTTATACGAGCTTTGTTTTTAATAATTTAGATTTTTGTAAATGTCATTTGTATGCTGACGACACACAGCTGTATCACTGCTTTAACCGTGTTGACACTGTTATTGGTGTGAATCAAATTAATCATGATCCACATAAATTATACACCTCAGCTACTGAGCATGGTCTGTCTATTAACCCCAGTAAATCGTGTGTTTTAGTTTTCGGCAGGAACAAAGCTCGGTCCGCAGTTTTAAACTATATAAAGTTAACCTTAAATAATCAACCTTTGGCAATTACCGATTGTGCCAAAAACTTAGGTCTTTTCATCGACACCACGCTTCGTTTTAAAACCCATGTAAGCAAATCAATGCAGAAGGCATTTGGAAAACTAAAAATGCTGTATAGTAGCAAGGAGATTCTTAATCAAAACTTACGCAAAAAACTCTGCAACTCCTTAGTGTTGTCGCAGTTTAATTATTATGACGTCATTTATGGTCATTGTCTAGATAAAACTGGTGTTAATAGAATACAACGGGTGCAGAATGCTTGCCTCCGTTTACATATGGACTCCGAAAAAGAAACCATACTTCTCACGTCTTCGTCAAAGAGAAACGGCTCAACATGTCTCAGAGACGCTTATTGCACTGCTCCATATTTTATTATAAAATCATTTTTTTCGAAATCACCTAGCTACCTCCATAATAAAATAACTTATAGAACAGATGTGCATAATGTTAATGTCAGGAGTAAGCGCTTGTTAACACCACCAATTCATCGCACCGCAATGTTTCAAAGGTCTTTTTCTTATAATATTGTAAAGCTTTACAATAATATCCCTGACAGGTTGAAATTCTGTGGGAAAATTTCCTCATTCAAGCACCTAATGAAATGTATTTACTCGGTAGTTAAGTATTTGCTTATCAATTGTTCCTCATCGACTGATCTAGTTTTGAATTTGATATTAATAACATAATATTTATGTCATTACCACGTTACTTTTTACTGGCAACTGTAGGTAACAATATGCCTTACTATTACTCTTACTTATTGTATTGTATTGTATTCCGCCGCTGTATCTGATATTCTTGTAATATCGACTTGGGTTCTGAAGGTAAATCAGCTAATTCTTAAGAATAGCTGATTCAGGACCTTTGGTCATCAATTAAAAAATAAAAATCTTTTGTCAATGTTGTAATTGTCAAAATTGCTGATTGACCAATAAATTATTATTATTATTATATTATTAATTTCGTCCATAAATATTATAAATAGTAAGGGACTTAAACTTCCACCTTGCCTAACATCTTTTGTGTGAAAAATTTCAGATATCATTTTTCTACTAATAACACAGTTTGCTGTTTGTTCATATTGTCACGATTACGGAAAATTTGAAAATCGTATTTAATTAATTTAAAATGTATTTTTTCCAATGCAATACGAGTTATTTGCTGATAAGCGGTTTGCTGGTGCAACGACTCGATGAACGATGAACTTGTAGCGTGAATTCGCAAAGCTGTAAATACGCAAATAACTCGGACATTGTATAAGTGTTTAAACACAATCAATTAATTCACGATTTAATAGAAATGACGATTGGAAACAACGTGAAAATCCTGACATTACCTTTTCAGCAACCAAGCAAAGTACGGGTTCAATTAAAGTTTTGCGGAATTTGGTCATGACGTCACGTACATTAGCAGTATAAAAGATGGGCGTAATTTGTAAAAGATATCAGTTAATCTGATCGTCGTCGTGGGATACAGTTATCTGTATTTCTGACCTTTAAACAATAAAGGTAATCCTTCTTGTTTTAATGAGTTAGTTTGCAGTTTCCCTGTTACTCCCTTTTCACCCCTAAGCTACGCAACCCCCGCGTCTGGACGCCGCCAGCTCGTAACCTGCTGGAGACGACCGACGGGTGACAATATACACTCTTAATTGCTGCTATTAATTTCTCATCGACTTTATATTTTTCTAAACCTTCCCATAATTTTACTTTAGCTACTCCATCTAAAGCTTTCTCCATATCTAAAAGCGCCTCTTAGCATATCCTTGTGAATAACTTCTCTTATGATCTTGTATCTATTCTTCCCAAACCCAATTTGTTCTTCTGCTAATAACGGTTCTATTATTCGTCTCAATTTTTTCTCTAGCAATTGCTCGTATATCATTGATATATAATAGCATTATACCACGGTAATTATATCAATCTTTGTTATCGCCTTTCTTGAATATGGGTACTATAAGACTCACTCCCCAATATTTCGGTGTTTTTTTTCTTCCCATACTCCATTACATATTTCCAATAAAAGATCTGCTGTATTAACTCCCCAATTTCTTATCATTTCATTTGTAATCTTGTCCTCTCGTAGTGCTCTACCATTTTTTTTTAATTTTTAATTACTTCTTTCAATTCTTCCTCTGCAATTTTACCCCTCTCTTCTTTTCCACCTCTTGTGTTTTTTTCTTCACTACGGTTTTGTACTTCTTGAGTTTCCAGTACATTTGTACATTTTCGGTATTTAGCAAGTCTTGGAAATACTCTTTCCAGCGGTCCATAATTATTTTTCCATCCGTTAGTATTTGTCCTTCTTTGTTCTTGATTGCTACCGTATTCGCCTTTTTATCGTTTCTCATGTTTTTAGTATGAACTTTGCTTTGCTTCCAGTACCCCATGTTTTTAACTTTCTTTGATTGTTCTTTATATAATTTGTATTTTTTATTATTTAAGTATGTCTGCCAAACTTTTTTTTATTTTGACTTGTGTCTTTATTTCGTCTGTCCACAATGTCGTTTGTCTTTTACTGTTTTTTATTTTATTTGTGCCACATATATTTTTTGCCGATTCTATAATAGTCTTTCTGTATAAACACCACAGTTTCTCTATATTCATTTCTTTGGACTTTCAAACTTTCAAATTTTCATTTACCATTTTTCAAATTCGTTCACTATTTGCTTATCGTTTAGTTGCTGTATGACCTTATTGATTAGTATTTTTCTTTATTTTCGATTTCCAAACCTTTTCTGCTTTGCGTGTAAACTATTTCTTTTATATTAGCTATCCACTAGTAGATAGTCTACTGTTGATTTTTCTTTTCTAGTCGGTTCATCCCTAGTAAATTTATGGATGTCTTTATGCTTAAAGTAAGTATTCGTTATAATTAGATCGTAGTTTTGACTAAAGTCCAATAATCTTTGCCCCTTTATTATTTCTTATTTCTTCTCCTTCTCTGCCAGTTGTTGTTTTGTATGTTCCTTCACTTTTCCCCAACTCTGCTATTGAAATCGCCCGCTATAAGTATCTTTCCTTTAGCGTCTTCAATTGTCATTGCAAGATCATCTTAGAATTTATCTTTCTTTTCTGTCTTTTTGTCTTCGTTTGGTCCATATATCGCTATTATCGTCATCATTACCGTTCGGCAGAAATTTTTGAAACGGGCTTGATTTACCTCCCACTTCACTGACTAATTGGAATCCAGTATCGCGCACAAAATTTAATGCAATACACGACGCACGATGACACTGTTCACGACAAATCGCCTCTGAACAGAGATGGTGGGCGTCGACCAATAATTTTCGCCTAACTATAGTCATCATCTCTATTTTAAGCTCTAATTCCACGACCAATGTTCTCTCAGTAACTGCTTCCCATATATTTAAAAAAATATATATTTCTTCTGTTCAACACGCATCCCACTCCGTCTCTTCTTTTTTAACTATACTTCATATTAACGAATGGTTATTACAGTTTTAAAATTCCCTTATCTTTCTTTCTTGTTTCAGATACTATTAAAACGTCTAAATCTGTTTTTTTTTTCGAATTCATTACTTAGTTCACTTTATTTTCCGCTCAAGCTTCGAATGTTCCAAATCCCCAATTTGAATATATTTTTCCTCATTTGAAATTTTCCATTTCTATTTTCTCTTTCTTTTTTATTATTTAGTCCATTTCTTGTTCCATCTTCGTTTCGTGTCGTTACCTTAGTTTCCATCCTGTAGGTTTTTGGATTTAGAAGTGTTTTGACTTACCTCCGACTTTCTCTAACAACCCTTTTTCTTTGTTCCATTTCGAAACTTCGTTATTAATTATATTAGTGTTTGGAAATCCAATTTTCACATTATTTCCTCCCTTCTTGGCATCTTTGGCTCTTTGCCTTATTTTGGACTGAATTTCTCTATCTTTTTAGTCAGGTTTATTTATATTTTTCCTTCATTCTTATGTTTTAATTTATTTTTATTTTCCATTATTTTAATCTTTTCGGAGGTATTTGGAAGTTCAATCAAATAGGTTTTATCTTCAAGTTATTTCGTTGCTTTTATTTTTACTTGAATTCCTAAATCATTTTCAGTGAAGACATTCATTAATTCCTTTAGAATACTTTGAGTCGTTTCTTTTATCTGTAATCCTTGTACTATCACGTTATTTCGTCTTCTTTCCCTTTCTAGATAATCTAGCTTATCATTAATGAGCTTGACTTCTTTTCTCAGTTCTATAACTGCTTTCTCAGCTTTATTATTTTCTGGAGTAACAAGCTTCCCTTTAATTGACTCAATTTCTAATTTAAGTTCTGCATTTTCTTTTTTAATATTTCTATTTTCTGATCGTATTTGTTTAAGTTGTTCTCTATATCTATAATCAAAGTAAGACTTACAACAGCGAGAAAAATCGTTTACGTTTCTTTGCATCCGATGGTATTTCTCGTCACAAATATTTGTCCAAAACTAGAACGAACTAATTGAACTTTGCTGGCTGTATGTAGAAACATGGAATATTGTTGGCGAATTAACCAATTCGAGAAATGGTAAATCTCCAACAAATTAATTACATTTGTGTGTGTCCAATACATTAAATAACTACTCCGCTTCCATAGCAAAAAGTATTTTTACATAATCAGGGACAATCACTAACCCTCTCTCTCTTTCGATCCCGAAATACTTCTGCAAAAGACTACCACATACAGCTTTCATGGAGTCGCCGATGAATGGACTTGGAGTGCCCCAGGGTTCAATACTTGGACTGCTTCTTTTCAATATTTATATTAATGACTAATGCACTTTTAAAAGTTAAAGTAGAGTTCACTTTTTGCGGATGACACCTCTCTCACTTGGCACGACAGGAACAAAACCACTTTAGAGTCACTTGTATAAAAGAAAATTAACCAGTAGGTCAAATAACAAAGAAATCACATACGGATCACGGTAACAAAAGATCAAACGTAAAATCACTTGTTCAACGCGTAGTCAAATCATAGTTAGTTGACTAAAGCTTTACTAGAGATTGGCTACAATGAAGCGCCAAATTTGCATAAAGGAGAGATGATCTGATTCATTATCTGGGACCACTAGAAAAAATTATTGTACCAAACGTTATTATTTTGAATCGTAGATACTTTAAGCACCAAAAATTAACCGAATTTAAATTTTTGAAATTTTTACTAAGAAGCAGGGTGTTTTTGATTTGACGGTTTACTTTGAAAGGTATAAACTTTAAACCTGGGGTAATACCATTTATTACAAAGCTTTGAATAATGTTGTGCTATTAAATAGATTTTATAGCTTCTCTTTACTTTGGTGTTGGTTCCTTGGTGGTTTGTGGGCCAATAAAGTGTGTATTTAATAAAGAAAATGTAGCATATGCAGAAAAACCATTTCAAATACGTCGAATAATGTAATGTATTAAATTTATCCAAAAGAAACATAACATTTCAGTTTGCTTTCCAATAAGGTCAAAAATAAAATTAGAGTCATCATTATCTTAAATAATAAGATCCTGTACGATGGTTTTTGCAATTTCTTGTTGAACGTCATCATTTATATCTTCCGGAAGACCATCCCACATCGTGCATGCAATATTCTGAAGTGCGGCGTAAGCATAAGGTTGTACTTTGTCTAACTTTGGCCTTATACCGTACGCTAATATAGGGAACCCTCGCTTTAATACTCCAAAACATCTCTCAATGGGGTTTCGTGTAGATACGTATTTGTGGCTCATTAAATAAATTCATCACGTAATCTCTCTATAATAACAGTATAATTCTTAATCTGTTGCAAGTACTTCTGACAACGTCAAAGTTTTAATTGCAGTTGATTCTTGTCCGATGAAAATTGTAAATTTTTAGGTTAATAATCCGTTAACCAAACAAAATTGGTTGGTTACCTTTACTTGTAGTTCACCAATGGATTACCATTTGACTAACGTTTGAACAAGAGATACTTATGTTAATTCACTGATCATCACTGATCTTTTGATAATTATCTGTTATACAAGTCGCCCTTAGAAACATTTATCGACAATGGTATGTTGTTAATCAAAAATTAGTTCGCCGCTAATAAACTGTGACTTCGTGCTTCTAAAGAAACCAAATTCCGATATATTAATTGGAGATAACAAATTAAATAAAATCAAAACAAATAAGTAAGTAAAAAGTAATTAAAACTAAATTCTTAGAACTCCGCTTAGTTGATAATTTAAGCTGGACAAATCATATGCAAAATGTTGCAACTTGTCGAACCACGACCACAATTTTTTATTTGATGTAAAAATTAAAATTAACTGTCTTTAATAAGCTTTTCGGTTATGACCAATCTTAGGACGTTTATATGGATATTCACGGTCACTTTATCTCCTGAATATAACGCGCACGCTCGCCGCCAGTTCATGAACGCCGGGCTATTAATGCGATGAATACGTGGTAACAAACACAAAGTATGCGATTAATGCGATAAATACGTGGTAACAAACACAAAGTACGCGATCAAGATACCGCCTAGCTGACGTCTAACTAACGTGCCGCTTATGCGAATGACATTGGGTTCCATACTTTCATCCGATATTTGGTTATGACTACAATCGGTTGTGGGTGCGTATGCATTTCGCAGGCTATAATTACTTCATTGGATAATCACCAAAGATAAAAAAAAAGTCAAGCAATCGAATTAAATCAAGTTCGTTAAAGAAATTAATGACTCGCTTCAAATTCCAGGTTTTGGAGATTTCTTGCAACTTGCAACTCGTCCAACGTTTGGCCCAGTTCATTAAAATTAAGCCATTTTCTTCTCAGATGTAAATAAGTGATTAAAATTACCGTTTAAAAATACTTTGGGAAAGCCGCCTTTTCTGCCGGTAAGTGTAGTTTAAAAAATCATGTTACCTTTTAATTTCTCTGGACAACTTGTTTATTATTTTTCACTCCTGAGAAAGCTTTCAACCGATATCGAAACGTTGAGTATTCACGTAATTTTAATTTTATTACTTTGATTTATACAAGTATATGATAGTTGAAACTGGCACTCAAAAGGCTGCCTGTCTTTATTATTCATAACCAGGCCTAGGCGCATTTTAGGCAGAAGGTTTCGTTAAATATACGAGGAACTACTAATATGCCGAAGCGGTCATAGTCGAAAAAAGTTGTAATCTTTAACGCGTCTGCCCTGTAAAAGCAAAAGAATAAACCAGTCGAAGCTCGAGAAGTCTATGCGGAACGCAGTAACCACTACAGTTCTGGTCGACTGGATATAAAAACTTGTTTACATAACCGATTCAATCCGAAATAAACTTGCATTCTTTTTGCAGTGATGGTGCTATAATTGATATGAATTAAATGTATTATGCCAGTCTTTTTAAAAGTTACACTAAAGAATTAGAATGTTTTTATAATTATTAATTTGAAAGAATGTCCGATCCTTATTCAAAACACGATTTCATATTAATTTTTTTACCAAAAATGTTCAGTTGGTTTACTAATTTGTGTTGTCTTAATTTTTGCAGTGCAAAGTTATACGTACATCGAAAAATTTGCGGGCCAACTATTTTTAATTCTAAGGTCTGTCTATCTGCGTATTGGAATTGATATTTTATTTTCTTACAGAAACAAGTTAATGACTGGGATAATTTATTAATCTCCGATTACTACAACAAAAACTCTGGAAGCGGTGGGCATTCATCGAACGGAATGTGTCCGGAAAGGAAATGAAGCGCAGCGCAGAAAATTAATTTTCAGCGGGCGAAGCGCGCACTTATTTTTTTCCGGGAAAAACTTGCTCAGTTAGATTAATTAATGTAGAATTTGCCCGAAGTTTTGTTCATAAATTGTAATTAACAAGCGCCGTTTTCTACGCTTTTCGATTAAATATTAAAAAAGTTGGGCGCTGATTCATTGGACTAATTAATTGCGAACTGAAAATTCATGTTCATGTGACATTGATAAATAGTTAATTCGGTTAGATAACATCAGAGCAGTTGTTAAATATTCCCATGTACACAATGTGTCACAAATAACACGTTTTGAATTTAGTCTAACAATTAGTGGCAGTATAGAAAACATTTTATTAACGAATTGCGTCTATACTGAGATAATTAAAACGTTGGTATTCTATACACCAATTCCAAAAATATGCCTGGTTGACGTATTTTCAGAATGACGGCGCCGAGTAAAGGTAGCCACGGATAGAAAGCGATATGTAATATACAGGCTGTCCCTAAATTCCGTGAACATTGCTTAATCACAGATTCCTGAGCTCAAAATAAGACAACTTAATCTAACTTAGCTGTATCTAAAACTACTTCGTTCAGCCGGTATTCTTCTTCAAATTTCTTGAAGAGAAAGATATTTTTTTTTTGTGCCAAGGGAACGCCTGAACCGAGCACTAGTGAAACCAGAAGACACTAACGTACTTTCTATTGAAGAAAATATTACAGCAAAATATTAACACTTCAGTATTCGTAGATGCTGACGTAATGTAGATACGAAAATTGCATTCTGTAACAGTTACAGTTATTTGAGGTGAACCGCTAGTGTGAGAAACAGGGTTACCACAACGCATATTTTACCATAACTTTTTGAGGTTAGGAAGATAACTTTAGTTAAATTTTTTTTTAGAAAGAAGCATTCGATACGAAACATTTTCATGGCTTTGCATTTTTGATATTTCTTACCGTTTACCCACAAAATAAGAAAGGGCTGCAGAATCACGTATTAAATCTAATTTATTTTCAGAAAGAGTCATTCTTTAGTAGCCTTTTATGTGTCTTTGGAAACTTTGGTGTGGGTTATGGTTTAGTCAGAAAACAGAAAAGACTAAATGACTAAAGTGCCATTTTTTGCAAAATGTTCTAAATTTAGAATTTTAGTGTATCAGACTGAGGTATTATAGACGTAAAACAAATTTACTTCACAATTTAATGCCTTAGTAACCACTGTGTTTACAATTGTTACTAAGGAATTAAACTATATAATAAATTTATTTTATGTTTATAATACCGGATCTACAGTCGGGGACAAAATTGTGGGTACGCAAGAGAGTTCTATCGTATTTGAAAAAGATATATACACAGAATTAAAATATAAACTAAAATAATCAACTGAACAGTTTATTGACAACTAAATATAATATTCTAGCAAAAAAAAGTGAAAAGATAAACGAAAAAACATGTACTTTATTATAATAACTTAATAATTTCTGAAATAAGAGATGGACAAAATTATGGGTACAATTTCTTTTTTAAATTTGTATTACATACATTTCACCAGAATTAATATTTAGTACGACCTCTCTTGGCTGTAATGACTGCTGTAAGTCGCCGCGGTATGCTGTCAATTAAATTTGTTATTATTTCTGATGGAATTTCTTTCCAAGCAGCGATCAGTTTGTTAAAGTAAGATGTGACATTTGTTACTCCTTCTCGTGAAATTTTGCCGTCTAAATAAGCCCACAAGTGTTCAATTGGGTTTAGATCCGGACTTTGAGGCGGCCACTGAAGAACTTCAATGTCATTTTCTTGGAAATAATTCTCAGCAACTCGCGAAGTATGCTTGGGATCGTTATCCTGTTGAAAAATAAAGTCGTCAAGGTCCATCTTTTCGAGCGAAGGATACAAATTTTCTTCCAGAATTTGTACGTATGATATTCCTGTCATCGTACCTTCTATTCTAGCTAAATTGCCTACACCGCTTTTGCTAAAACAACCCCATACAAGAACATTGCCGCCTCCATGTTTAACTATAGCTTCTACCATTTTAGAACTTAAGGCTTCTCCTGCTCGCCCCCATACTCTACCTCTTCGTTTTGACCCAGAAAGTTCGTCCGACCATCATCCGACCACACCACTTTTTCCCAATAGGCTGGGGGTTTATTGACACGTTGTTTTGCAAATGCTAATCGTTTTTTCTTATTTCGTTCACTAATGAATGGTTTCTTTCTTTTTAAAAAACTTTGTAGGCCAGCCTCCTTAATCCTTCTTTTAATTGTTTTAGTAGAAACGTTTATATTGACACTTTCCCTCACTTGGCGAGCACTTGCACTAGGATTTTTTTCTCACTTCACCGTACAATTCGGGCAACGTCTCTTGGTGTGGATTTTCTTTTTCGTCCTCGACCCGCGATATTTTCAGTACTATTAGTGGCTTCAATTTTTTTACAAATGCGAACAACAGCGTTTTTGATACTTTATACTTTTTTGCTAATTGTCTGTAACTTGTACCCACTTTTCGGTCTTCGGCAATACGTTTACGAATTTCCAAAGCGATTTCTTTTCTGGGAGCCATGAGAAATTTTTAGTTTAAAAACGAACTTTCTTAGGACATTTTAATATTAATTATTTACTCAATAAAAATGCCGTTTTTCAGATTAATCCACTAATACTGTGTGCACGCTAGAATAGTTCTGATAAAACTAAAGCTGCATTGTTGTACCCATAATTTTGTCCAACTAAAAACATCTATGAAATAAACAAAACAAACCCCAACACATCTAGCGCGGCGAAGAAAATATCTTTTGCTGTATTGATACCTAGCTACCGATTTTTGTTTGTGTAGTAAAAGTAATATTGATGTACCTAAATTATGTAATATATAAATTATGTATAGTATTATCGGTCGCAGATTACAATGAAAGGAAAATTTTTTAGAACGTAATTATTGCAGCAAATTGTCATCTTCAACTTCAATTCAAATGAACAGCGTTCTTGGTTTCCTTGATTTCCGACGACGTTCTAAATCTAACGAGTATGGAACACACAAAATTGTTTCTTAGTGCCTAAAGTTATTTATTGCGCGATATACAATTAAAACGGGGCACACGCGTCGTAAGTGGCATCGTAAACAAAGATTTAATATTCGTAGACTTGAGAAGGTCGTAACACGCAAATCGCATCACAAATCTAGTCCGACACGAAAATAAAAAATAAAGTTCTATCCTTACGCATAAAGCAAGGTACGGGCTACACTAATTATGTGTGTCGGATGCAGTTAAAGAGTAGTTAAATTAACTAATTAATTTTATTTTACTGTCAAAATGCAAATGTTTTTATTATCTAATATTTTTTTATCATTCAGGTCACAGTGCATTTAGAAAAATTATTAACGCAACTGAAATAGTCGTAATACGAGCTGGGTGTGCCAGTAAAACGGTTCAGAAATTCGGAATCTTTATGATGTTAAATTGTGTTTACTTACGGCCTCTTTTATGGCCCCGGAGAAGTTTCGCTTCCAGTGTGCGTTGGTATCTTCGCGGCGCCGCGCCGCTCCTCCGTTCGCCGCGCTATGGTGTGCTATGACCTTTAAGGGATTATTCATTTATGAAATAATGCCCAATAAATGTTATTTGCACAGTTTTAAGACGCTGTTGTCGATTTATGAATGCTGCAGGTATAAAGGGATAAACGTTTGCGGGAAGTAACCAGCAATATAAATATCGTACCCACAATTTCGTCCTCGACTGTATAACAGAAAAATAAATGTCTATTATAATTTAGTAATTAATCATTTTTTCTGAAAATCAATAAATTAAGCATGTAAAAGGCAGTAAAATATACCTGCTTCCAATAAAAAAAATGCTGCAACCACTTGGATTTTCTTATTTTGTGCTTGAACCGCGTTGAACCGTAAGATATATCAAGAGGTATGTACAATGCCACGAAAAAGTTCCCTATCCAGTGCTTTTTCCTAAAAATGTATTATTAATGGCACGCATGTATTGCATTACTAAACATGTTAACTGTCGATCAACTCAACATAATTATAAAATTAAATCAAAAATCTCTATGTCACAGTATTATATCGAATTTGTTATGGTTGGATTAATACATCCCATTTAATGTGCTATGGTTGAATTTTCAAATATCAGATAATTAAGAGAGAAGTTGGGGTAATTAAAAAAATGAACGATGACGAAACCATGCACCGCAGAATGAAATAAACCCTGCAGAAGATGTTATCAGAAGCATCGCAATGAATCAATAATAATAAAAATCCGTAATGTTATTTAATACTATCATTAGCAGCAATAATATTATGTAAAGCGATCCGGTCGTACAGTAGGCGATTAGAATTCAGAAACAGAGGAGTACCTTTGCAATCTGAGCTGAAAAAAGTTATATATTGCGGTTGTAATTATTGCAAGTTTTATGCTGATTGAACGACGATAGACTGGATACGGGAGCAGGTAATAACAATAATTAAGAACCATTCACCTTTCATTAAATTATCTACATCTGACGTGCGCAATTACCGAGGCAATTGAGTTGTAAAACATTGTTTTTAATTCTTATTGTTCCTTATTTCTTCCATGATTCACGAATTTTACTACTTGGGTATGCATCACACTAAGCGCACCCGGACGGTTACCAACGAACGGTCACAATTTCATTAAGTAATTCTGTAAATACGTAAAATGTTTTGAACTGAGCGGTTATATCTGGTCATTATGTCGTTATGCCTAAAATAGTTATTTACACCAGAAACATCTCTTTTTTAATAAATAACCATAAAATATTTTATGCGTGTACATATTTGAAACTTAATAAAGACTACCAGATACTTTCTTTAATTTTAAAATTCAGATTGCCAATTCTTTAACAGATAAAACATATGGAGACTTTAAATTAAAGTGTGATTCCCTTTGATGCTTTCACCAGTACAGGATGCTGTATATTTCAGGTCCCCCTTTCTTTAAGTTCCATTAAAATTGAAATTTTCTTAATATTTAAAATAATGAAAATTTATACTAAATTATTTAAGTAATTAAAGATAAATATTTTGGAAGTTTTAATTTCATTAAATGCTTGCTTTAGGGCCGGTTTTTCAATCTCAAGTTTAACTTTAACCTTCAGTTTATTGCCGTGGAAACAATTGTCTTCATACTTGTTGCCATGAAAATAAACCGATAGTTAGGGTTAACCTGTGATTGAAAAACCGGGCCTTAGGCAAACATGTTAGCGTGGTCTATTATTATTCTCTCGTCTTCAGCCAAGAACTTTTTAATTTATTACTATTATTATTACTTTTAAGAATCATTGTTCTTAGATAAATACACGTATAGTCTATTTAGAATGTTTCTTAGACAGTTCAGAAAACGGTAATCAATAATGTTCAAAAAATCTTAAAATTCCGGCTCGACTCTTAGAACTCTAAGCTCGTATTACAGTGGTTTATTCAATATCCATCTGGAACATATTCCTATTATTTTACGCAGGGCGATTTATAATTTCGAGGTTTATTTTACTCGGTTAATTTAAATGGAACACCTTTTTTTTTGTTACTGAATTTAATACGTCCTTGATTAAACTTTACAGTAATATAGAGTTTCATCGTTGCTCGTATCTCTGAATCACGTATTAAATTTATTTGGACAGGTTTATTTAATTTTAGGCACTTTTAATTATGAACGTGTAATTTGGAATGTGCCAAGGAAAGTGCTCTAAAATTTAAGGTTATGTGTGATACCACCTTGCACCAGTTCATAATGCACTCACAGCTGACACACTGCACACTTCACTCACTTGTGGCGACTGACGATGATCGCAGGAATTCAGTGGCAGCGGCTTAATTTGCGAAAATTTCTTCTTTTTACTTTTCCTAAATAAGGCAATTAAAAATCATTTCAAGACTTTATCATCTTATTCAAGAATTTAATGAAGTATAAACCGCCTTCAATTTTAATGATTTTACAAAAACGAATATTATTTTAAGTCCTTTGTAGCATCCTTGAAAATTTCGATAAAAGGAGATTAGATTTCCTAAATTCCTGTCTTTAATAATCTCATTTGGACGGACACAAGTCGATAAAATAGTACTTCTGCGCCGCCGTTAAAAAGGGAATTCCCCTGCTTCCATTCAACTAAAATATGAAACCGGATCATGAGCATTTGGATTCAATCAGTCGGTCGATAATGGTTTGTACTATTTAGTAAAGCTAACGGAAAGTTGCTTAAAATGCCGTTGAAAAAGGACAGTTTTTAACATTGCAAGAGAAATTAACAGTGACAGTTTATACAATAAAGAAAAACTAAAGCCTCGTTCACGTTTTCTAAAACGTTCAAGTGCTCGCTTTTTATAAAGCCTTGAATAAAATATATCCGATTTAATAATATTCACACTCGCAAAAGCGCCTTAGTGTAAACGCATATATTTAAACCGATAAGCTCTATTCACGACGGCCACGTTGGAAAAAGTGAGAGCTTGAACGTTTTAGGAAATGCTCGTGTGAACGTCGCCTAAGTGTGCGGAAATTAGCATCGCGGTTCGACATTGGAAAGACGCAGAAATTATAAAACAAAAAGGACAATTTTGAGTCACATATTAATCCGACACAAAAAGAGCTTCTTTAAAACTCAAGGTCTCAGCGTAATGTGCTGATTTACGAATGGTTCGTTAAGGTGCGAAGCAAGAACGTACCTTGATGGGGTCGCATCATGCAGTCAAAGGCCAAAGAAATTGCAAACATTAGATATTTTAAAGAATACTTGAAGAATTGATTTATGTTTGTAATATTAAATACTGTTGTATGTACTACGACGCTCAACTTAAATCATTCTCCTGCATGGAACCTCACTCTTAAGAACACTCAGCGTAAGGGCTACGAAACTGTCAAATGACATTATTTATAATGAGCATCGTTGTACATACATTTACAACAAAAACAAGACAACAATGTGCACCAAAATTAACAGATTTTCGTATAAATCAGTTTTGTGTAATTCTTACCTATTCAAGTTGTAATTAATCTGTAACTAAATTTCTTAATTCATGAAATGTTGCAAATCACGTAGTGACAAATTTATGAGGAAACAGATTAAAACTAACTCTGCTTACTTCACTGTGACGGTTAGAAGTTTCGTGTGACGTTACTCTTGCGGGGAGGAAATTTCAAACTGCATGGGAACGAGGTAACCTGCTAGATTCAATATCAGTTTTACCAACCTTGATTTGGCCTTGTTTTTTTGATCTTCTCCAGACCCTGGGATGCTGAATCGACAGAACATTCCAGATTAAGCAGAAAATGAAATATAAAGCTCTTATAAAATATCGTATAGCATTGAGTATGCGAAATACGTATAAGGAATCATATTACTTTTTCCCGTCGAAAGGATTGTCGAAGCAGATCCCACAGTACTTATCATCCACTTGACACAAAAATGAAATTAAATATTTCTTACATTACACGTATTAAAGTTTCAAAATTCTTTTGAAAATATTAGATTCGCGATAAAGAGTAGGAGTGTAATCAAAATCAAATTAAAAAAATTAAAATTACGTTTACCTTCACCTGACGAAGTTTCTAAAGAGACAGACGAATCACCCTATATATATATATCTTTTGGAATTAAATTATTTAATTTTTTTGTTTCACGATGAGGTAAACTTGCTGGAAAAGTAACTCAAGATGAAATGATCTAAAGGCATTAAAGTATTGGTGTAAAAAAAATGCGAAAGAAATAAAAACAATCTGGATGAAAAATGCACAGATGAACGTCTGAAATAAGAAATGAAAAAAATAAAAGCACGTGACAAGTTATTCTTTAGTTGAAAATATTTAGAGACAAAATTTTAACACTTACGATTCGTCGGTTTGTCTTGCTTGTTTTGGCGTCATTTGTTATTTTCTTTAGGAATTCTTATTTTATTTCGTTGTTTCAATTAGGTAAGTCTGTCGATCTCGTTTTTTCTTGTTTTCTATTGTTTACCAAGCTTCCAGGAATTTACACCTTCGACTTATTTCTTTCGTAAATGTTATAAATGTGATTTTTATTGTGATCTTCATTTGTTTCTTTTTTATTTTATACAGGAATATTTCTCGTTCATTACTTTTTTGTTGTCTTTAATAGTTTACCAATGTTTTGTAGGAGTTCATTTTCAATTTTTTTCTCGTAAAAGTTGCGATCGTTAAAAGAAATTAAGAGTACAGAAAAATATTGAAGTTTGGTAAGAATCTCCATATGATGTTAATAACTAACAGGTTACTAAGAAGAAACAGATTTCGAAATAATCTATGTATTGGACATATGTTTCGGCCTCAGTAGAAGGCCCTGAAGATGGCCTTCCACGTGGAAGACTTAAGTAAAGTGCGGGAGTTCAATTATACACAACACAATTGTAAGTCACAATAAATAAATAATTAAAAACAGAATTAAAAATAGTGTAAATGGGGATAACATAAGATAGTCCCAAAGGGAGAAACTGTGAAATTTTTACTTCTTTAAGTAAAAATTTCCCCACTTTACTGAAATCTTCCACGTTGTAAGCACAGCATTCTATTGAGACCGAAACATATGTCCAATACATAGACTGTTTCGAAATCTGGTTTTTCTTAGTACCTTATACGCCTATTATATTTTTTCCATTAAAAATATTAAAATTTGTACACGAATTAAAATGAACCTCAACAAATCTTAAGGTTAACTGAAGGCATCAAACTTATTATATCACATTGCACTCCATTCTACGCAAGCAAAAAATTAAAAAAAAAAAACGATAAAATTTGTGGATGAAAGTTAAACTCAGCAAATCTCAAAGTGGATCCAACCCGTCTGACATCAACCTAACTTCATCTAACAGAAGTAAAAGATTAAAGATTACAAGAAAAGTTAAAAGTAAAGAAAAACACTAGAAATCAATTAAATGAAGTTCAACTAACGTCAAGGTCAATTTAACACAACTGACCTCCACCTAACTCCACTTAATACAAATTTATATTAACACCTATTAAAAAATTGAACTTAAAATTTCGCTCAATCAGTGTCAATGTCAACATAACCCAACCTAATTCTACATAAAATTTTTAACAAATTAAAAATTAAAAAATCTGTTACATGCCAAACCTAATTTTTTTGTATTTTAGAATTGCCACTCACAGCTATATAATTAATTCGCTCATTGTAAAAAAAAGTAAATCAAACGGTTACAACGATTTATCGTCCATTTGTGATAAATCGCCATGGTGGGCAACACTGTCTGACTCTAATACAAAATTTAGTACAAAATTTACGTAACAAGCTTGCTTCAGTGTGTTTTGCCATTCAGACACTCAGCCAATACACGATATTTACAGTGCTCAGGACGGTTTACTTTGCTAATTTCCTTTCTTTGCGTCACTATGGAAAAATATTTTGGGGGTGATTATTAACTAATTAATAAAATAAAGTGATTAATTAATAATTAACAGATTTTCGTATAAATCAGTTTCGTGTAATTCTTACCTAATCAAATTGTAATTAATCTGTAACTAAATTCATCATGAAATGTTGCAAATCACGTAGTGACAAATTTATGAGCTGGAGACTATTCTTAAGATGTATTAATTAAAAGTCTAATAAAGCAATTTTATTATTTAAAACCAACCTGTACAATATACAAATTAAATTCTACTTTAATTTTCAAATTTTACCGCTAAACAGCTTTACAAAATGGCGCAAGGTTATTAGAGCTGAATTGAGATTTCGTCATCTGAGAATTATAGTGTTCTATCTGCATTTCCTTCTGAAAACGAGTTAAGTTTTGTTTTGACTTCTATAGGTTTCTGTTATTCCATCTTAGTATAATTCATCATAACAATGTATAGTTTAACCAATGCGCAATGTTAAATTATGTAACTAATCATTCCGACACATTAATTTGTTTTTGTATTCATGATTTCCACGTCACATAAAAATGCAGCTCGAATACTATAATTCTCAGGTGACGATTTGTCACTTCTGAATATTCTATGGTTTTGTATAAATAAATACATTAATCTATTTATACCCGGCGACAGACGTGAGTACCTTGCCAAATCTTTTGATTTAATTTTCGTGTTGTGCAATGGTCCGTTGAAAAGGAAGGAAAGTAAAAAAAAAAGCAGAAGATAGTAATATGGAACATGTGCGAGTGTCAATCGACATTGTGCGGCGAGATTAATATTGCTGGCTGGCTTTCAGCTTGCACTTTACGAGCGCCTCTTGACAGCTCCGGATGAATTGCTATATATTTATTCTCGTTAGCGACACGTCATGGTGAAACAATTTTCAACTTTGTAAGGCATAACAAATTTCACCGGCCGGAGGATTTGTAACGTTAAACAAGTGTACCCGTTGATTAATAATCGCTTTAGTAGCTCCACGCCAAGTAAGTGCTAGTTTGGATTTAAAACGTGTTGCTTAGACAAGTTTTGAACTCCATTATTGTCACCTTTACCTTTCTGCAAACCACTTATCCGATAAACTTCCTCTTCAATTTTAGGACAGAATTTTTTTTTATTTTATACTCCTACCTCTTTATTTTCTTACCGGTGAAATGTCATTCTACTGTGCCTTCAATTGAATTCCTCATTAAAGTGGGCTATGATTTCATTGTTTTTTTTCTCCTAAGATTTGCAGCACTGATAGCTTTTCAATTATTTAATTAAACAAATGTCAAATTGACACTTTGTATTTTCAATTAATTCAAAATGTTAGTATTACAGCAGAAAATATTTATTGTTGACAGTTATGTTCAAACCGGTAGAATAGAAAATGGACAGTTAGTTTATTCAATTAATCAGTGTGTACAGAAGTTTCGACAGCAGTTTCCTAATTTTGCTATTACTTATGAACAGCTAGTTAAACATATCCATGCTTGTGTTCTTAAATTTCGTGAAACAGGATCACTTGGTCGCAAAACAGGGAGCGGAGCAGCTAAGAAAAGGACTGCAGCCTGCATTGAAGATGTTCGGGATCGAATGGAACACTCTCCCAAGAAATCTATTGCGAAACTTTCACAAGAAGTTCAGCTATCAGTGAGAACATGTCACACTATTCTTAAAAAAGACTAAGGGCCATTTGCACCACTTTCAGTTAAAATTTAAGCTCCACTTAACTCCATAGAAATAATTATTGTAACAAACGTTTCTATGGAGTTAAGTGGACCTTAAATTTTAACTGAAAGTGGTGCAAATGGCCCTTAAAGCTTTATCCATATAAGATTCAAGCAATCCACGAACTCAGGCCAGTAGATTTTCACAGAAGAACAGAATATTGTCAGTGGTTTCTTGATAACTTAAACAACGACGACACTCTTGACAAGTGTTTCTTTTCCGATAAGGCCTGATTTCATCTCTCAGGGTATTTAAATAAACAGAATATGAGAATATGGTCAGCAGAAAATCCCCATGAATTTGTGGAAACTCCTTTACATCTATTAAAAATTGGTGTTTGGCTAGCAGTGTCAAGAAGGCGTATCATTGGACCAATATTTTTTAACGACTCACTAACTACTGAAAGATACCGAAATGAGTTATTAGAACCTTTCATTAATCAACTACATGATGATGAATTTACAGAAGGGTTTTTTTCAAGCAAGACAATGCTACTGCCCACACAACTCATCAAACAATGACTTTCGTGTAGCAGTTTTTCGATAATCGGATTGTGAATTTTCCTGCAAGGTCTCCGGATCTCACAATTATGGATTACTTCATTTATCCGTACATGAAAAACACAGTTTTTAGAACTACGCGTCACACAATCGAAGAACTTCGTGCGGGCATTACAGATGTGTGTGCTAACATAACCCCCGAACACTTAGCAAACGGGTTTGAAAACATGAAACGCAGAGTACGCTTATGTATTCAAGCTGAAGGAGAGCACTTTGAGCATCTACTTTAAACTTTAATGTTGTGTTTTTATTTGATATTATGATAAGTACTGACAGTTAATGACAACTGTTTTCTCTAGAATTGTGTCGCCAACTTCATAAAAAAATCACAGCTTACTTTAGTGAGGAATTCATTTGAAGGCACGGTATATACATACATGTAAATTACTATAAATACAATATAATTTTTCTTAAAAATTCTCTAATGCAAGAGCCAACAATTTTTATACAGCAGAAATACACAAGTCCACGTGACCTACTAAAATTTTGTAACGTTTTCATTGGAAGTTTAAACAAAAACCTATAAAATCTCACCAATCTCATTCGTACACAAAACGATACGCGTACTATCACCTAATCCAGTTGCAACAATTATAATTGAAGGGGTCAATGCAATACCCGTCCACATATTGTAGGGTATGTCCCTATCCGGGCTCTAAGTAATACATCGATTGCGAGTGGGATTAACAGTAGTCATGGCCGACCTCAGCCCAAAAAAAGAGGGGTGGAAGTGCATAACCATACACCAGCGATTCGACCAAGGTTCTATTCTTACTTTCGGCTACACCAGCGTTTACCAAACTGAGGGAGCATAAATCTTCAAAGGGGGGCGCAGCAGAATAAATATAACAAAATTGAACGCAAATTGTAATTAATTTATCATCTTATTGTTTACAAGAAATTGCTTTTACAAGATGATTACGCGAGAAATCCCACCCCCTTTAACTTCTTTATTTTTGACTTTAGAAAGAAGTCTTTATTATAAAACTTGCACAGACCGATTCAAAGTTCTTGCTGATGTTTACAGAAAAACAAATGAATATCGCATAATTGAGATATAAACTAAAATTTTAATTTTTTAAACGGTCCACTTGGTATTTTTGTACTTATTTGAAATCTAATATAAAAGGCGCCTCTCTTTCTCTTAAAATTTTTTTTTTCTTTTCAAACTTTGTTTCATTAAAATCTAACATTTTGTCTAAGAGACGATTATTCATATTTTATACTACGGGTTCCTAACGGGATCGGTCGATGAACCTTTATTAGGGGTCTACTAGTCCAATAGTTTATAAAAAAGTCAAAAATTTACAGATAATATTAAATGAATTTGAATTAGCTCGAATAAAAGAGAGAAAAAAAGACGTTCAATTGATTATCAAAATCTAAACACTCCTAAAATACGAACAAAATCGAATGAAACATAAACAAAAGGCGATCGTCAAATAAGACAGAACGAAAATAAAAATTATGTGAAACTCTTTAAGTAAAATCGATATAAACTGACCAGAACCAAAAATTTAATTTAAATTAATAATAAAAAAATAAAATAAATAAAATAAATTCGCCAAAAATGGCGATCAATCGGCGGAATTAAAATGTAAAATAAAATATTCTTAAATCGTGTACAAAAACAAAAGACATTTAGTTGATAATTAAAAAATCAAAAGTCATGTCAACTAAACCGAAGAGAAAACCAAAAACAAAATGATTAGCTGTTAATTTAAAAGTAGAAAACAAAACGAATGAAATCGATTAAAAAAAAAACAAAGGTCCATCAATTGATTGTATTAAAAGTTTAAATAGAGTTAAATAAGGATTGTATAAAAATAAAGGGCGATGATTAAGTTAGGACCAAAATAAAAATTATTTCGCAGATACAACTGTCAACTGTCTTTTTTCTTATGACTACCATATGACACACTTATGCTTTTGTTTTAAAATAAAATATAAAGATACTACAACAGATATTGAAGAAAATTATATCTGTTAGTAGGTGGATGCGTGTAAACATTCAGAACTAAAATTATTATTAAAATAATAAATCTTACTCAATTATGGTACTTATTTACATTTTTACATAAAAAAATTACTTTTTAACAAAAATTCTTAGTAACCTCATATTTCTTTCAAAACAAAAGGTTAAATGTTCATAGGGTCGTATTCAAAAATTATTTCTGCATCAGGTGCTATGAATATCTAAGATAAGAAAAGAAACAGTTGACAGTCGTATCTATGAAATTGTCAAAACTAACCTATTTCTTGGAACTGCATTAGGTTGCCCATCGAATTTAATGTAAATACACCGAATTTTATGATTCTATCTTAAGAAATAAAGAAGATATTCGAGATTTTCGAAAATGAGAATTTTCAGTTTTTTGAAAATATTTCAAAAACGAATGATGATAGAAAAGATTTTTTTGCATATTTTTTTAAACCTCGAGATAGCGCAAGTTTTCTATAATCTAACCATCTTTGTATCTCTTATAGTTTACGAGATCCCCATAGTGACCCTTTAATTAGTTGTAACCCTGTATATATTTGTTTATTAACAAAATTAAAATTTCTAGATTTAAAAAGGCAGATACCTACGGAGTGTTGGTGCTGGGTTACTTTGCAATCTCTGCAACACCAATTGCTATGTCACTGGTATGTATCCAATTCCAATTTGGACGACAAGGTATTTTTTTCCTAAATTCAGTGTTCATTAAATTGCAGTTATAATAAAAAAAAATCTGTTAAACTTATTACCAATGTCTCGCAAACTTAATTCAGTTTTTAATGCATGACATGGGTACAGTGGTATTGCGATTAACGATTGCTAAGCATCTCGTCAGGATCTAAGTGCACGGGGTTGTATCGCGTTGCGTGGGAGACAATTATGCGTTGTTGAATTATTTGTAAGAAACTCTGCTTATTACAGACAAACTGAAAGACACGACTTCTTAATTAAACAGTATTGCTAGAAAAAGCACGTATTTACTGCTATGATTTTCTTTTTTATTATTAAATTTATTATTAACAAGATGCTTAACAATACCAGGCACACCTTTCTAAAGAAATGTCTGACATTTATGTTTAAGCACGACCATTTGCGATAGATACTCATTCCGAGCGGTGAGATAATCGATAAGTTCACGTGTATAGGAACACGAAATTCGCATCGGCCAAATGGAATAATTGTAGCCGAAAAAAGCGTTCCGAAAGAAAACAATGCGCCCGACCTCAAATTCGTGCTCGCCAAAAACGAGCGGACGAAAAGGAAAAAAAAAGCGCCCCGAGAAGTAGACAAATGAGTTTTCTTATCGCGAATGTGGGTACCGTGCAACCTGCTGACGAAATAAAGGTGCAGCGTGAGTCATCAAGGTTGGCCTTGGCCTTGTGTCACAGCAGGTGTTACAGTTTGTTCGTTAAGGAGAAAAAAAGGAAACAACGGGAAACGAGTTTCGATTCGTGTATAAGCAGTTTTGAACGAATGTTTGGCTATTTTCAAACGATTACTATACTGTGTTATAACTAGACTGCGGCACTAAAAAATCGATTTTAGGCGCCTAAAAAGGCTCATGTACCTGCAGAATAGGCACAAATAAAGTATAAATAGTCTCCGAAATATTTATATAATAGGAGTATTTTAGATTGCAAGAAAATCAAGTAAACTAGAAACATGTTTAATTATTTTTTTTAAACAGCCTTTTCAAATAGAAAAAGCTAATTATTCCGAACATATTCCTATAAATTTTTCTAAAAATTGTTTGAAAATTGGTTTTCAAGTTCTTCCGAGGTACAAATACTTTACACAAATCTGCATAGAACCTAACCGATCCTGTTTTCCACAAATAGGTTGCGTAAAGAATGTCTGATGAACTGATGACAGCTTTCTTTTAATATTAAATTGATGCAATTCTCTTTCAATAGCATCTTACGTAAGAAAAATTTTACTTTTTTGTCAGTTGCAAACCAAAGTAAATTTTTAATTATTTCTCGATTTATAGCACTTATTTGTTCGTCCCGTTGGCATTTCTATAAAAATTCGAGGTTATCTGTTTAGAATCCTTTAAATATAAATAATATAGATAAATTTCTTGTAAGTGGGTTGAAAGAGAGAGGTTTTAATTTTTTTTAATTCATCTTAATTAATTCAAATGGACCCCATGAAGTTCGGTTTATATCAATGAAAATATTTATAGAAACAAAGGTACTTATGTCCGATGGTTTGAATATTTTGAATAAAAAAGCCGCAATTCTTGTCTTCACGGAGTATCGATAGAGGATGTACAGATCAACCTAATGGTGATTCCTACAAGGTAACCGCGTCCTTGTTGACGTTTGTAGTAAAAATTACAAAACTATAAATCGGTCTCGATTTATTTGATGGCGACTTTGTATACATAGAATAATAACGGTTGTATTCAACCTTTAATCATTTTAATGCTAAATTATCCAAATTAAAAATTTATTCTGGTTTTTTTTAAGAAAAAGGCACATTATAGGCATTTTTGTCTGAAATAGGCATGTATCCACAAACAGGCAAAAATAGGCATTATAAAACTGAACAGTAACTACATGAAATGTATTTATTACTAGGTCCTATTGAAGTAGTGTTTAACAAATAGAAAAGGCAAATGCCTGAACTTGTCTGGTTATATCTAATTAAAGGCCTACCATGAGGATCTCGACAACTGTAAGAGATACGAAGATGGTTAAATTATCAAATTTATTTTTGGGTATGCAAAATGTGCAATAAAGTCTCTTCTGTTTTCATCATTTCTGAAATATAGGGTGTTCTTTTACTGTATGCAAATATTTAAACCTGAAATATATAATAATAATAATAATAATGTTTATTGACTGCATTACAGACAAAATATATACGAAAACTGCTAGCACTAATTAAACTATGTTTAAGAAGAAAGCATAAACTAAAATTGTGCCAACAAATGCTTGAAAGTGAGAAAAAAGAGAAAAGAGAAATAAAATAAAAAGAGAGAAAAGAAATGCAATACAGCCAAAAGGCGCGGAGTCAGCAATAAATGCTGCTATTATTTCCGAGCCTTTAATAAGTAATAGAAGCAAATTAAAAAAGGCGAAAGTCTGAGAGGCATCTATATGATCTTACTAGTAATAATGTAACATAATTAATGTAAAGTACAAACTTGTATTGTTCTGATTTCGAAACATTTCTTAAGACCACATTCGTTTTACAACGACAACAAATGAACTCTCATAAGTCGCTTGAAGTTCATAAGCGATATTTTTTTCATCTCAATAGGAATATTATTAAGGATATACACAACGTTGTAAGAAAATGACCTTGTAAATAGAGCAGTGCGGTGAAGTGGTGGTGTTAGCAAACCCTTACTCCTAATATTGATATTATGTACATGTGTCTGACAGTTTAATCTATAATAGAGATAATGTGGAATTTTGCTGTTTAAAATTTTATAGTATAAAGCGCTAGAATATAAATACCGCCTCTTACTCATATTAAGCCAGTTAGCCCAATTTAAGGTATGAGAAATATGATCTCTGCGTTTTATGCCGTACATGAAGCGAAGACAGGAGTTTTGCACCTGTTGAACTCTTCGTATATCATTTTTATCTAAGCACGGACCATAAACAGAGTTATAGTAATTAAAGTGACTCAGAACCAGGGTGTCACATAACATTTTTTTGAGTTTCACATTTAAACAGTCTTTACAACCATACAAAACTTTAAGATGACTGATGGCCTTCTGAATATTTTTTGTGACGTGTAACTTAAAACGTAAACGTCTGTCTATATGCATGCCTAAACTTTTGCCGTGTTCAACCACGTGGATAGCTGCCCCACCAACACTTAGCTTAACCTCATCCCTCAATCTTAGCCATTCTTTATTCTTCCCAAAAATTAAAACTGATGATTTTGAAGGATTAAGAGATAAGCAATGATGCAATGTGAACAATATCTAGGTCGGCATTAATATCAGAAATCGCATGAGTAAGATTATACTTAGAAAAGGAGTGATACAGCTGAGTATCATCAACATACAAATGAAATTTACACACTCTTAAATTATTAAAGAGGTTGCAAGTATAAATAATAAAAAGCAAAGGACCTAAGATACTTCCCTGGGGGACTCCCACATTTAAGGATAATTCAGTTGACAAACTGTCATGTAATTTAACTTGCTGGGTACGACTGGAAAGATAAGCTCTAAAAAATTGTACACCTGTTTCACTAAGTCCAATAAAACCCAAAATAGCTAAAAGCAAATCATGATGAATAGAATCAAACGCTTTAGTGAAATCAAGCAAAATGAGAATACTGATATCATTGTGATCGAGGGCATTAAAAACATCATCTAACACAGCAGTAAGTGCGGTTTCACAACTATGTCCAGGCCTAAAGCCCGATTGTGTGACAGGAAGTATGTCATACTTATGCAAATACTTACGCAACTGCGTATCTATAACTTTTTCTAATATTTTTGAAAAAATTGAAAGTAAGCTTATGGGTCTTAGGTCTTTAAAATCAATTGGATTTTTATTTTTTGGTAAAGGTATTACCAAAGCTCTTTTCCAACATGTTGGATAAACATTATGTAACACACAGAAATTTATTATAAAAGCATAGGGCAATAGAAACGGACAACACAAGGTGAGCATTTTCACATTAATTTCATCACAACCAACAGACTTGGTTTTAAAGGAATGTAGTATTGAAGATATATCACTTTCTGTTACAGCAGAAAATATTAATTTTTGATCAAAGTGACAAAATTGATTATTAACATAAAAGTCTAATAACTCATTATTAACTGGTAGTTTAGCAACTGAATTTACAAAATGATTATTAATTAGATTAACATCTGCAATATTCGCAGGAATGGTAATGTTTTTATTTTTGTGATAGATATTCATGTGCTGTAAATCTTTCCAGATATTGTATTTGTTATATAGGCCTTCTTTTCTCTGCGTATCGAAGACGTAGTAAAATTTCTGATTTCTTTATAGTAATCCATTGCCGCACTAGTTTTGAGCCTTTTAGCTCTGGACAATGCTTTATCTCCGATGGACATCATTACACGAATATTATCTGTTATCCATGGGGCCTTAGGCTTTTTAAAAGTATGTTTTTTGAAAGGCGCATGCAGATTGAATAAATCAATAATATTTTGATTGAAAAAATTAAGCATCGCATCTACATCATTCATGTCATATATAAAAAACCATGGAATTTTCCGAAGATCATTTAAAATGATATGATTTAATATGACCATAAAAAACGCAGTGGCAGATTTTCACTAAACCGAACTGCTGGCATAAATAGAAGTGGAACGCGGCCGCCTCGTCAATTATGACCCAAAGCCGAAGTAGGCCAGGGTCAGTATTTCACTTGATCTTGAGCACGAACTACGTAAATGAGCCGCTCAGCTGGTCAGTCAAAACGTTTACAATTTAAATTAACTTCACTGCAATTAATTACAAGTTTAAGTATTTTCAATTAAAATCTAGTGCAATTCAAGAAGCTGCGGTTCGTAATTGCCGAACAAATTAAAAGCCAGGTACAAACAAATTGTAATTTCTCATTTCGTATTATTTTTAAAAGATTTATAAAAATTTTACGTTTCCGAAGACCGTAAGTAGTATCGCTAGCAGCGAGATTGCAGCAAAAGTTTAATTACGTAAAAGGGTGAAAGAAGAACATCTTTAACGCGCTTGCCTAATTGGTGCATAAGTTTTCAGATTTATTCGTCGATAGTTGATATCGTAAAACATATTACTTTGGTCAGTGAATTAAAATTTTAAATAAAATAATTAATAAACGATATCAGTGATTATTATTATGAACCTCTGCGTTGCGGTATCGGTGGGCGTGTTCATACCGAGAAGAAAGCAAAGTTGACCTTCCTATCTTTCTCGCACATTTCAGCAGTTCCAAACAAGTGATCCATCCGAATTTTTTTGGCCATAGTACGGTAGCCACCAATAAATACCCGCAGAAGGTAGTATTTCGTGTACTTATATGAGTTTTTTTTTATTTGAAGAATAAAAGAATACCCTGTACATTCAAAAAACTGAAAATTTTCCATTTCGAAAATTTCGAATATCTTGCTTATTTGTGTGTACAGGTCTTATAAAATTATACTCCTAGTAAGTATTTACCTAAAAAAATATTATTTCCTGAAACTCTTTTTGGTAACGTAACATTTCGTTTAAAGCGAAAATATGTCATATAATTGTATTCAAATTTAATTTTTGTTCAATCCCAACCTATACCTTTCGACGGTGTTAGATTGTCCATCGAATTTATTTAACATAAAATTGCCGAACTTTATGACTCTATTATTATAAATAAACAGATTTTCGAAATGAAGAAATGCAGTTTTTAAAGATATTTCAGAAATTAATGAAGATAGACCAAATTCTTTTACGCATTTTTATAGACGACAGAGTATCGTAATTTAACCGTCCTTGAAACTCTTAAAGTTTAAGAGACTCCCATGATCGACCTTCTCCTTTAGTTCTAACCCTACACAGTGATATTATTTTATATATTATTTATCCCTATGTTGCTTTTTAGAATAATTATATCAATACAGTGTAACCATAGGCAACTAATACCACTAACAATTTCAAAATCCAGCACCCTTTGAAATAAAACTTTGGATACAAACTAAGATTAACCTAGATATAGGTTTCTGCTTCTTCATTTGTTATAATGTTTTCAAAAACTGTCTCCAGATGAACGTCAATCAATTTTCTGAGAGATGTATTTTTAAGTAATACCACCAAAAATGTCACCCTAACATGACCTACTCCGAGTCTAAGAAGATCGTGAACAATTATGACTAGTAAGTTTCTGCATATCTATAAATGACAAAAGTAATTTGAAATTCAAGATTCTTAGGTATTTTATAATTTCATGCTTTTTGCAAAGCTAAAAATACAAAGATCGCAGTAATTAAATCAAACTTTCCAATACTTTAAAAGTATGATCAAAATCGCACATTTATGCCTCCCTAATAAACATTGTACTCCCGACTTTATACACTTTAAATGAAAAGAGACAAACTGTAATACTTACCAAAGTATCTCTCGATTTGGCACTCCGGAAGAGCTTCACTAGGACTTGAATCTTGTATGATAAGTACAGTTTCTTGTCTTTCAGAAGAAGAAACGCCTTACCCCAAATTTGCTTGTGCGGATCTCTCACCCATATGTGGGCAAATATCGTGGGACATTTTCCTTCTTGCACGAGATTCTGCAACAAAAACAAAAATTGCTGTATTCTTATGGGAGTAAGCTACCCGACTACTGCAAAAAGTAGGGTTTCGCTGCGCTATGTGTGAGTCAACCTTTAAACGCATTATAAATATAAACACATGAAACATTATGATTATTGCATAGGAAGATAAAATATTTTTATGAGTAAAAAGCAAACAAATTACAACAATAGCGAAATTAAAAAAAAAACCAAGATTAGATAGTTCTTCCTAACAATAACGAAAGTTCTTCTCTTCACCAAAAGTCTTTTAGACTGAACCTTAAATTATTAAGAAGAACGTGTATAGAAGAATATTTACACATGCAAATGCATATTTTGAATATTTTTATAAATAAATGCACATCTTAATTCTTTGGGACATTAACGCATAATTTGTTGCATTTTCTTGTTTTAATTGCAGATTTGTCGTTATTTCTTATTGCCAAGTGCAAACATGACATATCCTCAAAGTTATCAAAGCTGAACTAATTGCAAACTGAACTCAACCCAAGTAATCTTCAACCAACTAAACTCTAGCCAACCATATGAAATAAATTAAAATGCAAAAATATATCAAAGACCTAAGTCTCAAAAGAAAAAATCAAATTTCAGTTGGAATTGGGTGCAGACAATCTGGGCAATCAGTGTTCTAAAATCAGAGGACTTGAAAATAATAAGACGATTACCAGGCTATGGGCAGAGTCTTTTCACTGAGTGACGGCACCTTTGATGTTTGTGTCTTTAATATAATTCCTGCGCATTCTACCACGAGTCGATTGGCTTAAATGGCGCCAACAATTTAAATTTAAAATTTTACAGCACGCAACTTATTTCCGCTACGAAAATCAAATATATTCTTAGCGATAATATATGCAAATTTAATTTTGAGAAATTGTTGTTAAATATAATTATAATTTATTTCTATAATGACTCGACTAATTTAGAATTAAAAAAAAATGTTTGTTTTGTAACATAAAAGTAAATACCAATATGTTAACATAAAGAAATACCTCTACTATTTATTCTGTAAAAGTTAATTTTTAGTGCATATTTCAGTGCATATGTTTGATGATTTTGGTACATATTTGAATGTATGTTTTGAAGTTTTTTAATGCATAATTATCCTAAGCTTAGTTATGAGTCACACTCAACCTTATTTGGTCCAAACTATATCAATCGGGTTATCTAATTACACACCTATTAGTATGTTGTCATCCTTGTCAAAGATTTTCGAATTTATAATGAATCTTACGTTAATCAATTTTCTTAAAATGAGCAATAAACTTCCGGACTTTCAATATGGCTTCATGCGAGATAAAGATATACCGATAGAGCATTCTTTCAATTTTTAAATAAAATTATATTTGTACTATGGACAAAAACAATTTCTCTGAGGCTTTTCGTTGATCTTACAAAAGCTTTCGATTCTGTTGACCAATCTTCTTTTAGGAAAACTGTTTAGATATGGTGTTTAAGAGCGTTCCTTTAAACATTTTCACTTCATACCTGATAAAGCGCAAACAAAGAGTAGAAATTGATAATGATGATAATATCTGATGTTAAATTTGGTGTTCCTCAAGGTTCCCTTATTGGATCCATTTTATTCATTATTTTTATTAATGATCTGCGCGACAGCGATTGCTCTCTAATTTGTTATTCTGATGACATCAGTATACTGAAAACGGAAATAGTCTTCCAAATGCAGTACAAGCAGTCCAACATATATTTAGTAAGATAAAACTTTGGTTGTCCAAAAATAAATTATGTATTAATGAAGATAAAATATTTCTAGTTCATTTCAGAAACGTAAAATGAAATTTTCTTAAGGACTATACATTCGCTTTTGGACAAAATAGGTTAGCTCCTCGTTCTAGTGAAATTAAGCTCCTTGCTCTAACTTTGGACTGTCATCCATTATGGGGCTCTCACTTTTGTTTAAGTTCAGTAGTTCTTGTTTTGCGTTACGATTATACTGGGTGTCTCACAACCTACGGAGGAGATTGAAAGGGCAGCTGTAAGATATCAAAATAAAGCTTTTTTCTTATAATTCGCTTTTGACCAAAACCCAATAATAAGAAAGTTACAGCAGCTTAACTTTCTTAATTTCTTCTTTAATTTAGACCTGGAGCTTCTTAATTAATAAAAATTATTTCACAAAATGCAACTTTATTATTGAATAAACTCTAAATTTATCAAAACCACCATTCATACAATGTTCACGTTAATCTGTTTCCTAGTTTATTTTTTTAAACAATAGACAGTGCACAACGACATGAATACCCGTTTTTGGACATTAAAAGAAAAAATTAAATTGCCGTAACTTTAGCGCAACTACATTTTTTTAAATAGTTGTTTATTGTAAAGCAATGTTCAGTTAACTCATAAATGCCTCAAATTTGAATTTAAAACGTAAAACATTACTACATGGAGTAACTTTTTCTTGTTAATTAATTTCACTTTAAACTCTTATAGCTTTTTAGTTATTGAGTTTTTACCAAAAATTTATTTATTTATTTAAAAGAAAAACTCTTCAATTTGATCTCAGTATGTTATGAGACACCCTAGTAGACTCTAGTAGCCATTAGGTAGAGTATTTATCTTGTAAAAATGTGCCGTTCGCATTCTGGCCGGTATTAAGAAATCGGATTCATGTAGGCAAGCTTTTATAGCCTTTAAAACATTAACGGCTTATTCCATTTACGTCTACGAACTATGTTGTTTTGCCTTCAAATGTCCTGATCTGTTTACGCAAAAAATTCACTTATTCACTCTTATCCAACTAGATATAAGTATAATTTTTGTATTCTTGGGTCACACTATTACATAATATAACTCACTGTATATTTGATTTGTATATTTAGTAACATCAACAATAGCTGCGACAGTGGCGACGTACAGTAACGCCATTCTGACATCTACTCCTGTTCCTAGTTAATACCCCCATTGCCAACCCACGAGAATAACTCCCTACCCTTGTGATATCTGATATACAACAATAATTCCTAAATAGCCATGGCTGTGTTGCATTTCGGCAATTAGGCCAAAAAAACTAGGAAGAAGAAGAATAATCTTAAACCATTCTCTGTATCAAAAGGACACCTTTTTTTTTGCTATAAATTTTTCAGTGCCCTCCCTTCAAGTACTAAGAATATCTGTAACGTTAATATTTTTACGAGGAAACTGAAAGAAAAAAAAGAAAAAACTACCACTCTTAGGATAATAACTTTTTCCTGTAATATCTTTTTCGTTTTCTGGATTTTCCTGTCTACTGTAATATCTGACGAACATATAAAATAGCGACATCTTACTATCGCTTTTTGACCTAACATTGCAGTAGGATAGACAAATTGAAGCGGGATTTGCTCCTAATGAGTCCCCCATGCAAGGCGTCCATGCTTGCTGTCAAAGCATAATGAAAGATTTTAGAAAAATTTTTGTGCAAATCGTTTTTGATTGCAGTGAGAACCTCGAGCAGCCTCTGGACAGCTGTTTCAGCCCTGCTTGGGGCTTCTTCAGCAGAAACGTAGCTCGACATTCCCACTGCAGACCAAAAACGACTTGCCCAATTTATTCGCAAATGCGATGTAAGAATGATGAACATATAAAATAGCGACATCTTACTATCGCTTTTTGACCTAACATTGCAGTAGGATAGACAAATTGAAGCGGGATTTGCAAATTGGGCAAGTCGTTTTTGGTCTGCAGTGGGAATGTCGAGCTACGTTTCTGCTGAAGAAGCCCCAAGCAGGGCTGAAACAGCTGTCCAGAGGCTGCTCGAGGTTCTCACTGCAATCAAAAACGATTTGCACAAAAATTTTTGTAATATCTGACGTTTATCTATATCACTGAATATTACAATTTCATTTTTCGTTTCTGAAATCTTGTCCATTATCTTTTATTTAACTCTATACATATACAAGTGTGATGTTCCAAAGGTACTTCATATTTGTTCTTTGAAATACTGAATCATGAAAATAAATCTTACAACTTACGCCTATGTTACGATATAGAGAACACTGGTACGCTCACTCGCCGCCATTTTCAGTTTAACATTTTGAGCAAGTTGAGTAAAAATTCGCTAGATGGCAGAACCGTATCGCGGACTGTCATTTTTATCAAATTCCGCAGCCGGTTCTTCTGAGGCTCTTGTGGTTAACACAAAACACATGGGCAGAGATAAACAGAGGTCAGTACGTAACAACTGGTTTGAGATTAAATACTACATTTTAAATTTTAACTATGAATTTAAAGCGAAGTTGTCAGGCATAGAAATTTTAATTTAAAGAGAGCATGTATTGGCGAATAATTTAATTCGTTTCCTAATTTAGTTACATTGCAGTCAAAATAGAAAGACTTCTCAGAGTTAATTTGTATTGAAGCAAGGAGATTTTAACATAAACATGAACTCATCGTAAGATTGCTATCTAACCTAGAATATCCACCAATCCATCTGACATTAAACTGACCGATGTACTGATTAAAATGTACTCAATATAACGAGTGGATATAAACTCACAAAAGTACCTATCTAGTAACATCAGTTCTGCATGCAAGTGACACAAAAAGTGCATAAAATTAAAACACCTAATCGTTACTGCAGCTTGTTTCCTTCAAGTTTTATGACCTTGCAAATTCATTCCATCGAAGCTGAAAATATCAAGTGTTATGTGAGAGGCTCGTAACCTTCTTTCTATTATTTCTAATTTAATAAACATATTGTTTAATCTGATTACATCCCTTATTCCAAGATTACCGTAAGAGTAGCACTTGTCTTCATTTGCATCACAAGTTTGAAAAAACTGATGATGATGACCAACGTAATGAAAGTTTATCTACGTTTCACTCTGGCTCTATCAGAAAATAAAATGATTTATTAATCTCGAAGAAATTGACAAAAAACAGTGAAGCAAATAGCATCTTCGATTCATTTGCACTGGTTGCAGTCAGAGTGTTTGCATCTTGTAATAACACAAGATGAAGATACTCGTTGTGCGTTGATTCAATGCCAGTGAATCAAAAACATTAGTAGATATTTAAAGTATCATTAAATTTTCAGTTAACCAGATTAAACTGCTGTCAAACCAATTTGGGTTGCAGATGTAGACTTACGATTCATACCATTAATTATGAAATATTGTTAATTATAGATTTTGGAAAGGCTTCAAGAATGAATTAAAATGCAGGTGTCACAATATTAAAGCAACATTTTGTGTGCTTGATACATTTTCAAGAAAAATTGTAAAAAAATCGTTAAAAGACAGTGGAAATGAAATCATTCAAAGCACACTGACAGATGATGCTATTCCTCAACTAAATGTATGCTCCTACTGAACTAATGCTAATCTCACATCTGTCCTTTCTTCCACCACTACCAAACAGATACAAGAAACAAATAATACCAATAACCTCTGAAAGATTTGTAAAAATCAAGGCAAAACGTACTTGCTCGTAACATTAGTAAATATCTTTCTACATCTGTTTGATTGCTTGCTAAATTTGACAGTCGCCATTTATTCTTTATTTCATTGCACACCAACCAAAGTTTGCCATTAATACATACGTAAATAGTGAATATACGTCGCCTACAACCGTACCAACAACACGTAATATAACCTACAGGAGTACATTAATGACGTTTAGTGACAGTCCTTCATACATTGGTGTCATCTAGCGGTAAAATTTAAATCACGTAACTAGGCACTACTTTTGACTTCCTCGTTTTGTATGGGGAAGATAGGGAAGTGCGCGTACCAGTGCTCTGTATATCGTGGCCTATGTCAAACACTAGTGTCAAATTAAAACAGGCAACATAAATTCTGAAATTATCAACAAAAAAACACAGTTTGTTTCTGAATACTCCAAAACAAGTTATATGTCAATTATATCTAGGGACCCTAGTTTATACTACATACGTGTTTGAAGTACTATACATGTACCCTACATGTTGTTTGGAAAGTTTAAAAGAAACACATTAGAAATTTACCTCATACAAGAGTTGTTAGCTTTTTCAAGTCTAATACTTGAGAAAAAAGCAATTGTTTACATTGTCTACATTGTTTGTTTGCATGATGTGAACTACGTCATTGTCTACATGTAAACAATTATGTAAATTACGTTCAATTCTGTACATGCACATTACTGTACTGAACAAGTCATACAATATAAACAATGTCCTTTTCTAGTATTTGTTGAAGACTTATGCTAAGCATTCATTGTAATTTGTATGCGACAAATCTACATTTTTGTACAGATTTGTTCTTGAATTTATTGAAAACTTGTATCCAATTTAAAAAGAGGAAGTTAATCAAGTTAGATGACCACGGATGGGACGCTTTAACTGAAATTTATTCTAACAAACTGTTAGTAGAGTCTGTGCTATAAAGTAGGTAATGTTGTCATCGCTTGATCAACAATAAAAGCTTCAACAATTTTTTTCAGTTTTAAGCAGCCAATAAGCTTCATAAAGATGAACGTAAGGTGTGATAAAATAAGAAATTTATTGAAAGTGCGTTGAATTGTTGACTTTGATTAATGACTTTTAAAAGCGCAGTTTATGTTTTTGTTTTAAGTGAGATGTCGAAACCACATTTTTGTATAATTTAAAGGTGAACATTTGCATAAAAAACAATGCAAACAACTAATAATAAATTACCGGTGCTACTGACTCATCGCTTATTTATGAAATCGTACCTAGAAAAACTCCATTACATTGTACTTATAATAAATACACACACTCGGCATTGTTTAATTATTGCGGCAGATAAAGTACAGTTATTATTGTAATTTTTGCTCCGGCAGAGCGTGACGCAGCGTGACGAAACGCCGCAGGTCTCACGTACGGCTAGATGACACGGCTATCAAAACGTCATCGTCAGGTAGAACGGTTTGCTTCATCGCTCTCTCGTGCTGTTTACTCTTTAAAGTGCCGAAATTTAAGTTAGCGGGAAATAAATTGAGTGTTCGCCAATTCCTGATCAGGCAAAGTTGTAAAAATTTGCAATTTTACAAAAAAAAAAAAAAAACTTAATTTTGAACTCGGTCCCTATACCTTTCTCCGAACAACTCGTATTTTTAGTTTTTTTTTTTTTAATCATGTTACCTTTTCGTTCTCTTGACAACTTATTTCTCTTGACAAGTTTTTCACTCCTGACAAAGCTATCAAACGATAGTGAAACGTTGAGCGCTCTTTCCGATCTTAACATTGTCCGTTAAAAAGTTTAAAAACTATTTCCTTACAATTTTCATCGCACAAGAATTTAAGTAGTTCATTTTGTTTAAGGAATGAACTATTTTATTATAATATTAATGTTACAGGTATTGAAAACTCGAGCAAAATTATGCAATGGATGATTAGGGACCGACATCAAGATTAATAAGAGAACCAGATATACGTATAGTTTTTTCGTTGGATCTTTGCAGTCACGTCATAAAATCTTCGTAAATGAATCAAATCGATACTTCGTAGTCAGCTTAGCGACTGTATTCATGTATTCAAACATCAATTTGAGCTTGGTTATATGTGTGTCACATGTCAGATAATCTTAACTTAAAAAATGCAAGGCAAAATAAACACAGGAAATCGCAATCTAACCACAACTGTCAGTTAAAAAACCGGAACCGGATATTTTGTGCACGTCAGAATCTGTATATTAATGCGCGACGTATAAATTAAATTTTATCTCTTTTCATTTTATATGCGGCAGAGTAAACGCATGTAGTAACTCAAAATGACAAACTCGTAGATTCTTTTATTGTTCTATCATATGTGTCAGACAATGGTAAATGAAGAGTGTTGAATCGGGAACTTGTAATTTGGTTCCCAGATTAAGAAGGGTCAAAAAAAATGTGTAATTTGGTTCCCAATATTTTAGGTTTGCCTAATTTTTATGTGTAATTTGGTTCCCGACATTTTTAGTTTACCTGGTCTGTATGTGTAATTTGGTTCCCGAAGAGGATAGCAAAAATATGTTTATAAATGTTTATTTTAGACAAAGTATTTACAACATAAAGTTTTCATAAAAAATATTAACTAAAACACAGAAAGAAACATGTATAGATCGGGAGGCAGTCATAGAAATTTTGTGCAACATTTCAAATCTATTTACAATCTATTACAATTATTACAATCTATTTACTTGATAAACACTATATGCAAAAATTAACATAAATTTATAATCTCAAACAGTTACAGCACAGTGAAAAGAAACACATTTAATAAAATGTAGTCGACTAATTTCATTTCTGGAATAAGATTCTATCATTTTTGCTATAAATTTTTGACGGTTTTTTACTTTACTATTATGTATTTGAGCCTTAATGTTGATGCTTTGTAATTTAACATAAGTTTCAATTTCAAATTCTTTAAGTTTTTCTAAGAAATTTAAAATGTTTGGATGTGCTTTATAAAAAGACGCATTAAAATGTTTATGAAAAGATTCACAGGCATTAGTAGTGCGTGTAAGTTCAGCTGAATTCTGAGCCCAAAGAGAGGGTGGAAAGAGAGACTCGTCTGTTATATAATTATCTGTTAAATAATCCGAATACTTTTGAATTTTTTCGTCAGTTGGTGCTATCGCAAGCAAATCAAAAACAAAGCAGTCGCCAATATCGCGAGGACTTAAAAATGTAAGACCAAAAGTCATTCGTAGCCATCTACCAACTTCAGAATGTTCGTTTTTATTTTCGGATGTAAGGCCGTATTCTTGAATTTTTCTGAACCACGATTGGGCAAGGTGAAACCGACAGCCAGTTATTTCTGCTGAAGGAAAAATTTGTTCGACTGCTTTGTGGATACCTTTCTCAAAATCGATAACAATTTTAGAAATTTTGAATGTAACACCATTATCGATACAAATATTTATTATTGATTTGAATAGGTTTTTATACGTTTCTGAGCGTTTATTAGGTAACAATGAAAAAAATAATGGAATGTAATTCCCGTTACAATAACCGTGTAAAGTAAAAAACTGACAAAAAAATGCGCACAATAATTAAACGTACCATCTAAATAAATTTGTGTGACTTTTTCCAAGATCTGAATATTAGATTTACACGAAAATATCACTATCTGTTCACTTTTGCTATTACTCAATAAAAATTGTTCACCTCTAGAGGTTTGGATGTTTGCCTCGTCCAGGAAGTCAAAAGTTTCCTCGATGTTTTTCGGTAACCTTGGCTGAATTTTTCTACGAGCGTTATAGATGTTTCTTCTGACACAAGCAACGTCATGTGTAGTAAATGTTGATCGTAGATTTTCATGTAATATTCTGCGAATGATCTTCGCAGGTTTTTCGGACAGGTCCTCTACAGCTTTTCGTTTGCAGGCAGAATTAACGATTTGGCGATTTAAGTCCTGCACAACTGCATCATGAAAATGTTCTTGTATATGTTTTGTAACTGTTAAACTTTGATCACATTCGCCCAAAGTAAGAACAAATGATTTGCACTTTCTGTTTGTACAAGTCCATCGCTTCTCACCACTTTTCAGGGCCTTTTAAAAACCATATTTATAGTTATTAATACTTAATAACTGTTTTCCTCGTCCACTCAAAATTATTTCTGGATCCATGGCGAGAATTTAACACAACTTTAAAGGAAAGTGAATGTCACTGGGCAAGCACAATTCAAAACAACTGAACGTCACAGAAGTACAACTCTAAATAAAAGTAAAATTCATACAGCAAGCATTGGTAACATATAATTAATATTTCATTTTCCCAGTATTTTTCCAGTATTCGTACTTGAATAAACAAGGGATTACGCAGGTAGTGCCTCTAACCCTGCAATGCTCGGGAACCAAATTACCAATCACCTTTTTGGGACTGGGAACCAAATTACAATTATTAACAGGCATCCTAAATTGATATCTAATCTACTACCTGCCGGGAACCAAATTACCAACACGCGTTGAATTTTTACTTGGTTCAGTTGGCATGGACACTATAACGTAACTGTAAAGATCCAGCGAAAGAACTGTAACTACTGCAAATCTGTTGAACAAAATGTATGGAAACTTTAAATCCAGAAGAACAAGTGTTGGCAGTTAAAAAAAAATCAATGCAGAAGATGTCACTTATGAACATCAACTGAACAAATGCCCAGCATATAGAAAAATATTACGATTTGCTAGAAGCAAAGACATTTCGCTAGAATATGTTATAAAAATAAATCTACAGAACAAATCCAAGAAAGAAAATCTGAATGAAAATGTAACGCTTTTATATGTATACAGAAATTAAGATGCGATTAAATCATATTATGTTTTATAACGTATGAAAACTGAACTGCCAAGAATTTTACGGTGCACACGGACCGACATTAGCAGAGACAGCTTGTGGAAGCTGCAATATTGCACCTAATTATGCACTCGTTTAAGGATTTTTTATGCATAGGAAAATGCCACCGATACATCGGATGATGTCCCCCTCTTTTTACAAGTCAGGGAGAAGGAAAATACTTAAAAAGTGCGGGAGCGTACCGGGTCCTTCGAGTGCAGTTCTATGACCTAATTCCGCGTTCTTCGTTGAAAGTTTGTTTTTATTTTAATTATTTTTTTTCAATCAATCTGTTTCATCAGCTTGGTATTAATTTCGCGAATGAAGATACAATTCTTCTCGGTGTGTTTTTTTTTTGTAATCAAATTAATCGTATCCGATTTTTTTTCTATTAATTTAACTTAAATTCTGATCTAACAAAAAAGATTACAGATTCTGTTACAAAAAAGATTCTCCGCGTGTAGGTGAGCTGAACGAGTAATTAATTTTTGCACATAAAGCGGAGCTATTTTCTAACAAAGGTTTATTTTTTTGTTTTGTACTGTATAATAAGTTTTAACGAACGTGCGTATTCGAATTTTTTACGCCAGTGCGAAAATAACATAATTGAAAATCCAAAATATTTTTGCAATTACGATAATCAAAAAAAAAATCTAAATCTGGTATGTCACTGACTATGGTTTACAATGATAAGAAGAAGCAACGATGTAACAAACAATTTAAAATGAGTACCAAAGAAGGCGTATCTATCAACTTCAGAATTACCTAATTAAGGACTTTCTTGAAATCGAGTGCTCCACTATAAATCACAATTACCAAGCTAATTGTGCTTCCTTCAAAGTCATGTAGTCACATTGAACTTTGAAAATCTAGAAAAATTTTTGGACCCTACGGTTTGGTCAAAGGGAGTCAGTGTGTCTCGGTTTTTTCACCCGAGACTGAGGAAGAAAAATGTAGGTTAGGAATAAAAATTTGCCACTTAAATGTGCGTAGTATACGTGGTAAAATAAATGAACTTGAACTCTTACTTCATTCTATAGAAATTCCTGAAGTAGTTTATTTTTCCGAAACATGGTGCTTGACTCTTGAAATCGAGTGTCTACGAATATGCTCCTACCAAATTGCTGCTTATTATTGCAGAGAGGAAAACCGTGGTGGCGGTGTTGCCACACTAGTTCGTGAAGATATCGCATTTAAGTCAATTCCTTTGCAATTGTCACTTTGCTCTGACAAAATTTTTGAAGGTGCGTCAACTATAATCATCGTCAATGAATTGAATATAACCATGGGATGCCTTTACAGATCACCAGGAGCGGACTTCCCCGTTTTAAGCGTAATTTGGATATTTTTTGTAAATAGATTTGTTAGAGTAACTGCCCTACATTTGTATGCGGTGACTTTAATGTAGATCTTACTATGCCAGGGAGTGCTGACGATCTGTGTCATATATTTAGAGCTTGCGGCTTGATAAAATGTATTAATGAACCTACACGAATGTCGGGTATTAATGGTAAGACACTTGATAATATTTTCCCTAATGTTAGTGACAATTCGTTGATTCCTAACACATTTTTTCTGATCTTTCTGATCATTTTATGCAATGTGTAACTTATTTTATTCAGCGTACCGTTGCAAACCAACATGATGTCTCACTTTTTCGTAATTTTAAGAGCGAAAAATCCATTGAAACTTTCAAAACATTGCTGTCACTGCAATATTGGTCTTTCATATCTTCTCAATTTCTTGGCAGTAATTTTAAATTTGAATTATATCATGATATTTTAATCCATATCTTTCAAGAAGCTTTTCCTCTCAAACATTATAAAAAAAAATAACCTCAGTAGTATTAAGAAATCTAAACCGTGGGTAACATCGGTATCTATTAATGATGCATCTTTTTTTATATGATATGAAAGCTTATAAAAGTACAAATGATGAATATCTGTATGAATGTTATAAATCAATTAAAAAAAGAAATCAAACCGTCATAATTCAAGCATGTGATTTATTTGCTAATTCTGATAATTATTCAAAGACTTCTTGGAAGATTATTAGACAATCAACTGTTTCCACTGAAAGTAAGATTCTTGAAATTTTAGTAAATCCTAATACCCTCTTAAAAATCCGTATCATATAGCACAAGCTTTTAATGAATATTTCGTTAACTCGATAAGCACTCTGGTAAAAAATAAGCAAACTATATGTGAGCCCGACTTTATTGAACAAAGTAACTCCTCAATGTTTCTATATCCTCTTTCAATCGTTGAAATGAGTCAAATCCTAAGTTCTGTTTCGGCGAAAAGCTCAGCTGGCTATAATATTATACCTTGTTCCATGCTAAAGATTTTATCATTTTACCTTTACTTGAATTAGTTAACACTTCTTTCTCTGAAGGAATTTTTCCAGAGAGATTACAAACTGCAACTATTGGTCCCATTCCAAAAGGCAGAAACAAATTGAATTTATCTGATTACATACCCACTGATTTATTATCAGTTTTTGCTAATATCTTCGAAAAGGCACTTTATCTCAGATTAATGAACTACTTATCATTTAAAGCTATTTTAAAAGACCAACAATCTGGTTTTAGGGAAAACTGTAATACCTTAGATGCTATTCTATCGCTGCATAGCTTTATTATCAAAAATCTTAAAGAGAAAAATCATGTGGCTTGTATTTTCTTTGACCTTACTCGTGCCTTCGATGTCGTTGATCATAATCTATTACTCCACAAACTTCAATTGCATCGTGTTAGAGGTGCTGCTCTCGACTGTCTAACTACTTATCTTCAAAACAGATATCAACGCCTCTTGGTTAAACATGATAATAAAACCTTCTTTTCTGATTTTCCTACAATTAACATAGGAGTTTCTCAAGGTAGCATATCAGGCCCCTTGTTGTTTCTTGTTTTTATCAATTGATTCTCATCTAACGCTATTTGCAGACGACACATCTGCTGCGGTGGCTTCTGCTTCTTTTGAGGATCTTGTGGTAAAAGCTACTGATGCAATGAAAAATATGGAGATCTATTGTGCAAATAACGGTCTTCTATTAAACAGTACTAAAACAAAAATTATGACTTATTCATCTAAATCACGTCTATCAAGCATTTTAATCAAATCTGACTCTTCAAGAGTTCCCCATTTGGATACTACTAAGTTCTTAGGTATCCATCTCGACTCACATTTACGTTGGGGCGACCATGTTGATTATTTATTAAATAAATTATCAACTGCTTGTTTTGTGATTCGTCAACTGCGCTCCAACTTAGATTTGAAACTTCTTAAAATGTATTATTTCTCTCATGTTCATTCTTTGCTGAGTTACGCCATTGTTTGCTGGGGGAACTGTGACGTACTATTAGTTCAAAAGAGAATTATTCGAATAATGACTTTCAAAATATTCAATTTTCTTGTAGAAGTTTATTTTACGAGCTTAGTATTTTACTCATAGAGAAAAATTCCAATGGTCAGATAACAAAATTCTAGCTTATAACCTAGGTTATAAATTTAGAGCAGAGGTTCCTCAACATAGATTATCTATGTCGGCCAAAAGTGCTTATGTTATGCCTATAAAAGTTTTTAACAGTTTGCCTGAAGACATTAGAAGTATCGACTCTGGTTCTGTTTTTCGTATCAAAGTTAAGAACTAACCAAACAAACTATTTTGTGAGTAACTTGATACATCATTACTACATGATTTTCTTAATGTGTTAGATTAGTTGTATTATTTTCATGACTATTTCCATATTACATATTGGTAGTCTGAGGAAATAAAAATTGATTGATTGATAAAACTCACACATCCTGTTATGTAGATCTATGCTTTCAGTGAATATTTTTTCAGTGTATACAACGTCAAAAGAGAGACGCTACTAACTAAGAAAACCGACATCCAACTTTGTACGATTTGTTTAAAGAATTAAAGATAAGAGGGGTTGAATTATTTGAATTTTTACAAAACGAATGAAAGAAAAATAAAAGAAATCCAGCACAACCGAAAATAAGAACGGTTTCCCAAGAAATTCTTGTAAGTGATGAGGAGGAGTACTATATTCGCGACTGCAGTGTGAATAATAAAAAAACCGTGGTTTGTGAAACTATTTACAAATTGCAAGCCTGTTCGCTTCAAATTAAACGGTAGTTCAGATAAAAATATTTTACCAAAACGTATATTAAAACTTTTAAGTTTCCAGTTTTTCCATCATAGTTGAAATTTAAACTTCGCTTCATTCCCTTGGTAACAATTGGTAGGACAATTGCATCGATACAAAACGGAGATTAAAGTTAAACCCCAATTGAAAAACGGGCCCTAAATCTCACTCCGAATATTAAGGGTTGATATTTCAGTCGTTAACTTCAAATTTTGGTTTACTTCCATGCCTACAATTAATAGGCGATTTGCACTATTTTCAATTGAAATTTAAGCTTCATAGAAATGATTGTTACAATAATTGTTTCACTGGCAAATAATAATAATAATAATTTTAGAAACCTACTGCAATGTTAGGTCAAAAAGCGATAGTAAGATGTCGCTATTTTATATGTTAATAATAATAATGAACAGATAAAATAGTGAAATCTTACTATCGCTTTTTGACCTAACATTGCAGTAGGATGGACAAACTGAAGCGGGATTTGCTCCTAATAAGTCCCCCATGCAAGGCGGCCATGCTTGCTGTCAAAGCATAATGACAATTTTTTAGAAAAATTTTGTGCAAATCGTTTTTGATTGCAGTGAAAACCTCGAGCAGCCTCTGGACAGCTGTTTCAGCCCTGCTTGGGACTTCTTCAGCAGAGACGTAGCTCGACATTTCCACTGCAAACAAAAACCATTTAATTGGACAAGTCATTTTTGTTTGCAGTGGAAATGTCGAGCTACGTCTCTGTTGAAGAAGCCCCAAGCAGGGCTGAAACAGCTGTCCAGAGACTGTTCGAGGTTTTCACTGCAATCAAAAACGATTTGCACAAAATTTTTCTAAATAATAATAATAAGAATAATTTATTTCCATCCATTTGACCAAGTACAAGGTTTTGGACGTAGTCAGAGTTATTAAAAGAAAACATTTAAAATGAAAGTACATTAAAATATACATATATTAAAAGTAATACATACAGGTTCATTAAGCAATTACAAAGAAGCACCTTCCAAGAATTCTCCAAATGTGTAATAACATTTTGTAATCAGAAGTATTTTCATTTTCCGCTTAAACTCGTTATTTTTCAAAGATTTCTAAGTATTTGGAATTTTATTGTAAGCTCCTATTTCTAAGTATTTTGGCGATTTCTTGAAAAAAGCTAATTTATGTGGCGGAATTTCTAATAAAAATCCATTACGAGTGTTATAACAATGATAATCATTTAATTTTGTCCACCGAGATGCATTTTCGTGGGTATAAGTAAAAGATAAGCGTACATACAACAGTCATTATTTGCCATTTTTTAAATACGTTCCTACAACTTGTCTGCAAATGAACCCCTTCCATAAACCGCAAAGCTCTTTTTTGTAATTTAAAAATTCGTTCGACCTCAGTTCCAGAACCCCATGCTGTTATGCCGTATGATATTAGTGAGTGGAAACAAGAAAAATAAAATGTTCTTAATATTTGTTGACTGACATATTTTTTTAACTGTTTGATTTTATAGCATATAGGTGCCAATCTATTACACAGAGCGTCAATATGTCTTCTCCACTTACATTTATTATCTATAACAACGCCTAAGAATTTAACACGGTCAACTTGTGTAATGCTGCCGTTATTATATCGAAGTAATAGGTTGTAATTTGGATCATTTAATACCATGAAATTTGTATGTACTGTTTTTTGAGAATTTAAAGTTAGATCGTTTAGAAAAATTTTGTGCAAATCGTTTTTGATTGCAGTGAGAACCTCGAGCAGCCTCTGGACGATTTGCACAAAATTTTTCTAAAATCTTTCATTATGCTTTGACAGCAAGCATGGCCGCCTTGCATGGGGGACTCATTAGGAGCAAATCCCGCTTCAATTTGTCTATCCTACTGCAATGTTAGGTCAAAAAGCGATAGTAAGATGTCGCTATTTTATATTTAGATCGTTTAGTAAGTAGAAATTTTGAATGGACAGTAGACATGAATTTGCCTCTGAAGTAGCTTGTTCACTAGTGGCCGCTTGAATAAATAGTGACGTGTCATCTGCAAACATTACTGCATTACTTAGTGGGAAGTCGTTGACGTACAATATATACAAAATTGGCCCTAGAACTGATCCTTGTGGTACTCCACGGTTTAATGGTGACATACCAGATTTAGTTTTATTAATCTCAATATAATGTTGCCTTCCCCTTAGATAGCTACTAAACCACTGTAATGACATACCTCTGACACCATAAGAATGCAATTTATTAAATAATTTATCATGATTGACAAGGTCAAATGCTTTACTAAGATCGAGGAATATGCCTAAACTTGTGTGTCCTTTATCCAAGTTAGAATATAATTGATCTAAAAAATTTAAAATAGCAGGGGTAGTTGATCGTCCTTTGCGGAAACCAAACTGAATTGGGTTAAATGGATTATACTTTTCTAGATTATTCGCCGTTTAAAATTAATCTAGGGTGGTACAAATGTAGCTTAGGGCTAGTTGTACAAAGGTGGTTTAAACTGAACCAGTTTCAAAGTGAACAAAAGCGCATCCAATTTTATTTGTGAATGCATTAATTGCCACTTGTGCTTAAGATCCTGTGCGAATTTTTTTACTTTGAACTTGGTTTAGTTAAACTTAAGTTTAATTAAACCCGTTTCTATGGGAATAAACCTAACAAAAACCTAATTTAAAAGCTTAAAGTTAACTAGGACTGAAATGCCGGCCCTACGGTAACTTTAGTATGATTTGGAAACGTGAAATTGATATCGGTCAGTGAAATAAAATTAAACCTCTCTTTAATAATATTTAGGCTAGGTCGCACGAAAGTTTTAAGCCGCGATTAAATTTAAGCCTCTGTTAGAACGAGACGTTCTTTATAGGACAATTTTAAGGACAATTGTTTCCGTAGGAATAAAACGGAGTTTAAAGTTAAATCTCAATTGAAAAACTGGCCCTAATGGTAAAATATTTAAAGTAGGATTAAATTTAGGATAAGTTAGGCCCGGTTTCACCATCACAGTTTAACTTTAAACTCAGTTTTATTCCTATGGAAACAATTATCCCTGCAATTGTTACCATGGGAATAAAGCGAAGTTTAAAGTTAAACTGTGATGGTGAAACCGGGCCTAGCTTATCCTAAATTTAATCCTAGTTTAAATATTTTACCCTTAGGGCCAGTTTTTCAATTGAGATTTAACTGTTTTATTCCTACGGAAACAATTGTCCTTACAATTGTTACCGTGGGAGTAAAGCGAAGCTTAAAGATAAACTGAGATGGAAAAACTGGGCTTTAGAAAGTTGTAAGATTTGTCGTTGTAGGTTTTGATTTAGAACCTTAATTAGGACTATCTAAAATTTAATGTAATAGTTAAAATATGTAATTTACAAAAATCAACGAAAAGTAAAGATGACATACGAGTATATCTTGCATATAAAGAATTTTTTTACAGGATTGATTTGAAAGTAAAAATTTCCATTCAATTAAAACGAACGATTTGAAATCCCGAATAAATTAAATATTTCCAGCACGTCGTGAAAACAACTAACCGCAGCATCGGCTTTCGCTTAATTGGGCCCCATTTTTCAGGGTTGGCTTTCATAACACATTCAGAATTCACTTCGCGTTTTGATAAATTAAATAAAGAATCAACAAGCGGCGATTTCTGCCTTTACGATTCGCGCATTCGTAATTGCAATTAATAATCGCTTTTCGTTCCTCTTCGTTTAGTATGCTCGCTGCGCTTTCGAAATATTCTTGCGGTTTCGCAATTTCAATACACCAGACATTATTAATGCTCGACGATACGTTATTGTGCATACATTGTTGTTGCTGCGACGAGAACAAAGAAATTCACACACAATACTCAACACTAATAACAACGCAGCCGTACATCAATAAATAAATGGATGGGCGCGTAACAAAAAGACGTCTCCCTCATAAAATGTACATTTAGTTTAAAACATTGTAACGAGTAGGCGGATATTGGAGCGGAAACGATTGGGTACCATTGTTAATAAAATTTTATTACGAGCAGCAGGCCAGTGGATTATTTCTTGAAAGTTCGGGTTAGACTAATTTCCTCTTCAACACATTTTAATTACTTATCGACGCTGCTGTTTAAAATATACGTGAAGGATATATCAGTGAATATGTCTGGAACTATTGTCATCATTTGTTACGCATATGATGCCTTGCCCTCAGAGGAAACAGCACTGAACATATTGCCACATTAGAATAATTTTATAACAATAATATATCAAAATAGTTTATTAATGATGATCTTTTACAGATTACGCAAGAAAACATATGTGTTACGTTCAAATTAAACAGAAACGTTTTAGCACTCGCCCCAACATGAGAAACTGTTGGAACAACAATTGCTTTCACTCCTTCTGCCAAAATCCTTGGTCTTACCGAGGTGTCTAAAACTCATATATAAACTAACAGCAAGGACATGTAGAGAAATCTTTTAATTACACCACGTATTCATGCCTTTCATTTAAAACATAGAAATTATTTCAATAACGCTCACTTCATTATTTCTATTAATATACCCAAGGGCCGATTTCATAATAGCACTTTAAATTTATAGTTACTTAAACCTAAAAAAATACATTTGTTTCCCTGTTCTTAAAGTTTAATTTATTGGAGACTGTGGCTTGTCTAACAATAAATTTGGATTTGACTCCTAACCACAACATGTTTTTTTTTTAAACTAAATACGTATTTCGGCAGTTATACTGCCATCTTCAGTAGTAGCGACTAAATCACAGGAGAAGTGACGGTGTCATACCTATCGCTATCTTATATACTAAGTGCGTTCCGCTCCAATGAAGCGTGCGCTTCCAGTAGTGAGCGCCTCACCGGGTTGCGTCAACTAAGTCAAGCAACACAGAGCCTGCCAAAGGCCCGTGATCGGCGTTCATTAAATCATTACTGGTTTTGTGTATAAATATGGTTTCAAAACCGTCTAGTTCCCTGTTGCGTGACGCTGCTTTTACTAACCTAAGATTACTTAAATCTATTTTATGACTGGTGCCAAAAATATGTTGGGCAACACTGGATTTTTCAATTCTATTGTACTTTAAGTGAGCTAAGTGTTCCTTAAGACGTGTTAGTATGTTTATTTTTGTTTGCCCAATATATTTTTTAGTGCACCCTTGACAAGATATTTCGTAGATCCGTGATTTCTCATTTGGTGCAGTTTTGTCGTTGGGGTTTGTTAGTAAACGTTTTAGAGTGTTGTTATTAGTATATGCAATTGTGTGCCCTTGTGTTTTAAAAATGTTATTTAAACCTTTAGAGCAGCTTTTGTCAAACGGAATTTTAATATATTTAGACGTGTTTGTTTCTGCCGGTAAATTTTTTGATACTGACCTTATTTACAATTTTCCTTAACATATTTTCTACAATATTTACTGAGTAACTATTGTGAATTACCTTTCTTTGGACATTGGGAAGTTAACTAATCTCTTGCAGAATACTTATGTGATAAGGTATGTTGTGAATCATTAACAAACAATAAATCTATTGGTGTTTGTTTCTTTCCTATATATATCAAATTCTAATTTGTTTTCACTATTTCTAATAACCAAGGCATCCAGGAATGCTAATTTTCCATTTACCTCTTTTTCAAACGTGAACTTAATACTAGGAAAGTTAGAATTAAAATATCCAAAAAATCTTCTATTCTGCATTCCTTGGTATTAAAAACAGCGAAAACATCATCTACATATCTGAACCATATTCTAGGGAAATAAGTACAATTTTCTTTGAGTAACGTTTCTAAATTACACATAAAAAGGTTAGCCAGGTATGGTGATGAGTAGTTTCCCATTGAAGTCCCTTCGGTTTGTTTAAAAAATCCCCATTAATTTGAAAACAATTTTGCGACATACACAATTTTGAAAGTTCCAGAAATTCATCTGTCTTCTGTTGGTCTATGTTGTTAGAAACTAAGAGATCTTGCAGGTAGTTTAGCGTGGTAAGAATCGGGATACTGGGATATAAGGATTGGACATCAAAAGATATCAATATTTCGTCCTCGCTTAGTGTTAGATCTTTAACACTTTGGATGAAATCTACAGTTTTTCACAGAAAAAGCGTCTTTAGAATTGGAGAGTTTGATGAATTCGATGTTTAACCACTTGGATAGGAAGTAGGTAGGAGAGTTAATACCAGATATTATTGGTCTTACTGATTGCCGGGTTTATGTATTTTTGGTAGGACGTATAACTTAGGAAAATCGGATTAGAAACTGTAACTTTTTGTTTGTTCCATTTGTTTATGAGAAAGGGACAGTTTTTAATAGCGTCCTTTACTTCCCTAATTAGTTTAGGCAAAGGATTGCGGTTTAGTTTAACGTACGAGCCACTATTCAGTAGTTTTTGTATCCTCTGATAGTAGTCGTCTTTATCCAAAACCACGATTTTATTGCACTTGTCTGCCTTCAAAAAGAAACAGTCCTTTTGGTTGAGACTTTTAATGGTACGGTATTGTTCGTAGGTGTCTTTCGAACTATATTCTGACGTACATATATTATTTTGTAATTGAATTTTGCATGCGTTTCTTACAAACGTTTTATTGACTTCATCTAACGATGAGATGAAACTTTCTATACTCACTATGATATCGACAATCGGTGGTTTTTTTACGGTAAGTTAAATTTCAAACCCTTATTCAATAACGTAATTTCCTTGTCAGTGAGTGAAGTTGAAGACTCATTGGCAACTAAATTTTCCTTTATCGAATCCTGGGTTGCAGCTTCTTGTGGTAAAAGTGACTGGAGTTTCTTCTTATGAACCAAGTGCACTTTCTTCATTTTGTGTGCAATAACTTCGTGCATGTCATTCAAGGACTGCAGCCAAAAGGCATAAACTATGTTGATCAGGTTCTTGACAAGCTTAGGATGTAGATGTTTCTATTCTTAAAGTGACTTTAAATTAAAGCTTCCTTAAAGTCTGATTATGAAAACGGTCGTAAGAAGCAAAATTTTAATTTCTTAAATGCAATAAATTTAAAAGAAACGTAAAATTTATTTGACAATACAATTTAAAAAAATTTAAATACACAAATATATTAAACAAAAACGTGAAAATCAGTTTATATTTAGAAAAAAATTTAATACTGAAATATATTAATAAAACTCGAAATTTCGTTCACAAAACAATTAGGTACATAAAAAAAAATATTTTAATATGTACAATTTTCTTTTTAATTAAGACGGAATGAAATTTTGAATTATTAACTGACTACTGAAGGCGACTGATGTCCGATGAAATATGTAAGAAAATAGTTCTTAAACATTAAATGGACACTGTAAAATCGGAAGTAACACTCAATGTATCGTTTCCTGACGATACTATCAAGCGATAGCGAAACGTTGAGTTTTCCTTCGGATTTTACAGTGTTCATTTAAAGTTTAAAAACTATTTTCTTAAAAATGTTACAAATTGTAGCGTTAAATATAATTAAAAGATGGATTTCAGTACATAAAAAGCTTATATTAGAAAACGGCTTCTTCTGTACGCAGAATAATTTTTTTTGTTTCAATTCACCATTTCATTTTTTTTAAAAGACAGAACTTAAATTGGCAAAACAGAAAAAAATCGGTTACCGTTGAATAATTGATTATAAAAATATACTTTGAAGAATTGATATCTTCATTCGCGAAATTAATTACAAATATAATTTAAATAAAAACACAATCAATTTCAACGAGGAACTTTACAGCACATAATTATTAGATCAAGAGACAATGTACCAGAATGATCGCTTTTCGTCAGCTGCTGGAGCTTCTTATGCAGTTCTTCCCTGTAGATTTTTACGCGAATGGGGAATATCGGATGCTGCATTTGATATGCATAAAAATACTTAACCGAGTGTGTAATTAGGGGTAATATTGCAACTTCCGAGGTTCGATTCCATTCTGCTCTGCTAACAAAGGGTCGTGTGCATCTCAGTTTCAGAAAATACTGCCGACTCATTTCCTTCGGACTTTGTAGACGTTATAATTCATTATGATATTGTGACGGTTATTTTTTAGGAGTAGTCGTTAAGAGGGACGTACTCAAAGTAAGGAATGTATTTATTCGATAAATTAAATAAATAAGTAGTTGTGACTTTCACAACGCACGTACTGCTTTATTACTAATAATAATTATTGCCTTAATATAGGTTACAGACTCAAACTAGTCTAAACCTCAACTGCTTGCTTATCTTGCTTTCTGTTTGGTTTTATACAAACGCCGGAGCTCGGAAATACCAGAATATTTTTAAACTGTAGGCACTGGAATTTTCTAAAGCTTTCTGGACACGAAGCGTACTTTACCGTTCCAGGTGTGATGTAGGCGGTGACTCCGCGAAAGCACGCCACGGTTTACTCGGTTATATGCGTCATCTTCTCAAGTTAGCGATGACTCACATATGAGAATTTTCATATATCACGGACGCACGTTACAATATTAATTAAATTGCAACTTATTTATTTATTTATTAGAAAAACATAGCATCTCTGCGAACTGAATATTCGAATCTTTACGTATCGTCTCAGTGTGCGACAGAGAGTTTAATAAAAATCTTAAAATAATAACACCACGCGTTGTGCTCTCTGGGTTCTGCAGAAGAAAGCCACATTTCAACTAGAAAGTCAATATGTTTTTTCTATTTGCTACTTATGTTGAAACTTGTTTTCTGCTTCTAACTAATTTATAATCTTTTTGAAGTACAATTTATAGCAATTTCATTGGTATTGTTGTATATGCAGACATTCATTGTGCTTTTGTCTAAATAGACGAAGAATTGCTTTCTTGTTTCAATATAGAGAATTATATTATCACGAAGGAAGTTTTTCGTAAAAAATAATAATAAAAAGAAATTATTAAAATACGGGCTTGTGAAATTGAGAGCAATTTCAACAGTGTCGGAATGTAATAACTATAAGTGAGGTAATCCGATATAACACGGTTCCTATTTCGTAATAAAACATCGACAGAATCCCAGCAACTAGGACAAGCGATTACATCAAGTGATACAAAGAACACCGGGCATATTACGAATAACGCAATGCGCGAATAAACAAAAATTGCATATAAAAAGTGCGGGTTAAAATTTGGACAGCAGTTGAGCGCAGCTGGACTCCGATTGGCATTAGTGCCATCCAATTCGAAGAAGGGGAGCCGCCCAGGACCATCCCAGCCACCAAGGACACTTTTCGCGAGATCACCATCATTCTGAGGCCGATTGTAGGAGGTCTCTTTGCCACCCTCCTGTCAACCCCGAGTCAGAAGTCGCCAACTTCAACCCCGGTCAACCATAATTCCGGTGAGCCGAACCAACCTGCCCGGCTGAAGATACCACCACACACCTACTTGCCGCATCAAGAACACGCCACTTCGTCCAGGGCCACAAGATCGACCGTACTCATCCGCCGCCGATAGCATAAACGTTGCAACGAGCCAACCTTGACATCGCAGCTACAGCCCGGACACAAAGTACCACTCGGCCAGGCCAAAGCCAACCGCAGTCGCCCGCGCGGACGACCAGGACCGCAACCACCCATTTTGGACCACGAAAAACCTCCAACAATTTAAACTTAATATCAATAAAGGGTTATCAACTTTTGTAAAACATTTGCGTTTAAAGCTCTACCCTCTGCACACCTTACGCCACCCCTCTACTCACGTGATCTAGTGGAGGTGCTACCTTGTTACCGCGACAATATGATTTACAGCATTCATAATATGATGAGTATCAGAGAAGAAATAATATTTTGGGGGAAATAGGAGGCATAATAAAAAAATCCAGGTGTACTGCCCTATTAAGGATAGAAGTTGTATCTGACAAAGTCATTGCTTTGAGATGTTCCCTAAAATTTATTATACCAACAAATTTTGAATATTTTTGAAAATAGTATTCTCCATGTAATGTAAAATATATTTATTAGCAATCGTAATCACTAGAATTAAATAAACAGTTTAAGCGCATTGAATTTATTGACCTAAGCTCGTGCAATTAATTGTTTATGATAAATATGTATATTAGACACATAAAAGGAAATGTTCTATTTTTGTCAGTGCATTTTACCAGGTTGCATCAAAAGTTTTCTCCACTTTTTGTTGACATCTACCGCATATTATTTGATATGCAGAAACTCAGATATATTAGACATAATTCCACAAGAATGGAAAACAACACTGAAAAGAGAACCGTGTTTGTCATCGAAATAAATCCAAAATTGCTATCGTCGGTTAACACTAAAACAAAACTTTCACCAATCTATAGTATTTATGGAGCTATTTTACATAGCTTTTAACTTATTCAAAGCGGCGTTTTTTTTATTATCTCGTACCAACTCATCAGAATTTGATTCCCAGCTTAGATCCACGAGTTTAATCATTATTGTTTCAATAAAACGACATGCAACTGCAATATGCGTTCGCATGGTGTCACGCAACTTATTCTGCCCTGCTCTGCGCTGCTCTACCCTGTGTTCTGTTTTGATAATGTGTGTTCTTTTTATAAATACATGTCCGTAGATTGAGATAACGTCATCGTCAAAGTTTATAAATCAGCAGTGATATGTAGTCACGATTAAATTCGATAAAATTTATTGTAGAAGGACAAAAATACAATACAGGGTGTTTTTTTACTGCGTGCATATAAAAAACAACTCAGTATAAGTACATAAAATACTACCTTCCGCGGACATTTTTTGGTGGCTAACGTGTCATAGTCAAAAAAATTCGGAGGTATCATTTGTTTGGAACTGCGGAAATGTGCGAGAAAGAAATATTTGGCAAGGTCAATGACGTCTTCTTCTATAGTCGGTATTGTCACCGATATCGCACCCGATCATTAACGCAACATTTCGTAAAATAACCACTTTCTGCCCGACCCCGAGACAGCCTGTATAGTGAATTTTTGGCAGAGTTTCGTCGCTGGCGCCTCATGGCTATTTTTAGCTCACGAGCGCCACGGAATTCTTTCGATTACCCGCCCTGAGTGTAACTCTTGAGGTTTCATTCGTATGCTTTCATTGTCTACTTAGTATAGCGAATTTTCCTGTGAAATTAATTTGAGGGTTTTTGAAAGTTAATTTACGGCAAAGTTGCTTTATCAACTAGAGTTTTTAAGAGTGGCGTAATGTGATGAAATAGGTTGCAATCGTGAAAATTCACACAACATGTCGGCGCAGGATTTGACCCCTGATATTTAGAGCCTATTGGTTGGTGTTGACATAAGATTCTGCGGTGGTTGCCGTTCATATCTAGTCCTTTTCTTTTTTTATGTACCCCTCTTCTTTCCACGCGATATTTCGAGCAGAATCGAAGGAGTCATTATAAAAATTATCGCGTAGTGCCAGTACGTGTTTGGTGTGGTTTTTTGAACCCTTCTTTGTGTGGTGAATTTCGCCCCAGTTTGTGGTGGTGCATTTTTCCAAGCGGCTTCGGCCAGCTAAATCCGCTGTCCTGGCGACAATCAATGCTCCGGCATTCTTCACGCCTATTCCCGAAGTAGAGCTTTGCGAATAGGCTTTGTCGGCCCCTTTATCTGCACCTTTGTTGGCCCCTGTATCTGTGCGTACACGTTTCTTTTACGGAAACGTTCGTGCTTTTGCCCGGGCGAGGCTCCAACCGCCATTCTACACCTGATACCGTGCGAGCCGTGTGTCATCGAGCACGCTCTGCAGGTCTCCCCCCCCCCCTGTTGGAAGCCCCATCTTGAAATTTGAACCTCGTCAACCCCGTCGACTGGAAGCGACCTGGACGCGACGTGAAGGGCGGATTCTACAAAAACAGGTCGGACGAACTTTTTATTTAAATGTAATGTGTTATTGCCCGCTTTTCTGTGGGAAATTTTTGTGATTTTGCTTACAATTTAACGCACGTTTCGACGAAGTACGTCTTTGCGCGATTCGAAGTGTCCCTTCCGGATTCCCGCCTGTGAGCAATTTATAATTTAATTTTACTGCGCTTAATGACCGCTTTGTTTTCACTTTTTCTAATTGTAATCGGCGGTGTTGCTTATTGAATCAAGTGTTGTTTCATGTTTTTTTTTTTTTTTAACTTTCGCATTTTTGTGTTACGTTGAAGCATTTTATTGCAATACACACACAGACACAGTCGCCTGTGGTCTTATTTACGTTACGTATTGGTACTTATATTTTACAACAGTTTAAGAATTGAATAAAACTTATTTTAAAATATTTTGGATTGGAGTCGCGTTTTCTTGATTTTCTCCGCGGTTCCCTATAGCCAAAAAAATTAAGTGGCGCCTTGTCTTTCCTCTAGCGAAGAGTTTGAGAGTACCCACACCATCTCACTGCATCTGGCTGGCGACGCCAAAACGTCCGTCACGGCGTCCACTTGCAAATGCCTGAACAGGTAGGTAGCACACTGATATCGTTTATTAATTATTTTATTTAAAATTTTAATTCACTCAACGAAGTAATGTTAAATTTATTTGTTTTACGACATCAACTATCGATGAATGAATCCGGAAGTTTATGCACCAATTACGTGAGCGCCTTAAAAATGTCTTTCCTTCTCCGTTTTACGTAAATCAACTTGCTAATCTCGTTGCTAGCTATGAAAGTACTACTGCTTACGGCCCATTGAAAAAAGTAGATGTCAAATTTTGATAAGTCTGTTAAAATTTATATGGAATCTGAAATTACAGTTTATTTGTACCTCTCTTTGAACTTGTTCGGCAACAACGAACCACATGCGAAATTCGCAGCTTCTTGAGTTGCATTAATTTTTAATTTTAAAATACTTGAAATTGTAATTAGTTGGAGTGAAGTTACATTTATTTATTTTTTATAAATCCAGACACTTTGGGAACGCTTTTAAAATGTCTTGATTGACCGGATGGTTTACGACATCGCTCGTGCACAAGGTCAAGTTAAACACTAACTTATTTTTGCGCGTCGTCATTCAACAGGCGTAGGCGAGAGTTAGGCCACCGTCCACTCATTAGCTGTGCCAGCAGTTCTCAAACGGTTTGATGAAAATCTGCCAACGCATTTTTCTCCAAAGCTATTAATTTTTTGTTAAGGACACGTGAGTTCAATCGTTGCCATTTATGGTGATATCACAGGTTTAAATATTTGCACATAGTAAACAAACACCAGGTATGTACAAAATTCATCTAATACAGATTTCTATAAATGACTCATCGATTCAGTGACCTCCGGAAAATAAAAATATGAATGTTTTCCGCTTATTAATACTACAGTTCTTTATGTTGAAGTATAGACATGATGTGTAAGATTGGAAGATTCGTAGCGGAAAAAACAGTTGACCACCAGTCAAGGAAAGTAAAGAGAGCAATTTATTTATCTGATCAACTAATTTCTCTGCCACGAATCTTCCAAGCTTACACACTCAAGCAGCTGTAATAGTAGTAATGTGTTAATTTCATAATCGGAAAAAAACATTCCAACGCCTACCTCTTATGTCCAATGAATAATTTATGGACACTCTGTATTTATAAGAATTTGGATGAGATGAAATATTGTTGGGAATATTTAGTGAGAGTTCTCGTTTAGATAACCAATAACTCGCAGATAAATAAACGGAGGGATAATTACTGAGAATTAAGAAAGATGCACGACTTCTTAACTGTTTACCAGCTTATGAAACTTATCTATCTACCGGGTGTCCACTTTTATTACACACCACACGAATTTCAATGCATTTATTTTAAATTGAAAATCCTGCTTCCCCGTTGATGTTTTTGTTGACTGAAGCAGCATACTGAATGTAGACTAGCATTTTATAGCGCTACTTGTTTGTTTTGTTTCTTGTAATAAAGAAGACAAATAAACCTTAAAAATAACACGCGCTGAAAGTACTGATTGAGGTAATAATGAGAAACGCGCATGCGTCTTACTTAAAATTGCCAGAGAAAAGTTGAAAACACTTGAACATTCTTTTTGGAGATTTTCGCTAATGACTTCCACGCCAGTAGGGAAAGTGATCACGTGATCTACGAACCAACCAATGACAGTAATCCACAGATACCCAATTCTCTGAATCTCCAAAGCAGAAAAATCAGTTTAATGAGCGTATTACGAAACGAAACAACTGTACTGCATATTATTACCAGTTTCATGCCAATTTTCGCAGATATTCAACGTTTCGTAGCTTAAGTGCGATATAAATTATTCTAAACACACATAGGTATGTATATAAGATATTTTTTTTCTCTAATTCGAAGCCGGCGAATAACGAGAATATAATGAACCATTCCGGGAAACTGTACTTTCACATCAGACGTCGTTGAGTCACTGACCTAGTGTTTTTATTCCAGGTCTAGCAGCGCTTGGAAATCGTTTCGGACATGCAATATCGTCATTTGCCAGCCCGACGGTCCCATTGGTTATAATTTCCTCTTTCTTTGAAGAAGTCTCACTCTGTCAATTTTCACCGCATTTGCAACGAGTTTTGATTTCGCCGCGGATGATCGATGCATCCCGTTGAGCTTTCTCTCTAAAAGGATGAACAGCGTGAACAAATACGTTTGCGTTTTCTAATTAATCAAACGGCTGTCAGTCGATAATGTTACTTCTTTTGCGTGTCTGGACACGTAATTAGTCATTGTTGGTCGTGACGTAACGTGTACCTATAACAATTATCAGACTTGACTAAGATTGCCCCATGTCCCGGATTCACCGGAATTGTCCCGGAATCTAATAACTATGTAGTGCCCAACCGAAACTGACTTTCTTGTCGAAACCGAAACAGAATTTCGGCAATTGTCTCAGATTCGATCGAAACCGAAACCGAAGGAAGTTAGGGATAGTTTTACTAAAGTCTAAATTAATAGTTTTATTTATTAATAACTCAAATTAAACAAGCTTATACATCATTAAAAGTTTACGGACTTCTCTTTTGAATTTCATATTTTGCAGTTATAAGTTAACGATAAGGATGTATCAAAATATAATATTTTTTAATATTTAACCACCGGATGCAGGTCAAATGTTGGGGTGCTAGGTCGTAAAAGCAACGAGGGGGTGGTGTTCCTGGCAAGCGAGAACTAATAAAAGGGCCATACCAGTTTACTATATATATTTATTTACAAACAAATCACAGTACTAAACGATTCACCGAATAATCCAAGAGAATAAAACGATTAGGGGAAGAGAAAAAAGAACATGAGTGCTGTCCGCCGCGACGCGATCTTCTGACCGCTGACCAATTTCGACTACTTCTTTTGCCGAAAGTTTTTTGGGTCGCCCAACCAGCATACGGTGATCAACGCGGTTCTGTTTCCTTTTTCTTCCCTTTTAAAATATCCCGCGCTACAACTTTCAATTTACGGTCACTTCCGCTTATACCGGATGTTGCTGTCAACTTTCTTATTTTAAATGGCATACTCCATTTTTTAATGCATTTTTTAAATAAATAAATTTAATTAACAGTTTCCGAGGTATTTCCATTTTTTTAAAAATCTCAGATTTGCAGAACATTGTTTATGATATTGCCATCTTTGTGCAACAAAAACCACGATGCCAATTTTTGGCCTGTAATAGGATACAGTAATATTATTTGTCCATGTCCATTTTGCACTTGATTGTTTACAGATAAAACGTTGAATGACGGTGATGTCATTATTTAACTCATTTGCATTTTTGGCCAGTAATTATAATTGTCGGTTTATAATTTGAAGATATCTAAAATTGTAATTACTTGGAGCGAAGTGGCACTTCTTTTAATTAATCCAAGCGCTTTGTGAGCGCGTTTAAAATGTTTCGACTGTTACGATCTATTAATAGGCCTCATACGAATGAAACAGCTGTTCGTTTACGACGTCGTAAAACACTGACCTATATTCGGGTGACACAGGCAAGGCGGCGTACCAGCCAGTCGTTAGCTATGCCAGCAGTTCTCAAACGGTTTGGTGAAAATCTTCCAATGCATTTTTCTATATAAGACTATTAAGTTCATGTTAAGGTACATAAGTTTAATCGTTGCCATTTATGGTGAAGTATTACAGATTTTAATCTTTGCACACGGTAAAAGTACACCCTGTATTTCGTAAAATTTATTTTCTTTTTCTTGTTGGATTTATTTTGTAAAGTACAGTTGAAAGCAAAAAAAGTAAACAAACTACAGTTTCCTGTAATTATTCTTTCTCAAAATGCCATAGATTAAAGACGAATTCACAGATTTTACCAAAGTTTTAAACTTGTTAATTTTGAAAGTTTCTAAATGTTTTAAATGTTATCTGTGAAGTCGTCTTAAATCACTACCATTTTCAGAAAGAATGATTACAGGAAACTGTAGTTTGTCTACTTTTTCTTGCTTCCGAATGTACCTATAAGTTATTAGTTGTTATTACGTTATTATTTTATTATTCTCTTATTATTTTCTTTTAATAAATTTGTTAAAATTACCATCTCCTTTCATTTTACTAATTTTAAGTACATGCAATGCCTTCAACAAGTTATTCAAGAGCAGACAATCATAAGGAAAGAAACAACGAAAGAGAAAAATTTGACAACGTGTAGGCAAATAATGGCCCTGTTCCAACTTCTAGAGGAAAACACATTTATGAAAGCATTTTTCGGCTTTCAACTTAAACTAGCTACCGAACAAAAAAATCGATATCCAGCGGTTGCTCGTAGATTAAAAAGAACCGGTTGGGTTATTAACGCCTGAACGGTCCAGTCGTAAGAGACCGGCCTTGGAACTGTAAGGTTGTGGGTTCACACCTGCTCGAGATATTTCTCGGGGGTCGTTACTCACTTCAGGTACCTCTTCGACACTGCTTTCCTTTCAACGACGAGGAGGCTTGAAAGTAACAAAGCCACAGAACACTTTACACACTCAAAAATACACTTCCGCTCCTGAGGTCCTAACAAGTCCATGACTTAGGACCCCATTGGGCAAAACACCACAAAAAAAAAATTATCTGTATAACAGGGGTAGTTTCCTTGTTTATTAGGGTAAAAGAGTTTCCACCAAATCAAAACTAAACCAAAGAACCTCAAATAACTGAGAAATAGGAACGAATTTCGTGTTTTTCTATTTGATGACACTTTGATGTCACCAGCATTTCCTCATGTAGTTGTGTATAGTCATTCGCAATAAATTGTGCTGTGTTACAATATTTTCCGTTGTGGTTGTTGTCGTCGGTCGTGTAGGTTTCCCTTTGTGCACGCCTGTTTGGACGTTGCTGATCGCCGCAAGGTCGCTATGCGCTTTGGAGCACTAGTTTCTCTCTTTCTTCTCTGCCGACTACGAGATGGGGCAGATAGTTTTTCACGTCTGTGTAACAAAGTGAGCTGGGTATGTTGCAAACGTAGTTATTGTTGAAATTTCAGAACTAGATACCCTGGTGCGGATTTACTCACTCCGTTAGCTGTATCTCTGCTTCTTTGTGGAACCGATATCTTCGGGTTTTGGAAGACGTGAAGGATCCGTTTTGGGCTTGCTTCTCCGAACAAGGTAAGCGCCATTTTTTCTCGATTTTGTTACCTTATTACTTCCACGTGCGTTGATTGTTCGCGTTTGATAATTCGTCTTTGATTTCTTTACAGCAATGGTCCGGATTTATAACCTGTTTTAAGAGGAAAATTTTCTCCGCCGGTTCGGCGCCGGAAGGTAGCCTTGTCCAATCTCGTCGCCGACGCTTGAGCCCGAGAATGCCGTGATAGTTTCTTCCTTGTGCGTCTCGGAAAGAATAAAACAAGGTATTGCCGCTTCCGTTGAGGATAGACACAGCCAATTTACGATCATCCGACTTGGAGGGAAAACCTTGAGTAAGAACTCTCCAAACTTTACCTACTAGTCTATGAAATTTTTGTGTGACGTCATTTCCTTCGGGCGTCCCTTATGTCAGTGGCGTAGATTGGGTTATGCAACGGGAATTTTTCGGCGGCGCATTTAACGGCTAGGACGAGCTGTTATTGGGCAGTGTTAATATATGCAATTTAATAACGCCTAATTAAATTGGTAACCGTAGATACGTATGTTGATTAAAAAAAAGAAGTTGAAATAAAAAATATTTTCCGTCAGTTTTATATTTTGCACTTTAAAGTTAAATTAAACGAATCTGAAGTAATTTGGAGGCTTTACTGCGAACAGAGAATTTGAACAGGTTATGGGCCCAGATTGGAATAAAGTGCAAGATTAAGAAAAGTGGTCTTGTGGGCTTCATAATAAATTGATTGAGCATGACAGCGGAATTAGAAAAATATCGCATTCCATTGTTTGACGGGACAAATTTCAACAACTGTAAATTTCGAATCGAGACATTACTTGATGAATTGGATTTGTTTAATTTTGTAAAGAAGCCATTTACGGAAATAGTCGCAACGGATACAGCTCAGCAAAAGGCCAAAAAGGAAGAAAAGCTGAATATCTTGCGAAAGCTTGATCGTAAGTGCATGTCCCAAATTATTCAAAGAATATCCGATAGCCATTTGGAATATGCCAAAGACAAAGAGACAGCCTATCATCTTTGGTCTTCTCTTGCGGCTACATTTGAGCGAAAAGGTATGGCAAATCAATTATTATTACGCAAAACACTACTGACAATGAAATTTGACATTAAAAATGACACCTTAGGTGATCACTTTTTGAAGTTAGATAAATTAATTCGAGAATTGTGTGCAACTGGAGCTAATTTGGAGGAAATCGATGTTGTCTGTAACTTGCTATTAACAATGCCTACAGAATTTGAAGTAGTTGTTACGGCTCTTGAAACGTTGTCAGTAGATCATCTAACACTGAGTTTTGTCAAAAATAGACTGTTGGATGAGGAAATGAAACGTAAGAATTTAGGCGAACAAAATCAGATTAATTTGCAATCTTCCTCTGTATTTTCTTCGCAAACATCTCATAAAATATCAGGATCCACAAAAGGTGGAAATAAAAGCAAATTTCCATTCAAATGTTACAGATGCGGAAAAAATGGACATATGCGTTCACAATGTAAAGTTAATTTGACAAAAACTAAGAATGCAGGGAACAGTACAGCTAATGTAGCACCGACAGCAGAAGCGACCCCTCAAAATGTTTGCTTTTCAGCTTTTGTTGGAGAGAGCACGAACACAGATATAATTTGGTTTTTAAATTCTGGTGCAACTGAACATTTGGTCAGCAAGAATGTTCGACTGGAAAATACAAAGATTTTACAAAATCCGTTAAAAATAAGAGTTGCTAAAACCGGAGTATTTCTGGAAACCAAAATAATGGGAGAAATAAATGTTACAAGCATTATTAATGGAAAAACAACATTTATTACAATAAAAGATGTTCTACTAGTACCTGAATTACAGTATAATTTACTCTCGGTTAGGAAATTAGAGATGAATGGTCTTCGAGTGATGTTTGAAGACGGAAAAGGAATTATTAAAGATGGAAATAAAGTCGTTGCTATAGCACAAAGGAATGACGCACAACTTTATGCTTTGAAGTTTTTTCAAGAAACGGCTCTACTCAGTTCAAGCATAACAGGCAATGCGGAATTGTGGCATTATAGGTTGGGGCATTTAAACTACGACGGAATCGAAAGGCTCAAGTCACAAGTTGATGGAATGAGTACAGGTATTGCAAAACAATTGCCAAAAGTATGTACTGATTGCATTGAAGGTAAGCAAAAGATCACAAATACGTTCGAAAAGACCTCTTGAGCTAATTCATAGCGATTTAATTGGTCCTATTAGTCCCACCTCATACGATAACAAAAAATACGTGCTAACCTTCATAGATGATTTTACGCATTTTACTTCTACTTTTACGTTAAACGATAAAACAGAAGTTTTACGATATTTTAAACTTTTTTCTCGAACTGCTACAGCTCAATTTAATTTAAAAATATCAAGATTTCGATGTGATAATGGGCGGGAATATATTTCTAATGAAATAAGGGAATATTTTGAGAACGAAGGAATAAGATTTGAATTACAATTAGATACACACCGCAGCAAAATGGGGTAGCTGAGCGCATGAACAGATCTATTCTTGAAAGAGCTCGTTGTATGGTTCTAGGCTGCAAGCTGGGAAAGAGTTTCTGGTCGGAAGCTGTCGTAACGGCTACATATCTGGTAAATAGAAGTCCAACTTCAGCATTGAATGGAAAGCTACCAGCTGCTTTATGGTATGAACAGAAACCTAGTTTGAAGAAACTTCGTGTTTTCGGCTGTGTATCGTATCTACTAATCCCCAAGGAACTCAGAAAAAGTAAATTTGATTCGAAGTCTAAGTTATGTTACCTTGTAGGATATTGTCCCAATGGGTACAAACTTTGGTGTCCGGAAGAAAAGAAAATTCTTTTCGGAAAGAATGTAATTTTTCTGGAGGAAAAATTTAGTAAAGAAGAATTGTCTACAGAGACAAAGCAGAAAGAAAAATATGCAACAGATGATAAACTGGAAGGAATGAACAAAGAAGCTGAAGAATTTTTCACGAAAGAAAACAAAGAAAGTGTTCGACGTAGTGGCAGAAATCGAAAAAGGCCAGAATATTTGGAAGATTATGCTATATTGGCTCTGAATGCTGAAACGTTCGTAGATGGTGTACCGGAAAGCTTTGAAGACATAGAAATGAGAAGCGACAAAATAGAGTGGAAAAGAGCGGTAAAAGAAGAATTAAAGGCTCTCGAAGAAAATAACACTTGGACTTTAACTACATTACCACCTGGAAAGAAATTTATAAACAATAAATGGGCTTTTAAATTAAAACGAGATGAAGCGGGGAATGTAGAAAAATTTAAAGCAAGATTAGTGATAAAAGGTTGTAGCCAGCGGAAAGGATATGATTTTGAAGAAACTTATGCTCCTGTTGCACGTCTGACCACACTTAGAACATTACTGTCGCTAGCTGCCAAAGAAAATTTGCAATTACAGCAAATGGATGTGAAAAATGCTTTTCTTCACGGAACTTTGAAAGAAGAAATTTACATGACAGTACCTAAAGGAGTCGAATGTACAGAAGGACAAGTGTGCAAGTTAAATAGAACGTTATATGGGTTAAAACAAGCACCCAGAGCTTGGAATGAAGTATTTGATATTTACACAAAGGAAATTGGATTGCTTCAATCGGACATTGATGTTTATAAATTTATAAGTCTGAAAATACGAAACTTTACCTGTTAGTGTACGTCGATGACATATTGCTAATAGGAAATGATAAAGATAAAATCGAAGAAGTTAAAACGCAACTAAAGAGAAAATTTCCAATGAAAGATTTAGGGAAACCAAAATCATTTTTGGGAATTAGCATCTGCAGAAAAGAAAATGAGATATTTCTCAGTCAGCCTATTTATCTCCAAAATTTGCTGAAAAGGTTTAACATGGAAGAATGTAAACCAAGCTCTACACCTATAGAAACTAAGCCTGAAGCAGGAAGGACATCAGAAGATGAAAATGAAAATTTGGATCAACCCTATCGAGAGTTGATAGGTTGTCTTATGTATGCCATGGTAACAACCCGACCAGATATTAGCGCAGCTATCAATTATTACAGCAGATTTCAAAATAATTGGACGCAAGTTGAATGGAAAGGTTTGAAGAGAATTTTAAGGTATATTAAGGGAACATTGGACCTAGGACTTGTTTAACGACAAAAGCAAGAAGATAGCTTGGTGGGTTACGCCGATGCAAATTGGGGAAGTGAAGAAGATAGAAAATCTACATACGGATATTTATTGAAAGTTTTTGGAAACACAGTTTGTTGGTCTACGAAACGACAAACGAGTGTTGCTTTATCTTCTACCGAACCAGAGTATATTGCTTTGGCAGTGGCCGCTACTGAACTATTGTGGATAAAAAATCTACTCGACGAACTCGGAAATTATGTCCATCTGCCAGTAAAAATGTTTGAAGACAATCAAGTTTGCATTCACGTACTTCAGCGTTGGGAACACAAGCGTCTCTCATATTGAAATCAAATATAATTTCATTCGAGATCTCTACGCTAAGAAGATCTTAAACGTCCAATATGTCAAGACTGAAGATCAAATAGCGGACATCCTGACGAAAGGTTTGCCAAGATGTCAATTTGAAAAACTACGCCTGCAGTTGGAACTCGACAGACATTTTTGAATAATTTTTATTGTTTCTGTAAACATTAATTTTATGTATGGTTATTAAATTGAGGAGGGGTGTTAATATATGCAATTTAATAACGCCTAATTAAATTGGTAACCATACATACGCATGTTGATAAAAAAAAATGAAGTTGAAATAAAAAATATTTCCGTCAGTTTTATATTTTGCACTTTAAACTTAAATTAAACGAATCTGAAGTAATTTGGAGGTTTTACTGCGAACAGAGAATTTGAACAGGCAGCTTTGTTGCGATCAATTTTGTTTTAACCCTTAACGGATCATATGAAATTTTTGTGCGCAAACCGTCATGTGGCGTCTGACAGATCACAGATTTAAATAATAATAAAACTGTGGTTTTTGTTGTTTTAATTGTGTAATAACTACTCGTATGTTAGAAACACACCTTGTATTATATTTTTTTTAAATATATTTATTTATATCAGTTTGTGTCTAGAAGTCGGAAAAATAAATTATCAAACGCACGGTAACAAAACATTGTACGGCGAAATTCGCATATCCCGTAGTCAGACGCCACATGCCCCGTTAAGCGTTAATGAATGTCATTTTTACACTGTATAGTTTATATATTTTAACTTTTGCTTTTGCAAATTTCGTTCACTAAATTTGTTGCCTTTTCGATCTGTGTGCTTAACCCGATAATTTTTCTCATTTTGTTTGTTTGTTTTTCTTATATTTGATGCTGGTGATTCTAAACAGACACGAGAGTACTGGGACGGGTTCTGGAAAGTTGTATCTTTCGGGGACAAACAAGGTTCAATGTTCCAGCTGTATATCAGCGATACTTATGGGTTACGTAATCAATGCTGGGTGGCGCCCTTAATCGTAACATCTATTAAATTCCCCCACGTTGTTTCCACTGAGTGGGCAACGTTACGCGGCTTTCCACTTCATCGTGATTTCCGAGGAAACGACCCACCCTGCTTCAGAGATACGTTAAGTTACGATTGGAGCAGGCCTATTTCTTTCCTGTGTGAATCAAAACAGGTTTAGCGCTCCGTTTGTTACGACACGTAACAATGTCCATGCTGTACACCGCTCAAGATAAATTTTACTTGGCGTTTCCTAACTTGGCTTCAAGAGATGCCGAAACGCTAATAAATTTTGGTAAAAATTGATAATAAAAAAATTACATTTGTAGCACACTTTTTGAAAGACATCATGTTATTTCTCATACCTTCGTTTATAACACTACCGATTTTTATCGTTGTTCGATAAGTAACATGTTTCTAGTAAATATGAAAAGAAAAGTGGAAATCAAACGTGTTTTGAACACAATATTAATTTACTGTTAGGACCAGTTGCACAAAGGAGGTTAAGCTGTCGCTCAACTGAACTAGATTCAAAGTAAACAAATTCGCATAGAAACTTGATGACATATGTCAATTAATGTATTTATAAATAAAATGTTCACTTTGAACCTGGTTTACTTGAGCGTCAGTTTAAACCTCCTTTGTACAACTGGTCCTTAATTGGTTATTTAAAAATATAAATATTTCGAAAGTCATTCAAATCTACGTCTTTCTATAAAAAAATATACAGTGTGTTCTATTCATGAAACTTATGCTACCACGTTTTTACAGAACATCTTGTACGTACTAAAATAATTTTATGTTATAGTATTCAATATGCAGAAACTCCGCGAAAGAAAAGTTTCCATCCCGTTTTATAAATGAGTTGTCAAAGAATAGGCTCTTAGTCACTCACTCTGAGTTCAGGTGCTTTGGAGGGTATTTGTTGAAAAATATATCAGAAGTGTATAAAACACAGTTATTACACTTTTTTCTTGTATAATTAGAAGAAAATATTTTGAACTTACTTGCAAGGAAGACAGGGGATTCACATGTAGGCCGCCGAAGTCCTCATTGTTT